>CM077669.1:359040206-359680206 GCA_039707655.1 Elymus sibiricus
GGGGAAAGATCTAGGCACATATGGCTAGTCAAATATATTTGATCATGCCTTATTATTGTTGACAATTATCTCTATGATAAATGAGTTGGGAGGCAAAACATTAAGCCCTTATCTTTCTATGTGTTCAATGGATGCCATTTGTTATAAAAATATGCTTTGAGTACTAGCAATCATAGAAGACTATATGATGATTGAGTATGTGGAGGTCTTACTTAGACCTTGTTGAGAATAAGTTGAATTGCAATTGTTTGGTGACTAAGAACATAGGTTGTTAAGTTTCAAGAGAATTCATTGTTTGAACCATAACATGTGAATTGGTTGCTACTTTATCATGATGAGTTTTATGAGAAAAAGTTGTTGGTTATGATGCTAGAAAAATTTATTGGAATTATCATTGATCAAACGTATGCACTATGCTAGCATTCACACTTCATAAATTATTTCTTTTATCATTTACCTACTCGAGGACGAGTAGGAATTAAGCTTGGGGATGCTGATACGTCTCCAACATATCAATAATTTATGAAGTATTCATGCCATATTCACCTATGTTTACAATACTTTTATATGGTTTTAATGCACTTTATATGATTTATTTAGAACTACCCGGATTGACGCTGTTTTCAGCAGAATTACCGTGGTGTTGTTTTTGTGCAGAAAAATGAAAGTTCTCGGAATCGCCTAAAACTTTTTGACGATTTTTTTGGAACAAAAGAGGCACTAGAAGTTTCGTGGGAGGGCCAGAAGAGTCACGAGGTGGTCACAACCCACCAGGGCGCGCCAGGCTCCTGTGGCACGCCCTGGTGTCTTGTGGTCCAGTCGTGGCCCATCTTTGCGTGAAATCGACACCCAAAATTCTTATATATTCATAAACCCCCAGAAATAACCCTAGACGGGAAGTTCCGCCGCCGCAACTCTCTGTATCGACGAAAAACAAATCTGGAGGCGTTCTAGTACCCTGCCGGAGAGGGTAGATCATCTCCGGTGGCCATCTTTATCATCCCGGCGGAGGCCATGACGAGGAGGGAGTAGTCCACCCTCGGGGCTGAGGGTATGTACCAGTAGCTATGTGTTCAATCTCTCTCTCTCTCTCTCTCTTGTGTTCTTGAGATGTCACGATCTTGATGTATCATGGGCTTTGTTAATATAGTCGGATCATATGATGTTATTCCCTTGCTATCATGTTGTGATGAATTGAATCTTTCCCTTTGAGATATCGTTATGTTGGATTGAATATTGGATTTGAGAACACTTGATATCTGTCTTGCATATGGATACCCGTGGTGGCAATGGGGTGTTCTATTGATTCACTTGATGTATGTTTTGGTACTCAACTTGCGGATTCCTAAGGTGACATTGGGGTAATCAATGCATAGGGGTTGATGCACGTTCTTGTCCTACGTTCTTAGATAGAAATCTTGGGGCACTCTTTGAGGTTCTTTGTGTTGGATTGAGTATTATGAATCTAAAGTTCTTTGATGCGTATCGTATAATTAACTCATGGATACTTGTGGTGACATTGGAGTATCTAGGTGACATTATAGTTGGTTGATGCATATCATGTGGTGTTATTTTAGTACGAACTCTAGATAGATTGATCGGAAAGGATAACTTGGTGTTATTTTAGTACGAACTCTTGGATAGATCGATCGGAAAGGACAACGTTAAAGTGGTTTCGTACCCTACAAACAATTTCTTCTTATGTTCTCCGCTAGATAAGAACTTTGGAGTGATTCTTCGTTGCACGTTGAGGGATGGTTATGTGATCCAATTATATTAGCATTGTTGAGAGATTGCACTAGAGAAAGTACGGACCCTAGGCCTTGTTTTCAATCATTGCAATACCGTTTGTGCTCACTTTTGTTACTTGCTACCTTGCTGTTTTTATATTTTCGGATTACAAAAACCTTTATCTACCATCAATATTGCACTTGTATCACCATCTCTTCGCCGAACTAGTGCACCTATACAATTTTCCCTTGTATTGGGTGTGTTGGGGACACAAGAGACTTTTTATTATTTGATTGCGTGGTTGTTTGAGAGAGACCATCTTCATCCTACACCTCCCATGGATTGATAAACCTTAGGTCATCCACTTGATGGAAAATTGCTACTGTCCTACAAAACTTTGCGCTTAGAGGCCTAACAAAGTCTACAAGAATAAAGTTGCGTAGTAGACATCAGATAGCCACAAGCAGAGCAGGGGCGGCAACCATCGTCACAAGAAGTACAAGATTTGATGATCGTCTACTTCTTGTAAATTTTTATTGAGGAATGTACATGTGTTGTGTAGTCACTTATGTAATTGGATGTTCAATTTGGTTATACAACTATGTTGTTGTTCTGTTGGCAGAGAATATATAGATGTTGTGCAAACAGAGCAAATCACATCTCACATGCTAAAACTAAGGAACACGTCGGTGATGATTTCAACAATCGCTAACAATTGTTTACCAACAATCGTTTGCCGACAACACACACATCTTGTCAGGAGGAATCGTCTTTGTTATTATTTGTCTTCCCACACGATTCTGATTACTGGCCTGTTTGTCGGGTATCACACACACCTTCTTACGCTAGATCGATTGTTTTCTGCTGGATCAGCGCAAACGGTTTATCCGACTGAACTGTATGATGTACATTGCACATATCTGTATTTGGTTAACCATTTTTGTTATTTTGGCTAATCGCAAACATTTCATGAGGATGAACTGTATACAACGTATCGACACGCAAGTGTTATCTGAATCATGCTTAATGGATCCGCCATCGCACGCAGTTCGTGTTATTTGCGACGGAGCTAGAACTACACCGTTTGCGATTCGTGCATCGCACACAGTTTGGCAGAAGGGTCTCTGATTGATGTGTCATCTTTGGACCTTCCTGCAGTAGTGATAGGCAAGTGGAACCTTTGATCATAACATATGTTTTCCTACATTGCGGTTGATTTTTGACTAGGAATCCCTATAGAATTTTGCTTTATGCTTGACAAAGCCTAGTAGAATGAATAGGTCCATGATACCCCGACCTTGTAACCCACGAGTAGTTGCTTAGCTGCTATAATGTGGATTGGGAAAACACTACTATTATTCCACCATACAACCGCATGGTTGACTACTTAACTATGACTATTAATTAATGAAACAATCTGGGTGGACTGGCTTTCATTGGGTCATCGGAGTGTAGTCATTGGTGGGGAATGCCACCTAGTCACCATAGATTGTACCAGTTCAAAAGTTAAGTAGCTTCGATGTGTGACCGTGAGACAATATGGGCTCTATCAGGATCGAGTAAGTTGTGGGAACCCTCCCATGGGAGACCAGTAGATGTAGTCTTGCATGTAAGTTGGACTAGGTCTGTCGTTTCTAAGAGGGCGACTACTTCCTAAAAGTCTTGTCTTGATCTACCTATCAACTTCACAAATGAAGTTTAGTGGCAGAAGTGTGTCATCGGGAATCATGGGTAAAGTCCACAAACTTCTACAGAGTGTATAAAACTGATCATGATTAGCCATATCCCCGGTTATGGACAACTTTGAGCAACTCATCTAAGAGTTTTCAACTTGATCTTTTTCACCTTTTCCATATAAAATCAATGGGTTGAACCAATGGGGAGTATTGGAGCTAATCTTAGAGGTCTGGGGTTTACTAGGGTCTGTAGAGATGCTTTGGATGACCGGGGTGTACCGGAAGTCCACGTGCTCAAACTGCTTGAGGTTACGACCGGGGTTTACCGGAGTGCCTCTAGGTTGCGACCGAGTTTTACCGGAGTAACCTTGGACTATGACCTGGGCATACCGTAAGTGTCATGCTGCTGCTAGACTAGACCACCTTATAAAGATAGGAAAACTATTTTGTGCAAAGGAAAATACCAGCCACACCACATTGCATATTTATGTTCCACAAGCCAAATCCCGGTGAAACTTGCCAATACATCCTATGTATTGAACCTTGTGGCTCCAACATATCATGTTGCAGGTTACCATATCAAAGGGAAGGTTACGAAGTAGGGTTACGATGCTATATTCAACACTTGCATGTGAGTCTATGGACACCACAAGACTAGTTATTTACTCCGCTGCAAGATTGTATTGTAAGCTGGCCATGAGCTAAACAAGTGTGTATTGTATTGCATTGGATCTTTGATGTAAATACCATGACATGTGATGTATTATTGGTACTTCATCGTCGACTGTGCGTGTCAGCTATTGATCCAGGGACCGACATAGAAAGCGCAGAGATTTGGGGCCCTATTTCGGGACTGGGTCATGATAGATCGTATCAGAGCACATGTTGTCTATAGGATGTGATCCTAGGAAATGGAAAGCCCATAGGACAAAACTTATTTAAAACAACCCCTATAATTCTCTTCTTATTCTTTTCTAATCCTCGTCTTTTCTATACATAGATGACCACCTTCATGGAGCCAGAAGAGCAAAGACCAATGCTGAGTATGGCCCTAAAGGGAGATGTGGAATTCCCGAGGACACTAAAGGATATCATGTTGAGCATGGGAATGTATGGAGAAGCTGTGCACAAAGGATTTCCCATTTGGCATGAAGGAAGGAACTATTGACTAGTGCAACTGCACATGTACACCCATCCTGAGGATAAAAATGAGGCTAGAGGACTTCATGTGATCACCAACCCAACGCTCCAAGCTACATTCTTCGATGCTGCAAGAGATGCTGCATGGGAGGCAATTAAGAAGCTAGGAGTGAGACTCCGAGTCAGACTATACTGCACCCAAGAGCATGTCCACAAGCTCGAGGGTGAGATAAAGGCAGTCAGGACAGAACTTGCTCACGAGAAGAATAGGAGTAACCCCAAAGGAAAGCAAGTTGAAGGAGAAGGATTAACCACCTAGATTAAGGAACTCGATGGCGGAAGCTACCTTGAAGCTTGATGTCTACTACGCAAATTTATTCTTGTAGACTCGTGTTGGGCCTCCAAGAGCAGAGTTTTGTAGGACTGTAGCAATTTTCCCTCAAGTGAATGACCTAAGGTTTATCAATATGTGGGAGGTGTAGATGAAGATGATCTCTCTCAAACAACCCTGCAATCAAATACAAGCAATATTTTGTGTCCCCAACACACCCAATACAATGGCAAATTGTACAGGTGCACTAGTTCAGCGAAGAGATGGTGATACAAGTGTAGTATGGATAGTAGAAATAAGTTTTTGTAATCTGAATAAATAAAAACATCAAGGTAGCAAGTAGTAAAGAACGAGCAAAACGTTATATCAATGTTTGGAAATAAGGCCTAGGCTTCATACTTTCACTAGTGCAATCTCTCAATGATGCTAACATAATTGAATCATATAACCAGACCTCAACGTGCGACAAAGAATCACTCCAAAGTTCCTATCTAGCGGAGAATATAAGATGAAATTATTGTAGGTAGCGAAACCACCTGAAAGTTATCCTTTCCGATCAATCTATAGAGCCATCCCTATAACTGTCACAAACAGCCTTAGAGTTTGTACTAGAATAACACCTATGATACGCATCAATCAAATCTAATGTCACCAAGATAATCCAATATCACCACAAGTATCCATGAGTGAATTATTCAACATGCATCAAACAATTTCAGATTCATCATATTCAATCAAACACAAAGAACTTCAAAAAGTACCCCAAGATTTCTATCGGAGAAAGTAGGACAAGAACGTGTATCAACCCATATGCATATATCACCCCAATTTCACCACGGGGATCCGCAAGTTGATACCGAATATATATATAAAGTAACTCAATAGAACACCCTGTTGTCACCCCGGGTATCCATATGCAAGACATATATCAAGTGTTCTCAAATGAAAAGTATTCAATCCAACATAACGAGATCTCAAAGGGAAAGACCCAATTCATCACATCAAGATAGCAAGGGAAGAACACCATATGATCCAACTATATTAACAAAGCTTGTGATACATCAAGATCGTGCCATCTCAAGAACACGAGAGAGAGAGAGAGAGAGGTATTAAACACATAGCTACTGGTACATACCCTCAGCCCCGAGGGTGAACTACTCCCTCGTCATGGAGACCGCCGGGATGGTGAAGATGGCCTCCGGTGATGATCTCCCCCTCCGTCAGGGTACCGAAAAAGGGCTCCGGATGAGATTGCTTCAGAACACAGTCTTGCAACAGCGGAGCGGAAGTTCTAGGTTAAGTTCTTGGGGTTTTGGAATATATAGGATTTTTCAGTGTTGGAATCACGTCAGGGAGGTGCCCGAGGGGCCCACATGGTATCCTGGCGTGCCTAGGGGGGTGGGCGCGCCAGGTTGCCTAGACACCTCCTCGTGGCTCTTCTGGCACCCCCTCGAAGCTTCCTGGGTCCCTTTCCTTCCAGAAAATATGGTAAAAAAGTTTCGTTCAATTCCGAGTACTTTCATTTTCTGCACAAAAACAACACCACGGTAATTCTGTAAAACCAACGTCAGCCGGGGTTAGTTCCATTTAAATCATACAAAGTGCATCAGAAGCATACAAAAGTATAGTAAACATGGGTAAATATGGCATGAATACTTCATAAATTATCGATACGTCGGAGGCGTATCAGCATTCCCAAGCTTAATTCCTACTCATCCTTGAGTAGGTAAATGATAAAAGAAATAATTTATGGAGTGTGAATGCTAGCATAGTGTATAAGTTTGCTCAATGGTAATTTCAATCACCTTTCCTAGCATCATAAACAACAACTCTTTCTTATAAAACTCATCATGATAAAGTAGCAATAAATTCACATGTCATGGTTCAAATAATGCATTCTCTTGAAACTTAACAACCTATGTTCTTAGTCACCAAACAATCACAATTCAAAGTCTAAGTAAGAGCTCCACATACACAATTTTCATATAGACTTCTATGATTGCTAATACTCAAAGCATATTTTTAGAACAAAAAGCATTAATCAAACATAGAGAAAGATAGGGGCTTAATGTTTTGCCTCCCAACACACTTATCATAAAGATAATTGTCAACAATAATAATAACTCATGATCAAATATATTTGACTGGATACATGTGTTTGGATATTTCCCCACCACATGATGCTTGCCAACTTGACATTGAGGTTGGAATAAGGAGTTGACTCAATATGAAAAATAAATAACATGAAAGTAAATAGCATAAAAGTAAAAAATAATGTCCCTTCGCAGGGATTTACAAAGGTGCCAGAGCTCTTTGCTTAAAACAGAGATGAATATATTTTGGTTGGTGTGCCTTTCCTGTCAACAAGGGATTTCAATATCTTCCATGCTAATCACATTATTGGCGGTTCCCAAACCGAATTGAAATTTTTACTCCCCCTCAACCATTAAAACACATTCCATGGTTGGCCGAATTCACGGGTGCCTACTTTCTAGGGGGAGTTCTTGTTTTTTTGTATTATGCATGACTAGGCGTCCTTTTTACCAGCCTTTCTCTTGCAATGAGAAGTGAATAAACACTTGATAACCCACAAGTATAGGGGATCGCAACAGTCATCACAGGTAGTATTTCACCTTGATTTATTGATTCGACACAAGGGGAGTCAAAGAATATTTATCGTCCTTAGGAGTTGAGTTGTCAATTCAACCACACCTGGGATATCTCTCTGCAGCAAAGGTTTAGTAGTACGACAAGTAATAGTAGTAACAGTAACAACAATAGTGACAGCTGTAATTTTGTAACAGTTGTGACAGTAGCAGCAGTAGTAGCAACTTAGCAAGATTCAGTATATGTAAAGCGTAGGCACGTGCATCGGTGATGGATATTGATTTAGATGACATCAATCATGTAACCGTTACACATTAGGGCAACATAGACATAGCTCCAATTCATCAATGTAATGTAGGCATTTATTCCGTATATAGTCATACGTGCTTGCGATAAGAACTTGTATGACATCTTTTGTCCTACTCTCCCGTGGCAGCAGGGTCCTAATGGAAACTAAGGGATGTTAAGGCCTCCTTTTAATAGAAAACCGGAACAAAGCATTAACACATGGTGAATACATGAACTTCTCAAACTACAACAATCACTGGAAAGAATCCCAATAATGGTCACCTTGGGGTATGCGGATCATGACACGTAATAGGTGCATACAACTTGCAAGATCGGATCCCAATCACTCTTCTATTCATGAAAACATAATAGGTTCAGATCTGAAATCATGACACTCGGGCCCTAGTAACAAGCATAAGCATGGGAAAGTCATAGCAACATCCATCTCAGAACATAGTGGATACTAGGGATAAAGCCCTATCAACTTAACTCGATTACATGATCAATATCATCCAATCCCATCACCTTCCAGCAAGCCTACAAAGGAATTACTCACTCCCGGTGGTAAGCATCGTGGCGGTGTTGATGAAGGAGGGTTGGTGATGACGACGGCGACGAATCCCCCTCTCTGGAGCCCCAAACGGACTCGAGATCAGCCCTCCCGAAGAAGTACAGGATGTGGCGGTGGCTCCGTCTCTTAAAACGCGATAAAATATTCCCTCCTATTTTTTATCTGAAGATGTGAATTTATAGGAGTGGAATTAGGATCGGGGGAGCCATGTGGGCCTCACAAGCTAACAGGGTGTAACATCCCAAATTTTGGAATGTTATATTAATTATTTGAATGATTGATTGCTTGAATGATTGTTTGAAATTGAGTGAAATTTGAAACTATTTTGAAACTTTGAATGAGAGGGACTAAAATGACTCTGCCCTTTTGTTTTGAATTCAAATTTCATCCAATGCAATTCAGTGAGAGAAGATGACATGACCTCTTCAAAATAAAGGAATTGAAATATTAGATTTGAAAACTATTGAAACTTTTCTCTTTTGGAATTCTTTTCATTTTTATTTTTATTTTAAGGTTTGAGTGAATTCAAGCTTCCCTGCTTAAAATTCAAAATATGAGAGGAGGAACATGACCCTCCAAGACCGTTTCAAAATATTCAAAATTTTGACCAGGGGCATTTTGTGAAACTTTTGACCCATAAAACTCAGGGGGTCATTTGAAAAAGAATTGAAAAAAAAGAAACAAATCAATTTAGGCATTTTCTGAAAATAATTTTCTCTGAAGTATTGATTTTGGCCGTGTAAAAATGTTCATCGGATGGAATTTATTTTGCTGATCATTTTGGTATATAATACCTCAATATTTGACCCAATATTCATTTTCCTTTTCATAGTTTTCTTTCATGTTTTTGAAAAATAGGAAAAAGTTCTTTTAAACGGAAACGAACCGAGGCCCAAACGAAATAGTGTCGGCCCAGGATCCCTTAAGCAGATTCCGAATCCCCTTCGAACCGGCCACCGCTCGCCCCTGCCATCTTTTCCCCTCACTGACACCCTGACCCCACCACCCGACCACCTCTTCCCCGCGCTCTCCATTCTCCTCTGCTCCCTCCTCCTTCCATCTCACCGGAGACCCTCTCGGATCCGAGCTCGCCTCCGATTCCCTTCCCTTTTCTCGCCTCTGAGACCGCCTATCAGAAGCAGAGGACCCCCGCGTCTCGTTTCCGCCCGAAGCCCCAACCCAGAGCCCCTCTCGCCGCCGCAATCGCTCACCAGAGTCAGAGCATCGCCGCCGCGCCATTGCATCGCCCTGCTCGCCCTGGTCAACCCCCTCGCCACATTAACCCACCAACAGCACCCCCTCGCTCGTGCGCACCTCCCCGTGCACTCGCTTGAGATCCAGAGCCGCCGTAGCAACCTCCCCGTCGACCACCCGAACGCCACCGCCGCTCACGAGCTTGCCGCCGTCAACCCCGACCTCCCCAACCGACCCTGAGGCCACCCACGTGCTCGCCGTCATCGTCCGCGTCGCCGGAGCACCTCACCGTCGCCGGAGGACCCCTGGAACGCCGTCCCCGTCAAGCCCGCCGCCTCGGACATCGCCAGAACCTCGCCGGAGAACTTCTCCACCGCGGTAAGTCATCGGAGCCCCCCCTCACCGTTAGATCTCGATCCTGAGGCCAAGATTAGATCACTTAATAGGTCGAATCGTTTTCTGTTAATTATCGGCCGTCCGCCCGAAGCACTCGCTCACGTGCACCTCTCGGCAAATAACAAGCCGCCACGTGTACCCCTGTCCGTTAGTTAGATTTGTTTTTCTTTTTCTGTTTCTGTTTTAAAAACAGAATAGTTTCAGTTTTGTAAATTAGATATCTCTTAGGATTTTTATTGTTTTAATTTGATTCTTTTTGCATTGTGTCACAATTTTTGTCTAGTTTCTGTAGATTTAAAATTTGACCATGTTTGAAATTGTTTTCAAACAGATTTGATTCAAACACTAAATTTCTTATATCTTGAGTTTAAAAATAGATTTTGAGTTGATTCTTTTTGCTACTAGTCACTAGTGACTTTATTTAACAGTAGGTAGAATTTGAGAATTTTTTAGAATATATTAAATTAGGGTTTCAAGAAAAACAGATTCTGTTTAGTTCTTTTTAGGTTTATTTCTATTTCTTTTGTTTTTATTGTTTTAAATTTATTTTCTTTTATATTAGTTGACAAGTTTTACTTTGTTTTCTGTTAGTTAGCAGTAGTATTTCAACCAAGTTTATTTTTATGTTATTTATTATTTTTGCTTGCATGAAATCAATTCTAGTTAAATCATAACTTGCAAATTGATTTTAATGCTAGTTTAATTTCCTATTTGAAAATATTTTCTATAAGTTGTTTTGTAGATTTATTATTCTGTTTAGACCAGAAACAATTTGTATTATAGTTGAAATTGTTTGTGGTTTAACTCTAGGTAAATTTTTGTTTAGGACATAGGGGGTGTTTAATAATAGCTTGACAATTAGTTCCTTTTGTTAAATAAAAGTTTATGAGAAAATACTTTATGTTATTTCTTTGTTTTATATTTTTTGTTCTTTGTTATTTTAGTTTTTTTATTGTTTTTTCTTGTTGTTAAGTATATTAGACAACCACTTATGTTGTTTGGTGTATTGTTTTCATAATTCTTTAGTTGTTCTTCAAAAGTAATGCTTTTGCTAGTAAAATATTTACTAAAATACTTTTGTTAGATTTTACTTTGTTGTTGTCTTGTTCCTGTTGAAAATAGGATTATTTGTAGGGAAAACTACTTTGGTTGTTTTGATGAAGTTTTGTTGTTTTAACTTTTGTCTTAAGTATTTCCTTCATCACAACCCTATTGAGTTTATTTTTGTGTTGCTTCTTGTTTGATAGTATTGATTGCTAGAAGTGTTTGCTTATAAATGCAATGCTTGATTATATAAATTTTCATCGGAGAGTGACTAATAGTTCTATCAAGTTATTTTCTGAGAGCGATATTATCTTCATCAACCTTACCAGGCAAGTTCACGTTGACCATGTTATTACCTATGTTTTCAATTTGCATTAGTTCAACCTTCCACCCATTGCATGCAAAATAGGTACTTGGAAACTTGGTTACTTGAGTAGTATCATGTGGTAGGCACCCCAATTCCGTTGTTACTTTGGACCGGGACGTTATATTTTATTTTTGCTATGCTTTTAGTAGACGGGGTTTTGGTTGAGTGTTTATCACGAGAGTTGTGTGAATTAATTGATGATCAAGACCTAAAGACTTGAAGAAATTTTCAAGACCTGATGATGCAATACACCTCTGGGTGGATGATGGTTGAACGGCACCCTGGAGAAACCAGTGGATTTGCCTAGGTGATGCTGGAGAAGCGCCAGTATTCACGCGAAAAGGTCCACCCAGGCACAAAGAGATGGATGGATACTTCAAGACCCGAGGCTTACCTGCACAGCCACAAGCCATTATGGGCTCTGGCTTGGTTGGACATCGTGGCGACTCTGGACGGGCGATGCTACGAGATGTAGAAGAACGGTAGGAAAGGATGGGCACCGACAGTGGCTCAGAGGAACCCTTTGGAAGACCATGTTTTGATCATCCGGTTCTCAAACACACTGAAGTGCGAGGACGTCAACGGAGGCGATCAAATCTTGTGGGGAACGTGTGCAAAACTCTGCAGAGTACCAAACCTAATCGATTAGCCGTGTCCACGGTCATGGACAACTTGAGCCAAAGGAATTGAAACTATCAGGAATTATCAACACAAATAATTATAATGATGAGGGTATTATTGATAACTTGGGTATGAGAAAAGGTTGGTGGAACCTTCTCATTAATCAACCAACATTGTAGTAATAATTTTGCTTTGCCCCTCTCTTGTTGTAGGAAAAACTTGCTTTACGCAAAACTTAAATTTACAGCCCCACCTGCCATATATGCATATAGTATAGATGATTATTTCTTTCACCCCTCTCTTTTGTGACTTGCCGGCATATTCAATATGCTGACCTACACGGCTGCAACGTCTCATGTTGCAGATATTCTTCTACGACGAGTAAGAGTACGATTCAGGGTTACGGTCTACACTCAACCTGCCGTTGGTGTTTATTGGGACTCCACTCCCGTTGACTGTTTCCGCTGAGATTTTGAGGTATATATCAGTTTTATGTTATTTTACATGTGATTGCACTTTGATATATACATTGACGTACTGTGTGTGCCAGCATACTGATCCAGGGATGGCACGGAACACATAGAGGCTTGACCGTTTGAGGTCGGGTCGCTACACAGGGCGTGCCCTTTTGCCTTGTGCCTCACAGGCAGCCTCCTTCGGTGGTTCTTCGCTCCATAATTCATTATTTATTCCAAAAATAATTCACAAAAAGTTTCGTCCGATTCCAGGAACTTTTATCTCTGCGCAAAAATAACACCTAGGTAGTTCTGCTGAAAATAGCGTTAGTCCGGGTTAGTTCCATTCAAATCATGCAAATTAGAGTCCAAAACCAGAGAAAAAGTCTTTGGAAAAGTAGATCCGTTTGAGACGTATCAACTCCCCCAAGCTTAACTCATTGCTTGTCCTCAAGCAATTCAGTTGATAAACTTAAAGTGATAAAGAAAACTTTTACAAACTCTTTTGTTCTCGTTGTCATACACATGCTTAGCTAGTGTTCAAGTTTTAAGCATAAATCATAAATAACCATATCCATGATAACAATTAAACATCATCTTCACTCATGGCAATACACAACCAACTAGCGAGTAATAATAAGATATCTCACATGCCAACAATCTTTCAAACCAATCATGATATAATATGATGACATCGCATTTCGCTAGCCCTTTCTGAAACCGCAAAACATAAATGCAGAGCACCTCTGAGGTTCAAGCAACGACTATCCACCATACATACAAAAGCCATGGCTGACCGAATCCACGGATGCCCTCCAACATATCAACTGTCCCGGGAGTTTTGTTTAATTATTTTTGATTTTGCAGGACTGGGCATCCTTTTTACTAGCCTCTCTCGTGCAATGACAGGCGAATAACCGCCCATGTTGGGAAGAACCCACTTAGCATGCAAGATACTAACCGCCCCGTCGCTCCATGAGCGGTACGAGCGCATAAAACTGATGTTTATTTGAATATTAGAGGTGGCACATGCAAATTTACTTGGAATGGAAGGGTAATACCGTATATAGGTAGGCATGGTGGACTCATGTGGAATAGCTTGGTTTAATGATTTCACATGAACAAGCAGTATTCCCGCTTAGTACAGGTGAAAGCTAGCAATAGACTGAGAAGCGACTAGCTAGAGAGCGAAAAAGGTCATAATCATGCATTGCGAATAATTAAGATTGAACATTGCATGAGAAGGATATATGAATACTCTGAATTTAAATATCATGAAGGCTGCATTGATTTTGAGTCAACTACATGTTTTCACATGGGCCAAGTCAAGCCGCTCGAATTACTCAGAGGGAAATACCATACTACATCATAACCATTTTAATGCATGTTGACACATAAGATAAATCATTATACACTCCTAGCTATTTAAGCATGGCATGAGAAACTAGAATCTCTAATTGTCATCATAAACATGTTCAGTCGTGATATACTGAATCAAGATCGAACGAGCTAAACATATTTACAAAAACGGAAAACAAGAAGAGTTCATACCAGCTTCCTTTACCACGATCACTTCATCAAATATTATCATTATTGCCTTTCGCTTGATCGAATCATGTAATAATAACAATAGTGCAAGAGTGTCGTGGACCAAGCTGGAATCTGCAAGGCAGTTTTAGACAAAGGAGAAGACAAGGTAATATTGGCTCTTTCTTAGATCAACATTAATGCATATGAGAGCCACTCAACATTTTCATCGTGGTCAATGACTCAATAGAAAGAAAAGAAATTCAGAAAAACACAATGAAATATTTTTAGAGTTTTTGTTTTTCTCAAGAAAGCAAAATAAACAAAGGAAAAACAAGAACGAGAAAAATTATTTACGCGGGAAAGCTCCCAACCTGCAAAGGAAATCTTTTGGGGTTTTGTTTTTAATACTTCAAGTAATTAAACAGGAAAGAAAAACCGAAAAGAAGCGAGAAATATTTTTGGATTTTCAAAGTTTCTCAAACACACAAGAAGAAAGCGAAAAAATAAACATGAATATACAATTAAAGTGGATGAACACCGACAATTAATATGAAGTGTGCGAACATGAATGTAATGTTGGTGAGAAATACGTGCTCCCCCAAGCTTAGGCGTTTGCCTAGCTTGGTGATCACCACTGCTGGTCTAGATAATAATTGAAGTGGTAGCTTGTGGAGGCGTTCTGTGCCGTCTCCTCAGCCAAGCAAGCAGCCTCTACTGCAGCGTTGTACTCTTGCACCTCGTCCTTGAGAACATAGTATCTTTGTCAAGTCTAAAAATCAAAGAGAGCAGGCGTAGGTAAAGTAACAGAAACAAGCTTATAATTATAAAATGTTAGGTTGTACTCATAACCCCTAGCACTGTCCATAATAAAGTCATGACGACGCATGACTTCACAGTCTAAATATCTCTCATGCAACATAGGATCATTAGGTTGAGGTGAGACTCTTAGTTTTGCAGCTACGCAGGAGGCATAAATTCCTCCATACAAATCACCACTACCTGCGTTAGAATGTAGCCTCCGGGCAACAATTGCACCGAGGTTATAATATTTTTCACTAGTCACCACAGTGTGAATAAGGCTCAAATCAGGAGCGCATAGTTCACTGCAATCTTGTTTACCTACTACACCTTTCCCATTAAATAGTGCAAAGTAATGAATAGAGGGAACATGGATACTTTTTATCCTAGCTTGTGTCACCCCTCTATCCTCTCCAAAGCAAAGACTTTCAAGAAACATATTATAATCAGATTTTTGGTTTTTCTAGAGAGCCCCAATATGGGAGTTTGCATGCATCGCAAAATTCTTCTAGAGTCATACTAAAAGATCTATCATAAAGATTAAACAACACTCTAGAAGTATGGTGATGATATCGAAATCCATGCGTGACTGAGCGGGTAAGATTGTAGTGTTGGACACACTTATCTGTAAGGAAGTTGGTGAGGCCGTTATTGTAAATGTACTGATCAAATTCCTCCTTAATACCTGCACCTCTCATGAACTCATAGCATGGCCAATGACATGATTTAGCGTCGGCCATGACTATCAAGCTTGTTGTGGTCTCAACATAAGCTTGTCGTACCGAGCTCTCGCTCGACGACTCCCCCGAAGAACGCCTCCTTGAAGAACTCCTCCTAAAGAAGCTCATCTTCCTAAGCACAAATTTCTGAAATTTTTGGGCCGCAAAATAATGTCAATAAAACTTTGGAAGATAGGTAGCAACTACTCATATAGGTACCTAGAGGCCATATCAAGCATTCATACTACTTAGAACTCAAAGAATTAAACAAGCAAGCTCATTTTCAGTAGCACCAAGTGCAACAAAATATTCAAAATATAAACCACTAAAGCAAAAACTAATTGGAGGAATGGGAGAGTCACATACCAAGGAGCAATTCCTCAAAACAGTTTCGAAAGCGGAGTCCTGAGCAAAGAGATCAAAAATTTCAGTCTTGGAAGCAAGAACACGAGAGAGAGAGAGAGAGAGAGAGAGAGAGAGAGAGAGAGTGTGAATGAATGAATTTTGCTGGAGGTAAGGGATGACATGGGCTGAAGAGATAAGGCAGGGGGGCCTGTGGCCCCCACAAGCTATCAGTGCGTGGCCAGGGGTGGGCACGCCTTGTTAGCTTGTGGCCAACACGTGCTCCTCCCAGATGTGTTTTCAGCACCAATTTATTTAAAATATTCCAGAAAAAATCATGTTAAAATTTGGTGGCAAACTGAGATTTTTTATTTTTGGGTCATTTTTATTGCACGGGAAAGTTAGAAAACAGGATAATCATGTCATTTTATTTTATCTAACTAAAAATATCAGAGGGTAAACTTATGGTACAGAAGGTTGTGCTTACTAAATTCATTAACCTCACGTCTTTCAAAAAGGATCCATTAATAAGGTTGATCAAGTCTTATTAATAACCGTTTCCGATTGACATGAAACCGAAGAATTTTTGTATAACACTAAGTTACCTCAATGGGGATTTGCATATCCCCAACAATAAGAATATAATATTTCTTCTTGGCAGTAGGAAGAGGAAATTTAAAACCTCCAATGATGATCGTGGCACTTGGCTCAATGACATTAATATTATTAACCGAAGTTTGCTTCTTTGGAAAATGCAAAGTGTGTTGTTTGCCATTGACGTGAAAAGTAACATTGCTTTTGTTGCAATCAATAACAGCCCCTGCAGTATTTAAAAAGGGTCTACCAAGGATAATCGACATGTTGTCGTCCTCGAGCATCTCAAGAATAACAAAGTCTATTAAGATAGTAACACTTGCAACCACAACAGGAACATCCTTGCATATTCCAATAGGTATGGCAGTGGATTTATCAGCCATTTGCAAAGAATTCTCCGTAGGTGTAAGTTTATTCAAATCAAGTCTTTTATAAATAGAGAAAGGCATAACACTAACACCGGCTCCTAAATCACATAAAGCGGTTTTAACATAACTTCGTTTAATGGAGCAAGGTATTGTGGGTTGATACGTCCATTTTGCATCATGATTTCCTACTGTTATTTACTTTGTTTTGTTGAATAATAATGCTTTGCGGAGTGATTCTAATGCCTTTTCTCTCATAATATGCAAGGTTTACACAAAGAGGGAGAATACCGGCAACTAGAATTCTGGACCTAAGAAAAGCACGTCAGAGATACCTATTCTGCACAGCTCCAATGAAGCTGAAATTTTACGGAGATTATTTTTGCATTTAATAAAAAATACTGGAGCAGAAAATTACCGGAGGGGGCCTCCCAGGTGGGCACAACCCACCAGGGTGCGCTAGGCCCCCCTGGGCGCGCCCTAATGGGTTGTGGCCACCTTGGCCCACCTCCGGCGTCCATCTTCTGGTATATGGTTACTCTTGACCTAGAAAAAACCAGAGGAGGACTTTCGAGATGAAGCGCCGCTGCCTCGAGGCGGAACTTGGGCAGGAGCACTTTTGCCCTCCGGCGGAGCGATTCCGCCGGGGAAACTTCCCTCCCGGAGGGGGAAATTGCATCTATCATCATCACCAACACCCCTCTCATCTTTGGGAGGCCAATCTTCATCAACATCTTCAACAACACCATCTCTCCTCTCAAACCCTAGTTCATCTCTTGTGTTCAATCTTTATACCGGAACCTCAGATTGGTACCTGTGGGTGACTAGTAGTATTGATTACCTTGTGTAGTTGATTACTGTATGGTTTATTTGGTGGAATATTATATGTTCAAATCCATTATGCTATTTAATACTCATCTGATTTTGAGCATGATTATTATTTGTGAGTAGTTACCTTTGTTCTTGAGGTCACGGGAGAAGTCACGTTGCGAGTAATCATGTGAATTTGATATGTTTTTGATATTTTGATGATATGTATGTTGTTATTCCCTTAGTGGTGTCATGTGAACGTCGACTACATGACAGTTCACTATTCATGGGCCTAAGGGAATGCATTGTCAAGTAGTTATTAGATGATGGGTTGCTAGAGTGACAGAAGCTTAAACCCTAGTTTATGCGCTACTTCGTAAGGGGCTGATTTGGATCCACATGTTTAATGCTATGGTTAGACTTTGTCTTAATACTTTTCTCGTAGTTGCGGATGCTTGCGAGGGGGTTAATCATAAGCAGGTTGTTAGTTCAAGTAAGAACAGCACCTTAGCACCGGTCCACCCACATATCAAATTATCAAAGTAGCAAACATGAATCAAACCAACATGATAAAAGTGACTAGACGAAATTCCCGTGTACCCTCAAGAACACTTTACCTATTACTAGTGATTGTTCTGGCCTGCCCTTTGCCTCAAAAGGATTGGGATACCTTGCTGCACCTTGTTTACCGTTACCGTTACTAGCTTGTTACCAATTATCTTGCTATCAAACTATCTGTTACCTACAGTTTCAGTGCTTGCAGAAATTACCTTGCTAAAAACCGCTTGTCATTTCCTTCTGCTCCTCGTTGGGTTCGACACTCTTACTTATCGAAAGGACTATGATTGATCCCCTATACTTGTGGGTCATCAAGACTCTTTTCTGGCGCCGTTGCCGGGGAGTGAAGCGCTCTTGGTAAGTGGAAATCGGTAAGGAAAAACTTATACTACATGCTGAAATTTATCGCTACTTGCTATTATGGAAAACAATCCTTTGAGGGGTTTGTTCGGGGTATCTTCACCTCGACCGGAACCACAATTAGTTGCCCCTCAACCTACAACACCTACTGAAAATGTTACTTAAGAAATTCCTTCGGGTATGTCAGAGCAACTGCTTGCTAAACCTTATGCAGGAGATGGAACTGAACATCCTAATATGCATCTTTTATATGTGAACGAAATTTGTGGATTATTTAAGCTTGCAGGTTTACCCGGAGATGAAGTTAAGAAGAAGGTTTTCCCTTTATCTTTGGAGGGAAAAGCATTGACATGGTATAGGCTATGTGATGATCTTGGATCGTGGAACTAGAATCGTTTGCAATTGGAATTTCACCAAAAGTTTTATCCCAAGCATCTAGTTCGTCGTGATCGGAATTATATATATAATTTTTGGCCTCGTGAAGGAGAAAGTATCGCTCTAGCTTGGGGGAGGCTTAAGTCAATGTTATATTCATGCCCCAATCATGACATTCCGAGGGAAGTTATCATTCAGAATTTTTATGCTCGGCTTTCTCATAATGATCAATCCATGCTCGATACTTCTTGTGCTGGTTCTTATATGAAGAAGACTATTGAATTCAAGTGGGATCTCTTAGAAAGACTTAAACGCAACTCTTAAGATTGGGAACTCGATGAAGGTAATGAGTCAGGTATAAAGCTTGAATTTGATTGTGTTAAATCTTTTATGAATACCGATACTTTTCACAAGTTTAGCACTAAATATGGACTTGACTCTGAGATAGTAGCCTCTTTCTGTGAAGCATTTGCTACTCACGTTGACCTCCCTGTCGGTGTCAAAACCGGCGGTTCTCGGGTAGGGGGTCCCGAGCTGTGAGTCTTGGATCGATGGTAACAAGGGGACGAAGGAGACAATGTTTACCCAAGTTCGGGCCCTCCTATGGAGGTAAAACCCTACGTCCTGCTCGATTATATTGATAGTATGAAGGTTACAAAGTTGATCTACCTCAAGATCGACTAGCTAAAACCCTAAATGAGTTTTCCTGCATCTTACAATCTAAAACCCTCCCAGTTTATATAGACATCGGGGGGTACCTAGGGTTTACACATGACAAGACTCCTACCGAGAATGGAGACGTCAATTCCCTCGTCTTGACTTGGAGTGCACGATGCGCCTTCGGGACTTCCTTCTAGAACACAGGGTCTCGATGTTTCCAGCCCTCCCTGAGACAGTCAGAGTGCGGCCCACCAAGCCGGCCTATTGAGAGATAGGCCAGCAGCCCGAGGACCCCTTAGTCCAGGACTCCCTCAGTAGCCCCCGAACTAGCCCCTAACGCCAAGGGTCTCAGCTTGGGCAGCTCCGCTTGATTAGAGTCTTCGGCTTGCGGGGTGAGTTCTTCTTCCCATTAAAGATCGGCTGATACCTCTCTGGTTTCCGATCACACGATAGCCCGAACACCATGAGTTGAGTTTTTCAGTCCCGAAGGCCAAACGTCAAAGTGTAAACAGTGTTTCTTCTGACAACCTTTCCGACGAAGGGTCGCCGCCTACCACGACCGCTGAACCAGTTATGAAAACTTGATTCGCGGTTCGAGGCCGTTTTTACGTTAGCACGACTCATCAACGTACAGATCGTGCTCCGTTTCACACGGGATATGATTAGCATCCCAAGTTCCTTTTGCGTGTGCATAACGGTACACACGTCTTGGGAAGCGGAGAGATTTGTGGCGCAGTAGTGGGAGGTTAATCGGTGTTACGTCCCATAAAAAGGGTAAAAACCCCACGGCTTATTCACGCTTCCTCTTCGCATCCTCCGCTTTCCCAATCTTCCCAAGCTCCGAGAGCCCAGATCCAGTTCTTCCTCAACTTTCCCTCCAAGCCTAGCCATGGTGGGTTCGGGCTCCATGGGCAAGTGGGAGGCCTCCACGGTCACCGACCAGGATATCCGGGAGCTAAAGCTCGCCGGCTACCTCCCCGCCAACGTCTTCCACCGCGCTCCAGAGGCGAAGCAAGTCGTCCTCACCCCTAAGCCAGGCGAAAGGGTGGTCTTCGTCCCCCATTTCATCCGGGGACTGAGCTTCCCGCTCCACCCCTTCGTCAGGGGCCTCATGTTCTTCTACGGGTTGGACTTCCATGATCTTCCCCCGAACTCTTTTATGCATAT
This sequence comes from Elymus sibiricus, assembly GCA_039707655.1. NCBI lineage: Eukaryota > Viridiplantae > Streptophyta > Magnoliopsida > Poales > Poaceae > Elymus > Elymus sibiricus. The sequence goes on from CM077669.1 coordinate 359,060,906, forward strand.
TTCGGCTTTCATAATTCTCTGCGAAGCCTTTCTGCGGGTCGAGCCGCACTTCGGCCTGTGGCTCAAGGTCTTCAATGTCAAGCCAAAGATAGTCGCGGGCGAGCACGCAGATTGCGGAGGGGCGGTAATCAGCAAGCTCCCCCGCGTTGAGTGGCCAACTGGCACTTTCATCGACATAATCAACATCTGGCAGAAAGAATGGTTCTACATCACCGAACCAAGGGATGAGAGCTCGGCGGCGCCTGCCGAGTTCAGATCCGGACCCCCTACGAGATTGACCTCGTGGCTCATGAAGGGCCTTGACTGGGGGTCAGATGCAGAGGTGAAATTGCTATAGAAGCGCGTTACCTCGGTGATCAAGGCCAAGGCTGAACTGGTCGATGTGGTCCAGGTGATGCTCCTCCAACGTATCCTCCCCTATCAGCGCCGGGCCTCCCCAATGTGGGCTTACCGGTGTGAGGACTGGCCTACCGTGCGCCAGCTTTTCTGCACTACCTCCGAGAAGCTGTGGAAGGCTTTATTCAAGCCTCAGAAAAGATGGCCGGCCAAGGAAGAGGGTTCGGGCCTAAGCACCGACAACCCACCTACCCAGGTACGGTATAATTTTAATCCATTGACTCTGTTTCTTTGACAAAAAGACTAAACACCTTCCCCTTCATTTCTGAAGAAATGGTTGAGCAAAACCGAGAAAGTTAACTGTCCCGCACCACAACCCGAAGACCCCAGGTCGAAGTTGTTGTCGGCGATGCTCGTCATGGTGCCGTATTCGGCACCCGAGAAGAAGGAGAAGAAGAAGAAGGCCAAAGAAGGTCTCCGCATAAAGGACCAGCCGGACGCCATGTCCGAGGAAACCCATGCCTCCTCTAGCCATGAGGAAGAGCATGAAGACGGGGGGGAAGGCGTTTCCCCCCTCACAAGAAAGAGGGCGGCGTCGCAGGACGCCGTGGAGGATGTACCTCCTCCTGCCCTGAAGAGGGCGCATCGGCCGAGGTTGATCCTGGCCGACGACAGCTCGGACTCTGATGCAGGGTCCGAGGACTTTGAGAGGGTTCCCTAAAGGAACCTAAGGGTGAAGCCCCCAGCTCAAAGGTATGAATCCGAAGACTCCCCGGGACATTTATGCAAAGTTTTCAATGTTTTAAATGCAAGAGCGTCTTTTCATTCGCAGCCCACCGCGCGTTCTCCCTACTAACCAAATATCGGATGGGGAGTCTCCACCCGCCGAGCTGGTGGCGAGTGGGACTTCGTCACACCCCACACCTCCCGGGGCCGCGAAGGATGCCGTGGAGGTGTCATCCCGCCAGGATCCGTTGGAGCCGAACACAGGCGGTGGGGGTGACCACGCCATGGCCGAGGTCGATGCCTCGGACGCTGAAGAATAGGGGGAGAAAACTCCCCTGTCCGCCGAAGACCAGGGGGAGAAAACTCCCCTGGCCACTGAAGAGGAAGGGCAGAGGGATGTCCAATCCCCTCCGAGGAAATCTCCGGAGCATGCTATGCCTCCGGAGCTACCGACTCAGTTCCCGATCAGAGATCGGGCTGGCCGGTCACCACCGGTGCCACCGACGACTGGGTGGCCGGTCATGGAGGAGGCTCTGTCAAGCACCCCCATCTCCAAGGATCACCGCGCTCTTATGGGCGCGGTCTTGCAAGGCATTCAGTCCGTCGATAGCGGACTGAAAGAGGCCTTCAATGGTCTCTTGACGGGCTTCAAGGTGAGTCACGTAATACCCTTTTCCCGAACAATCGTAATTTTATTAAGTTTATGCTATCTTTATATATGTAGTAGCCCCCGAGCCCCGGGTGGTTTTGCAAAAACGCGCCCGGGGGTCAAAATATTCAGGAGTGACCAATGATGTGCAAGGCACCCTTAGTCCCACAATCTTCCGAAAAAGCCCTTAAGAGGACCGAGCATAGTGTCCTATCCTTGACGGTTCGGGGGTTGGAACGCATATAACCGGATGTGTTTATTTTTTGTAGGCCTCATCCTCGGCGGCGGCTGTTAATGCCGCTGAGCTTACCAAGCTAAATCGGAAGCTCAAGATCTCCGAAGAGGAGCTTGATAGCCTGAACAAGAGGTTCGACGAGGCACAAGGTAAGCTGAATTGTAACTTTCGGGCTGTATATAGTTAGTGATCCGCACTAGTAACCTAGTGTAATTATTTACTTGTTGCTTCCATAGCTTCAGCTGCGGAGGTTGAAAAACTCAAGGCCCAGCTCGAAAAGATGAAGCAAGAGGCCGCGGATCAGAAGGCGGCCGCCAAACAGGCACCAGCCGCACTCTCCACTTTGAAAGTTGCGAGTGCTAAGCAGGAGGCCCGGGTGGAGGAGGTGCAGCAGGAGCTCAAGGACGCCAGCGCAAAGTGCGAGGCCCTTGAGCAGAAAGGCAAAGAGCAAGCCACCGAGCTATCCGCGATGAAATCCGAGCTTCAAAAGGAGCGGGTGGACAGGCTGTCCTTTGAAGAGGAGGTTCGCCAAGTCCGGGCTGTCATAGATGGTAAGCCGTATTCACTACAATGCGCCTTTGGTGGTAGCAGGTTTGCTTTGCTCACCCAGGTGTGGCATTCCTCACGCGTCTGTGCGGATCTCCAGAAGAGTGCAGCGGACGCGAACAAGTTCTATGCTTCGCGGGGGGCGGATGATGAGGCTCGGCTATTCTGGGCACAGTTTGAGTCCCTCAAGCGCTCTCCTCTTCTGAGCGAGTAGATGAAGCAACTGATGGAGCTGCATAGGATGGCGGAGCCGGCTATGAAGGATCTCTGCATCCGGCTGTGGCCTGAAAAGCAGTTGCCGAGCAGCTACTTCGGCTTGGTGCAGAAACTATGCGATGCTGCACCTCAGATTGATGCGCTAAAGTGTTCTTCATGCATCGAGGGAGCTCGGATGGCCTTTGCAAAGACCATGGTGCACTGGCCGAAGCTCAAGCCGACCGAGATGGCCACCGCACCTCCGCCCCCTGGAAAGGAGCATAGGCGCCCTGAGCTATACTTCTCCGCAGTGATGGAGGGTGCTCGGGCGATAGAGGCCCAATGCTCGAAGGATGTTTTTTACGAATAAGCGCGTTGTAATATGTCCAAAGACTTTTAACGCTGTATAATTAAAGTTGCATGGTTTATCATGTCTTATAAGTTTTCTAGTGTTTATTTTGACTCCCTTGTGGCCGTTTTATCTGAAAGTTGCGAGTCGTCAGCTTCAGCCCCCACATAGATACTACGCGAGGTGTCTCTGCCTCCGCACTGTGACCCTTAGCCGAGGTATCGGTACCCGAAGGCGGTAGTGCGAGGGGGACACGGCAATCGGACTATGGTGCTTTATCGCTTTCACTTAGCCGTAGGAGCGTAAAAAAATGCGGGGGCTGATGACCAGCCCCAAGTGTTTTGTGATGTGCGGATGTACCGGGGCCGAAGCCAGCATCACCTGGTTTGTATAAGTACAAAACCCAACGTATAAAACGGAATAACCTCTATCGATTTTTTAGTATAACACTTATGCTTGGATTTGCAGACCGGTTCTCGCTTACTATGACGGTCAGTTTTCGGCTTTCTCCCGTGAGGTGTTTGACCAGACGAAATGGAAACACAATCGCAGTGGTTCTCCCTTTGCTCCTTTAGCCGAACGAGCGGAATGTAAGGGGGCAAGCACAGGAGCCGGGCAACCCAACTATTGACCCAAGACATAGTTCAGATCCGATGCATATAAAGCAAATTCCAAGATGCCGAACACACGACCAGCCGTGTCGGGGTGATGCTCAAGGCGATATTTTAAATTCAAGCCCCCGGTCTATTAGCCGGTTGCATCGTAATGTATATAGAATAGTTGCGCGAGAGGCGTTTGACAAGAACAAAGTATGTACCATAAAATACAGCGGAGGGGCCATGTATAATGGTCTTTTATTTCCTCGATAATTCTTATAACTCAAATTGCCGAAGCAACTGTTTACAGGTATTTTGAAGATAAAACATAAAATTTACAGGAGAGGTTGTACCAGGGGTCTTCGAATGGTGGCTTGACGTCCTCAATGTGCCCTGTTGTCAGTCTGCTCCTGTGCCTCCTAGGGAGTTGCATTCCTTTAAGTGTGATGCTGTCGTCGAGCGGGCCTTGGGAAGAAGGTCTTGAGAAGTCGCCGAAGTATGGATGAGCTTTACTCTTTTAGCAGGTCCATGATGGTACCTGTGTTATGTCCGAGCAAGTGTACTGGTAATGGTTCGGTCCAGCCGAACACTTACCCTTTAATGATTGTTCCCCACTGCGGCCCATGTAATCTTGAGTGCGAAGTTGTGCCTTCTTGGCACATGTTTGACGGTCCTTAGGGCTCTGCAATGGGGAGTGTGTCCCTAGTTCTGGGGAGAAGATGATTCTGGGAGTTCGGATTGAAACCGAGCTCCTTTGTCAACCTTATGTGCCTTTATGGCAGATTTCGGTGTTTGCCGACCGTCCTCGTAATGGAGTTCGGCCGCCAGGGCCAATGCATGTTCCTCAGTTCGGAGGGAGCGCTCTGTGTTGCCGTTGACAGTGATGACACCCTTGGGCCCGGGCATCTTGAGCTTGAGGTATGCGTAGTGTGGGATGGTGTTAAAGCGAGCGAACGATGTACGACCTAGCAAGGCGTGATAACCGCTGCGGAAAGGTACAATGTCGAAGATCAAGTCCTCGCTACGGAAGTTATTGGGCGAACCGAACACCACTTCCAGGCTCACAGAGCCCGTGCACCGGGCTTCGACGCCTGGGATCACTCCTTTAAAGGTAGTGTTGCTGGGTTTGATCCTTGATGGATCTATACCCATCTTTTTCACCGTATCTGAGTAAATCAAATTGAGGCTACTTCCTCCGTCCATTAGGACTTTAGTGAGGTGATACCCATCGATAATGGGATCTAGGACGAGGGCCGCTGATCCCCCATGCCGGATACTGGTCGGATGGTCTCGTCGATCGAAGGTGATCGGGTACGCCGACTATGGGTTATACTTCGGGGCCACGGGCTCTACGGCATAGACCTCTCGAAGGGCGTGTTTCCTCTCCTTTTTGGGTTTGTGAGTGGCGTATATCATGTTCACAGTTTTTACCTCAGGAGGGAACTGCTTCTGTCCACCATTGCTCGGACCGCGGGGCTCATCATCTTCCTCGCTGCATGGGCCCTTGCCTTGTTCCTCGGATGCAAGTTTGCCGGCTTGTTTGAACACCCAACAGTTACGGTTGGTGTGGTTGGCAGGCTTGTCTGGAGTGCCATGGATCTGGCAAGGCCTCTCCATGATTTTGTCCAGCGGGGTGGGCCCGTCGCGATTGCCTTTAGGAGGCTTCTTCCGCTGCCTGGATCGAGGGTTGCGGAAGCCGGGGTTGACGGCCGTGTCGTCGGCGTCACTAGTGATGTGCCGGCATTTATTTTTGTTGCATCGTGGTTTCCCGTTTCCATCTCGAGCTTCGGAGGTGCCAGGGTCTTCGGGGTTGTGGCTTCGTCTCGCTAGCCAGTTATCCTCGCCCGCGCAAAAGCGGGTCATGAGTGATGTAAGGTGGGACATGGTTCTAGGTTTATCCTGACCGAGCTGGCGAGCCAGCCATTCATCCCGAATATTGTGCCTAAAAGAGGCTATAGCCTCGGCATCTGGGCAATCGATGATCTGGTTTTTCTTGGTCAAGAAACGGTTCCAGAATTGTCGAGCGGACTCTCCTGCCTTTTGGACGACGTTGCTTAGGTCGGAGGAGTCCGGAGGCCGTACATAGGTGTGCCCAGGAAGTTAGATCGGAATGCATCCTCGAGATCCTCCCAGCTCCCGATAGAATTATCGGGGGGGCTGTTTAACCAGTGCCGAGCTGGCCCCTTAAGTTTAAGGGGTAGATACTTGATGGCGTGGAGATCGTCTCCTCGTGCCATGTGAATGTGGAGGAGGAAATCCTCGATCCACACTACTGAGTCAGTTGTTCCGTCGTATTGCTCTATGTTCATGGGTTTAAACCCTTCCAAGAACTGATGCTGCATCACCTCATCGGAGAAGCACAGTGGGTGGGCAGCGCCTCTGACCCGGGCTATGTCACGCCGGTAGTCAGCGTCTGTTCTGGCCCGGTTTTGTTCCCGACCTCTATTGTTTCGGTCTAGCCAAGGCTGGTACCCGTCCCGTCTATCGGGGGAGTACCCTCTAGATCCGTATATGGATCTCGTGCGGCCTGTTCTATAATCCAGGTCGTGTCACAGGTCGTACCTGTCCTTAGGCTCCATTGGCTCCTTTCCCCTTCTGCGGGGTATCGCCGGCCTATAACCGGCGTCGCCAGCCGTCCTATCTCGTCCTTGGGGAGGGCGGTCTGGCTGGTCGTATGGAGTGTGCTAGGGGGACGGCGTATTAGGGAGTTCGTCATCGAACTGTGGCAGCAGCCATCGGCGTGGATAGCTCTTGGGTTGGTCCAATAGACCGGTACGGTATCCTTCCTCGGCAGACAGGACCCTCGTCCATCTATCATTGAGGGTGTCTTGTTCGGCCTTGAGCTACCGTTCTTTTGCCTTTAGGCTTCGGCAGTGGCTATAAGCTGTTGCCTAAACCATTCCTGATCCTCAATGTTTTCGGGGACAGTGAAATCTTCGGATTCCGGACTATCCTCCTCCTCTACAGGGGGAGGTAGTTGTCATCTTCAGAATCGTTTGGATCTTCGGGGTCGCGCTGGTCCTCCGGCCCTTCCTGGTCCTCTAACGGATGCTCGGGAATATCAGGATCGCCGAGGTCTTCCGGGGTATCATTTTCCCCGGTGCCAGCAATAGCTTCCCTTCCCTTTTTTGTCTTTGATCATTTGCGCGGTTTCCGGCGCCTTGACGGCGCTTCACCCAATCTATCACCATTGTTTAAGGGTGTGTGCTCTCCGTTATCGGATGGTGTATCCACCATGTAGACGTAGTAGGTGGAGGTGGCAGTCCATCGCCCGGTGTTGACGGGGGTGGGAGCGCGATCCTCTTGATCCATGTCTTCTGCCTCCTCGGAGGCATAGTCCAACATATCGGTTAAGTCTTCGACAGTGGCTACGAAGTGAGTGGTGGGTGGGATGAAAAATTCCTCTTGACCCGCCTTAAGACCGATCTGAATGTGGATCGGGGCTAGGTCATCAGTAACTTTCATCGATAAGATCCGATCTAGAGCTTCGCTGAGTGTCGAGAGCTCGATCGGGTCAGTTATCCTCCGACGGGTTTGCCCAAGAAGTGTGTTCGACAGGAGCTGGTACCCGGCCATCTGGCGCTATGGCCTTATCCGGACTGAAAGCCAGATCATCGCCGGGGTTAGTCCCGTGGGCGGGGTCGAAAGTGACATCCAAGGTTAAGGCCTCGGAGTCCTCGGGTGCGTCAGATGAGACTGCGAGCCCAGTGAGCGAAAGATCGCCCCGAGAGTCTACGGAGAACTCTAGGTTCCCAAATCTGACCTCCTGGTAAGGGGCGAAACTCCCGACCCTGCCAAGACGGCTGGTCGGGTCAGCGTGCAGTACAATGCTGCCCAAAGCGAAGTTCTGTCCGGGGACGAAGGAGTCCATGGTCCGGACTTCTTCGTTAATGACAACGCGAGCCATCGATTCCTTTGGAGATCACAGCGGAACTCTCAATGAAAGCACCAATGTCGGTGTCAAGACTGATGGATCTCGGGTAGGGGGTCCCGAGCTGTGAGTCTTGGATCGATGGTAACAAGGGGACGAAGGAGACGATGTTTACCCAGGTTCGGGCCCTCCTATGGAGGTAAAACCCTACGTCCTGCTCGATTATATTGATAGTATGAAGGTTACAGAGTTGATCTACCTCGAGATCGACTAGCTAAAACCCCAGATGAGTTTGCCTGCGTCTCACAATCTAAAACCCTCCCGGTTTATATAGACACCGGGGGGTACCTAGGGTTTACACATGACAAGACTCCTGCCGAGAATGGAGACGTCGATTCCCTTGTCTTGACTTGGAGTGCACGATGCGCCTTCGGGACTTCCTTCTAGAGCATGGGGTCGCGATGTATCCGGCCCTCCCTAAGACAGTCAGAGTGCGGCCCACCAAGCCGGCCTATTGAGAGATAGGCCAGCAGCCCGAGGACCCCTTAGTCCAGGACTCCCTCACTCCCTAAGGAGAACTGGTTTAAATATCATCCCCCTATTAAAGAAGAAATTAAAGAACCGGTCATAGCTAAAGAAGAAACCATCTTTTACAATGTTGATCCAGTTGTGCCTACCGCTTATATTGAAAAACCACCTTTCCCTGTTAGGACAAAGGAACATGCTAAGGTATCAAGTGTGGTTCGTAAGAGTAATATAAGAGCACCTAAACCCTCTAAGCAAATTAAAGTAGAACCTAGTGTTGCTATGGTTAAAGATCTCTTGGTAGAAAATATAGACGGGCATGTTATCTACTTTTGTGATGAAGCTGCTAGAATTGCTAAACCTGATGAATAAGATAAACATAGACCCATAGTAGGCTTGCCTGTTGTCTCAGTTAAAATAGGAGATCATTGCTATCATGGTTTATGTGATTTAGGTGCTAGTGTGAGTGCTATCCCTTTTACTCTATACCAAGAAATTATGGATGAGATAGCACATGCTGAAATGGAAGGCATTGATGTTACTATTAAACTTGCTAATAGAGATACTATCACACCGCTGGGGATTGTTAGAGATGTTGAAGTCTTGTGTGGGAAGGTAAAATACCCTACTGATTTTCTAGTCCTTGGTTCCCCACAAGATGACTTTTGTCCCATTATCTTTGGTAGACCTTTCTTGAGCACCGTCAATGCTAAGATAGATTGTGAAAAACAAACTGTCGGTGTCAGTTTTGGTAATGTGTCTCATGAGTTTAATTTTTCCAAGTTTGGTAGACACCCTCGTGATAAAGCGTTGTCTAGTAAGGATGAAATAATTGGTCTTGCTTCTATTGTTGTGCCCCCTACTGATCCATTAGAACAATATTTGCTTGACCATGAAAATGATATGCACCTGTGTGAAAGAAATGAAATAGATCAAATTTTGTTCGAACAACAACCTCTCCTGAAACACAATTTGCCTATTGAAACTCTTGGAGGTCCTCCTCCACCTAAAGGTGATCATGTGTTTGAATTGAAACAATTGCCTGACACTTTGAAGTATGCTTATCTTGATGAGAAAAAGATATATCCTGTTATTATTAGTGCTAACCTCTCAGAACATGAGGAAGAAAGATTATTGAAAGTTCTAAGGAAGCACTGGGCTGCTATTGGATATACTCTTGATGATCTTAAGGGCATTAATCCCACTCTATGTCAGCACAAGATCAGTATGGAACCTGATGCTAAACCCGTTGTTGATCATCAACGGCGATTGAACCTGAAGATAAAAGAAGTGGCAAGAACTGAAATATTAAAGCTTCTGGAGGCAGGTATAATCTATCCCATAGCTGATAGTAGATGGGTAAGTCCCGTTCATTGTGTCCCTAAGAAAGGAGGTATTACCGTTGTTCCTAGTGATAAGAATGAACTCATTCCACAAAGAATTGTCACTGGCTATAGAATGGTAATTGATTTTAGAAAATTAAATAAAGCTACTAGGAAAGATCATTACCCACTACCGTTCATTGATCAAATGCTAGAAAGACTATCTAAGCACACACACTTTTGTTTCCTAGATGGATATTCTGGTTTCTCTCAAATACCCGTGTCACAATCTGATCAAGAGAAAACTACCTTTACTTGCCCTTTTGGACCCTATGCTTATAGACGTATGCCTTTTGGTTTATGCAATGCACCTGCTACCTTTCAAAGATGTATGACTACTATATTCTCTAATTTCTGTGAAAAGATTGTGAAGGTTTTCATGGATGATTTTTCCGTTTACGGAACTTCTTTTGATGATTGCTTAAATCGAGTTTTGCAGAGATGTGAACTAACTAATCTCGTCTTGAATTGAGAGAAGTGCCACTTTATGGTTAATGAAGGCATTGTCTTGGGGCATAAAATATCTGAACGAGGTATTGAGGTGGATAAAGCTAAAGTTGATGCAATTGAGAAAATGCCATGTTCTAAAGATATTAAAGGTATTCGAAGCTTCCTTGGTCATGCTGGTTTTTATAGGAGGTTCATTAAAGACTTCTCTAAAATTTCTAGGCCTCTTACTAATATTTTGCAAAAGGATATTCCTTTTGTTTTTTATGATGATTGTGAGGAAGCCTTTGAAACACTCAAGAAAGCCTTAACCTCTGCACCTATCGTTCAACCACCTGACTGGAACTTGCCTTTTGAAACTATGTGTGATGCTAGTGACTATGCTGTTGGTGTTGTCCTAGGACAAATAGTTGATAAGAAATTGAATGTTATCCATTATGCTAGTAAAACTCTAGACAGTGCCCAACGAAACTATGCTACAACTGAAAAAGAATTTATAGTAGTTGTGTTTGCTTGTGATAAATTTAGATCCTATATTGTGGACTCCAAAGTTATTGTTCACACTGATCATGCTTCTATAAAATACCTTATGGAAAAGAAAGATGCTAAACCTAGAATCATTAGGTGGGTTCTCTTGCTTCAGGAATTTGACTTACACATCGTTGATAGGAAGGGAGCTAAGAACCCCGTAGCTGATAACTTGCCTACGTTAGAAAATATTCTTGATGACCCACTACCTATTGATGATAGTTTCCCTGACGAACAGTTAGCTGCAATAAGTGTTTCACAAAACAAACCTTGGTATGCTGATTATGCTAACTACATTGTTGCTAAATATATACCACCTAGCTTCACTTACCAACAAAAGAAAAAATTCTTCTATGACCCACATCTTTATAAAGAAGGAGTAGATGGTATTATTAGACGTTGTGTACCTGACCATGAACAGGAACAAATCCTACGGAAATGTCATTCTGAAGCTTATGGAGGACATCATGCGGGAGATAGAACTGCTCATAAGGTATTACAATCTAGTTTTTATTGGCCTACTCTCTTCAAGGATGCCCGTAAGTTTTTCTTTTCTTGTGATGAATGTCAAAGAATTGGTAATGTCGATAAGCGTCAGGAAATGCCTATGAATTATTAACTTGTTGTTGAACCATTTGACGTTTGGGGTTTTGATTATATGGGGCCTTTTCCTTCCTCCAACGGGTACACTCATATTTTGGTTGCGGTTGATTATGTCACTAAGTGGGTAGAAGCTATTCCAACTAGTATTGCTGATCACCACACCTCCACTAAAATGCTTAAAGAGGTTATCTTCCCGAGGTTTGGAGTCCCTAGATATTTAATGACCGATGGTGGTTCACATTTTATTCATGGTGCTTTCCGTAAGATGCTTGCTAAATATGATGTTAACCATAGAATTGCATCCCCCTATCATCCTCAATCTAGTGGTCAAGTTGAACTCAGCAATAGAGAAATAAAATTAATATTACAAAAAACTGTCAATAGGTCTCATAAGAATTGGTCTAATAAATTAGATGATGCACTTTGGGCCTATAGAACAGCTTATAAAAATCCTATGGGTATGTCTTCATATAAAATGGTATATGGGAAAGCTTGTCATTTGCCTCTAGAATTAGAACACAAAGCATTTTGGGCAATTAAAGAACTTAACTATGATTTCAAATTTGCCAGTGAGAAGAGGCTATTTGATATTAGTTCACTAGATGAATGGAGAACCAAAGCGTATGAAAATGCCAAGCTATTCAAAGAAAAAGTAAAAATATGGCATGACAAAAGAATCTAAAAGCGGGAATTCAAAATAGGAGATTATGTTCTTTTGTTCAACTCTCATTTAAGAGTTTTTGTAGGAAAGCTTCTCTCAAAATGGGAAGGGCCATATATTACCGAAGAGGTTTATCGTTCTGGAGCTATGAAGATTAATAACGCTGGAGGTACTAAACCGAAGGTGGTCAATGGACAAAGAATTAAGCATTGTATCTCAGGTACGCCTATTAATGTTGAAAGCAATGTTATCCAAACCATGACACCGGAGGAACACATAAAAGAAACTTTTTGGAACACTCCAGAATTCTTAAAAATAGGAGGTACGTGATACGGTAAGTAAACGGACTCCAAAAAATCCGCAAAAATATTTTTTGTCAGTTTTGGAATATTTTATAATTTTGGAAATAAAGAAATAAACCGGAAGGTGAATGAGGTGAGCACGATACACCAGGGCGCGCCATGCACCCCTGAGCGTGGCCTGGTGGGTTGTGCCCACCTCGGATGCCTTCCCGACTCCGTTTTCCTTCCATATACTTGCTTCCCAAGAATAAAAGTTCTCTATATATACCCCCGACTGTTTTGACGACCGCATAGCAGAAAAATCCTATGTTCTTGTTTCTTGTTGTTTTCCTATCATATCTGTCAAGTCAGGCATCATGTCTTCTCCCTCTTCTAACAACGTAGAAGAAGATGCCTGGCTAATGAAGATAGAGTTGAAGAGGGAGGAGCCGGAACAAGCCAACAAGAAAGAGAAGGGCAAGAAGGCTATAGTGGATCACCCCCTTGAAGAATATCAACCCATGCCAGCAAAGGAGGGAGAGGAAGAAGATATCCTTCAACCTTACTATAGTCATCTCACCCCTATTGAAATGGAAGCATTTAAAGCTTTCGAAGCGGTTCATGTACAGAATAAATTTCTCATCCGTGAAAATATTTTGCTAGAAGAGCACATCAATAACCTTAGGACGGTCATCCGCAAGTTGGAGCATCTTTTGAAGCTGAAGTGTGACATCATAGCTCCTCCACCTTCTTCAACACCACCACCAAAGGAAACTTGAGCACACGGGTATGGGCACTCCCCTTGGCTTGAGCTAAGCTTGGGGGAGGTGCCCTAGTATGGTATCACCATCACTTTTATTCACCTTTACCTATTTTAGTTCGATCTTTAGTTTCCCTTTCCTTTAGTTGAATAAAAGTTTAGCATGATCTATTTTCGTGTGTTAGTTCCGTGATCTATTTATCTATGTAATCGAGTGAGAGTTATATAATAAAGTTTAGTTTGAGTTTTTGCCTCTCTACTTTCTTGTTGCAATCAAAATAAAGAAAAGAAAAACAAATGAAAAGAATCATAGGCTAATCCTATGGTGAGTAATGACATCACATAATGAAAAGTATAAGTAGTAAAATTTATTGGAGATTGACAAACATAGCATTGGTCAATGATGCAATTCATGAAAGAATTAATAAAGGAAGAGAAGAATCACATGCAAATACACTATGTTGGACATCTTTTATGATTGTGAGCCCCATCAAATATTATATGTCAAAATTCTTGACGTTGGACAAGGAAGACAACGTAATGATTTATGTTTGTTCATATCCACATAGAAGTTATATTGTCATAGATCCTTTAACATGTGGTGCTTGCTCAATATCTTTGCTAGCCAAAAATTCCGCATTAAGTAGAGATACTACTTGTGCATCCAAAACCCAAACCCAAATTCTTTGTTTGAGTGTCCACCATACCTACCTATGGATCGAGAAAGATCCTTCAAGTAAGTTGTCATCGGTGCAATAAGGCAATAAAAATTGTTCTAAAAGTGTTTTGATCAATTAGTGTAAGAAAAAATTGAGCGCTATACGAACTTATGATGGCAAAGTAATAAATGCGACAGACTGCATAATAAAGGTTGCTATCATAGGGGGCAATATAGCGTGACGTTCTTTTACATTAAGGGATTGGGCATACAAACCAATAAGCGCATGACAACCTCTGCTTCCCTCTACGAAGGGCCTATCTTTTACTTTTATGTATTTACTTTTATGCAAGAGTCAAAGTATTCTTCCCTATTCCTTTTTACTTTTTCTTTTGCAAGCATCATGTGGTGAGGAAACATCTAGGCATATATATCCAGTTGGATATGGGTGGGAATGAGTTATTATTGTTGACATCACCCTTGAGGAGAATATGTTGGGAGGCGAAACTATAAGCCCCTATCTTCCTATGTGTCCGGTTGAAACTTTTTGTTCATGGGTATGCCGTGAGCGTTAGCAATCATAGAAGACTAAATGATGGTTGAGTATGTGGACTTGTCAAAAGGCTCCGACATGAGACCCTTCCTGCAAATATGATGAATTGTAGTTGCAAAGTTGACTGAGAACATAGTTTGTTGGTTCCCAATAAGGTTTATGCTTCATACTTCTATGTTGTGATGAATTGTTACTTGTTCATGAGAAGCCATATGATAAAAATGTATTGAAATAAATTTTATGTTACAGTTTGTTGCTGCTATGTTAATAAGCATGATGCTTCTATGTCCGTATTTTGTTTTTATCGACACCTCTCTCTCAAACCATGTGGACATGCTTTTCAATATCAGCTTTCGCTTGAGGACAAGCGAGGTCTAAGCTTGGGGGAGTTGATACGTCCATTTTGCATCATGATTTCCTACTGTTATTTACTTTGTTTTGTTGAATAATAATGCCTTGGGGAGTGATTCTAATGCCTTTCCTCTCATAATATGCAAGGTTTACACAAAGAGGGAGAATAATGGCAACTGGAATTCTGGGCCTAAGAAAAGCACGTCAGAGATACCTATTCTGCACAACTCCAATGAAGCTGAAATTTACGGAGATTATTTTTGCATTTAATAAAAAATACTGGAGCAGAAAACTACCGGAGGGGGCCTCCCAGGTGGGCACAATCCACCAGGGCGCGCCAGGCCCACCTGGGCACGCCCTGCTGGGTTGTGGCCACCTCGGCGCACCTCCGGCGCCCATCTTCTGGTATATGGTCATTCTTGACCTAGAAAATATCAGAGCAGGACTTTCGAGACGAAGCGCTGCCGCCTCGAGGCGGAACTTGGGCAGGAGCACTTTTGCCCTCCGGCGGAGCTATTCCGCCGGGGGAACTTCCCTCCCGGAGGCGGAAATCAAAGCTATCATCATCACCAACACCCCTCTCATCTTTGGGAGGCCAATCTTCATCAACATCTTCAACAGCACCATCTCCTCTCAAACCCTAGTTCATCTCTTGTGTTCAATCTTTGTACCGGAACCTCAGATTGGTACTTGTGGGTGACTAGTAGTGTTGATTACCTTGCGTAGTTGATTACTATATGGTTTATTTGGTGGAATATTATATGTTCAGATCCATTATGCTATTTAATACTCCCCTAATTTTGAGCATGATTATTATTTGTGAGTAGTTACCTTTGTTCTTGAGGTCACGGGAGAAGTCATGTTGCGAGTAATCATGTGAATTTGATATGTGTTCGATATTTTGATGATGTGTATGTTTTGATTCCCTTAGTGGTGTCATGTGAACGTCGACTACATGACACTTCACCATTCATGGGCCTAAGGGAATTCATTGTGGAGTAGTTATTAGATGATGGGTTGCTGGAGTGACAGAAGCTTAACCCCTAGTTTATGCGCTACTTCGTAAGGGGCTGATTTGGATCCACATGTTTAATGCTATGGTTAGACTTTGTCTTAATACTTTTCTCGTAGTTGCGGATGCTTGCGAGGGGGTTAATCATAAGTAGGTTGTTAGTTCAAGTAAGAACAGCACCTTAGCACCGTTCCACCCACATATCAAATTATCAAAGTAGCGAACATGAATCAAACAAACATGATAAAAGTGACTAGACTAAATTCCCGTGTACCCTCAAGAACACTTTGCCTATTAGTAGTGATTCTTCTGGCTTGTCCTTTGCCTCAAAAGGATTGGGCTACCTTGCTGCACCTTGTTTACCATTACCGTTACTTGCTTGTTACCAATTATCTTGCTATCAAACTATCTATTACCTACAATTTCAGTTCTTGCAGAAATTACCTTGCTGAAAACCGCTTGTCATTTCCTTCTGCTCCTCGTTGGGTTCGACACTCTTACTTATCGAAAGGACTACGATTGATCCCCTATACCCGTGGGTCATCATGGGTATACCCGGATCTCCCAATTTCTTAGGCACTCCACCATCAAAAGAATAATTGGCAAGCATAGTAGCAATTTCAATTTCAGATATTTTTCTCTTGTTGGTAATAATATCCTTCATATATTTAGCATAAGGAGGCATTTTCAAAATATCGGTCAAGCGAGTGCATAACAAGACATGTCTAATCATTTCAGCAAAGCGTTCAAAATCCTCATCGTCTATACTCTTAGAAGACTTACGAGGGAATGGCATGGGTTTTTGAACTCATGGCTCTCTTTCCTTACCATGTTTTCTAGTAACAAAGTCTTTCTTCTCATAACATTTATTTTTGGGATGTGGGTTATCAAGATCTTCTGCAGGTTATATTTCCACATCATTATCATGTTCTTTATTATTATCTGGTTGAGCATCTACGTGAACATCATCCTTATTATTATCCTTTTCATTATCATTAGGTGCATGTTCACTACTAGATTGTGTCTTAGCATCAGAAATAGAAACATCATTATGTTTTTCAGCGGGTTTTTCTATAACAGGTTTACTAGAAGCATGCATAGTCCTATCATTTTTCTTTTTCTTTTTGTTCTTAGATGGACTAGGTGCATCATCATTAATTCTCTGAGAATCCTATTCTATTCTTTTAGGATGACCTTCAAGATAAAGAGGTTCCTGAGTCATTCTACCTCCTCTAGTCATTACTCTAACATCATGATCATTCATATTCTCATTTAATTTAGCAAGCAAATCATTTTGTGACTTAGCAACTTGGTCTAGTTGAGTATGAACCATAGAAGCATTTTTTCCTAGATCCTTAACATCATTAGCAATTCTAAACATCAAGTCACTCAAGCGATCTATCATCATATCATTATGTCTTAATTGATCTTTGACATAGTTATTGAAATGTTCTTGCTTAACAATGTAATTATCAAATTCATCCATGCATTGACTAGGAGTCTTAGTATAAGGTATATCACTTTTATTAAAGGCACGGAGAGATTTTACCTCTACTACCCATTTCGGGGTGTCAAGTCCATGTATTTCTTCGAAAGGTGGTAAATTCTTGACATCTTCACATTTAATACCCTTTTCCTTCATAGTTCTTTTGGCTTCTTGCATATCTTCGGGACTGAGGAATAGAATACCTCTCTTCCATTGAATAGGTTCCGGCGGTGGCTCAGGAAGTGTCCAATTATCAACATTTTGCAATATGTTATTAAATAATTCTTCAGCTTGCCCAATAGTTCTTTCCCTGAAAACACAACCAGCACAACTATCTAGGTAGTCCCTAGAAGCATTGGTTAGTCCATTATAAAAGATATCAAGTATTTCATTCTTATTGAGAGGATGATGAGGTAAAGCTCTTAATAATTGGAGAAGCCTCCCCCAAGCTTGAGGGAGACTCTCTTCTTCACTTTGCACGAAGTTAAATATTTCCCATAATGCAGCTTGTTTCTTATGAGGAGGAAAATATTTTTTAGAGAAGTAATATATCATATCCTAGGGGCTACACACACAACCAGGAACAAGAGTGAGGAACCATTCCTTGGCCTCACCTTTTAGCGAGAAAGGAAAAGGCTTGAGAATGTAATAGTAGCGCATCTTTTCCTCATTAGTAAACAAGGCGGCAATATCATTCAGTTTAGTAAGATGTCCAACAACAGTTTTAGTTTCATAACCATGGAAAGGACCAGACTTTACTATAGGGATTAACTCAGAGTCTACAGAGAATTCATAATCCTGATAAGTAACAAATATAGGAGAAGTAGCAAATTTAGGATCATGCTTCATTTTCTCCATCATAGATTTTTCTTTCATTTTGCATAGTAGTTTCTTCAAATCATCTCTATCATTACAAGCAAGAAAGTCCCTAGCTACCTCTCCATCCGAAACATAACCTTCATTTACATCAAGCAATTCATATCTATTAGGAGAGCGAGGTGTAATAGGTGACTCAAAATCTTCATCAGTTTCAGCATTTTCTAGTTCTCTAGCTTTAGCAATATGAGCATCAAGTAATTCATTCAATGGCACAGTTTCAGTTTGATCAAGTGTAGCAGTAGTATCATCATTAATTTCAGAAGTAGCATCATCAACTTCATGCGATGTATCAGAACGAGCAACAGACGGTGGTGTTTTAAGTTGATTCAAAACAGTAGGTGAATCAAAAGCAGACCTAGATGGCAGTTCCTTACCTGCTCTCGTACGAGACGGGACAATCTTTGTTCGAATATCTTTCAGATTCTTCATAGTAGCAATTCGATATCCTCAAGTTAACACAATAAATAAAGCTATGCTAACCGGCAACGACACCAGAAAAAGGTCTTGATAACCCACAAGTATAGGGGGTCGCAATAGTCTTGGCGGGTAGTATTTCACCCTGATTTATTGATTCGACACAAGGGGGGCCAAAGAATATTTATCGGCCTTAGCAGTTGAGTTGTCAATTAAACCACACCTAGGATATCTCTCTCACCGTTGAAGAATTTGTCCGATTAATCAGTTAACGGGCCAGTTGATCGCTACTCATAGCATGGCCGAATCGAATAACACCTATTCGTCACGTTAACTTGCCAAGCCGATTAAATGGCCTATTAGACCGATTAATCGGTTGTTAGGACGATTAATCCTTGTTGGTCCGTTAACGATGGGCGAACAAAGCCCGATTTTTTTGGCTCATAACCCCTCCCAGGCCCCTCCCACTAATAAATAGCTACGGTTCGGCCCTCTTCCCGCCCTTCCTCTTGTTCTAGATGACGTGGCCAGGTCCTCATTGGTGTGCCATCGCTTCCCCTCCTCCCTTTGCACATTGCTACTTCCCCTCCTCCTTTGCGACTTTCCACCTCCCAACTGACGTATTTCAAATGCCTCGCATGGCTGCCAACACCTTCCCTCTATGTGTCGTGTGGCCACTATCTCTCGGAGTTGCAGCCCATGCAAAAACCAGCAAAAACAATGTTGTGTATACATGTTTGTTCATATTTGGTAAAGAAAGAAGTGCCATTTGCTTCATATTTGTAATGTAGATTTTTTTTATATCATTCAAGTTCTATTGTCTTCATATTTTTTTGCCTATTGGGTTAAAAATTCCATCGATTAATGATCGACCGATTAATCCAGTTAATAGGTCGATTAATCGCTACTCCCAAACCGAGCGAGCAGGTACCAGTTAACGATTTACTCAACATTGATCTCTTTGCAACAAAGTTTTAGTAGCACGACAAGTAATAGTAGTAACAGTAATAGCAATAGTGATAGCAGTAATTTTGTAGCAGTTGTGACAGTAGCAGCAGCAGTAGCAACTTAGCAAGACTCGGTATATGTAAAGCGTAGGCACGTGGATTGGTGATGGATAATGATTTAGATGACATCAACCATGTAACAGTTACACACTAGGGCGACATGGAACTAGCTCCAATTCATCAATGTAATGTAGTCATGTATTTCGTATATTGTCATACGTGCTTGCGATAATAACTTGTATGACATCTTTTGTCCTACCCTCCCGTGGCAGCGGGGTCCTAATGGAAACTAAGGGATATTAAGGTCTCCTTTTAATAGAGAACCGGAACAAAGCATTAACACATGGTGAATACATGAACTCCTCAAACTACGGCAATCACCAGAAAGAATCCCAATTATTGTCACCTTGGAGTATGCAGATCATGACACGTAATAGGTGCATACAACTTGCAAGATCGGATCCCAATCACTCTTATATTCATGAAAACATAATATGTTCAGATCTGAAATCATGGCACTCGGTCCCTAGTGACAAGCATTAAGCATGGCAAAGTCATAGCAACATCAATCTTAGACCATACTGGATACTAGGGATCAAGCCCTATCAACTTAACTCGATCACATGATCAATCTGATCCAATCCCATCACCGTCCAGCAAGCCTACAAAGGAAGTACTCACTCCCAGTGGTGAGCATCATGGCGGTGTTGATGATGGTCGGTTGGTGATGACGACGGCGATGAATCCCCCTCTCCGGAGCCCCAAACGGACTCCAGATCAGCTCTCCCGAGGAAGAACAGGAGGTGCCGGCGGCTCCGTCTCGTAAAACATGATGAAATCTTCTCTCCTATTTTTTTCTCCGAAGATGTGAATTTATAGGAGTGGAATTAGGGTCGGGGGAGCCACGTGGGCCCCACAAGCTAACAGGGCACGCCTAGTGGGGTTGACGTGCCCTATTGCCTTGTGGTTCATAGGTTGCCCCCCTCCAGTGGTTCTTCGCTCCATAATTCATTATATATTCCAAAAATTATTCCCAAAAAGTTTCATCCAATTCTAGGAACTTTTATTTCTGAACAAAAATAACACCAAGGTAGTTCTCGTGAAAATAGCGTTAGTCCGGGTTAGTTCCATTCAAATCATGCAAATTAGAGTCCAAAACCAGAGCAAAAGTGTTTGGAAAAGTAGATACGTTTGAGACGTATCAACACTCATCATGAGAATAACCCGCTTAGCATGGAAGATACTGACCGCCCCGTCGCTCCATGAGCGGTACGGGCACACAAAACAGAAATTTATTTGAAGGTTTTAGAGGTGGCACATGCAAATTTACTTGGAATGGCAGTGAAATACCATACATATGTAGGTATGGTGGACTCTCATGGGAGAAACTTGGCTCAAGGATTTTGGATGCACACATAGTATCTCTACTTAGTACGAAGCTTTGGCTAGCAAAAGGTTCTAAACAAGCACCACATGTTGGAGGATCCGTAACAATATAACTTCTATGCAAATGTACCCAAACTTAACTCATTATGTTGTCTTCCCTTTTCAAACTTCAACTAATTTGATCAAGGTTCAAAATAATTAATGGGTATTCACAATCATAAAAGATGTCCAAGATAATATATTTGTATGTGAAGTTCTCTTCCTTATACTAATCATTCGTAAATTGCTTGTATGACCAATAATATGATTCTCAAACTCCAATAGATTTCACTTTCTAAACCGAATGTGAAACTACTAATAAGCATAAAGCACATGGATAATTTCAGCTTTATGATATTCAATTCATTCACAATTTACTCTTGGGATATAAGCGAAGCACAAGAGTAAACATCAAACTACTCTCAAAACATATAAGTGGAGATCAATGAGTAGTCCAACAATCAAGTAGCTATGTGTGGACTCTCTCAATAAAGACTTTCGGATCTGAGATTTATTTAGAACATCAAACAAAACAAAAAGGGGCACTCCATGAATAGCACATATCATGTGAACGAATAAAAACTGAGGCTCAACATAGGCTAACTGATATTTGTTGACGAAGAGAGGTGGGATGCCTAACGTGGCATCCCCAAGCTTAGATGCTTGACACTTCTTGTAATATTGACTTGGGGAGCCTTGGGCATCCCCAAGCTTGAGATCTTGTGTCTCTTTAATTCCTCTCATATAACGATTTCCTAAATCTAAAAAGCTTCATCCACACAAAACTTGACAAGAACTCGTGACATAGCTTAGTGCACATAAGAATAAATCAACACTTTGTGTACTGCCAAGACAATTTGAATAATAATTTTAAAACATTAGCTATTGTATAATATCATTTCCGCAATTTATATCTACCAATATAAGCCATCAAAACACTAGGACAAAAAGATAACAAAACTATGGCAGCAACCTGTTTAAAGAAGACAGTCTGTAGTAATTAATTCAAAAATTGTACTTATGTAACTCAATAAATTCTGAAAATTTAGGACATGATAAAAAATTATATGAAAGTATTGTGTAAAAATTTCAGAAACTTTCCACATTCCAGTAAAATACAAAAATTCAAACACTACAGCAAAAGTTTCTGTTTTTACACAGCACACATCAAACATGCAATTCAATCAATCCTAAAGGCAATTCTTGGAACTTTTTAAAAACATGATTATAAATAACAGCAAACAAATCCTAACAAAATAAAATGACGCTCCAAGCAAAACACATATGATGTGACAAAGAAAAATTTAGCTCCAAGTAAGATATACCGATAGTGTTGAAGACGAAAGAGGGGATGCCATTCGGGGCATCCCCAAGATTAGGAGCTTGAGTCTTCTTTCCATATTGCCTTGGGGTTGCTTTGGAAATCCCCAAGCTTAGGGTCTTTCTTCTCCTTATTCTTCTCATATTGGTATCTCATGCAAAACTTGAAAACTTCAATCACACAAAACTCAACGGAACTTCATGAGATGGGTTAGTGTAATAAAAGTAGATCATTCACTTAGGTACTGTCAAGGCAACAATCATAATTATTCTCACATAATGCCTAATGTATTCTATCATC
This sequence comes from Elymus sibiricus, assembly GCA_039707655.1. NCBI lineage: Eukaryota > Viridiplantae > Streptophyta > Magnoliopsida > Poales > Poaceae > Elymus > Elymus sibiricus. The sequence continues at coordinate 359,083,002 of CM077669.1, forward strand.
CCCATAATTTATATCACTAAATATAAGCCATGGAAACACTAAAACAAGCAAACTATGCATGCAAAATAGAATCTGTCAAAAATAGAATAGTCTGTAAAGATCTGCACTAAAACCACATATCCCCTATCTCTGAAAATTCTGAAAAATAGGTAAACGTAGATAATTTGCATAGCAATACTGTGTAGAAATTTCAGAATATTTTGATGCTCCAGTAAAATCAGAGAAATTCTGTACTGGAGGTAAAAGTTTTTGGTTTTGCACAAAATCAAATCAACAAGTATCCACACTTTCCCAAAGGGTTTACTTGGCACATTATTGAAATAAAAGGCACAAAACATGATTACTACAGTAGCTTAATTATGTGAACACACAAAAACAGAAAGTATAAATATTGGATTGTCTCCCAACAAGTGGTTTTCTTTAATGCCTTTTAGCTAGGCATGATGGTTTCAATGATGCTCACATAGGAATAGTAAATGAAACAAGCAAAAGAGCATCATGAATCATACCTTGGGATCTGGGTTGATCAATTACTTGACCACTATATGTCTAGCTGGATGGCTTTAAAGAAAGCGCCGCCAGGGAGACAACCCGGAAGTTTTAGAGAGTCATTTTATTCTGTTTTGTGCTTTTAAAATAATTAAAAACAAAAAAGAGGGGAACTTAAAATGTTTTCAAAAAGAAAAGTGAATGTGAGAAAGACGAGCACCATTGAAGTGGGGGCTAGCCTTGAACTTTGTTCATGCCCATGGAAACTTTGGGAATCTTGATTACAGAAACTTCTCAACAAAAATAATTATCCCCTTGTACAAATCCATTGTATTATAAAAATAACGTGCCAAGATCTACCTTTAGGATGTTTGAATTGCGTGTTTGATGTATGATGTGCAAAAACAGAAACTTTTTCTATAGTATTTGAATTTTCATATTTTACTGGAGCTAAACAAATTCTGAAATTTTTACACAGTACTATTATGCAAAAAAATCCTAATTTTTCATAATTTTCTGAGTAACAGAAGTATATGTTCATCTGCATCTTTACAGATTGTCCTATTTTTCACACATTGTTATGATCATTTGTTTATCTGCTTATCTTTGAAATCTTGTTGAGCCCCATTGATTTGGGAGCCATAGAATTGTGATAGCATACAATGTGTAATGTTGTATTATAATTATACAATAATGTTATAGCAAGACATGATGGGATTTGATGTTATATGTACTAACCTGTCTAATAAAAGTTCTGTTAATTTTTGTGTGGATGAAGTGTTCGAAGATCGAGGAGGTATAGATATGAGAAGAACAAGGAGAGGCAAGAGTTCAAGCTTGGGGATTCACAACACAACCCAAGTAAATATTCAAGGAGACTCAAACGTCTAAGCTTGGTGATTCCCCAGAAGGCATACCATCTTTCTTCCTTGACAATTATTGGTATGTCTCGATTTTTTGTTTTGTTCACATGATACGCGTAAATTCTTGGAGCGTCGTGTGCCTCTTATTTTTCTTTCAGCAATGCACCATACTGGTATGGGATAGTCCTTGTTTTATTTATATAATGCTCTATGCACTTCACTTATATCTTTTGAGTATGGCTTTATAGAATGCTTTGTGTGCTTCACTTATATGTTTTTAAGTGTGGATGCTCGCTTCTCTACTTTGGAAACACCGTTATTTGTAGAATGCACTTTTGCTTCACTTACATTTATTAGAGCGTGGTATTTTGTAGAGAGAATTAAACTCGCATGCTTCACTTATATCTATTTAGAGAGTTAACAGGAATTGGTCATTCACATGGTTAGTCATAAAATCCTACATAAAACTTGTAGATCACTGAATATGATATGTTTGATTCCTTGCGATAGTTTTGCGACATTAAGATAGTAATATGTGGGTGCACTAGTGGATGATCATGGTTTCGTAGGAATATCGATGTTATGGTTTTTGATCTCCTATTCATTAAAGTGTCGGTTATGGCATGACGGGGATGTTGGGGCACTTTTATTCCTCGTTGAAATCCTTCTGTTGTTTGAATCGGGTGTGCGTGATGGTTAACTCCCCCAACCTCCTACCTAGGGGCGCACTGGTAGTACTTTGCTTTGAGAGAGCTAATAAAACTTTCACAATAAGTATATGAGTTCTTTACGACTAATGTGAGTCCATGGATTATGCACACTCCCACCTTTCCGCAATTTGCTAGCCTCTTCAGTATCGTGCATTGCCCTTTCTCACCTGGAGAGTCGGTGCAAACTTCATTGATGCATCCAAACCCCGTGATATGATACTCTCTATCACACATAAGCCACATTATATCTTCTCAAAACAGCCACCAAACCTACCTATTATGGCATTTCCATAGCCATTCTGAGATATATGGCCATGCAACTTCCATCATCATCATATACATGACTTGAGCATTCATCATCATATTGCTTTGCATGATCATATAGAGCTGACATAGTATTTGTGGCAAAGCCACCATTAATCATTGATTAAATTTTATGCTAGATCATTGCACATCCTGGTACACTCCTAGAGGCATTCATATTGAGTCATATTCTTCTTTATCGAGTTGTAAGTAAATAAAAGTGTGATGATCATCATTATTAGAGCATTATCCCAGTGAGTAAAGGATGATGGAGACTATGATTCCCCCACAAGTCAGGATGAGATTCTGAATGAAAGAAAAAAAGAACAATGGGGGAGGCCAAATGAGCCCACCATAAAAAAATAGAAAAATAAAAAAGGAGAAAAGGGGGAGGCAGAAAGAGCCCACCTAAAGAAGGAGAGAGAAAGAGAGAGAAGGGGCAATGTTACTATCCATTTACCACACTTGTGCCTCAAAGTGGCACCATGTTCTTCATATAGAGAGTCTCATGATTCGTCACTTTCATATACTAGTGGGAATTTTTCATTACAAAACTTGGCTTGTATATTCCTATGATGGGCTTCCTCACATGCCTGAGGTCTTCATGAGAAAGCAAGTTGGATGCATGCCCACTTAGTTTCATTTGAGCTTTCATACACTTATAGCTCTAGTGCATCTGTTGCATGACAATCCCTACTCGTTGCATTAGATATCGATTGATGGGCATCTCCATAACTGGTTGATTGGCCTAGTTGATGTGATACTTTCCCACCTTTTGACTCCTTTGATATCTACCACCATATTCTATTCCAACCATACGCTATATCCATGGCTCACGGTCATGTATTGCGTGAAGTTGAAAATGCTAAAGCGCGTGAAAAAGTATGAACCAAATGCCTGACTTGACACCGGGGTGATCATGATTTGTACTTGTGTTAGGAAGACGGAGTCATGCCATGCTTACATGATTAAATGTGTAGGGATAACGTTCTTTAGCATTGTTTATTTTGAAGGACATGATTGTTTGTTCGTATGGATGTCTTTATATCAAATGATATACTTTGCCTTGAATCACTCGTATCTTAATATTCATGACATGATTAGATATTTGTTCAAGATTTTGTTAGGTAGCATTCCACATCAAAATTTATCTTTTTATCATTTACCTACTCGAGGACGAACAGGAATTAAGCTTGGTGATGCTGATACGTCTCCGTGGTATCTATAACTTTTTAATGTTTCATTCCATTATTTTACAACTTTTATATACTTTTGGCAACAATTTATATGATTTTCTTGGACTAACATATTGATCCGGTGCCCAATGCCAGTTCATGTTTGTTGCATGTTTTTTTTTGTAGAAAATCCATATCAAACAAAGTCAAACGTGATAAAATTTTACGGAGATTTATTTTGGAATATATGTGATTTTTGGGAAAAGAAATCAACGTCAGACGAGTTCCGAGGGGCCCACAAGCTACTAGGGTGCGCCCCCTGGCTTGTGGGCACCTCGGAAGTCGGTTGGGGGTGTTGTTTGGATGCAAGGAATCTAATATGCGGAAAAAATACCCTCAAAATTTTAGCCCAATCGGATTTACGGATCTCCAAGAATTTAAGAAACGGCGAAACGCCAGAAAATCGGAACGCGGAAACAGAAGAGAAACAGAGAGAGATCCAATCTTAGAGGGGTTCCTCCCCTCCGGGAGCCATGGAGGACATGGACCAAAGGGAAAACTCTCCTCCCATACAGAGGGGAGGCCAAGGAAGAAGAACAAGGAGGGGGGGTCTCTCACTCTCTCTCTCTCTCTCTCTCTCTCTCTCTCTCTCTCTCTCAGTGGAGTCGGAGTGCCGCCGGGGGAACTAGCATGGCGGCGATCTACACCAACAACTTCACGGTCTTCCTCAACACCACCATCACCTTCCCTCATCTATTTACAGCGGTCCACTCTCCTGCAACCCACTATACCCCCTACTTGAACATGGTGCTTTATGCTTCATGTTGTTATCCAATGATTTGTTGCTATCCTATGATGTTGGAGTAGATCCTTTTTGTCCTATGGGTTGATTGATGATATTGATTGATTTGAGTTGTGTGGTTTATTTTGGTACTATCCTATGGTGCCCATCATGTCGCGCAAGTGTGTGGGGTCCCCGCTGTTGGGTGTTGCAATACATTCATGATTCTCTTATAGTGGGTAGCGAGGGTGACAACAGCTTATACCAGAGTAAGAGGGTTCTTGCGCATGGGAGTAAAAGAGACTTGATGCATTAATGCTATGGTTGGGTTTTACCTTAATGATCTTTAGTCTTGCTAGAGTTCCAATCATAAGTTTATATGATCCAAGTACGGAAAGTATGTTAGATCATGCCTCTCCCTCATATAAAACTACAATAATGATTATCGATCTAGTTATCGATTGCCTAGGACAATCTCGCAAATCCTACCACTAATTTTCCACACTCGATATACTTAATTAGTTGTTCTTTTATTAAAACAACACCTAACTTTAATTTCCGCATTCTTTATTATCTTCCAAACTAGTTTTATTTAAGTTTATTTCTTGTACCTTAAGCTCCTCGCTGGGTTTCAATTTAATTTCAGTTTCTTTCAGTTCAATTTCCGCACCTAACTTCTTACACCTACAAAGTACTGCTAGTTTTATTTCTGGAAAGTAGTTTATTTCTGGTACTACGTATAGTGAACATTGTTGCGCGTAGAGTTGTATCAAGAATATTAATTCTACCTTTAGATCCTCGTTGGGTTCAACTCTTTTCCTTATCGAAAAAGGCTACAAACGACCCCTTATACTTGTGGGTTATCAGTATTTTCTGGAAGCATTGAAAGTAGCGGTAACAGATAGTTTTGTAGCAAGGCAAATCATAATGAGTAAAATGTAACAATAGTAACCAAGGTTCAGCAAGGTGGTCAAATAATTTTTATAGCAAAGTACAAGCCGGAAAGTACTCTTATATGAAGTAAAGTGCTCTCGAGGACACATGGGAATTTTGTCTAGTCACGTTTTATCATGTTTAGTTGATTCGCGTTCGGTACTTTGATAATTTGATATGTGGGTAGACCGGTGATAGGGTGTTGTTCTTACTTGAACAAACAACCCACTTATAATTACCCCCTATCGCAAGCATCCGCAACTACAAAAGAGGAATTAAGTTAAATCTAACCATAGCATGAAACATATGGATCCAAATCTGCTTGAGCATAACTATTAGTTCTTTTAAAAATAGGCTCATCATTATTTACCAAGCTCCCGTACAAGTAAAGAACTCTTGAATAACACTTTTTCCAATAATATATCCACTTCCTATTACACAAATTTAAGTGTCTATCTTAACAAGAGGGTCCTCTTTACTAGGATCATTATCCTTATTTTCACCTTTAGCAATAACAAATTCAAACATGATAGCAACTTCAAACAAGCAAACAAACAAGTAAATTAAATAACTACGCAAACAAGCAAATATAAATATTTTTGTATTTTTGATTTTTATATAAAGTAAAATATAAAAGCAAATAAAAAGTAGAACAATTGAAAGATAATTTATGTGTCGGTACCTGACGAGAATTTGATGATGTCTCCCAACGGCGCCAGAAATTCATCTTGATACTTGTGAGCTGCATTGTGATTTTCCCTGAAGAAGAGAGATGATACAACACAGTAGAGATAAGTATTTCCCTCAGGGAGAACCAAGGTTATTAAACCAATAGGATAACCAAGCAAATTCCTTTCAACAACACCTACACACACAAAACCGAACACTTGCACCCAACGCGGGCAAGATGGTTGTCAAGCCCCTTGAGCTCGTTACTTGCAAGCTTAAATCTTGATAGAAATAGATATTGTAAAGGCAAAACAAAATAAAAGTAAATAGAATGCAGCAAGGTATTTTTGGAGTTTTTGTATTTATCTTTAAGTAGACCCCGGGGCCATAGTGTTCTCTAGAGGCTTCTCTCTCGAAAATAGCATACGGTGGCTGGCCAAATTACTGTTGGGCAATTGAGAGAATTGCGCATAGTTATGATATGTTATTCATGGCAATGATCATGTATATAGGCATCACATCTATAAACAAGTAGTCCGAAACGATTCTGCATCTACTACTATTACTCCAATTCGAGAGCGCGTCTATGCTTACCTCTCTTAGTATTGAGTTCATAACAAACAGAGTAATGCTTGGAGTAACGTGACATGATGTAGAAAAAATAAGACAAGTAATATGTTCAGATCCCGTCGTTTTATCCTTAATGGCAACAATACAAATACGTGTCTTTTCCCCTTCTGTCACGAGGATATAGAGCACCGCAAGATTGAACCAACAACAACGCATCACTCCTGCGGAAGATAAATAAATCTAGTTGGCCAAACCAAACTGATAGATCAAAGAGAAATACGGAGCTATAATAATCATGCATAATAGAATACAGAGGAGACTCGGTTACTTTTAATGAATAATCTGATCATAAACCCACATTCATCGGATCCCAACAAAAACACCGCAAAAGAAGATTACATCGGATAGATCACCGAGGGCATCATGGTGAACTTTGTATTGAAGATCAAAGAGAGAGAAGAAGCAATCTAGGTACTAGCTATGGACTCGTAGGTCTATAGTGGAGTACTCACGCATCATCAAGAAGGCGGCAAGGTTGATGTAGATGGCCTCCGTTATCGATTCCCCCTTCGACAGAGTAACGGAAAATGTCTCTCGATGGCCTCCCGTCAAAACGGAGGCTTGCAGCGGTAGAAAAGTGTTTCGGGTGGCTCTCTATTGGTTTCTCGATTTTAGGAATTTATGGAGGTGGAATTAGGTCAGACGGAGCCATGAGGGTCCAACAAGGCATTAGGGCGCGCCTACCCCCCTAGGCGTGCCCTGTTGCCTTATCGTCTCCTCGTCTCGCTTCCTGACTCCTCCCGAAGCTTCATGGGTCTCTTTTTTCAAGAAAAAATTTGCCAAAAAGTTTTGTAGCATTTGGACTTCGTTTGGTACAGATTTCCTGGAAAACCAAAAACACGCAAAAAACAGTAACTCGCACTTGGCTTTGAGTTAATAGGTTAGTTCCCAAAATGACATAAAATAGCATATAATTGCATATAAAGTATCCTAGATTGATACTATAATAGCATGGAACAATCAAAAAAATATAGATACGTTGGAGTCATACCACCGGGTCATTGGTGTACACCACCGTGAGGTCCGTCTTCCTGATGTGGGTGTCCACAGGATACACGCCGAACTCTATTGGAGCGCTGCTGGATATTCTCTCTGTATGTGTCATCATGGGTGTGCTTATGGTGTTTTGCGACGCAATCAAAAGGTTGAAGAGACTAAGGTTAATGGATGTGGGTATAAATGGGGGTAGGACGTCTTGGAATATCAGCATGTCAGGATGGCAGTTTTTCCACCGCGTGATTCCATCGAGGCACATGTAACTGCATCGTGGCAACGCACCCGGCACAACCACATGCATATGGCACCCCATACGTGATCGTGGACTTGCCTAATCGCTGGCAGACACCACTCAGAGGGGCGCAAGCGTAGAGCACATGGAGGGACGCGAGAGCAAAGCGCCTAGAGGAACACTAGACCAGAGTGCCCGAAGGGACTCAGGGTCGAACCTGACCACTTTGTACTTGTCCGCGTCAAGCAAAAGCTCCATAACATGGATGGACTTCTCCACCCAGATTGAATGGTTGGTGTAGACCACTGAGAGCTCCGTGAACCTTTTGTGCATGTCCACTACGGCATAATTGGTGAACTGGCGCTTGTCATCGGTAGCTGCTGGGAGCGCCATTGGAGCCCCGTAGGATACCCTCTCTATATTTGTGGTCGTGATTGTGCTTCTTAAGGTCCAGATATTAATCGTCCATTGCATATTAAGGTCTAGATATTAATCGTCCATTGCATGTTTAGGAAAAAATAGCACTGCCAATATACGAGTCTCATACGATGCCATTTGAATGATTGTATCACAAATGACAGAAATATTACAAAGGTTCAAATTTAAGCATTACAAGGCTCAAATTCAAAGATTACAAGGTTCAAACTGATATTAGAAATGAAATTCAGCTTATGCAGAAACTTTTTCATGCAGCTCTAGACGCCCGCGCTGATCAGCTGAACATGAACATATGAGAGGTTCAAACTGTATTACACTAGTGCATGTGACTGCTATACAAACGGTTTTTAACCCCTTTCTGTGACGTAGTCTTAAACCGTCGCCTTGCATGTGTGGGCGATAGGGGGGCTATCCGACACGACACGGAAAACCCGTCGGTGATGCCTACGCCCGGTCACACACGATGGGCAAAACTATATCGTGTGCGATTGGAAGGGTCATCACAAACAGATATATTGGGGAAGTCTTGTGAGATGTGCTTAGCATCCCACACAGTGAATCATAAACGTACGTTTCCGTTCATATTATATATCACACACAATTTTCTGCATAACATAGCCTGTGTTAGGGGTGGCCATCACGCGCGGGGCCTAGAAGAAACTGTTTGGCATAGGGTTGTCCATCACACACACGTTTTAGGTGAAAACGTTTGTGATTGGGTGTTCTAACGCACACAATTATCCGTCGGAAGTCATGTGTGATTTTTCACTGATCCAACACGCCAATTTTCCAGAAACCGTGTGGGTTTGTTGAGGTCGTCGCTCACGGTGTTCTATGACAAACCGTCTGCAATAGGAAACCTCAATAATCAGACTAATTGCTCTATTATTTATAATCCAGCTAGTAATCAAATTGACACTTCATATCAAGCACACGATATATTTCATTTCGTATTACAGCAACCAGGATTTCATAATTAAAATACATTAGAGTACAACATCATATAGGCATATACTACCTAGCTACCCAATTACACGACAGGACCGAGTTTCACATGCAACATCTAAGACATTTGGAAAATATCATCATATACAGTAAATAGACAGATGAATCTCGTCTAGAAAACTGTTGAAGCAGAAGGCAAATATTCAGCCTTCACTGATGTCGAAGGTCCTGGCAACTTTAGGCTAGTGCCTATGGATGGTTGCCCGCTCATCTTTCATCCTCTTTAGGAAGACTTCAAGATTATACCGTGGGTGCTGTATGAATACCTTCCTCGCGTCTTGACCATACAGGTGGTTTGAGACATACTCATCGATGAACTACTTTGGAAAGGGCTGGAAACAAAGATATGCATAAATTTCATTTCGAAAAATTGAAATGTTGCAAAGGGAAAAAAGACAAGGTAAAATAGATAGTACCATCCTATAGTTGACTCATGTCTTCTTCATAGTGCAGACAAACAGCTTGTTGTTTTTCGTCGCTAGTTTCTTTATCTTAACAATCTTTCTGAGTTTCTTGATTTGACTGATATTCATGAACACATCATTTCTCCACATGCATAATGGGTCGAACAGTGGGTCTAAACCTCTTATACCAGGACATACATGTGCAAGACCAAATTATTAGAAACCTAAATATTAGAATGGTTCCTGCAATTGCACAATAATGTGCTATTAGCCAAAGGATCATGAAAGTGCAAACCTCGATGGCAAACTTCAGTGTCTCCCATTGTTCCCCTGTAACGTGTTTAAGATAGATATTGATCAGGTTATAAGTGAGATTTGGTGTGCTATTAGTAAAATATGTTAATGAAAAATAAACGCATTGCAGATCCAACATATGAATTCAAGCCACATGGAAAAGCCAAGCATGCTAAGAACTATGAAATATAGCAATTGTATGTTTCACATGCATAAAAAACAACATTGTACCAACAATAATCGAACATCACATTGCCGATGATCACCAAAACAAATGAACCAAACAGTTAACTGAGCATCACATTGCACAATAGAACATACTAGAAGGTTAGATTGCATAGTAGCATTACATTGCATATTTCACTAGAATTTCTTAAGGAAAGGCAGGAGCAGCACATGAAACAGGTAAAGCAACATGCTTAATAGGTGTAGCTAGCTGAACATAGGTCATTAGTAATTAAGCTAAAAAACAAGATATTCCTCGTCATCGGAGATATTGATAATGATGGGCTTGGATGAGGGCGAGGCCTCCACATCATGGGTGCCCTCCTCGTAGTGGTGAGTGGCCTCAGCCTGTCCTGACACCAACCTGCTGGTTCTAGAGTTGAGGAAAGCACGGGAACGCTGAGAAAACAACTCGTAGTCATCGTCGAAGGCACCAGCGGAGCCCTCGAGAAAACACAACGAGCTGTTGTTCAAAGAAGCCAACCGCGTGGCGGTGTCTGCGCGTGAGGCGTCGACTGTGGCCTCAACGGCGAGGTGCTGCTCCAAGATCTGGGGGTCGGCACGCATGGCAGTCATCGCGGCCTCATCCGCGCATGTGGCTGTGTCAGTGTACTAAGAAAAGGGGCCCTTAGCACCCTGACTTGTGCAACAGACACCTGTAGCCTCCAGACCGGCAAGATCTTGCCGGACAGAAACATTCCTCCAACTGCACCAAGCAAAGGACCAACAAACCCGGCAAGACGCCTTGTCGGGGGCTCAAGGGCGAGCACACCAGCCAAGGACTCCGCACGCCAAGGCCTAGCTCCACGTCACCGAGCTAGTTTTCCATATTGTCTAGGTGGCGGGCGGGTAGGTGGAGCTGGTCGGGGCGCGTGGTAGCATGGAGGGACTTACAATAGCTTTATCGACACCTGTCCCACGGCGCGGCGAAAGAATAGGAGCTAGCTGGGCGGACGGCACAAAAGGAGATGCAGTCCTTGCCGGGAGACGTCGCCAACTTGACACCTCACAGCGCATTCAATACGCCTGTCCTAGTCCGTTAGGGTTAGGTATTTCCCACTACCACCTCTGCTGACACCTTGGCAGAGGGCAGTGCTCACAGTTTAGAAAATGTAACGACCATTTTGCCACTATGTTAACCCCTTGCCCATAAAAGGAGGTCCATGGCTACCTTCACAAAGGTCGACACTCTATTCATTCTACACGCGTAGCTGCACTCCCGAGGCACCTCTTGTCGGGGTTATTGCGCCCTATACTGTGAACACTCATAAACCACCAAAACACAGGACGTAGGGTTTTACGCTCCGGTGGTCCGAACCTGTCTAAACCCTCGTGTACGCAGGAATCAGTGATGCTCTTTACGTGTTAGAAGCTCTTATAGCCAAACCACGAAGAGGCCTTGCCAGCCCCATAGATCGTCGTACCCCGACATCTTTGGCGCGCCAGGTAGGGGGATCACTTGCGTGAACCTTCGTTGATCTCTGCGCATCTTCATCAACAGCTTCTTTTACGCCCATGGCCCCCAAGAAGGCCAAGGGCACGGCGACGCCTACTGCAACCACGTCCATGCTACCATCTCAGTAGATGTCAGCAGCGCCCGCGGAGACGACCCCCACGCTCACCGCGCTGGTGAGCGCAGTCACAACACCACGTGAATCTCCGCTAGTCGTGACCCGGACCCCACTGTCATACAAACGCGGGGTGCGGCGGCAATATCGAGGGCGACAGCACCCCCGCCACGTCCTTCGCAGGACGACCGCACCTAGCACCCTCGAGGCGGCGAGCCCGGGCAGTGCGCGGACAAGACCCCTGTGCGTCCCTCCCAAGACGTGCAGGGCCAACCTCCTGGGGAAGATGGGCGGCGTATGACGGCACGGATGAATGCTCCTCCTGACACTGTTATGAGTAAGAGCGTCACCCATGCCTCGCACCGGTCCATCCCAAAAAACGCAGAAGAAGCTCTGGCGCAGGCACAACTATTGCTAAAGTTTCCGCCTGCACCGGAGAAGATGGAGGACTGGGGGGTGACCATACAGAGTTTGCTGAGCTTCGCAAACCGTGACAAGCCGGAGGGAGAAGTACCCTCAAGCGCGCGCCAAGCCGCCCCGGGAGGCCCAGCCAACTGGCGCAACGCTGGCGGAGCGCCAACGATCCTGTAACCTCCGCAGCAAAACTCCCGTCGGACTGACATACAAGACAAGGTGTCGTACGCCTCGCCGGGCCCATGGCGGGACCAAGATCAGCACCAAGTCTTGAAGGATAGGCGCAAGGAGGACGCCCGGACGACCATCGAGAGGCGGCGCAAAACTCGTCGTCAGTCCAACGGCCGCGCGGACCCTGCTGTCGATGAACCCACGTCGGGGGTACCCGGCAGCCTACCTTACAAGGTGGGATGCCCGGCGTTCACCCGTGAGTTGCGGCAGGTTCGCTGGCCTTCTAGCATGGCCTTCAAACCCGACCTCCCCGACAAGTACGACGACAAGATCAGTCCCTCGGAATTCCTCGGTATCTACACCATCGCTGTGTAGGCCGCCGAGGGACGGGACGAGAAGATACTTGCCAACTACTTCCCGCTGGCGCTCAGGCCCAAAATGAGGAGTTGGCTGATGAACTTGCCGGAGGGATCCATCTCATCTTGGGCAGATCTGTGCAACTAGTTCGTTGGCGCATACCATGGGGCCCACCAGCTCCCAGCATAGTCCAACGACTTGCACGTGCTTCCCTAGAGGGATGGTGAGACCCTCCACAAGTACATCTAGAGGTTCAGCCGCGTGCAGCATAACATTTCGGACATCCACCCCACCGTCATGATTGCCGCGTTTCACACGAACGTGTGCAATCGGCGAATGTGGTAGGAAATGAGCATCAACAAGGTGCGATATGTCGCCAAGCTGTATGCTCTGGCTGACAAGTGCATGCGTGCTGAAGAGGGGAGAAGGCTCCCCAGGAAAGACGCTAGCGAGGTGGTCGACTCCGGTGACGACGCGTCAGCCGCCACGAAAAAGGGCCGGAAGCGCAGCAAGAAGCGTAAAGGAAAGGCAATGATGGTCATTGAAGGGGTCGGCAACTCCGACTCCGCCAAGAAAGCCAAGTCCGAGGTGTCCGGCAAGAATGTTGCCACGTGCTCCGGAGACGATGAGGCCGCGGTAGGGGAGAAGGCCGGTGAGCCATACTTCAAGTTCCACCGCACTAAGAGCCATGACATCAACAGCTGCCGCCAAGTAGAACAACTTGCCAAAAAGCAAAGGCAAGAGTATGAAAGGCCCGACAAAGAAAAAGGTCAAGACGGTGTGGGTGGTTCCGGCAAGAAATACAGCGGTGGTCGTGGCGGTCGCCGCGGCAAGGCCAAGCAGCAAAAAGAGAAGCCTGCTAGAGGCCGAGACAATAGATGTGATGATGACGACGATGATGCGTACGAAGAGGAGCCTGAAGACCTGGAGTTCCAGAAGGATGTAGATGCCATGTGCATTGACGGAGGCGCAGCTTTGCACTCCTTTCATCGACAACTCAAACAATGGGCCCGTGAGATCAACGCGGCAGAACCAGCGACGGAAGCAAGGAAACCCCTGAAATGGTCCAACACTCCCATCATCTTTGACGCTAAGGACCACCCTAACCGCATCACTACCGTTGGGTGCGTGCCGTTGTTTGTATCACCAACAATACACAACCTCAAGGTCACCAAGATGCTGGTCGATAGTGGGGCCAGGCTGAATCTGATTTCGCCAGAAGTGATCAATAGCCTGCAGATCCCTGACTCAGATCTCAAGCCGACGCGATCTTTCCAAGGGGTCAACCTGGAAAGATCTCAGCCAAAGGGGAAGATAACTCTACAGGTCACGTTCGGCAGCGAGCTCAACTTCAGGACAGAGAAGATTGTCTTCAACGTCATGAAGATGTCACTGCCGTACAATGGAATCCTGGGCCGACTGGCGCTGATAATGTTCATGGTGGCGTCTCACCACACCTACAACACACTCAAGATGCCAGGGCCGATGAGCGTCATCAACATCCAAGCTAACAACAAGAATGCAGTCCTCTGCATAAACAAGCTCTTCCAGGAGGCAGTGGCAGCGTCTGCCGACGAGGCACTCGCTCCTGCCAACAAAGCTCCTGGGGGGAGAACAAGAACAAGAGCTCTGGCGAGTCTCGTAAGGACTTCGAGAAGCATGCCAAGAGGTGCAGCACACCCGTCGAGGACTTACCAGAGACCTCTGCCGCTAGGAGCAAGAAACACAAGGTGACCATCTGTTGGATTGAAAGTATGTCTAGAGGGGGGGTGATTAGACTACTTGAACAAATAAAAATCTAACCTTTTCCCAATTTTAGTTGTGGGCAGATTTTAGAAATTGTAGCAAGTCAAGTTCATCCTACACATGCAAGTCTAAGAGTATTGCAGCGAAAAGTAAAGACATGCAAATGTAAGAGGTTAGGGATTGGAAGATCAAACGCAATTTGGAGACGCTTAGATTTTTTTCCCGTGGTTCCGATAGGTAGTGCTATCATACGTCCACGTTTATGAAGACTTCAACCCACGAAGGGTAACGCTCGCGAGAGTCCACGGAGGGCTCCACCCATGAAGAGTCCACGAAATAGCAACCTCGTCTATTCCATGATGGCCTACGTCGTCCACGAAGGACTAGCCTTACTCGGGGTAGATCTTCACGAAGTAGGCGATCTCCTTGCCCTAACAAACTCTTGGTTCAACTCCACAATCACGAATAAGGAGGCTCCCAAGTGACACCTAACCAATCTAGGAGGCACCACCCTCCAAAAGGTAATAGATGTGGTAGTATGATGAACTCCTTGCTCTTGTGCTTCAAAAGATAGTCTCCTCAACACTCAATCACTCTCTCATAGATTTGGCATGGGTGGAAGAGATTGATTGGATGGAAAGCAACTTGGGGAGGCTAGAAATCAAGATCTATATGGTTGGAGTAGATGATCTTGACCTCAACACAAGGGTAGGTGGCTCTCTCTCGGAAAATTGGATATGGCAAGTGGGTTTGTGTTCTGAGTGCTTCTCTTGCGAGTGAATGGTGGTGGAGGGGTATATATAGGCATCTCCAGAAATCCAGCCGTTAGAACATTATTGCCCAACTCGGTGAAACCGAAATGAATCTAGGTGGCACCGACTAGTACAAAATGTGGCAACTTTGGCATTTTCGGTGAGACCGATATATGAATCTCGGTGGTACCGATATGGGTGACCAAGGCAGTTACCAAATCTCGGTGAGACCGATTCCTCAAACTCGGTGGGACCGATTTAGAGAAATGGGCTAACAGAAAGTTGGTCCAACTTCTTGGTGGTACCGATTCTCAGAACTCGCTCGGACTGAATCTAGAAAATTGCTAACCAGGAAGTTGGTCACTGATTTCGGTGGCACCAAAAGAAAATCTGGTAGTACCGAGATGCTAGGGTTTGGTTTGGCTTCTGTCTTGGATTAACTCGGTGGATCCGAATGGGAATATTGGTGGCACCGAATTTTGACTTTAGGCTTTGGACAAAGTGGGTGAGTGTTTTTGGTGGCTACCTCTAAGTACTTGAGCAACCAGATCATCATATTTACCTCATCCCCTTTTAATAGTATTGTCTTTCCTATGGACTCAAAGAGATTTCTCACAAAATATAAAATGTAGAGTCCTTGATCTTGAAGCATGGCCAATCCTATTTCTTCCTTTCCTTGGGGAGGTTCTCCATACAATCTTTTAGCCAACCCATCATTGAACTTTTTCCTGAGATACACTTAGTAGAAACATTAGTTCAAAGAAATATATGTTGTTATTAATTACCAAAACCACCTTGGGAGAAGTTGTTGTTTCACCATCCCCAAGACGAAGCAAGTGGCCGCGCGGGAAAACGGCGAGGGCGGCACTTTCACCATAAGTGCCACCCTCAACCGCAAATAGGAAAGCGCGATGGTCGCCTTCTTGCCGGTGAATGTCAATGTATTTCCCTGGCAACCATCCGACATCCCCAATGTTCCCAGGAAGGTGATCGAGCACCACCTTGCCGTGTGTCCCAACACGCGCCCCATCAAACATAAGGTCCGAAAGCAAGCACTAGAGCGGCAAGAGTTCATTGTCGACGAAATCAAAAAACTAGAAGTAGCAGTTTTAATTAGAGGCGTGATCCATCCGACTTGGTTGGTAAATCTTGTGGTTGTGCGCAAGGCAAACGGCAAATGGAGACTTTGCATCGACTTCACCAATGTCAACAAGGCCTACCCAAAGGACCCGTTCCCCTTGCCGCACATCGATTAGATAGTGGACTCAACCGCTGGCTGCGACCTCTTGTCCTTCCTCGAGGCATACTTTGGCTACCATCAGATCTTCATGGTTGAGGAAGACGAGGAGAGAACGACGTTCATCACCCCTTGTGGCGCATACTGCTTCCGACGCACGACGTTCGGGTCGAAGAGCGCCGGTTTAGATGCACTTTCCCAGGGAGGAGTCAACAAACAACACAGCTGAGTACAAAGGGTTGTTTGCCGGGTTGAGGATAGCAGCCGATCTTGGCATCAGAAAGTTGGTAGTGCGAGGAGACTCATAGCTTGTCGTGTGCCAAGTAAATAAAGATTATCAAAGTCACCTAATGGAAGCCTATGCGGATGAGGTACGGGGATTGGAGGAGCAATTTGACGGTCTGCAAATGGAGCATGTCCCTCGTGCTAAGAATGGTATTGCCGACGACCAGTCAAAGAGAGCTGCACAGAAGTCGCCCGTGGAACCGGGCACTTTTGTCCTCCGATTGACGGAACGCTCAGTCAACCTGTCAATGCGGCAGAACAGAAAAAGAAAAGTCGTTTTTGGTGATTACCTCCTGGCAAAGCCATCAGTGGCCGGCAAGTGGGTTGCCGGGAACGACCACCTACATGCCGGGGAACCCCAAGCTCTGACAAGCCCGATGGTCCTTGTCGTAGAAGCTAGGGTCCTCGCGGCGGAATAATTGCCTTTAGTCCTTGTCGTCGAGCCACAAGCTCCGACATGGGCGCAGCAGAATGTTCAATACCTTCAGACAGGGGACCTTCCCAAGGAACAGGAAGAAGCTAAAAGAGTAGCCCGGCGGTCGAGCATGTACCAATTTGTAGACAACGCCTTGTACAAGAGAAGACCGAATGGCGTGAAACTAAAATGCATTCCTCGGGAAGAAGGACATCAGCTGTTGGCGGAGA
Source organism: Elymus sibiricus (assembly GCA_039707655.1). Taxonomy (NCBI): domain Eukaryota; kingdom Viridiplantae; phylum Streptophyta; class Magnoliopsida; order Poales; family Poaceae; genus Elymus; species Elymus sibiricus. Next base: position 359,100,324 of record CM077669.1, read on the forward strand.
TACACGAGGGGATTTGTGGCTCCCACGTAGGATCACGATCCCTTGTCGGGAAGGCGTTCCGGCAAGGCTTCTACTAGCCCACAGCCCTTCAAGATGCCTTGGCGGTGGTAACAACATGTGAAGCATGCTAATATTATGCCAAGAAGATACATCAGCGAGCACACGCCCTTCAAACCGTACCACTCTCATGGCCTTTCTAGGTCTGGGGGCTCAACATCGTCGGCCCCCTCCCCCGTGCTACCAGGGGCTTCGAGTTCTTTTTCGTCGCTATCGACAAGTTCACGAAGTGGAATGAGGTGGAGCCGGTGAAAAAGGTAATGGCACACACAGCGGTCAAGTTTCTCAGAGGGATTGTTTGCCGTTTTGGTGTCCCTAACAGGATCGTCACCGATAATGGCACGCAATTCACTAGCAGCACTTTCATGCAATACTGTCAAGATATTGGCGCCAAGCTGCTTCGCCACGATTGCCCACCCTAGGAGCAACGGGCAAGTGGATAGAGTGAATGTTTAAGTGCTGCGGGGCCTCAAGACAAGAACTTTTGACAAGCTGCACAAGCACGGAAGGCGCTGGATTGATGAGTTGCTGGCGGTTCTTTGGTCGATCAGGATGACGCCAGGTGATACACCCTTCTCCCTAGTCTATGGTGCATAAGCAGTTCTCCACATGGAACTCACGTACGGGTCACCGAGAGTGCGGGCCTTTGACGAGGACCAACAAGAGCGGCTACGGCATGACGATGCCATGCTCCTCGAGGACGATCGTCTCCAGGCCGCACTGCGTGCCGCTAGGTACTAGCAGGCCTTGCGTCGCTACCATAGCCGCAAAGTGCGTGCCAGGATTGTTTAGGAAGGCGACCTTGTACTTCGACGGATTCAGTCCGTGAAGGGATCAAACAAGTTGACACCGAAGTGGGAAGGCTCTTATTGGGTGGTACGAGTCACCATGCCTGGTGCAGTCCGCCTGGAGACTGAAGATGGCACTTGTCGGATTTCGGGCTCCGCAAAACCCTTAAGATTCGAACACAGGGGCGTGTGCGAAGATCCCCTGTAGCCTTGCCCAACCTGGCTCGCTACTCAATGGACCAAACGACGATAAACTCGCACGATGACGAGGAAGAAGATGAACATGATAGTTTACCCAGGTTCGGGCCGCTGTGAAGCGTAATACCCTACTCATACTTTGGTGGATTGCCTCTCGAGGAGGTGTGGTGGATTAACTAGTACAGTGTTTCGGAGCCTCGTGAGGGCGCTCCTGAGGTGTTCTTGGCCCTCCGTTGGCTTGGTGGTGGATGAGTGAGCCGACTGGTTTCGGATCCCCCTCTACGGTGTGGCCTAGCCTCTATATATGGAGGTGGCCTGGGTCCTCTTCCCTTATCGCAATGGCGGGAAGGGATCCCACAACGGCCAATTTTGAAGGGGGACAGGAGTACATGCCCGCCCTGCCCAAAGGCAGTCTTCGCCTGCAAAGTTGTTGTCAATGATGCAGAGGTGGGCTCGGCGATGACATCCATCCTGCAGGGCTCGTGGTCGTGGTCTCGTTGCACCGAAATGGAAACCTTTGGGGGGTGCTTTGGAAACCCGCGTACGTCCTTGCTCCCTTTGCACCAAAGGGGAAACTGCACCGCCTGGCGCGCTAGCGCCCGCCTGTCCTTCCTTGCGTCATCTTTGACTCCTGAGGCCGGGCCTTGCATAAAGATCTCCGCCGCTCCGGAGGGGGCCTGGGGAGGCCCATCCCTTGCCGGTCTTGACGCTGCTCCTCCTCTCGAGCCTATGGGCCTCGCGAGGGCCTTGTCTTGAGTGGGGCCGCGCCTGGCTGTGTTGGGTGGTGAAGTGGGCCATGCCCTGGGCCGCAGGCAGTCGGGCCTGGGTACCCCCGTTCCCAGAACGCTGACAGTAGCCCCTGGGCCCAAGGCGTGTTCGAGCTGGCTCCTGGGCGAAGCCTTGAGGGCGGCCCAAAGCACCGCGGGACCGAAATGCCTACGGGCCAGGCTTCATATGCGGCAGTCCGAGGGACCGTCGCCCCTTCTCCCCCGCACCGGACCGGCCATTGCCAGGTTTGTCGAGTCGTCCGGCACACGCCACCAAGTCGCCTTCATCTCCCGTCGGTTTCGCCGTCTGTTCTCCCCTCTCCCGCGGCTCTTGCCCTTTTCGCCGGATCCCTGCGCGCGCGCCACCTCGCACCCCTTGTTGTCACTCCGAAGAAGGGAGAAGGCGAAGGCTTTTGGGTGCTGATGACCGCGCCGGCGCCTAAGCCCGCGATGGGCCGGTCATCGGTGGTGAACTTGGAGGGGTTGGAGAAGGTTCAGCTGGTGGTCGCGGCCGGCTCCAATGAGTGGGGGCCACCAAGATCTAGCCAGGCTCGTGGCCTCAGAGCGAGCTGGATGCCCTCGCTGTCCCCCTTCATATTCACGCCCTTCTCTCGGGCGTACTGCCGCCATTCTCAAGCTTCCTCTTCGCCGTGCTTTCGCATTACCGGATCCATGTGCTCCATCTTGACCCTGGTTCCCCTCCTCTCGGCCTTCGCGTTCCTGTGTGAGGCCTTCGTTGGTGTCTTCCCCTCCGTGGCCTTGTTGCGCCACTTCTTCTCCCTTGAGTTGGCTTCGGGAGAATAGTGCTCTGGGTGTGTGTCCTTGAGAACGGCAGACGCATTGGCCCGGGGAGCCCTCGACGATGGACTCTCTCCGGAAGCGGAAGGGTTCCGGCGGCAATGGGTGTACGCCGGCGCCGCCGGGGCCGAAACTCTGTTCCAACTCCCGCTGACCCCCGTAGTGCCGAATCACGGGTGGAGGCACGAGGAGCTTGCCGACCCGGGGCTCGCACGGGTCCTAGCCAGGCTTGCAAGGCTGAAGCAGGCAGGCCTGACAATGGCGATGGTGGTGCGGGAGTTCACACGCCGACGAATTGCTCCTCTTCAGCGCCATTACCGTCCGATGTGGGCCTTCACAGGCCCCCGTGATCCAATGAGGATCCAGGTCCCGCCTCTTTCTCCCGACGTGCTGCGCGAGCTTCTCCACCACCTGACTGGTGGTGAACCTGACGAGCTTCCCCGGGACGGCCTCCCCTTGTACAACTACAAGGACCGGGAAGCTCTCGTCGCGAAGATGCCGCGTTTCGATGAGTGCGGGTTCCTCCCTCCGGAGGAGGCGCACCCTCAGGATGCCTCTTCCTTGGGGGCCCCGGCCTCTGAGAACTCGGGGGACGCCGCCCCCCCTCCCCCCCCCCCCCCGTGGCCGAGGTGGGTCGCCCTTCGCTGCCTGCTCCTCCGGCTCCCGCCTCAGGTCAGATCGAGGTCGGGGGTGACGCCCAGCTGATGATGAATGTCGCCGTCTCCGCCGCTGAGTATCAATCGCCGGTCGTCGGTTCGTCGTCCCCCGGCCCCCGCGCCGGCCGGAAGAGGAAGGCGCCCAGGGGCGGCCGCTCCTCGGCGCCGTGGGCACCGGTGAAGAGGAAGTGGATCGCCGTGGATGAGTAAGCGCTCGCACCCCCTCAATTTTCTCTTCGGCGCCTTTCTTCTAATCTCTTGTTTCGCAGGCTCCCCACCGGCGACGGAAGAGATGGGTCGGCGTTGCCCACTCCCGCAGCTGCCGAGCCTCTTGCGGTCTCCTCTCCCGTTGGCCGCGGGGTTCGGCCCACCAGAGCGCCCACACCTGGGCCCGTTTTGCTGTCTGGTGGCCCCGAGCGCGAGCCCCCCGTGGCCTTCTTCACCCACGGCCTACAGCTCCCCAGGATGGGACCGCTTCCCCCACCAGTGGCCTTCTCTGGGCGCGTGCCGCGCTGTGTCCTCGGGCCCCCTTTGCTTGGTGACGTGGGCCCCAGGAGGCGCGTCCTTCTTCCGGAGTGTCTGCACGGGAGCCCCCAGCCCCTGGGCACACGTTCGGGCCAGGCGGCTCCTCGTGCGCCTCCCCCGTTCACCCCGGGGAAGGTGGGAGTCCTGGTTGGCCCCTTGAGCCCGCTGACGACCGGAGCGCCACACATTGGGGTTTGCTCCACACTGCGGCAGACGCGCTAAGGTGCCTGGGGGTAGAGCTTGCCAACAGCGATGCCCGCTGGGAGGTGGAGCATCGACGCCTTGCGTAGGAATGGCATCGTCTCGAAGTCGCCGGGAATTTTGGCCGCCTGCAGCGCGAGCGCGCCCGTGCAAAGGTTAAGGAGTCTTTTGCAGCAGCGGTGGAGACCCGCGAACGCACTCTTGCCGAGGCTCAACAAGCCGACTGCCGGCACAGGGCCACCGAGGAACGCCTCAGGGAGCTTCAGGCCTTCAACGCCGACCTTGAAAGGCAGATCCAGGTGCGGAGGGCCGCACTTGAGGGCCCGTCGACCGAGTTCCTCTCCGCCAGCGCGAGCCCCCGAGCGCCTGTTGACTCATTGGCATTGGAGGTGCTGGAGCAGAGCCTGGAGCAGGAGAGGCTGGAGGTGAGGGAGCGCCAGGCGTCGCTTGCCAAGGAGTCCCTTGCCTCCCGCGAGGCGAAGTTCAAAGAGGAGGTCGACAACAAGGTGGCAGAGGCTTGGCGTTCCCTTCTCCAGGACTACCATGCGAAGCTGAAGCTCCAGGAGTCCCATTTCTGCAATCGTCGCGATCACCTGAAAGGCAAGGTTGATGCCCTCAAGAAAAGGTTAAACCAGGAGGAGGGGCGCCGGCGAGCCGCGATGGACGCCCAGGCTGCTGCCGAGGCCGATCTAGCCTTTCTCTATAAACAAGTGAAAGGCGCTGATTCCCTGGTAGAAAAGGCTTCGAATGAGGCGGGCCGTGCTCGCGGCCTCCAGCACGCGCGCTCCCAGATGTTCCGGACCCTTGAGGGGAGGGCTACCCGGGCCTTGAGCGACATCTGTGGCGTGAGCGTCTCGAGCCCCTTGGTTCCTGATGATGCCGGGTACCTGGGCTTCTTTTCCAGGGTCATGGAATGCCTTGAGGAGGGCGCGGAAAAGATCCGCATGCTTGTGGAGGAGAAGCGCCGCGACTTCCTCGAGCGGGCTGCCTCGAACGTCTTCAGTCACCTCCTTCGTCTCAACCCGCACTTCAATTTTGAGGCGGTGCTTGGTCCTGTGCCTGAAGTGATTCGTGCCGCCCTCGCCGAGTGGGTCAAGGACCATGTGGAAGACCTGATAACGGTGCTTTCTTCCGACGAAGCCGAGGGCTGTGCCTGATCCGGGAAGCGCGAGGTCGTCGCCGGGCAGTGGTGACGAGAATAGCGGCGACGGCGCCCCCCTTGAGTAGCCTTCTTGTTCTCCTGATAGGATTATGCGTGCAGCCTAGTGGCAACTCTTATGTATTTTGGAAAATACCTTTAAATGTGTGCCCGAATGACGAGGTGTATAGCGCCGCGCTTCATCTTGTTCGGGGTTGCTGCCAATCCGGTTGTCGCGCTTGCGGTAGCCTTCGTTGTCGTGGGGGTTAGCCGTAGCGCCTGGGGAGGGGTCCGGACGTCTTGGGGGTTTCCCCTTCACGTGAATGTGGCGAGTCGGGAGCCCTTTCGGCACTCTGTGTCTGCAGGCCCCGGTCCCGCACATTTCCCGACCACCGTAGCATACGACAGGATCACCAGGACGCAACTACGAGGTCAGGCCTCGACACTCTTGATGCCGACCGGATCACCAAGGACGGCTTCAAGGGGCGAGTGGCTTTGTGACCGGTAAGGCTCCTGGGGCTCGATGCTCAGGAGCCCCTTTTGACGCTCAAGCGGCTCTACATCGGCAGGTCCCAGTCCCGCACATTTCCCTACCACCGTTAGGTACGACCGGATCACCTGGACGCACTTCACGAGGTGGGGCCTCAACACCCTTGATGCCGACCGGATCACCAAGGACGACATCAAGGGGCGAGTGGCTATATGACCGGTAAGGCTCCTGATGCTCAATGCTCAGGAGCCCCCTTTGATGCTCGAGTGATCCCCATTTCGTCCTGCCGGATACTGCCTCAGGAGGCCCTGGGGCCTCCCGAGACTCCATGATGTGGTACCGTGCTGCGGTCGGAGCCCCCGAGTGGGGGTCGACTGCCAAAAGATGCAAGTCCCTGAGGTGACAGGGCCTGGCTATCCAACTCCGAGGCGCCCCGGGGAGGACCGGAGCGCTCGGCATCTTGCAAAACGCCAATCCGGAAAGAGAGAACTCAAGATCGGTAAAATGAGAGAACAAAGAGAGAAAAAGTCCCCGCCCCTTTTTCTTTTAAACATAGAGTTACGAAATCCTCGAACTTCCAACAGGTTCGAGCGCAAAAAGGATTCTCGAAGGTTGCAACTTGGAATACAAAAAATAGCGAGAAAACGACCGCGTCCGGCTTTTTAGGATAGTCCTCATCTTTGTCTTCCCCCAGTGCTGAGCGTAGGGCATCCACGTTGCATGGGCATAGCCATTGGTGGGAGTGTTGACTTCTCTGCCAGCACGGAGCTGTGGCTGCCACGTTGCGTGGGAGGAACCCCTCCGCGTCCTCGGGGGGCTCCGAGCGTATACAGCCCACTCATTATTATGTGAGAGTGTCATGGGTTGGTGTTGGTCCCGGGGGTGTATAGGGAGCTCCATGCCTCGCGGGCACGAAGCCCACTCCCAGCCCCCGGGTTCGTCGCGGCGAAGTTGGGTCTGCTTTGGGTGGGCCCTCGAGTGTAGGGGGAGCCCCTTGCGCTCTCCGACGGGAAGGCCCGCCCCAGAAGAAGGCCCCGGGCTCCCCGGGCAGTGCCCCAGCGTGCCTCACTGGGGTACCCGGGGTTCCCATCCTGGTACTCGGGGCCCTGCCCCCAGGTCGGGCGAGCCGGGCATGGGGACATGGGCGAGTACATGATCACCCGCTGGTGATCGAACGAAACCCGTCCCGGAGACATGGGCGTATGTTCCACCCTCCGTCTCCAAGCGGGTGTCGCGCGCCCCGGAGACACGGGCGCATGTTCCACCCTTCGTCCCTAGGTTGGGATCGTCTGGCCTGGAGACATGGGCATGTGTTCCACCCTCCGTCCCCAAGCTGGGGCCACCGGGCCCGGGGACGAGGGCGCATGTTCTACCCTTCGTTCCCAGGCAAGTGACCCCCGGTCCCCAGACCCAGACGCCTGCTCAAGGCAGCTCCCTACCAGCGGGCGTGCCTCGCGAAGGTCCCCGCGCCGGGCACCCTCGCGAGGCCAGCCCCGCAAGCCGCCCCCGCAAGGCTGCACATACCTGCCCTCGCGGGGGCTGCCCGCGAAGTCGCGCGTGCGCCTCCTGTTGCCGTGGTAGCCGGTGCTGCTCCCTTCGTGGCCCGGGCGCGCGTCAACATGGTCATTATACAGTTGCACGAGCCCTCGGGCGCCGGTGTAGTTGAGCCTCCAGTCCTCCTCCCTGGTCCCGGTGAGCGTGCTGAGAGGCGCAAGGCAACGCCCCTCTCGTGTGGCCAGCACCTCCCACCGGTCTCTGCCGGCGCCTGCGGCCGGCTCCTGTGCCCCGGGCGGCTAGAGCCAGGTCCTCGGTGAGCGCGGGCCGCCGCGGACGTCCCGAGCGCGCCCGCGTGGCCCTGGTGCCGCGCCTGTCGGTCGTGCAAGTTCACGGGTGCGAGCCTCGCTGAGATACACCTGGGTCTCGTCGACGGCGGTGTCACGCCCTAGGGCGCGCCTGGCCTCGTCGATGCGGTGGTCGCGGGCAGCGTGTTGGCTCTGTAGCTCGTGCGCCACGAGGAGCGCGACATGTCTGTGCGTTGGGTCTTGGCAGACTCGGAAGAGTGGCGGTGCGGCCTGAACGCGGGGAAGGCCCGGGGCGACGGGGGCGTGTCGTGTGGTTGGTGAAGGCAACAGCCCCCAGCGCCCATTGAGAATCTGGCCGGTGACGGCGCCCGCTGACGGGGAGGCAGAACCCCGCGAGGCGCCACGGCCCGCCGGTGCCGGCCGCGCCACGCGGGCAGCCCGCCGCTCAGCGCGGGCTCGACGTCCTTTTGCCTTGAGTGCGGCGAGCGGAGGCGGGTGAGACCTGAGGAAGATTTCGACATGCCCCCTACCTGGCGCGCCAAATGTCGAATTTCGGGCTCCGCAAAACCCTTAAGATTCGAACACAAGGGCATGTGTGAAGATCCCCTGCAGCCTTGCCCAACCTGGCTCGCTACTCGATGGACCAAACGACGATACTCGCACGATGACGAGGAAGAAGATGAACACGATAGTTTACCCAGGTTCAGGCCGCTGTGAAGCGTAATACCCTACTCCTGCTTTGGTGGATTGCCTCTCGAGGAGGTGTGGTGGATGAACTAGTACAGTGTTTCGGAGCCTTGTGAGGGCGCTCCTGAGGTGTTCTTGGCCCTCCGTTGGCTTGGTGGTGGATGAGTGAGCCGATTGGTTTCGGATCCCCCTCTAGGGTGCGGCCTAGCCTCTATATATAGCGGTGGCCTGGGTCCTCTACCCTTATTGCAATGGCAGGAAGGGATCCCACAACGGCCAATTTTGAAGGGGGACAGGAGTACATGCCCGCCCTGCCCAAAGGCGGTCTTTGCCTGCAAAGTTGCTGTCGATGATGCAGAGGTGGGCTCGGCGATGACATCCGTCCTGCGGGGCTCGTGCTCATGGTCTCGTTGCACCGAAATGGAAACCTTTGGGGGGTGCTTTGGGAACCCGCGTACGTCCTTGCTCCCTTTGCACCAAAGGGGAAACTGCACCGCCTGGCGCGCTGGCGCCCGCCTGTCCTTCCTTGCGTCATCTTTGACTCCTGAGGCCGGGCCTTGCATAGAGATCTCCGCCGCTCCGGAGGGGGCCTGGGGAGGCCCATCCCTTGCCGGTCTTGACGCTGCTCCTCCTCGCGAGCCTAGGGGCCTCACGAGGGCCTTGTCTTGAGTGGGGCCGCGCCTGGCTGTGTTGGGTGGTGAAGTGGGCCATGCCCTGGGTCACAGGCAGGCGGGCCTGGGTACCCCCGTTCCCAGAAGGCCGACAGCACTCCGGTACAAAACTCGTGGAATATCTAGCATCTCCAAAAGTTCTACCCATCAGGCCCAGTTGCCGGGAACGCCCGGCAACCTCTTTTGTGCAAGTTATGCCGGCAAGGCATGTAATCCTTTGTACAAAGCCAGGCGATGACCCTGAGCGTAGTTAATAATGATAAGTATTTCGCAACCCCCTGTCAAAGTATATACTTATCTTGTGTATCTTTTCATGACATGTTGCGTAAGATGACTGTTGAACCGCTTGGGTTCCTTGCCTACTCTATTATCTCTTGTTTCTTTTTCTCAAAAGGGAAAGGGACCCCACGTACAAGTCTTCCCGGGGAGAGTGACCGTACCGGCACCTACAGACGGCAAGAATTGCAACAAGAAAAAACTAAGTTGCGCAAACTCTTCGAAAAAAATTCAAGCTTTTCCCTGCTTGTGTGGGAAGACATGCACGCTAAGGACCCTTGTCGAATTCGTTGCGCACTTGGGTGTTGGACGCGTGCCCCACACTTTGAGTTGCCGCGGTGAGGACGGCAGGGCGGCCTTGCCGGAAGCAACACCTCTATCAGGCTGCTCGGGATTTATCCTTAGAAGTGCCCAGAGGGAGGGCGTATGCGTCGGCAAATGCCCCTAGCGAGCGAGACGACCCAAGGAACACATAAATGCAAGTTTCTTTCGCAGAAGGGAAACGGACATTCATAGAACACATAGCAGGCTCGTCGCCATTTTTAAGTTACCCAATATTTTTCTTCATTCCCTCGCAGGATTACATTGGGTACAATTTAAATACAAAAGGAGAACGGCAAGCTCGGCGACGGCGGCGGCGGGCTCAAGTCACAGTACGACTTCCTATAACGACCCCATGAGCCTCCGGAAGGAGATCTGCCACTACGATGTGGCATTTGATCCGGAAACGAGGTCTCGTGGATGGAGCCTCGTTCCCGGATCCCTAAAACCCTAGCTACGACGCCATGCGCGCCTAGTCGGACTCCTCCTGCTTGATGTCGAAGGTGCTGCCGTCGTCGTCACTGTCGCTAGAGGAATCGTAGTCGCTGCCGCTCGAGCTCTTCGTGCAACACTCCAGACGGACGTCAGACACCCCAAAGATCTTCACGAAGAGGGTGGCGGAGCTGTCAAACTTGAAGTGAAGGAGATTCTCGGAGCCCAGGCCACGGGAGCGGGCAAACGACTTCCACCCCCGCGTCAGGAACATGGCACTTCCAGGGAGAGGTCGACGGCCACCCAGGCAGGGCCATTGCAGCAACCATCTGCCCGCAGCCATAACCCCTGAGGCGGGCTGCCTTTCATGGCCCGAGCAAACAGAATGGGGAGGCGCAGCCAGCTCTGGGGACGGCGGGGTACCACCACGACAAACTCCTGCACCTCCTCCCCCGCATGGAACCCCGCATGGGGTTGGGGGAGAGGTGCGCCACCGCGGATCGTCGGAGCCGTCCGGCCACCGCGACCCCCACAGATCGACGGAGCCGCTCGCCCGCGACCCACGAACGCCGACCATCTGCAGGAGCTGGGCCCGGCCCCCACCATCGTCACCACGATTCGCATCGGGCTCTGTGGAGTACCCCTCGCAGTGCCACCTGACCCACGAGCGCGGCCGCGACCCCATGCCATCTCGAGGGTGACGCACCGAAGAAAATGGCAGAAGCCGAGGGAGGAAGCTAGTGGACGATGGACTAAGAGCCGAAGGGCGCGGATGAGCAATGCCTCCCCTCGATCCTCCCCTCTTTATAGGGCTGGGGGGGGGGAGGGCCAACTCTTCCTAACCTGGGCTGGATGTGCACTGGCTCTCAGTCAGCGCCCGTGACCGTCCCTCTCAAGCAATGACAGGCCCCGCATATGACACGCGTCACGTGAGACACGACGGGGGTGGAGTAGAGATGCTCAAGCGACGTTGGAGGGCTTGGAAGTCAACCGTTCGGTACCAAGCGCGCTACTTGGGCGACTGTCTCCCTTCCCCGCACAGGACCCCATGTAGGGACACATGGCGCGGGGAGCGGCGCTACCCGTCCAGCACGGCGCGGCTTTTTGGGCGTGCCCCTTTAGGACGGCGCCCCACTCCACCACTCCCTCGACCCCGCAGTTATTGCGCGTCATGGGAAAGGTCAGTAAAAATCATCATAACCACAGAAAATTGCGGCCGCGTGCGTCTGTGCACTATTTTTTGGGCCTAGCCCAACAAGCGTCAGGCTGCGATTTGCTTCTCTGCTGCCAGATGCTCCTTGAGATCCTGGCTATACTATGTGCACCATGTCTTTCGGTGGCAATTATGTGGGGGGTGGGCCGGTGATTTTGGTGGAATGTGTCGCGTCGGCGGTCGGGGCATGTGGAATGGAGGAGGAGCGGGTGGAGGGTGATGGGGTATGGGGAAGGTGTGGATTAACTGACTAGAGGGAGGAGGCCGAGCAGCAGGAAGGAGCGTCGCCGGCGAGGAGGCGACGCTGCAAGCAAGCAATGAAGGTTTGAACTTAGGAAAGGAAGGGGGGAAACAAGGGAAATGTGGCTTTTGGTTGGTACGAGGGGCGGGGGAGGTAGATATTTGCGTGGCCGCCCAAAATTTTGTTCGGTGCGGCGAAAAAACTAGCATGCACAGTCACATCGGACATAGTCCCTTTACCATAACTGTGTGTGGTATCCAACAACTGAAACGAATCCTATAGTTTATCCCGTCTGTGATGAGACTGAACGTGGAAAATTTTGGTCTCCAAGCTTCCGGCGTAAGATATCGGATACTACATTGCACACGGTACTTGCATTTCATTTTCATTTGGAAGAGAAAATGGGGATACGGCCGTAAATTTTGGTCTGAATTTCTCTTGTTACATTGGTCATCGACGTCATTGCTTAATTTAACAACACTTGCAAATTTGAGTACTACACAAAAGAGCATACAGCACTGCCCGCACTTACTTAATCAAGCAACTAAACATTAGTTAGTTGACCTAAACATGACTCTAACAAAATACCATCGTTCTAAACAGAGACTAATATTCCGCCTGACATTAGTCGATCTCCGCCGCCTCCTGGATAACCAGCTCCTGTTCGACGACCTCCAGGGTAAGGAGATCCATGGGATCCATCGCCACATACTCCAACATCTCACAGTCTTCGTCCACCATCTGTTTGGATAAGGCCGCCATGAGCCGAGTGTGGGCGGCCTTGGTCCGGGCATGGACAGCCACAATCTTGGCTAGGGAGGCCGCCGATGAACGGATGCCTGACTTGCTTGGACTGCGTCGGTATTTCCCCAAAGAGGAAGGGATGATGCAGCATAGCGACGGTAAGTATTTCCCTCAGTTATGAAACCAAGGTTATCGAACCAGTAGGAGGATCACCACCACCCAATAAGCAGCACCTGCACACAAACAACAAATACTTGCAACCCGACACGAAAGAGAGGTTGTCAATCTCTCTACGGTAATAAGATAGATTAGGTAGTAATAGATAGGAGAGATAGATCTCTCAAGAACACAAAATAAAAAGGGCAAATAAAATATGCAACAATATATTTTTGGGTTTTTGGTTTTGTAGATCTGAAAACAAAGATTGCAAAAACATAGATCGGAAAGCAATATGATGGAAAAGTAGACCCGGAGGCCGTAGGGTTCACTAGTGGCTTCTCTCATCAGTATAACGCACGGTGGGTGAACAAATTACTGTTGGGCAATTGATAGAAAATCGAATAGTCATGACGATATCCAAGGCGATGATCATTATATAGGCATCGCGTCCAAAATAGATAGACCGACTCCTTCCTGCATCTACCTCTATTACTCCACACATCGACCTCTATCCAGCATGCATCTAGTGTATTAAGTTCATGGAAAAATGGAGTAATGCAATAAGAACGATGACATGATATAGACAAGATCTATTCATGTAGGAATAGACTCCATCTTGTTATCCTTAATAGCCATGATACATGCATGTCTTGCTGCCCCTTCTATCACTGCGAAAGAACACCGCAAGATCGAACCCATCACAAAGCACCTCTTCCCATGGCAAGAAAAATTGATCTAGTTGGCCTAACTAAACCAAAGATTCAAAGAAGAAATACGAGGCTATAAGTAATCATGCATATAAGAGATCAAGGAAGACTCAAATAATATTCATGGATAGAAACTGATCATGAACTCAAAATTCATCAGATCCCAACAAACACACCGCAAAAGTTTACATCAAATAGATCTCCAAGAGACCATTGTATTGAGAATCATAAGAGAGAGAAGAAGCCATCTAGCTACTGCCTACGGACCCGTAGGTCTATGGTGGACTACTCACGCATCATCAGAGAGGCACCTATGAGGAAGATTAACCCCTCCGTGATGGTGTTTAGATTGGATCTCGCGGTTCTGGAACTTGCGCCGGCTGGAATTGTGTTTCGTCGACTCCCCTAGGGTTTTCCTAATATTTGGGAATTTATAGGCATCAGAGGCGGTGCAGAGGGGCTCCGTGGAGGGCACAACCCATCAGGGCGCGCCGGGGGGCCCCTGGCGCGCCCTGGTGGGTTGTGCTCTCCACAGCCCACCTTCCTGGCTCTTGATTGGCCCACTGGGTGTCTTCTTGTCCAAAAAAAATCTCCAAAAAGTTTCGTCGTGATTGGACTCTGTTTGGTACTAATATTCTGCCAAGTAAAAAACAAGAAAAAGCAGCAACTCGCACTTTGGCACTATGTCAATAGGTTAGTCCCAAAAAATGATATAAAGTTGTTATAAAATGATTGTAAAACATCCAAGAATGATAATATAACAGCATGAAACAAGCAAAAAAATAGATACGTTGGAGACGTATCAGCATCCCCAACTTAATTCCTACTCGTCATCGAGTAGGTATATGATGAAAACAGAATTTTGATGTGGAATGCTGCCTAACATGTTCATCATATTCTTTTCTTTTGTATAGCATGGACATTTGGACTTGTAATGATTCAAAGCAATAGTCTAGTTTTAACATAATGACTTCAATACTCAAGCATGCCAACAAGCAACCATGTTTTTCAAAATATCAACACTAAAGAAAGTTGTCCCTAGCCCATCATGCTCAATCATTGATCCATTCATGAAACACACTCAAATATTAACTATGCCCAATGCTCAAGTACGATCATAGTGCCCCCTAGTTGGTTCTTATAAGAGAAGATGGAGACTCAAAGCAAAAATAAAAATTGCATAAAGTAAAAGATAGGCCCTTCGCAGAGGGAAGTAGGGATTCGTAGAGGTGCTAGAGCTCAAGGTTTAAATTGAGAGAGAAAAATATTTTGGGTGGCATGCTTTTCCTGTCAACGAAAACGACAAAGTATCTCACAATACTTTTCATGCTAGATATATCATAGGTGGTTCCCAAACAGAAAATAAAGTTTATTCCTTTGTCCAACAAACTTTCACTTTCCATGGCGGGCCGTATCCACTGTTGCCTTCCATACCAACACTTTCCAAGGAATTTATTATTTGACAACAAAAAGTAAATATTTTTTTCTTTTTCTTTTCATTTCGGGAATGGGCATCCCTATTACCGCCGCACTCTCGTGCAATGACAAGTGAATAAACACTCATCTTGATAATAACACATCTAGCATGGAAAAATATTGGACACTCCCCACCGTTTCATGAGCGGTACGGGCACACAAAAGAGAAAAAATATTTTGAAAATTTAGAGATGGCACATACAAATTTGCTTGGAACGGCATGGAAATACCGCATATAGGTAGGTATAGTGGACTCATAAGGCAAAACATGGTTTAAAGATTTTGGATGCACAAGTAGTATTTCTACTTAGTACAAATGGAGGCTAGCAAAAAGATTGGGAAGCAACCAAACCAAGAAACAAAAATTCACATAAGTGAGCATTGAACATAACTAACACCGAATAATGCACCACAAGTAGGATGTAACTTCATTGCATAACTATTGACTTTTGTCCATGTATAGGGAATCACAAACCTTAACACCAATATTCCTACTAAGCATAATTACTCACTAACATGACTCACATATTACTATCATCATGTTTCAAAACTATTACAAGGAATCAGGTTTAATTTGTCCAATGATCTTCATGATTTTTTTTTATTATATCCTCCTTGGATATCTATCACTTTGGGTCTAGTTTCATATATTGCCATTGCTTTTTGGCAGGCTCAAACAAATTTAACTGAAGCACATGAGCATAAAGATTTCATCTCTCAAAAAGGTATAAGTGAAGCATGAGAGGATTTCTTCAAAATTTACCTACTCTCAAATTAATCTAAGTGAAGCATGAGAGTATTTCTACAAAAAAATTCCAAACACACCGTGCTCAAAAAGATATAAGTGAAGCACTAGAGCAATTCTATATCTCAAAAAGTTTAAGTGAAGCACATAGAGCAATTCTAGCAAATCATAGCATGATTGTGGCTCTCTCAAATAGGTGTGTCCAGAAAGGATACAAAGGAGAAACTAACAAACAAACCAAGCAAAGATACAAGACGCTCCAAGCAAAACTCATGATATGTGACGAATAAAAATATAGCTCCAAGTAAAATACCGATGGTCGTTAGAAGAAAGAGGGGATGCCACTCGGGGGCATCCCCAAGCTTAGTTGCTTGTTACTCTTTGGATATATCTTGGGGGTGCGGTAGCATCCCCAAGCTTAGGCTTTTATCACTCCTTATTCCTTCATCCATCGTGATCTCACCCAAAACTTGAAAACTTCAATCACACAAAACTCAACAAAATCTCCGTGAGATCCGTTAGTATAAGAAAGAAAATCACTACTTTAGTACTGTTGCAAACCCATTCATATTTTGTTATTGCATTATAACTACTTTATTTTAACTTTACCATGGCTCATACCCTCCCCCCCCCAATACAAACCATAGATTCATTAAAACAAGCACACAATGCAACGAAAACAGAATCTGTATTAAACATAACAGTCTGTAGTAATCTGTACTCTACCCATACTTCTGTAACTCTAAAAATTCTGAAAAATTAGGACAACGTAAGGAATTTGTATAGCAACACTGTGTTAAAATTTCAGCTCAATATCACGTTCCAGAAAAAAAAATCATATACATGACGCAAAGTTTCTGTTTCAGATTTAGCATCACTTCTACTCATCCTATGAATCATCCTAAAGGCTTTACTTGGCACAAACACTAAATAAACAATAAAAACACAATCATAATAGAGGCATAATTTTGTCAACACTCAAAAATAGAAAGGAAAAAGAAAAAAATTATTTATTCATTGGGTTGCCTCCCAACAAGCGCTATCGTTTTACGCCCCTAGCTAGGCATAACGCATAGATTCAAGTATTGTCATCTTTGGTTTTCAACTCTTAAATCACACAACTAGATTTCTTCAAGGATTTAGCATGCATATTCTTAATGATAACACTCCTAGGAAGAAAACCAAGAAATTCATTCTTGTAAATAGGATCTCTTATGATTTCAACAAAGTCAGGATGAATACTAATCATTTTAAGATCTCCCTTGTGGCCACTAGGTGTAGCAACTTTGT
Source organism: Elymus sibiricus (assembly GCA_039707655.1). Lineage (NCBI taxonomy): Eukaryota > Viridiplantae > Streptophyta > Magnoliopsida > Poales > Poaceae > Elymus > Elymus sibiricus. Next base: position 359,116,706 of record CM077669.1, read on the forward strand.
TCTTAGTGACTTGTGTTAAAGTTGTTTCATTAATCATGATAGGTGGTGATCCCACTAAACTTCCCAAAGCATTACAAGCATCCAAAGATGGACACATCAAGAAATTCCCACCGGTAATCGTATCAAGGACGAATCTATACCAAGTGGTGATGCCAACATAAAAACTGCGAAGAAGAACAACGGTACGTTGCTTATGGATAGATCTATTATGAGCATTGCAAATCCTATACCAAGCATATTTTAGGTTATCCCCTCCCCTTTGCTTAAAAATAAGAACCTCATTATCGGGAGTACACACAACAAAGGTAGAACTAGCCATAATGACTAGGCAAGAGATCTGACGAGAAAAAGGCAAACGAAAAAGAGGGCGAATAAAAGGGCAAATTGGTGAAGTGGGGGAGAGGAAAACAAGGGGCAAATGGCAAATAATGTAATTGCAAGGAGATGAGATTTGTGATTAGGAACCTGGTAGATGATGGTGGAGTCCCCTCGGCACCTACGATAGGCACGTAGAAGAGACCGCTTCCTCCCCGGCAACAGCGCCAGAAATTCCTTTGACGTGCTTGGACTGCGTCGGTATTTCCCCAAAGAGGAAGGGATGATGCAACACAGCGATTGTAAGTATTTCCCTCAGTTATGAAACCAAGGTTATCGAACCAGTAGGAGGATCACCACCACCCAATAAGAAGCACCTGCGCACAAACAACAAATAGTTGCAACCCGATGCGAAAGAGAGGTTGTCAATCTTTCTACGGTAATAAGATAGATTAGGTAGTGATAGATAGGAGAGATAGATCTCTCAAGAACACAAAATAAAAATGGCAAATAAAATATGCAGCAATATATTTTGGGGTTTTTGGTTTTGTAGATCTGAAAACAAAGATTGCAAAAACGTAGATCGGAAAGCAATATGATGCAAAATTAGAGCCGGGGGCCGTAGGGTTCACTAGTGGTTTCTCTCATGAGTATAGCGCACGGTGGGTGACCAAATTACAGTTGGGCAATTGATAGAAAATCGAATAGTCATGACGATATCCAAGGCGATGATCATTATATAGGCATCACGTCCAAGATAGGTAGACCGACTCCTACCTTCATCTACCTCCATTACTCCACACATCGACCGCTATCCAGCATGCATCTAGTGTATTAAGTTCATGGGAAAACGGAGTAATCCAATAAGAATGATGACATGATGTAGACAAGATCTATTCATTTAGGAATAGACCCCATCTAGTTATTCTTAATAGCATTGATACATGCGTGTCTTGTTGCCCCTTCTGTCACTAGGAAAGAACACTGCAAGATCAAACCCATCACAAAGCACCTCTTCCCCATGGCAAGAAAAATCGATCTAGTCGGCCTAACTAAACCAAAGTTTCGAAGAAGAAATACGATGCTATAAGCAATCATGCATATAAGAGATCAAAGAAGACTCAAATAATATTCATGGATAGAAACTGATCATGAACTCAAAATTCATCGGATCCCAACAAACACACCGCAAAAGTTTACATCAAATAGATTTCCAAGAGACCATTGTATTGAGAATCTTAAGAGAGAGAGAAGAAGCCATCTAGCTACTTCCTACGGACCCGTAGGTCTATGGAGGATTACTCACGCATCATCGGAGAGGCACCTATGAGGAAGATGAACCCCTCCGTGGTGGTGTTTAGATTGGATCTCGCGGTTCTGGAACTTGCGGCGGCTGGAATTGTGTTTCGTCGACTCCCCTAGGGTTTGCTGAATATTTGGGAATTTATAGGCATCAGAGGCGGTGCAGAGGGGCTCCGTGGAGGGCACAACCCATGAGGGCGCACCGGGGCCCCCTGGCGCGCCCTGGTGGGTTGTGCTCTCCACAGCCCACCTTCCTGGCTCTTGTTTGTCCCACCGGGTGTCTTCTGGTCCAGAAAAAACCTCCAAAAAGTTTTGTCAGGATTGGAATCCGTTTGGTACTGATATTCTGCGAAGTAAAAAACAAGCAAAACCAGCAACTCGCACTTTGGCACTATGTCAATAGGCTAGTCCCAAAAAATGATATAACATTGTTATAAAATGATTGTAAAACATCCAATAATGATAATATAACAACATGGAACAAGCAAAAATTATAGATACGTTGGAGACGTATCAATTCCTGCTTGAGCACACTCTGCGATTACCAACTCATCGGACGTGGGTTGTCGACCGGTGTCGGAGAAGGCAGATGTGATTGGTGCAGTGACCCACACGAGATGGGTGTGTGCGGCCTCGAGATGGGACTGGGCGTCCGCCATAAGGGCTACGGCGACCGCCGAGAAACTGGCAGCCGATGTGCCATTCTCGCCATTTGCTATCCCCGTCGCGGTTGTTGCTACCACCCTCTCAGCTACAGTAGTTGTCCTTTCGATTACTGCAGCCGCCCTGTCGGAGGTAGCGGACGCGTTCAAGCATTTTGACAGCGCGCTCATGGCTGATGCAGCCGTGCTCGGGCCAGAGTGGGTTGCCGAAGTTGCCCTCAAGATGGGGATCCACGTCCCCATCTTTTACCAGCGATGATTGAACAGTAAAATGGTCTGAGGAGTCAGTGTGGTAAACTGGCCGGCGGTGGACTGTAGACGAAGCATGCGGCCTAAGCCGTGCATGTATGAGGATTGGCCCAAGATATTTTGTACCGCGTCACACACGATTCCTGATCATGAACTATTTGTGAAATACTTCATTTTCAAAATGTTTTTAAAACAAAAAATGAAGTTACTTCGACAAAGGACGATGTTTGGATTTCAATAAGATTTATGTGCAGTGAACACGGACCAATAGCAGTGTCGTGCTAAAATATGGAATTATTTAGGGTCTTTTGGCATTTTTATACATTAATTGAGTTTTCCAGACATTTAATGTGTATAATTCAAATTTGAACTATTGTCCCAATGTCCGGTGCATCAAAATGGGATGAAAAAACAAATTAGTGTCCATAGCTTCATCTTTAGGTCACGAGCAAGGAATGGGAATGAATTTCAAACATCTCGGCATCTTGGCTCGGCCACAAATGTTGAGAAACTTGGTTTTTAAATTACTGTAAATCCAAAACACGTCAGAAATTCTTAAAACTTGGCATATTGTCATGATATGGCACATATGTGCCATGGTAAAAAAACTGTCCAACTTGGGACAATTTTAGGCACAACTCCCTTATAAACCAGAGCTTCTCAATGCAAGCTTTCTTGTTTCGATAGGGAACATGTGACCTTAATTACGTGGGCAAAACGACATCCGCTCATCTTCTCGCCTTGAACTTTTTTTAGAGGCAACATAGACTAGTAGGAGTGTCTTGCCAAAATATGGAATTATTCAGGATTATTTTCGCATTTTCATACGTTAATTGAGTTTCTAGGCATTTAAAGTGGACAATTAAATTTGAACTAAAATCACAAGTTCCGGTGCATCAAAATAGGTTGAAAAATCATATAAGTGTCCATGGATGCATTCTTTGGGCCCCATGCAAGATATGGGAATGGATTTCAAACATCTCACGGTCTTGGCTCGGCCACATACATTGAGAAACTTGGTTTTACATTCATGTATAAATCAAAAACTCGTCAGAAATTCATGAAACTTGGCATGGTGTCATGACATGGCTCATATGTACCCTGGTGAAAAAATGTCCAATTTGGGATAAGTTTTGGCACAAGCCCATTACAAACTGGAGCTTCTCACTCGGAAGCTTTGTGGTTTCGATATGGAACGCGTCACCTTACGTGGGCGAATCGACATCTGATGCATCTTCTCGTCTTGAACTATTTCTAGAGGCAACATATACCAAAATGAGTGTCGTGCCAAAATATGAAATTATACATGGTTCGTTTGGCCTTTTTATACAATAATTGACTTTTATATGCATGATTTAACGTGCACAATTCAAATTTGAACTACAATCACAAGGTCTGGTGCATCAAAATTGGTTGAAAATCATATAACTGTACATGCATATTTAGGTCCCATGCAAGATTTAGGTCCCATGCTCGGCCACACAAACATTCAGAAACTCGCATTTTAAATCATGTATAAATCAAAAACTCATCAGAAATTCATGAAACTTGGCATGGTGTCATGACATGCATGGCTCATATGTGCCCTGGTAAAAAAATGTCCAATTTGGGACTAGTTTTGGCACAAGCCCTCACATACCGGAGCTTCTCACGGGAAGCTTTGTTGTTTTGATATGGAACGTGTCACCTTACGTGGGCGAATCGACATCCGCTGCCTCTTCTCGTCTTGAACTATTTCTAGAGGCAACATATACCAAAATGAGAGCATCGTGCCAAAATATGAAATGATACATGGTTTGTTTGATTTTTTTATACATTAATTGACTTGTATATGCATTATTTAATATGCAGAATTCAAATTTCAACTACAATAACAAGGTCCGGTGCATCAAAATGGGTTGACAAATCGTATAAGTGTACATGCATCTTTAGGTCCCATGCAAGGTATGGGAATGAATTTCAAGCATCTCGCGGTCTTGGCTCGACCATAGAAACATAAATATTGAGAAACTCGGGTTTTAAATCATGCAAAGCAAAAACTCGTCAGAAGATTCATGACACTTGGCATGGTGTCATGAACATGGCACATAAAGGCATCATAGCATTTTGTTTTCCTATTTGAGACTCATTTTTTAATATATTTTTCTTCTAGAGCCAACATTGAGAATATTATGTTAAATTATAGTAAATCTAGAACTCACACAAAAAATTCAAGAAATTGGGCATGGCGTCATGATATAGCACAAGTATGTTGTGGTATTTTTCATGTCCACTTTGAGAAAAGGCGCACACATTAATAGCGAACGAAAGCTTTTTGGAACAAAGAACTATCACGTTTCCACGCAAAAGATTGCATTATTTTCAAACCGTGGGCGTTCTACTGCCCTTACGTGCTGCCAAGCGTCGCACTCTTTTATTGGCTAGGGCTTAGGAGGTGCCTGATGCTTGTGATCTATGTTGGGTTTTCCGTGAAGTGGGACGAGTGATGCAGCACAATGCGGGTAAGTATTTCCCTCGGTTAAGAACCAAGGTTTACCAAACCAATAGGAATATCGGTCATCAACCATCTTCAGCGGCTGCACACAAAAGAGCACACACTTGCACCCAATGCGGCAAGAGGGTTGTCAATCCCCTTGATCTCGTTATTTGCAAGTAAATGAGATGCGTAGATAACTGTAAATTGCAACATAAAAAAACAAAATTAATGGAAGCAAGGTATTGGAAGCAATTGTAAACTTATAAGTGGATAGACCCGGGGGCCATAGTTTTGTCTAGTGGCATCTCTCATGTAGTAGGCATACGGTGGGTAAACAAATTACTGTTGGGCAATTGATAGAAGAGCGGATAGTTATGCAATCTTTATTCACGGCAATGATCATGTATATATAGGCATCACGTCCATAAGCAAATAGGCCGACTCCTGCCTGCACCCATTACTATTACTCCACCCATCGACCGCTATCTAGCATGCATCTAGAGTATTAAGTAAAATAGAGTAATGCTTGGAGAACGATGACATGATGTAGACAAAGAGAATTCAATTAATATGAACTAACCCCATCGTTTTATCCTTCGTGGCAGTAATACAAAGGTGTGTCTTGTACCTTTCTGTCACTAGGATATAGAGCACCACCAGATTAAACCCACTACAATGCACCCCTCCCACTGAAAAATATAAATCTAGTTGGCCAAACTATCTCAATAGATCGGAGAGATTTATGAAGCTATAATTATCATGCAAATAAGAATCATAATAATCAGAGGTGACTCAAATACTTTTCATGAATAATCTGACATAAACCCACAATTCATTGGATCCCAACAAACACACCGCACAAAAGCATTACATTGAATAGATCAAAGCGAAGATGCGATGATCATTGTATTGAAGATCAAGAGAGAGAAAGAGAGATAGCCATCTAGATACTAACTACAGACCCATAGGTCTGTGGTGAACCACTCACAACTCATCATGGAGACAGCAAGGGTGATGTAGAGCTCCTCCGTGATCGATTCCCCCTCCTGCAGATCTCCGAAAAAGATCACCAGATGGGTACGCGGCGGAACAGAGACTTGCGGCAGCGGAAAAAGTGTTTCGGGAGCTCTCTTAGGGTTTTTGGAATATTTGAGAATTTATGGGCCAAAGAGGGGCATGAGAGGCAAGCCGAGGGGGCCACGACCCAACAGAGCGCGGCCTGGCCCCCCGGCGCGCCCTGTTGGCTCGTTGTTCCCTCGTGCAGCCTCTCATCTCCTCCCGAAGCTTCCAGGTCTTCTTTTGGTCCAAAAAAAATATATTAAAGTTTCGTGGCATTTGGACTTCGTTTGGTATCGTAAACTTGAAAAGCAAAAAACATGTAGAAAACAGCAACTGCACTGGGCACTAGGTTAATAGGTTAGTACTCAAAAATAATATTAATTGGTAAATAAACACCCAAAAAGTATCCTAGAATGATAATCTAATACAATCAAAAATTATAGATACGTTGGAGACGTATCAGCATCCCCAAGCTTAATTCCTGCTCATCCTTGAGTAGGTAAATGATAAAAACAAGAATTTTTTATGTGGCATGCTACCCAACATATAATCTATTGCACGTTTGTTCATTGAGAAATTATGAATTAATAAACATCAACATAGTAATATTTATAAACATAAGAAACATAACCATCAAGTTTCAAAGTATACGGTCCGAAAAGAATGTTCACCCCCTATTCATTTTATCACATTAGAATAGCATGGCTCCATCTTCACCACATAAATACAAATGTCAAGCACCATGGTGTCAAGTCAGGCAATTTGATCATACTTTTTAATGCGCTTCAGCTTTTTATTACTTGCGCAATATATGAGCGTGAACCATGGATATAGCATAAAGGTGGAACATGATATGTTGGTAGGTTTCAAAGGGGTGAAAAGTGGAGAAGAAAGTCTCGCAGTAACTAGGCGTATCAACAAGCTATGGAGATGCCCATCAATAGATATCAATGCGAGGAGTAGGGATTGCCATGCAACGTATACACTAGAGCTATAAGTGTATGAAAGCTCAACGGAAGCTAAGTGGGTGTGTGATGACGCACAAGTATACGGGATCAATCGTAGTCCTTTCGATAAGTAAGAGTGTCGAACCCAAAGAGGAGCAGAAGGTAATGACAAGCGGTTTTCAGCAAGGTATTCTTTGCAAGTGCTGTAAGTAGCAATAGTAGATAGTTTTGTAGCAAGATAATTCGTAACAAGTAATGAGTGACAGTAGTAACAAAGATGCAGCAAGGTTGCCCAATCCTTTTTACAGCAAAGGACAGGCCTAGAAGTACTCTTATATTAAGCAAGCGCTCCCGAGGTCACATGGGAATTTCAGTATAGTCATGTTCATCATGTTGAGTTGATTCGCGTTCGCTACTTTGATAATTTGATATGTGGGTGGACCGGTGCTAAGGTGTTGTTCTTACTTGAGCTAATAACCTACTTATGATTACCCCCTCTCGCAAGCATCCGTAACTATGAAAGAAGAATTAAGATAAATCTAACCATAGCATGAAACATGTGGATCCAAATCAACCCCTTATGAAGCAACACATAAAATGGGGTTTAAGCTTCTGTCACTCTAGCAGCCCATCATCTACTTGTTACTCCATAATGACCCATAACATGGTGAAGTGTCATGTAGTCGACGTTCACATGACACCACTAAGAGAAGTAACAACATACATATCATCAAAATATCAAACGAATACCAACTTCACATGATTACTTATAACAAGACTTCTCCCATGTCCTCAAAAACTATAGTAACTACTCACACCTCATCAACATGTTCAAGATCAGAGGTATAATAATAATGATTAAGGATCTGAACATAATATCTTCCACCAAGTAATCCAACAAGCATCAACTACAAGATGTAATCAACACAACTAGTAACCCACAGGTACCAATCTGAGGTTTTGAGACAAAGATTGAATACAAGATATGAACTAGGGTTGGAGATGGAATGGTGCTGGTCAAGATGTTGATGAGGATTGGTCCTCCCACGAAGGAGGAAGCGTTGGTGATGACGGTGGCTTCAATCTCCCCCTCCCGGAGAAGAATTTCCCTGGCAGAATCTGACTGCCGGAGTGCAAAAGGGCCTCTACCCAGGTTTTTGCCTCGAGACGGCGGAGCTTCATCCCTAAAGGTTGATTATTATTTTTTCTAGGGTAAAACACACCATATAGGAGAAGATGGACGTCGAGAGGCCAGCCGGGGCCCCACAAGCCATCAAGGCGCGGCCCAGGGGGGGCGCTCCCTGTTCGCTTGTAGCCAGCAGGTGGCCCCCCTCTGGTTAGCTTTGTTCCAGAAATTCTTAGATATTCCATAAAAATTCTCTATAAAGTTTTAGGTCATTTGGAGTCTGGTGATTTTTCTGAATTTTTCTCGGTTTTCCGGTCCAGAATTCCAGTTTACAGATATTTCCCTCTTTGTGATGTACCTTGCATATTCAGAGAGAAAAAGAATAAGAGTTGTATGATAATAGGGAATAATGGACAAGAATAACATAAATATCAATAAGAAATCATGATGCAGAATGGACGTATCAACTCCCCCAAGCTTAGACCTCGCTTGTCCTCAAGTGAAAGCCGAGCTCGAGAATAATGACCACATGATTTGAGAGAGAGGAGTCGATTAAAACATAATACGGACATGTAAGCATCATGAATTTTAACATAGCAGCAAATTTTACATCATATAGCTTCTCACAGACAAGTAACAATCTATTCACAAATGAAGTTGTATGAAGCATAAACTTTATTGGAAACCGACAAACAATGCCATTAGTCATTGAGATAATCATAATTCGTCATATTGTAGAGAAGAGTCTATATAAGAGCTTTTATTTCTACCAAGTTCACATACTCAACTATCATGTAGCCTTCTATGATTGTTGACACTCATTGAATATTTTTGGAGCTAATGTTTCCGACGGACACAAAGGAAGATGGAAGATTTATTATCGCCATCCAAGTCATTTACTTCAAGGATAATGTCAACAATAATGAGTTATGATCACCTACATTCAACTGGATATATTTGTTTTGATCTTTCCTCAATACATAATGCTTACCGACTAGTGAGTTTGTAGATCGAAATAAGAAAGAATATTGTTGACCCTTGCACAAAATACACTTTTTGTTAAAAAATAGGCCCTTCGAAGAGGGAATCATAGGTTGTCATGCGCTTTTATTTGTTTAAGACGTGCAATCTCTTAATGCATAGGAACATCACTTTATATTGCCCCTTGTGATAGTGAACTTTATTATGCACTATGTCGCTTTTATTTCTTCGCTATCACAAGATCGAACAAAGCTTACTTTCGCTTAAAATAAAGGATCATACATCTTAATAGGTAATTTTTATTGCTTTGTGCACCGATGACAACTTACTTGCAGGATCTTGTTCAATCCGTAGGTATGTATGGTGGACTCTCGTGGCAAGAAACTGGGTTTAAGGCTTATGGATGGACAAGTAGTATTTCTACCTAGTGCGGAAAAGTTTTGGCTAGCAAAAGATCTAAGGCAAGCATAACATGTTGAGGGATCCAAGACAATATAACTTCTATGCAAATGTAAATAATCATGATCATTATGTTGTCTTCCATGTCCAACATCGACACTCGATCACTATATAATATTTGATGGGGGCTCACAATCATAAAAGGTGCCCAAGATAGTATATTTATATGTAAATCTCCTCTTCTCTATCATGCTTTTGGATAGATTATATCAATTACTAATGCTATGTTTGTTGGTTTTCAATAGCTTTTATTGCTTATACCTATTTTCTATGTGTAGTCATTACCCCTCATGACATAAGCATATGATCTTTCCTATTATTTTTATTGCCATGCTATGATGATTGGTGCAAGAGAGTAAAGCACACGGACTTAACTAATATTTATTATATAACTCTCATTCTCGATTACAAGGATAGGTAGATCTCGAAGCAAAATCCTAAGCAAAGCAAATCTGAAACTTTATTTCTCTAAATCACGAAAAACTAAAGATCGAACAAAAATAGGTGATGATGGTAAAAGTGATGGTTATACAATTCCGGGGAGCCTCCCCCATGCTTGGAACAAGCTAAGGGTGGTGCCCATACCCATGTACTCAAGTGTTCTTCAGTGATGGTGGTGGTGTGAGGTGATCCTCCATCTTCCAAGGCATAGGTTCCCCATCATAAAAAGAAGCTCTTGTCTCTGGAATCCTGAAATTGGCAGCGAGGCTCGTCCTTTTAAACCTAGATTCGTACTCACAATTTCGATTTTGAAGTTCATAGATTTGATCTTGGAGGTGCTCGATTCGCTCTTGAAGCTTGAAGAGAGCTTCTCTCATGCTCTTTGTGCCCATCTTGTTTTCACGGATGAAGTCCGTGATCATAGAGTGATTAGCACTCAGACCACGTTCAACCATCCCTTGGCACTTGACGATCTCCTGCTCCACTGCTGCAAGCCTGGCCTTCTCACTTCCCTCCTTCTTGGGACCTTGGACATCCCGGATGTGGAGCACCCCGTCATGCATCTCAATGGCTTGAGGGTGCTTCATCACCTCCGGCAGGTAGGGGTTGATGACCTTCTCGGAAAACTTATCTTTGGATGGGATTGGGGAAGTCGGCGATCTAGATCTGTCAGAAAAATAGCTCGAAACAAGAATAGAGAGGAAACTCGCGATGCGGTGGTCAAAACATACGGGAGTATACATAATGATTTTTTTCTAGGTTAGAATACGTGTTCGGGAAGAAATCAAAGTCCGGGGGCACACGAGGGCCCCACAAGCCATCAGGGCGCGGCCCAGGGGGGCGCGCCCTGTTGGCTTGTGCCTCCCTCGTGGGTCCCCCAACTCCTTTTTATTTTTGTAATTTTTCTAAAATACCAAAACTGAGAGAAGTTATTTTTTTGGAATTTTGGAGTCGGTTTACTTACCGTACCACATACCTACCCCTTTTTTGAGTTTTTGGAGTGTTCCAGAAGACCTCCCTTCTGTGTTCTTCCGGTGTTATAACTTGGTTGACATTAGTTTCCTCATTAATGGGTGTACCTGAAATGTAATGCTTGATTCTTTGCCCATTCACCGCTCTCGAGTTTTTGCCTTCGAAGTTATTAATTTTATAGCACCGGAGCAATAGACCTCCTCGACAACGTATGGGCCCTCCCATTTGGAGAGAAGTTTTCGTGCAAAAAATCTGAAACGAGAATTGTACAAAAGCACTAGGTCTCCTACATTGAATTCTCGTTTATGAATCCTCTTGTCATGCCATCTTTTATCCTTTTCTTTAAACAACTTAGCATTTTCATAGGCTTGTGTCCTCCATTCATCTAGTGAGCTGATATCAAATAACCTTTTTTCACCGGCAAGTTTAAAATCATAATTAAGTTCTTTAATTGCCCAATAAGCTTGATGATCTAGCTCAAGAGGTGAATGACAAACTTTTCCATAGACCATTTTATATGGGGACATCCCCATGGGATTCTTATAAGCAGTTCTATAAGCCCATAGAGCATCATCTAGTTTCTTAGACCAATTCTTCCTAGATCTATTGACAGTCTTTTGCAAGATTAATTTTATTTCTTGATTGCTCAATTCAACTTGGCCACTAGACTAAGGATGATAAGGAGATGCAATTATATGGTTAACATCATATTTAGCTAAATGTTTACGGAAAGCACCATGAATAAAATGTGACCCACCATCAGTCATTAAATATCTAGGGACTCCAAACCTCGGAGAAATAATTTCCTTAAGCATTTTAACATAAGTGTTATGATTAGCACTACTAGTTGGAATAGCCTCTACCCACTTAGTAATGTAATCAACAGCGACTAAAATATGAGTATACCCATTTGAAGACGGAAAAGGTCCCATGAAGTCAAAACCCGAAACATCAAATGGTTCAATGGCAAGTGAATAGTTCATAGGCATTTCCTGACGTTTACCAACGTTACCAACTCTTTGGCATTCATTACATGAAAGGACATACTTACGAGCATCTTTAAAAGGGTAGGACAATAGATACCGGATTGTAATACTGTGGCACCCCGATAGAGGGCCGACGCACGCCAGTCCTAGGATAAGACCTGGCGCACGTCAAAGACATGATACAGCAATTCCAGGCACAAAAATGGCTTTATTGAATATAAAGGAGTATTACAATACTGTTGCTTACAACAATATTACATAACTCCAAGGCTAACTAAATGGCAGCAGGGGTCTTGGTTCAGGGGCAACGACGTCTCTGGCTGGGCTCCATAACGCACAGGACTGGCTAGGTTACGATCTAGCACGACAGATCTTCTCCTGCAACTGGCCACATGCAAGGCCAGGTGAGTACTTTGAATGTACTCGCAAGACAACCAAATACATAGCATCCAAACAAGCAGATGACAAAGCAAGCCCTATGCTATGCATGAATTAATCCTAAGCATGGCATGAATTCTAACAAGGAAAGCAGGGATCAAGCATGGCATATCATGGATCAGACATATAATCTATGGCAAGATCATACTAAGTGCTTATAATACCTACTGTACTGGATACCAACTTACTCTCTTCTGGGTTGTCACACAACCCTCGACATACTCATGATCCAACCTGAACTGATTCAGGTCCAATCCAAATCATGTGGTCATCCGACCACTAATCATATAGCCATCCCTTGGCTAACATATCATATTCCTGACATCATCTGATGTCTACCCCAGATGAGTTCTTTCATCATTACTAACATTGCTACGGTTGACCATCTACCGAGGTCTGGACGGGCTGTCCAATACCATGGACTCGGCTATTCGAATAGATTTTGACACTCTGTAGAGGTTGCGCACTTTACCCACACCATGAAGCACCTGGCCTCCCGATCCCACTCGGGTGGACCAGCGTTGCTTCAACAAAACCTGCCTGACCCGTGACTCTTTTGTCGTACCACCAGCACTCTTCCTCCCCCGGAGGTCAGCCTTGGGTGGCCCCTGTGTCCTCATGACACCTGCCACCGTCGTGGCCAAACTATGTAGACCCAAACGGGGCCTACTGTCCCAAACGGGGACTCCCGGGCTAAACCAATCAACAACTGGGCTCACAGGGTTATCGCCGCTTACCTGATCAGGGTAGCGCGCCGCGCATAACCCTCCCTCTTTGGAGGTACCGATGAAAGATCACGCAGTCAGGCCAAGTCAAGGCCGTCCCATACCGGCAAATGTGGTTGCACGGATAAGCCCGGACATGTGACTCAAGATCAACCAACTAGGTTGCATTAAACTAACTCCTTATATCCACAACTGCCGAATGAAACCCAAAATAATCATAGACAGTAATCTCTTAATCCAACTCAACATATCGACAATTATAAGTGCTAGCATAGCAAGACCAGGGTACTGATAGTCAGCGCATGAGATCAACCATAGTACTAACATGACTATGTTGTTGACAAACAGAAATGCTGGTATCTAGCAACGATGTCATCACATGTATATGCATATGCATACTAACAAGTAATAGATAAACACACACAGGGTGCAAGCAAAGTCTTCACACAAGTCCGGAGCTCATGGTAAGAGGTTGGCTTGCCTGGGGGTCGACGAATACGCCGGGAAGAAATGCGATCACCTCGTGGAAGAAATCGCCGGAAAGGTTTCTCTCTCAAAGGGCTCGATCGGAGGGCAAGGGCAAAACGGTTATTTCTACTATGATAGCACATTATGAAAATAGAACTATCGGAATGGGCTCGACGATACGAAAACATGGGCGCTGGTTTTACCTCGATCGGAGCTACGGTCGCAAAGATATGACCGTTCGTTCGTTAAGCTGTAAAACAGACAAAACAGTGTCCATTTCAGTCCTTAATGAGTGAACGTTCATTAATTAGAGGGTTCGGCCGGCGGCTGGAAAGCGAAAGCGTATTTACAGGAATACGCTTTCAGAACTGCAAAAGCGCACTTCTGCCCTAGGCCGCAGCAGAATACGTCTTCACAGCAGGAAAGCGTACTTTACAAAAGACGCTTTCACTTAATCCAGTCAGCGGCGGGGCCGGTCAACGCTGTGATGCTGGCAAGCGGGACCCGCCCTATCCTCTTCTCTCTCTCCTCCCGGTCGTCTTCTTCCCCGCAACGGAGGCAGAGGAGAGCACGGCCACGGCTCGGGCGTGCCTGCCACCGGTGCCTCACCGCTCGGCCCAGCCTGCCGACGAGCGGAACAGAGCCGCGGGGTCAGGACGTGCCCGTGGGGCTAGCTGGCAGGGCTGTGGAAGGCCGAGGCGACGGCTGCGCGCTCCACGGCAGAAGACCGGCGCGGCCGCGGTTGAGGCGAGCCAGGCCAGCCTCTCCGGCCGAGTGGAGAACGGCGGCGGCCTTCGGGGCTCCAGGGGAGGCTCAGACCGCGGGTAGAGGGGAGGGCTGCATGGCCGGAATCGACCGAGGAAACGGCGGCGGCTCCCAGCCATTGGAGAGGGCAGCGAGCTCTAGGAGCTCAAGGGGAGGGCTGAGGCTTGCTCGGCGTCAGGAGGGGCTCGGCACTCGCTTAAATAGCAGAGGGGAGGGGCTCGGGAAGAAGCTAGACGGCGGCCGAGGCTTCGAGATGGCCGGTGGCGCTTCGGGAGGGTGACAGGGGCGGCCAGAAGCTACGGTACTAGAGGGAGATGGCTCTGGAGGGTTCACGCTCGCAATGGAGGGCTCTACGACATCCATGGACAGGTTGGAGCTCGCTGGAACGAGCTCCCGAAGCGTCCATTCGCACAGGGCACCGATTTGGCTGGCTTCACATGTGGTCACCGCATGGCCACGGCGTTGCCATGCCCTGCTCGACGCCAAACTATGTCCAGGCTATTCTCCACGCTTCGCTGACTTGACCTGTGCGGCTGAATGACCTGAGAGAGGCCTGAGGTGACTAAACCAAGCTCTAATAGTTCTCCACAACAACCTGTTTGTGCCGTGGTGTGGTCACCTCAGTGCACCTCTTGGCCTGATCTTTGGCTGAGGTTGACCAATCACTAGAGTAAGTATCTTGGCCAAAATGCAGCACAAATGAGCAAGTCTAGCTGGTACTTCCTTTGTAACTTGGCAGTTTGACCAGATTTGAAAATGAGAGAGCTGGGGAAAAATGGCTACATAGACTTGGATGATTTTTGGTGGAGGGGGATTATTTGGACACAAGAATGCACTGGACAAGTTTCAGATCAAATTGATCATCTATAATGATACTTCCTTCACAGATATGCAATCTGGTTAGAAACTTGAGAAAATGATATAAAAAGATTGGCTTGGAGAGATGAGCTGGTTTTTGGTTTACAGTAGTAATATATCAATATGCACTACCTTGCCAAATTTCAGCTCAATTGAATCAAGAAATCAAGCACTTCCTTCACAAAGTGCCAGACTGGACAGAAATGGAAACCAGATGGTTCTGAGGGATTAGCTAGATGAAAAGGGCTCAAACTTGGAGGAGACCAAGGATTTAAGCATATGGAGTCACTTTAAAAGTTTCATACCAATTGCATAAGGGGAAATTGTACTTCCTTCACAATGCTCCAATATGGACAGAAACTTGAATAAATTACTGAGGAAAATTGGATACAAGGAATGGGCTAATTTTTGGAGGACAAGGGTAATTTATCACAATGAATCACCCTGCAAAATTTTAGCCCAAGGAGATCAAGGAATCATGCACTTCCTTTGCAAATGGGAAATCTGGACAGAATTTGCAAATGGAAGTAGTGCTCAAAATTTGAATTGGGGAACTTGAGATTTTGATGGAAATGGATAATATATGGATATGAGAAGCTCCACAAATTAATTGGGATTTTTCCTGGCTACCAAAATGGTAGTTCCTTTGGAAAGGCCCCAAATTGGAATATTGGCTTTAAATAGGAAAAAAGCAATTTCCCTTATTTCATTATGGCCAATATTTTTATGAGAGCTCAATATATCCACAAAGAATATCTCCACAAGTTTTCATGACCTATGGAGATGGATAGATAATTTTCTGGATTTAATTCCTCAGAAAGGCAGAAAAAGGAATTAATTCTAGATGAGAAATATTGCATATGATTTTTGCACATCTAGGGTTTATGAGAGAATAAGGGCCTCTAGAAATTTTTGGGAGGATCAACAGGGCAAGGAAAATGATAGCTCCTTTATGAACACAAAGGCAGGATTTCCAGTTCCAATAATTCGGAACTAGGATTGGAATAAGGATCGGGGTTTACTGACGGAGGGTTGACTGGCACATGGGCAAGGGAAAAACACTGAGATGTTGAGGACTGATTGGATATACCTGGTCACTTGCCAAATTCCAGAGGAAAAATTCGGGAGAGAAAAGCTAGGAAGGAATAACAGCACAAAAATCGATAACCCGATTTTTGGGGTGTTACAAATACCTTGTGTGCAGTTCTGTCACCGGCGTGGTGTCCTCCGTAAACCTCGGAATGACACTTCCTTAAAATCTGTTCTTGTTCATGCTCAGGTATACAACGTCTAATAACACCATCCACTCCCTCTTTATAAAGATGTGGGTCATCCCAAAAGTAATGTCATAAATCATAAAAGAATGTTTTCTTTTGTTGATAGGTGAAGCTAGGCTGGATATATTTAGCTACAATATAATTAGCGTAATCAGCATACCAAGGAGTGTTACACGAAGTATTTATAGCAGCAAGTTGTTCATCATGAAAATTATCAACAATAGGCAGCGAGTCATCAAGAACATTTTCCATCCTAGACAAGTTATCTACTACAGGGTTTTCAGCTCCCTTTCTATCAATGATATGCAAATAAAACTCTTGAAGTAAAAGTACCCACCTAATAAGTCTATGTTTAGCATCTTTATTTTCCATAAGGTAATTAATACCATCATGATCAGTGTGAATAGTTACTTTGGAATCAACAATATAAGGTCTAGACTTATCACATGCAAAAAAACTGCCACGAATTCCTTCTCAGTAGTGGCATAATTTCTTTGAGCTGCGTCTAGAGTTTTACTAGCATAATGAATAACATTCAATTTCTTTTCTACTCTTTGCCGTAGGACAGCGCCAACAACATCATCACTAGCATCACACATAATTTCAAGTGGTAAGTTCCAATCAGGTGGTTGAACAATGGGTGTAGAAATCAAAGCTTTCTTAAGTATTTCAAAAGCTTCTACACAATCATCATCAAAAACAAAGGGAATATCTTTTTGAAGAAGATTAGTTAATGGCCTAGAAATCTTTGAGAAATATTTGATGAAACGCCTATAGAAATCAGCATGATCAAGGAAACTTCTTATACCGTTGATATCTTTTGGCATGGCATTTTCTCAATTGCATCAACGTTAGCTTTATCCACTTCAATACCTCATTCTGAAATTTTATGCCCAAGCACTATGCCTTCATTCACCATAAAATGGCACTTCTCCCGATTCAAGACAAGATTAGTTTCTTCACATCTCCGCAAAACTTGATCAAGGTTGCTCAAGCAATCATCAAAAGAAGTCCCATAAACGGAAAAATCATCCATGAAAACCTCAACAATCTTTTCACAAAAATCAGAGAATATAGTAGTCATACATCTTTTAAAGGTAGCAGGTGCATTGCATAAACCAAAAGGCATACGCCTATAAGCATAAGTTCCAAAAGGGAAAGTAAAGGTAGTTTTCTCTTGATCCTCTTTTGACACATGTATTTGAGAAAAACCAGAATATCCATCAAGAAAACAAAAGTGTGTGTGCTTAGATAATCTTTCTAGCATTTGATCGATAAAAGGCAAAGGGTAGTGATCTTCCTAGTAGCTTTATTTAATTTCGTGGAATCAATCACCATCCTGTAACGAGTTATAATTCTTTGTGGTATAAGCTCATTTTTATCATTAGGTACAACAGTTATACCGCCTTTCTTCGGGACACAATGAACAGGACTTACCCATCTACTATCAGCAATAGGATAAATTATACCCGCTTCCAGAAGTTTTAATATTTTGGTTCTTACCACCTCCTTCATCTTAGGATTGAGACGACGTTGGTGGTCAACGATTGGTTTAGCGTCCAGTTCCATATTAATCTTGTGTTGGCATAGCGTACGGCTTATGCCCTTAAGATCATTGAGAGTATATCCAATAGCAGCCCTGTGCTTCTTTAGAGTTTTAAGCAATCTTCTTTCTTCATGCTCTGAAAGGTAAGCACTGATAATAACAGGATATATCTTCTTTTCATCAAGGTAAGCATATTTCAAAGTACCGGGTAAAGTCTTTAGCTCAAACACGGGATCTCCCTTGGGTGGAGGAGGATCCCCTAAAATATCAACTGGTAAGTTGTGTTTATGAATAGGTGTTTGTTTAAGAAACATGTCATCTATTTCATTCTTTCATTCATATGTTGGTCTAGTAAATATTGTTCCAACGGATCGGTAGGAGGTACAACAATAGAAGCAAGACCAATTATTTCATCCTTACTAGGTAATTCTTTCTCATGTGGTTGTCCACCAAACTTGGAGAAATTAAATTCATGAGACACATGACCAAAGCTTACTTTAACCTTCTCAGTAACACAATTAATTTCAGAAAGAACTACCAAATATAATGGGACAAAAGTTATCTTGTTTTGAACCAAGTACTAGGAGATCAGTGGGGTACTTGACTTTTCCACACAAGACTTCAACATCTCTAACAATCCCAAGTGGTGTAATGGTGTCTCTATTTGCAAGTTTAATAGTAACATCTATGTCTTCAAGCTCAGATGGTGCTATGTTATTCATAACTTCTTGATATAAAGTAAAAGGAATAGCACTAACACTAGCACCAATGTCACACAAGCCATGATAACAATGATATCCAATTTTAACTGAAACCATAGGCATGCCAACAACTGGTTTATTTTTATCTAGCTCATCCTGTGCGTTTCTAGCAGGTTTTGCAATTCTAGTAGCTTCACCACAGAAGTAAATAACTTGACCATCAATGTTATCAACTAGACGATCTTTAACCATTGCAACTTTAGGCTCAATATTTATTTGTTCAGAAGGTGTAGGTGTCCTAACGTGACTTTTATTAACCATAGTTGTAGCCTTAGCATGTTCCTTAATTCTAAAAGGAAAAGGAGGTTTCTCAATGTAAGCAGTGGGAACAATAGGATCAACATGGTTAATAATCATTTCTTACTTCTTGATTTTAACAGGTTCCTCTAATAGTTTTTCAATGGGTGGATGATATTTAAACCACTCTGCTTAGGGAGATCAACATGAGTAGCAAATGATTCACAGAAAGAAGCTACTATCTCAGAGTCAAGGCCATATTTATTGCTAAACTTATAGAAAGCATTGGTTTTCATAAAAGATTTAACACAATCAAACTCAAGCTTTATACCTGACTATTTACCTTTGTCGAGTTCCCAATCTTCAGAGTTGCGTTTAATTCTTTCCAGAAGATCCCATTTGAATTCAATAGTCCCATTCATAAAGTAACCAACAGAAGAAGAATCGAGTAGTTCTTGATCATTGTGAGAAAGCCGAGCATAAAAATTTTGTATAATATTTTTTCTTGAGAACTCATGGTTGGGGCAGGTGTGCATCATAGATTTAAGCCTCCCCCAAGCTTGAGTGATACTTTCTCCTTCACAAGGCCATCAATTATAAATAAATTTCCGATCACGATGGACTAGATGCATAGGATAAAACTTCTGATGAAATTCCAGCTTCAAGCGCTTCCAGTCCCATGATCCAATATCGTCCAATAGCCTGTACCACATTAATGCCTTTCCCTCCAAAGATAAAGGGAAAACTTTCTTCTTAACTTTGTCTCCAGACAACCTTGCAAGCTGAAATAATCCACAAACTTCATCGTCAAATATCAAATGATAATCAGGATGAGTCGTTCCATCATATGGATTAGATAACAGTTTTTCAAGCATACCCGAAGGAATCTCATAATAAATATTTTCAGTAGGTTCAGTAGGTTGAGGAACAATTTCCTCGTCTTCAGTTCGAGGCAAAGATGCCCCGAACAAGCCAATCAAAGGGTGACCGTTCATAGCGACAAGCAACAGTAAATTTTAGCACGTATAGAAAATGTTTCCTTACCAATTCCACTTACCAAAGGCGCTTCACTCCCCGGCAACGGCGCCAGAAAAGAGCCTTGATGGCCCACAAGTATAGGGGATCAATCGTAGTCCTTTCTTTAAGTAAGAGTGTCGAACCCAATGAGGAGCAGAAGTTAATGACAAGCGATTTTCAGAAAGGTATTCTCTGCAAGTGCTGTAAGTAGCAATAGTAGATAGTTTTGTAGCAAGATAATTCATAACAAGTAACGAGTGATATTAGTAACAAAGATGCAGAAAGGTAGCCCAATCCTTTTTACAGCAAAGGACAGGCCTAGAAGTACTCTTATGTTAAGAAAATGCTCCCGAGGACACTTGGGAATTTCTGTCTAGTCAAGTTCACCATGTTGAGTTGATTCGCATTTGCTACTTTGATAATTTGATATGTGGGTGGACTGGTGCTATGGTGCCGTTCTTACTTGAGCTAACAGCCTACTTAAGAATTTACCCCCTCTCGCAAGCATCCGCAACTACAAAAGTAGAATTAAGATAAATCTAACCATAGCATGAAACATGTGGATCAAAATCAGCCCCTTATGAAGCAACGCATAAACTGGGGTTTAAGATTCTGTCACTCTAGCAACACATCATCTACTTGTTACTCCACAATTACTTCCCTTAGGCCCATAACATGGTGAAGTGTCAAGTAGTCGACGTTCACATGACACCACTAAGATAAGTAATAACATACATATCATCAAAATATCGAACGAATACCAACTTCACATGATTACTTATAACAAGACTTCTCCCATGTCCTCAGGAACAATAGTAACTACTCACACCTCATCAACATGTTCAAGATCATAGGTATAAAAATAAGGATTAAGGATCTGAACATAATATCTTCCACCAAGTAATCCAACAAGCATCAACTACAAGATGTAATCAACACAACTAGTAACCCACAGGTACCAGTCTGAGGTTTTGAGACAAAGATTGAATATCAGAGATGAACTAGTGTTGGAGATGAGATGGTTCTGGTGAAGATGTTGATGAGGATTGGTCCTCCCACGAAGCAGGAAGCGTTGGTGATGACGGTGGCTTCGATCTCCCCTTCCCGAAGAGGAATTTCCCCGGCAGAATGTGACTGTCGGAGTGCAAAAGGGCCTCTGCCCAGGTTTCCGCCTCGAGACGACGGCGCTTCGTCCCAAAAGGTTGCTTATGATTATTTTTCTATAGTAAAACACACCATATAGGAG
Source organism: Elymus sibiricus (assembly GCA_039707655.1). Taxonomy (NCBI): domain Eukaryota; kingdom Viridiplantae; phylum Streptophyta; class Magnoliopsida; order Poales; family Poaceae; genus Elymus; species Elymus sibiricus. The sequence continues at coordinate 359,138,019 of CM077669.1, forward strand.
AAGAGGGACGCCGGGAGGCCAACAGGGCCCCACAAGCCATCAGGGCGCCCCCCCCCCGCGCCCTGTTGGCTTGTGTCTAGCAGGTGGCCCCCCTCTGGTATATCTTTGTTCCAGAAATTCTTAAATATTCCAAAAAAATCTCCGTGAAGTTTCAGGTCATTTGGAGTTTGGTGATTTTTCTGAATTTTTCTCGATTTCCGGTCCAGAATTCCAGTTTCGAGATATTTCTCTCTTTGTGATGTACCTTGCATATTCAGAGAGAAAAAGCATAATAGTTTTATGATAATAGGGAATAATGGACAAGAATAACATAAATATCAATAAGAAATCATGATGTAGAATGGACGTATCAGTGTGCATCCAACTTGCTTGCTCATGAAGACCTTGGGCATTTGAGGAAGCTCGTCATCAGAATATACAAGCCAAGTTCTATAATGAAAAATTCCGACTAACATATAGAAGTGATAAACATGAGACTCTCTATATGAAGAACATGGTGCCACTTTGGGGCACAAGTGGGGAATAAGAGGTAGTAGCACCGTCCCTTTTCTCTTTTCTAGCATTTATTTGTTTTTTCTTTTTCTTTTTTTCTTTTCTTTTTTTCCTTTTTTTCCTTTTTCTTTTTTTTCTTTTTTATTTTTCGTCCGGAGTCTCATCCCGACTTGTGGGGGAATCATTGTCTCCATCATCCTTTCCTCACTAAGACAACGCCCTAATAATGATGATCATCAAACTTTTATTTACTTACAACTCAACATGAGAAACTGTATGACTCTATATGAATGACTTTGGCAGTGTACCAGGATGTGCAATGATCAAGCGTAACATGTATGATATTAATGATGAACGGTGGCTTTGCCACAAATACTATGTCAGCTTATATGATCATGCAAAGCAATATGACAATGGAAGTACAAGTCATATGATGTGACGGCGGAAGTTGCATGGCAATATATCTTGGAATGGCTATGGAAATGCCATGATAGGTAGGTATGGTGGCTGTTTTGAGGAAGATATAATGAGGCTTATGTGCAACAGAGTGTATCATGTCACGGGGTTTGGATGCACCTGCGAAAGCTGCACCGATCCTCAAGGTGAGAATGGGCAATACACGGTACCGAAGAGGCTAGCAAATATGTGGAGGTGAGTGTGCGTATATCGATGGATTCACATTAGTCATGAATAAATCACATACTTATTGCAAGATTTTATTAGCTCTCTCGAAGCAAAGCACTACTCGCATGCCCCTAGGAAGGAGGTTGGTAGGAATTAACCATTGCGCTCCCTCGACCTAAACAACACTAGGATTTCAACGAGGAATAAGTATGCTCGCACATCATCACCATGCTATAAAAATATATGGATGAACAACAAGGTAACAACCTCTAATTCACGATACCTTTATTAACCAATGATCATGCAGTCATGTTTTTTCACATTACCACATTAATATCATTAACCATGATTTCTCTTTTATGTGCTACATGTGGTTTTGATTATGCACTCATTGAATACCTATTATTTTTGGACTAGTATTATGGACTATGCAAATTACCGTAGATATTTATTAACTCTCAAACAAATATAAGTGAATAACGAGAGTGCAATTATTTCTATAAAATCTATACGCCACCGTGCTCTAAAAGATATAAGTGAAGTACTAGAGCAACTGCCAAGCTCAAAAGATATAAGTGAAGCACATAGAGTATTCTAATAAATTATGATGATATTGTGTCTCTCTCAAGTGGGTGTGTGAAGCAAACAATGATTGTGGGAAACTAAAACAAAAAACAAACTAAAGCAAATGACGCTCCAAGCAAAACTCATATCATGTGATGAATAAAAATATAGCTCCATGTGACATACCAATGGATTGAGACGAAAGAGGGGATGCCTTCCGGGGCATCCCCAAACTTAGACACTTGAGTCTTCCTAGAATATTACCTTGGGGTGCCTTAGGCATCCCCAAGCTTAGGCTCTTGCCGCTCCTTATTCCTTCGTCCATCGTGATAGCACCCAAAACTTGAAAAGTTCAACACACAAAACTCAACAGAAACCTCGTGAGATCCGTTAGTATAATAAACATATCAAATACTTTAGGTACTGATATAAACTGATTAATATTTTATTATTTCATAAGTTACTGTATTCTAACTTCTCCATGATTTATATTGCCCAATATAATCCATGGCATCATCAAAACAAGCAAAGCATCCAAGCAAAAACAGAATCTGTCTAAAATAGAACAGTCTGTAAAGATCTGTAGAGAAACTATACTTATATATCTCTAAAAATTCTGAAGAATTAGCACAACCTGGGAAATTCGTATAAAAATACTCTTTAAAAATTTCAGGAATTTACCACGCTCCATCAGAGAACCAAAAATTCTGCACTGGAGGCAAAAGTTTCTGTTTTTGCACAGCATCAATTATATTCATCATGCAAATTATCCCAAAGGCTTTACTTGGCACAAACACTAATTAAAACATAAAAATAAAATAATTACAGGGGCAAAAAGCATGTTATGACACACAAACATAAAGTAAAACAAGAAAAATAAGATAACTATTGGGTTGCCTTTCAACTAGCGCTATTGTTTTACGCTCCTAGCTAGGCATAACGCGTATGATCAAGTGTTGTCATATTTGACACTCCACCCATAGGTTGCCCTCATGATAGATTCATAAGGTGGTTTGATTCACTTTCTAGGTAAGTGTTCTATCCATTTCTTTAATGGGAATTGGAATCGTATGTTTCCCTCTTTCATATCAATTATTGCACCTATAGTTCATAGAAAGGGTCTTCCACGTATTATTGGACTAGTAGGATTGCATTAAATGTCAAGCACAATGAAATCTACAGGCACATAATTCCTATTAGCAAGGATAAGAACATCATTTATTCTACCTAAAGGTTTCTTGATGGTAGAATCCGCAAGATGCAAGTTTAAGGAACAATCTTGAATATTCGTGAGACCAAGCACATCACAAAGAGATTTAGGTATAGTTGAAACACTAGCACCAAGGTCACACAAAGCATTGCATTCATATTCTTTAAGCTTTATTTTAATAGTAGGTTCCCATTGATCATGCAATTTTCTAGGAATGGAAACTTCTAGCTCAAGTTTCTCATCATAAGCTTTTATCATAGCTTCTACAATATGATTAGTAAAAGCTTTATTTTGTTCATAAGCATTGGGTGAGATAATAATGGATTGCAACAAGGAAATACATTCTACTAAATAGCAGATCTCATAATTAAAATCCTTGTAATCCAAGATAGTGGGCACATAACTAGTTAAAGTTTTAACCTCTCCAAACCCACTTTTTCAGTTTTAGCATTAGAATCATCACCCTCCAAGCAAACGGAACTCTCTCTAGCTAGAGTTGACTCAACTCCAATCCCTTTATCATTTAATTTCAGAGAAGTAAACATAGATTCAATAGGAGAAGTGCCAAGAATTTTAAGATCTTCATCATGATTCCGGTAAAAACTGGGTAGAAGAGCTTTTTCTAAGAATTCCCGCTTAGCTTTTAACTTAGTGGTCCTCTCCTTACTTTCATTAATAGATATTTGGATAGATTTCATTGTCTCATAAAAATCATTCTTGGGTGGCAAAGCTTTACTTTTAAGAGTTTCTACATCAAGAGCAATTCTATCCATGTTTTTAGCCAAATCATTAATCATATGCAGCTTTTCTTCTACCATAGTATTAAAAATCTTTTGAGAACTAATAAATTCTTTAATTAAGTTCACAAGATCAGAGGGTATCCTATTAGCATTTCTAGAAGAATTTCCATAGGAGTTTCCATAAGTATTATAGTAATTACCGGGATACGTTCTAGCATTGAAATTTCCTCTATAAGCATTGTTGTTGAAATTATTTCGGGATATAAAGTTCACATCAATGGCATCATCATTTTGATCAATCAAGGTAGACAAGGGCATATCATTTGGATCAACATGAGTATTTTTTCTAGCAACCTTATTCATAAGAGCATCCACTTTTTCACTCAAAGTAGCAATTTCCTCAACAGAATTTACCTTCTTACAACTTGGAGCTCTTTCGGTATGCCATTGAGAGTAGTTTGTCATGATGTTGTCCAGAAGGTTGGTGGCCTCTCCTAAGGTCACATCCATAAAGGTACCACCTGCAGCAGAATCTAGAAGATTTCTAGACACAAAGTTTAGTCCAACATAGAAATTTTGGATAATCATCCACAAGTTTAAACCATGAGTAGGGCAGTTTCTAATCATCAATTTCATCCTCTCCCAAGCTTGCGCAACATGTTCTTGCTCATGTTGTTTAAAATTCATTATTTGATTCCTAATGGAGATGATCTTAGGAGGAGGAAAATACTTGGCAATAAAAGCATCTTTACACTTATCCCATGTTCCAATACTATTACGTGGTAAAGATGAAAACCAAGCCTTAGCTTTATCTCTTAGTGAAAAAGGAAATAATTTTAATTTCACAATATCATTATCCATGTCCTTTTTCTTTTTCATATCACAAAGTTCCACAAAAGTATTAAGATGAGCAGCGGAATCCTCATTAGGACTTCCCGAAAATTGATCTTTCATCACAAGATTCAGCAATGCAGCATTAATCTCAAAAGACTCCGCACTAGTGGCGGGTGGTATAGGAGTACTAATAAAATCATTGTTATTAGTATTTGAGGAGTGACACAAATTACTAGTGTCTTGAGACGCAAGCACAATAACAAGTAGGACAAGTAAACTAGTGACAAGCAAATATAAATATTTTTGTAATTTTGATTTTTATAATGCAAACTAAATATAACAGCAAATAAAAAGAATAACAAGTGAATCATAATTTGTGTGAAGTTACTTGATAGTTGATGATGATATTCCCCGGCAACGGCGCCAGAAATCCTTCCTGATGCTTGTGATCTGCGTTGGGTTTTCCGTGAAGAGGAACGGGTGATGCAGCACAATGCAGGTAAGTATTTCCCTCAGTTAAGAACCAAGGTTTGTTGAACCAATAGGAATATCGGTCATCAACCGTCTTCAGCGGCTGCACACAAAAGAACACACATTTGCACCCAACGCGGCAAGAGGGTTGTCAATCCCCTTGATCTCGTTATTTGCAAGTAAGTGAGATGTGTAGATAATTGTAGATAATTGTAAATTGCAAAATAAAGTAAAACAAAGTAAATGACAGCAAGGTATTGGAAGCGTTTGTAAACTTATAAGCGGATAGACCCGGGGGTCGTAGTTTTCTCAAGTGGCATCTCTCATATAGTAGGCATACGGTGGGTAAACAAATTACTGTTGGGCAATTGATAGAAGAGTAGATAGTTATGCGATCTTTATTCATGGCAATGATCATGTACATATAGGCATCATGTCCATAAGCAAATAGGCCGACTCCTGCATGCACCCATTACTATTACTCCACCCATCGACCGCTATCCAGCATGCATCTAGAGTATTAAGTAAAAGAGAGTAATGCTTGGAGAACGATGGCATGATGTAGACAAAGAGAATTCAATTATTATGAAATAACCCCCATCGTTGTATCCTTAGTGGCAGAAATACCAATGTGTGTGTTGTCCCTTTCTGTTACTGGGATATAGAGCACCGCCAGATTGAACCCATTACCACGCACCCCTCTCACTGAAGAAATATCAATCTAGTTGGCCAAACTATCTCAATAGATCGGAGAGATATATGAAGCTATAATGATCATGCAAATAAGAATCATAATAATCATAGGTGACTCAAATACTTTTTATGAATAATCTGAACATAAACCCACAATTCATCGGGTCCCAACAAACACACCGCACAAAAGGATTACATCAAATAGATCAAAGCGAAGATGCGATGATCATTGTATTGAAGATCAAGAGAGAGAGAGAGAGAGAGAGAGAGAGAGAGAGAGAGAGAGATCTAGATACTAACTATGCACCCGTAGGTCTGTGGTGAAATACTCTGTGACACCCTGATTTTGGCAACCTTTTCTTTTCAAAACTATTTGGATTTTATTTGCAATTAAGTGGATTTTCAAAACACTTTCAGTTGAGTTGACCTATGCCTTGCTAAAAAATTTATTCAAGCCTTCCAAAACCTTTGCCATCTTGGTAAAACCTTTCCATGCTCTCTTGGATAATTTTTTTCAATATTTTATCTTTTCTTCAAAATCATTTCATTAATTTGGGAATTTAGGTCATCACTGTGGGTTGTGAAGCAACCTATAGTTTGGGTGGTCAATAAATTCCCAAACTTTTTCCTAATCTTTTCATCATCATAAGATTTCATATTCTTCAAAAATATTTTGTTGTCCAATGGAAAATTTTGGCCAGAATAATTATTTTGTTTCTGACCAGAATCTGTCCATTGTGAAGCAACCCTATTTTTGCTTTTCCAGAAAATTCCCAATAAATTCCTATAGCTTCTAGGGATCCTATCTTGCCTCAATATTCAAAAACATTATTTGGTCCAATTAAAATTTTGAGCAGCAGGACCCTGCCAAGTTTCTGCTAGTTATGAACCATTGTGAAGGAAGTACCATCTAGGGGTGCACAATGAAGCTACAAATTTTATGGCATGTGTGTACCACCAAACAACTTTCCTCCACCAAGTTTCAGCACTAGCAGATCAACTATGTGAGGGCCACAAGCTCAAATGCAATCTGAACCAGAATAATGGTTTCCAAAGCATCCCCATCCTATTCTTTATCAAATCCGCTCAAAATTTGCCAGACCCTAGTCTTTCCATCCTAGAAGACTCCAGACAACTCGCTGGGCTTGGAGCACAATTCTTTTTCTTTCCAGATCCTCCCCAAGTTTCTGGTCAGAAACTATAGTTGATGCTACCCTTCAGCTCAGTGGGTCTCAGGCCAAGCCAGTGGCATGATGGGACTCCTCGACGCAGGGTCGATGCACTAGACACGTTTGGGCAGGCTGGTTCACGCCATGTGCGGCTATGCACGTGGTGACCACGCGGCCAACCCTGCCTAATGCGCGCTCTGGGCATCGCCAGGCTCGGGTCTCATCGGAGGCCGACGACTACGGAGCAGCGCGTTGTCCGTTCGTGCCGACGACCTCTCCCTCGTCCACGTGGCCCCTCCCGAGTCTTCTCCCCTCTCCCAGAGCTTTCCCCCTCGCCGGAATCGCGCCCGCCGGATACGGCCACCGTGCGCCATGGGCGACACAGTGGCAGTACGGCGGTCGCACTAGCTGTCTTCTTCCTGTCGAGCCGTCGCCTCCCGCATTAACTCCCTGCTCTCCTCCATCACCTCAGCTTGCTCCGCGACGGCCAGCTCAGCTCCAGCTCCGGTGGCTTCTCCCCGCGGCGCTATCCAGACCGGGCATCGCCGCCCCGCCTATATATAGCCGTGGCCAGCCCCCCTGAGCTCGCCACCCCCCTAGCCAGCTTCCAATCGAGCTCTAGAACCGAGCCAAGGCCAAGGGGCCCTCTGGCCTCGAGCTTTGCCTGGTGATCCGCCGTCGCCCGAAGCTGCTTCCGCCGGAGAGGAGGAAGACGACCTCATCAGGCCACCTCTGGAGACGCTGCGGGTACGTGCAGGACCGCCTCCGTGAGCTCTTTCCATTCCCGTAGTCGCCGGACCCCATCGCCCCCTCCATCACCGGCGACCATCGCCGGAGCGCCGCCCTCCCCCTGTCCCCTCCTCCCTCCTTCTATTTGAGATAGGGCCGACCCCACCCGTCAGTGGGACAGCCGCTCCCGAAGCGGTATGTAAGTGGAGGCGTATTCTGGAAATACGCCTTCGACGTCAGCCCTGGGGATTTTCTGATTTTATATTAAATCTATTTTTAAAACAGAATTTTGACCCAACTTTGACCATTAATATCTTTTTATCCACAACTCCAATGCAGTTGATTCTTTTTGCATTGTGTTTTTCTTAATCCCCTTTATTTTCTGGAAAATTTTGGTAATTTTCCAATGTTCACAGAATTTCTATTTAACAAAATTGTTATATGTGACATTTTCCAATTGTATTTGAAAATACTTTCAAAAGGAGAAGTTGGTGGTTGTGAAGATCCAGAGTGTTTGAACCACCCAACAGAGCAAGGCAACCCATGATACCCAATTCATGCATGCATTTCCATAGCATTGCATTTCTTATACACATTAGGTTGATTTATTTGATAATTAATGACATTAAATAAATGCTCAAGAATTATGTGGAACCACTATTGTTTTCATATAATTTAGTGGTTGATCTTGAGTCACCTGTCCGGGCATACTCGTGCAACCACATTTGCCGGTATGGGACGGCCTTGACCGGGTCTGACATGCGTGATCTTTCACCGGTACCTCCAAAGAGGGAGGGTTATGCACGGCGTGCTACCCTGATCAGGTAAGCGGTGATAACCCTGTGGGCCCAGTGGATAGTTGAGTTTGTGCCGGAGTTCCGGTCTGGGACAGTAGGCCTTGTTTGGGTCTACAGAGTTGGCCACAGAGGTGGCAGGTGTCATGGGGACACAGGTGTCATGGGGACACAAGGGCCACCCAAGGCTGACCTCCGGGGGAGGAAGAGTGCCGGTGGTATGATGAAAGAATCACGAGTCAGGCAGGTTTTGTTGAAGCAACGCTGGTCCACCCGAGTCGGATCTCGAGGCCAGGGCCAGGTGCTTCATGGTGTGGGTAAAGTGAGCAACCTCTGCAGAGTGTAAAAACCTATTCGAATAGCCGTGTCCACGGTATTGGACAGCCCGTCAAGACCTCAGTAGGAGATCAACCCTATTACTGATATTAATGATGGAAGAACTCGTCTTGTGTTTGGAAGTACTCACTGGGTATGAGTATTCCGAGGGTTGTGAGACAACCCGGAGAAGAGTAAGTTGATGATCGGTACAGTAAGTGAGTTATGTTCATGCTATCATATTGATTGCCATGCTATTGTTTTCTGCATTTCTTGGTTGTTATGAGCTTGCGAGTACATTCAAAGTACTCACCTGGCGTATCATGCCAGATGTAGGAGAATCCGAGGACGGAGGTCCTGAGGGTGCTGGCTATGCTAACTAGGATGTGTCCACAGCAGTGTCCCTGTGGATGGAGTTGCGCTATGTTCCGCTACGCTGTAGAAGTACTGGGTATCCGAGGCCCTGCTATGTGACATAAATAATGTAGATATTGTCATAGCACCGAGGGTGCCTTTGGCCTCGATACCATTGTAAGATATGTGCCTGTGTTCGGCTCCTATCAATAAAATTTAGTTCTGTTCTATGCCAAGTTGTTGTGTGTTTCCAGAAGACATGATCTCTGGGTTGGGAACACTGGTAATCCGATTCTCTGAGCCGGGGTGCCACAATGCTTGGTATCAGAGCCAGGCTGACTGTAGGACACCCTAGTTAGCCAGCGCTAGCACCACGATTAGTATAGGACCCTGAGTATGCATTTGATTGCTGCATTTGATTGTTGCATGGCTTGGATCATAATTCATTATTCTTCTAATGGTGGTCTTGTGAGTGTAGATGGCACCGGTTCCATTCCATTACCATTTTGAGCCTGCACCATCCACCTTTCCAGTAATGCTCCGGAACGTCTGGCTTCGGCTATACCCTCACGGCGAAGATCTAGTGTACCAGGTGTTTCGGGAGCAGCTTGCCGAGTCAGTGTACGAGTACCATGCAGAGGCTTTCATGATTGCGAGCTCGGATCTTGGTTGTTACTCTCGCTCTACCAAGGGCGGAACGGCTTCCACTCCAGAGTTGGCGATTGAGTTTGCCGCAATGGAGGCTCTCACTGACTTGCGCTTCTATGAGGTTGAGATGCAGACTCACCCAGGTTTCCTTTATTATCCCACCCTGTCGCCTACGACAGGGCGAGTCATTTTTGTTCCTGTTGACCCAGCATGTGACCGTGCGACTGCTGTGCTGTCCCGCTACCTGAATGCCAGCTATCGTACGATCATATCCCTGGCTAAGGAACTGTCTCGGGTCTTAGCGGCGCTTGCAGCCGTAGCCCCGGTGCCACCTCCACCTCAGACTACCCATGCACCTATGCATCCACCACCAGTTCCACCTCCACCCAGATTCGAGGCTCCTTCTACCTCCACCGTGCCACCGGGCTTTCCGTCTGGTAGCCGGCGTGAGACTCCAGCTGAATGGGCCTCGCTTCTTGCCACTCCAGTAGCTCCGATGCTGAGGCGTCGTGCTCCTTCTACCCCAGAAGGGGAACCGTCCCAGCAGCGTCGTCGTGTTTCCTTTGATCCGGAGGATGAGATCCACATCATCAGCTCTGACTCGGACTCAGGATCAGATGACGAGGAGTCTGTGGTTTGGTAGTGTTCGTGCCATCAGCGCCATTAGAATGGAGGCTTGAGTTGTGGAGCATGCATCCTTGCATATGTCAACGGCCGTGTGAGCAGTCTAGCCTTGATATTCCTCTACTAGCTTGCCATGTATGATGTTGGCTTATCTTGTATAATTATGTGGTTTGCTTTATTGGCCTTCTGTTTCGCATACTTTCCTCCTGGTGTCACGTAACTGTGTTCTCCTGATGGATGTTGCTCATCGATTCGGTATTTTGCAATGGGAACAAATTTAGGATGAAGAGAAGTTGTAGCCAAGGCGGCGATGGAACCCCCGTCCGTCGATCCGCCAGACAAGCAGGTCTAGCACCGGAAGATTTACCACCCCCAACGCCTCAAGCACCCACTACGGATCAGATTATGAGAATGTTTGAGGAAAAGAGAAACCAGGATCTGATGGAATTTCTGAAGAGCATGCAGACTATGGTAGGTCAAAACCACAATCATAATGGGTCACATTCCAGGCTGTCTGATTTCCAACGCACCAAGCCACCCAATTTTGGTCAAGTTGTGGATCCAATAGAAGCAGATGACTGGTTGAGGACCATAGAGAAGAAGTTGGAGATAGCTCGTTGTGAGAATTCAGACAATGTTCCGTTTGCCACCCATTACCTGGAAGGGCCAGCAGCCGTATGGTGGGATAACATAAAGGCAACATGGTCCTCCGAAGAAGAAATCACTTGGGAGAAGTTTAAGGAATTATTTCACAATTACCATATTCCTACCGGCATCATGAAGGTGAAGCAGAGGGAATTCCTTGCTCTGACACAAGGAAACATGTCGGTAGCAGATTACCTTAACAAGTTCAACAGTCTGTCACGGTACTCAACCTATGATGTAGCCACCGAGGAGAGAAAGATAGATCGGTTCCTGGGAGGACTAAACTACCATCTCCGTTGTCAGCTATGCATGTTAGACTTCCCTGACTTCCAGACACTGGTGAACAAGGCCTTTATAGCCGAAAGGGAGCATAAGTCCGGACAAGACAACCATAAGCGGAAGTTCGAGCATAAGAAGGACAACCGCGAGCCGTTCACCCAGAAGCCGCGCACCTGGTAACCAGGCACCTCTGAATATAAGCCTACCTGGAGCAATGGCAGCAACAATAATAAGACGGTGAGCCAGACCAAGACCTTCGACAAGCAGCCCGTGATGGAAGACTGCCACCGCAACAATACTTGTTTCACTTGCGGTCAGAGTGGACACTACTCCAAACAGTGTCCCAACAACAATGGGAAGCCATCAGCTGAAGTCAAGCCGCAGGTCAAAACCATTGGACGCCGCACTAACCGCAAGGTCTGCCATGGATGCGTCCACCATATCTCCGCCGAGGAAGCCTGCGAAGCCCCAGAAGTAGTCATTGGTATGTTTTCTGTTAACGACATACCTGCAGTTATTTTATTTGATTCCGGGGCTTCCCACTCGTTTATTTCGTGGAGTTTTGCCACCTTGCACAAATTTTCGCCGTCACATTTAGACCAAATCATGCTGGTACAATCCCCTAGCTCCCTGCTCAGAACAAATTTGATCTATAGAGATCTGGAAATTTCAATACATGGAGTCAAGTTTCCAACCTCTCTTATTGCCATCAAATCCTCGGGATTGGACGTCATACTGGGAATGGACTGGTTGACACCACATAAGGTGTGCATCAATTGTGCCAGCAGGACAGTAACCCTGGTTAACCCGACCGGACAAACCGTCCAATTCCTTGCCGGCAAGATGATATCAAAGGAGGGAATGTCATATCAAGCTACCGCCACGGATATGAACTTGATTCCGATAGTTTGTGAATTTCCGGACGTATTTCCCGAAGAGTTACCCGGAATGCCACCAGACCGGGAATTGGAGTTCGCAATCGAAGTGGTTCCCGGCACCGCTCCAATTTATAAGAAATACTATCGTATGCCAGGACCAGAGTTGGCAGAATTAAAGAAGCAACTGGATGAATTGCTGCAAAAAGGGTATATCCGCCCAAGCATTTCGCCATGGGGATCACCCGTGCTTTTTGTCAAGAAGAAGGATGGAAGTCTATGTATGTGCGTAGATTATCGCCAGCTGAACGAGGTCACCATCAAGAACAAGTACCCGCTTCCCCGCATTGATGACTTGTTCGACCAACTAAATGGAGCCCGGATATTCTCAAAGATTGACCTTCGAACCGGATAAGCTTAAGATCTGAAAAGAGGATATCCCCAAGACAGCGTTTACCACCCGATACGGACTGTATGAATTCATAGTCATGTCATTTGGACTTTCTGGACAAATTCGTGGTGGTATTAATCGATGATATCCTGATATACTCCAGAGATGAGGAAGAGCATAAGAAGCATCTCCGTGCTGTCCTGGAAAGGTTGAGAGACCACCGTCTGTATACCAAGTTCAGCAAGTGTGAATTCTGGCTAAAAGAGGTGGGATTTCTGGGGCTCATCCCGTCAGAACAAGGAGTAGCTGTCGACCCCAGCAAGGTAACCGCAGTATTGAATTGGAAGACCCCAGCCACGGTGACCGAAGTCCGCAGTTTCCTGGGATTGGCAGGCTATTATCGACGATTCATAGAAGGCTTCTCTAAGATAGCTAAGCCCCTCACGGAGTTGCTCAAGAAGAACCAAAGGTTTGTCTGGACGGCGGAGTGTGACAGTAGTTTCCTGGAATTAAAAACCAGGCTCACTACCGCTCATGTTCTAGTTCTTCCAGACATACATAAAAGCTTCGATATATACTGCGACGCTTCCAGACGTGGAATCGGCTGCGTATTGATGCAAGAAGGAAGGGTTGTAGCATATGCGTCCAGACAGCTACGACCTCATGAGGAGAACTATCCTACGCATGATTTGGAGCTCGCAGCCGTAGTGCATGCCCTGAAGATTTGGAGGCATTATCTCATTGGCCAACGCTGTGAAATATACACGGACCATAAGAGCCTTAAGTATATTTTCACTCAGCCGGATCTGAATCTCAGGCAACGAAGATGGCTTGAGATAGTCAAGGACTATGATATTGGGATAAATTATCATCCGGGGAAAGCCAATGTAGTCGCAGACGCTCTCAGCAGAAAGCAAGGCACCGTGAATGCTCTAATGGGAAGAATGCCCCCAAGGTTTCAAAAGGAGTTCGCGGAACTCAACATGGTGCTATGTGGACCAACTACATCGGACACGTTGGAGATTACCCCCACCCTTATGGAAGAAATTAAGAAAGCCCAAGAGCCAGATGATGGAATCAAAAAGATCAAGGAGCTGATTCCAAAAGGGAAGGCCAAGTCCTTCCGCATAGATGATCAAGGCACCGTATGGTTCGAGAAGCGGATATGCGTGCCTGATCAAGATAATCTGAGGCAGCGAATTCTCAAAGAAGCTCATGAGTCCTCATACTCCATCCACTCGGGAGGAACAAAAATGTATCAGGATCTGAGAGAGACATTCTGGTGGACAGGAATGCGAAAATATATAGCATATTATGTCGCCTGCTGTGATATTTGCAACAGGGTTAAGGCGGAACACCAGAAACCCGCTGGGCTACTGCAACCATTACCGATACCTCAGTGGAAGTGGGATGACATATGTATAGACTTTATTGTTGGGCTACCCAAGTCAGCAAGGGGCAACGATGCTATTTGGGTCATTGTGGACATACTCACGAAAGTGGCTCACTTCATTCCAGTAAAGACCACTTTCAACGCAAATCAGCTGGCACAACTCTACATGTCCCGAATAGTTAGCCTCCATGGAGTCCCCAAGTCCATCACCTCAGACAAAGCATCCCCATTCACCTCAGCATTTTGGCTGCGACTCCACCAAGCCTTGGGAACCATGCTGAAGCATAGCACGGCATACCACCCGCAGACAGATGGGCAGACTGAAAGGGTGAACCAGATATTGGAGGATATGCTTCGGTCATGTGCCCTCACTCATGGACCAAAGTGGGAAGACAGTCTACCTTATGCGAAATTCTCATACAACAACAGCTATCAATCAAGCTTGAAGATGTCACCGTTTGAGGCATTATATGGGCGGAAGTGCCACACTCCTTTGAACTGGTCTCAGACGGGGGACAGTCGAATCTTTGGTACGAACTTGATGCTCGAGGCTGAGAAGCAAGTTAAAGATATCCAGGAACGTCTTCGAACAGCCAAGTCTCGCCAGAAGAGTTACTATGATCCAAAACACCGGGAAGTGACCTTTGAGCCCGGGGAATATGCATATCTCCGAGTAACCCCTATGAAAGGAGTAAAGAGATTCAATACTCGAGGAAAGCTTGCACCAAGGTATATAGGCCCATTTCCAGTGGTTGCTAGAAGAGGTAGAGTGGCATACCAATTGGAATTACCATCAGAACTGTCAGAAGTGCACGATGTGTTTCACATATCACAACTAAGGAAGTGCATTGCACCACCGGTCAAGCAAGCGGATATGAGTGAGCTAGAACTGGCCAAAGATCTGACCTACGAAGAGAAACCTGTAAGGATCTTGGATGAGATGGAGAGGACCACCAGAAGCAAGGTAATAAGATTTTATAAGGTGCTGTGGGAACACCACACAGAGGAAGAGGCTACATGGGAAAGGGAAGACTTCCTAAGATCTGCATATCCGTACTGGTTCCCTGAGCAACCGAATCTTGAGGACGAGATTCATCCTAAGGGGGGTAGGTTTGTGACACCCTGATTTTGGCAACTTTTTCTTTTCAAAACTATTTGGATTTTATTTGCAATTAAGTGGATTTTCAAAACACTTTCAGTTGAGTTGACCTATGCCTTGCTAAAAAAATTCTTCAAGCCTTCCAAAACCTTTGCCATCTTGGTAAAACCTTTCCATGCTCTCTTGGATAAAAATTTTCAATATTTTATCTTTTCTTCAAAATCATTTCATTAATTTGGGAATTTAGGTCATCACTGTGGGTTGTGAAGCAACCTATTGTTTGGGTGGTCAATCAATTCCCCAACTTTTTCCTAATATTTTCATCATCATAAGATTTCATGTTCTTCAAAATTATTTTGTTGCCCAATGGAAAATTTTGGCCAGAATAATTATTTTGTTTCTGACCAGAATCTGTCCATTGTGAAGCAACCCTATTTTTGCTTTTCCAGAAAATTCCCAATAAATTCCTATAGCTTCTAGGGATCCTATCTTGCCTCAATATTCAAAAACATTATCTGGTCCAATTAAAATTTTGAGCAGCAGGACCCTGCCAAGTTTCTGCTAGGTATGAACCATTGTGAAGGAAGTACCATCTAGGGGTGCACAATGAAGCTACAAATTTTATGGCATGTGTGTACCACCAAACAACTTTCCTCCACCAAGTTTCAGCACTAGCAGATCAACTATGTGAGGGCCACAAGCTCAAATGCAATCTGAACCAGAATAATGGTTTCCAAAGCACCCCCATCCTATTCTTTATCAAATCCCCTCAAAATTTGCCAGACCCTAGTCTTTCTATCCTAGAAGACTCCGGACAACTCGCTGGGCTTGGAGCACAATACTTTTTCTTTCCAGATCCTCCCCAAGTTTCTGGTCAGAAACTGTAGCTGATGCTACCCTTCAGCTCAGTGGGTCTCAGGCCAAGCCAGTGGCACGATGGGACTCCTCGACGCAGGGTCGATGCACCAGACACGTTTGGGCAGGCTGGTTCACGCCATGTGCGGCTATGCACGCGGTGACCACGCGGCCAACCCTGCCAAACGCGCGCTCTGGGCATCGCCAGGCTCGGGTCTCGTCGGAGGCCGACGACTGCGGAGCGGCGCGTTGTCCGTTCGTGCCGACGACCTCTCCCTCATCCACGTGGCCCCTCCTGAGTCTTCTCCCCTCTCCTAGAGCTTTCCCCCTCGCCGGAATCGCGCCCGCCGGATACGGCCATCGTGCGCCACGGGCGACACAGTGGCAGTACGACCGTCGCGCTGGCTGTCTTCTTCCTGTCGAGCCGTCGCCTCCCGCATTAACTCCCTGCTGTCCTCCATCACCTCAGCTTGCTCCGCGACGGCCAGCTCAGCTCCAGCTCCGGTGGCTTCTTCCCGTGGCGCTATCCAGATCGGGCATCGCCGCCCCGCCTATATATATCCGTGGCCAGCCCCCCTGAGCTCGCCAGCCCCCGCCCTAGCCAGCTTCCAATCGAGCTCTAGAAGCGAGCCAAGGCCAAGGGGCCCTCTGGCCTCGAGCTTTGCCTGGTGATCCGCCATCGCCCGAAGCTGCTTCCGCCGGAGAGGAGGAAGACGACCTCGTCAGGCCACCTCTGGAGACGCTGCGGGTACATGCAGGACCGCCTCCGTGAGCTCTTTCCATTCCCGTAGTCGCCGGACCCCATCGCCCCCTCCATCACCGGCGACCATCGCCGGAGCGCCGCCCTACCCCTATCCCCTTCTCCCTCCTTCTATTTGATATAGGGCCGACCCCACCCATCAGTGGGAAAGCCGGTCCCGAAGCGGTATGTACGTGGAGGCGTATTCTGGAAATACGCCTTCGACGTCAGCCCTGGGGATTTTCTGATTTTACATTAAATCTATTTTTAAAACAGAATTTTGACCCAACTTTGACCATTAATATCTTTTTATCCACAACTCCAATGCAGTTGATTCTTTTTGCATTGTGTTTGTCTTAACCCCCTTTATTTTCTGGAAAATTTTGGTAATTTTCCAATGTTCACAGAATTTCTATTTAACAAAATTGTTATATGTGAAATTTTCCAATTGTATTTGAAAATACTTTAAGAAGGAGAAGTTGGTGGTTGTGAAGATCCAGAGTGTTTGAACCACCCAACAGAGCAAGGCAAGCCATGATACCCAATTCATGGATGCATTTCCATAGCATTGCATTTCTTATACACATTAGGTTGATTTATTTGATAATTAATGACATTAAATAAATGCTCAAGAATTATGTGGAACCACTATTGTTTTCATATAATTTTGTGGTTGATCTTGAGTCACCTGTCCGGGCATACTCGTGCAACCACATTTTCCGGTATGGGACGCCCTTGACCGGGTCTGACATGCATGATCTTTCACCAGTACCGCCAAAGAGGGAGGGTTATGCACGGCGTGCTACCCTGATTAGGTAAGCGGTGATAACCCTGTGGGCCCAGTGGATAGTTGAGTTTGTGCCGGCGTCCCGGTCTGGGACAGTAGGCCTTGTTTGGGTCTACAGAGTTGGCCATAGAGGTGGCAGGTGTCATGGGGACACAGGTGTCATGGGGACACAAGGGCCACCCAAGGCTGACCTCCGGGGGAGGAAGAGTGCCGGTGGTACGATGAAAGAGTCACGAGTCAGGCAGGTTTTGTTGAAGCAACGTTGGTCCACCCGAGTCGGATCTCGAGGCCAGGGCCAGGTGCTTCATGGTGTGGGTAAAGTGCGCAACCTCTGCAAAGTGTAAAAACCTATTGGAATAGCCGTGTCCACGGTATTGGACAGCCCGTCAAGACCTCAGTAGGAGATCAACCCTATTACTAATATTAATGATGGAAGAACTCGTCTTGTGTTTGGAAGTACTCACTGGGTATGAGTATTCCGAGGGTTGTGAGACAACCCGGAGAAGAGTAAGTTGATGATCGGTACAGTAAGTGAGTTATGTTCATGCTATCATATTGATTGCCATGCTATTGTTTGCTGCATTTCTTGGTTGTTATGAGCTTGCGAGTACATTCAAAGTACTCACCTGGCGTATCATGCCAGATGCAGGAGAATCCGAGGACGGAGGTCCTAAGGGTGCTGGCTATGCTAACTAGGATGTGTCCACAGCAGTGTCCCTGTGGATGGAGTTGCGCTATGTTCCGCTACGCTGTAGAAGTACTGGGTATCCGAGGCCCTGCTATGTGACATAAATAATGTAGATACTGTCATAGCACCGAGGGTGCCTTTGGCCTCGATACCATTGTAAGATATGTGCTTGTGTTCGGCTCCTATCAATAAAATTTAGTTATGTTTTGTGCCAAGTTGTTGTGTGTTTCCAGAAGACATGATCTCTGGGTTGGGAACACTGGTAATCCGGTTCTCTGAGCCAGGGTGCCACATACTCACAACTCATCATGGAGGCAACAAGGGTGATGTAGAGCCCCTCCGTGATCGATTCCCACTCCTACAGATCGCCGGAAAAGGTCGCCAGATGGGTACACGGCGGAACCGAGACTTGCGGCGGCGGAAAAAGTGTTTTGGGAGGTCTCTTAGGGTTTTTGGAATAATTGAGAATTTATAGGCCACAGAGGGGCACGAGAGGGCAGCCGAGGGGGCCACGACCCAACATAGGTTGGCCTGGCACCACGGTGTACCCTGTTGGCTCGTGATTCCCACGTGCAGCCTCTCGTATCCTCCCGAAGCTTCTAGTTTTTCTTTTGGTCCGGAAAAATCATATTAAAGTTTCATGGCATTTGGACTTCGTTTGGTATGTTAAACCTGAAAAGCAAAAAGCATGCAGAAAACAGGAACTGGCACTGGGCACTAGGTCAATAGGTTAGTACTAAAAAAAGTATTAATTGGTAAATAAACACCCAAAAAGTATCCTAGTATGATAATATAATGGCATGGAACAATCAAAAATTATAGATACGTTGGAGACGTATCAGTGTCGTGCGAGCAGGTGCTTGAGTTGACAGGAGGCGTGCGAGCTGGCCTCCGCTACGCAGGCTCACCGGGAGGCTTGCGGGCAGTATGCCGCAGGCTCAGTGGGAAGCGAGCCCTTTGACCTCCATATCCGCCCTCCTCGCTTCCAACCTGTCCATCAATGGCGCCTGAGCCATTGTTTACTAGGTGGCTTTACTGCCCACTCGCTCGCAATCCTCTGTATATCTTCGTCTCCCATCCCCCTCCATCATTTAGGCCTCCACGGTGACCTATGCCATGGCGTACAAGGATCATATGCCACTAGTCTTCCAGTTTCGTGAAGTCAACACCGAGCCGGAAGAGATAGAACATAGAGACGAATGGGACGCCATGGACATTGCCCTGGAAGAGTTGCATGCCGCAGCGGATGCTGCCCCGACGCACTCCCCAGCAACCATCCCCGCGCCTGTGCCGGCAACCATCCCCGCGCCTGCGCCAGCAACCATCCCCGTGGCATTGACGGGCTGGTCACCGAGCATCATCACAGCGCTGGAAACCGTAGGCGTCAGAGAGGTCACCACGGACCCGCGCAAGCTCGTGTACGTGCAAGCGCCAGCACCTCCTTCTGCGCCCGTGCTCGTGCGTGCCCCTGCACACGCCACGCCGATCCCACTGCGCGTGCCCGCACCCATGGCGCCCGACCCCATGCGCGCGCCTGCACCCATCGAGCTCGTGCCCGTGCGCGCGCCTACACCTGTCAGGGCCCACAGATTGGGCCGCCACCGTCGATAGCTTCCTCGCAACGCCGCTAGTCGGCGCCCCCGGCCCCGCGCCCGTTGATCGCGCAACGACCGGCTCTTTGATTGGGAAGTGCATAATATTCTGGTCTTGTTTGAAGAACTGAATAACTATGCCGCCGCAGGACGCCGCCGCCGCTGCCGCAACTAGTTTTGTTTATATTGTATCTCGATTGTATGAATGTAAAGTCAAAGCTTCACTGAATGAAATCTATGGTTTGATGAACTAAGTATTTATCTCTGAATTCACATAGCAAACAAAAACCATCATTGTTTTATCTGAATAAACACTCATCACAAATGGTTCAGGTTGAATACCCGTTTGCAGATCGACAGCTATCTTTCCTTCGCGTGTAAGCCAAGTGAAAAATTGGCACGAAGGATTGGTGCAATGCATCATCGCAAACGTTTCTCTAATATGACCCGTGTGCCTAGTATAGACAATCCAGGAAGATTTGCATCTATCATATTGGGTAGATTGCCATGTGTCAAATCAGAAACATTGGCATCTGTCGATCAAGTAACATTGGCATTTGTCAACATTGTAGCACTGGCATTTGCCAAATTTTGCAACTGAAATTCAATAAACATGGATTTCATTCATACATTAAGCAGTGGTGTTTGTACAAAACATTTCACCTCGACAGCTGAACCGAACAAACTTTTCCCCAATTGTTGCCAACCACGTACTGAAATAACTAGTTCGACTATATATACTAGCTAAATTAAAGTATGTGGTACAGTTCAACCATATCTATAGTTAGTTGAACTGAACAAAATAGCCCCTAAATACTAGTACTACGGAGGAGCTTTGTACTACTTCCAGCAGAATTGAGCGCGCTCAGCAAGAGCCGGTGGAGGAGGAGCCTGCCGACGAGTTGGTGGAGTCGCGTTCGTTGCCTGCCAGTGCTGCCCTCGGGCGCTCAAGAGGCCCCTCCTCGAAGCGGCGGGACTCGGAGTAGATCTCCGCATTCCGCGCCGCCGCTGTGGCTTCTCCTGCGGCCACGGCGTCGGTGAGCTTCTTCACATGCGCGACCTGGTGCTCCACCTCCTTCTCTAGGAAGTAGATTTAGCATGCAAGGGTTGCGACGCAGAAGCCTCGCGACGGGCCTTTGGCAGCCTCCACCTCCCGCATTCAGGCCGTGGTGGTGGAGCGGGTGATGACCATGCCGCCTGACGGCAGGGTCGTGGCCAACACAGACGAAGGTGTGGTGGCGGCCCCGGTGGCTGCCGGCGTGGTGGCGGCCACGGTGGCCATCGGCAGCAGCTGCCTTCGGGCAGCGGTGGTGGAGCGTGTAGTTGGTAACGTGCGCACACCCACCAGGGATGCCACGTGCACTACATGCTTCAGAGGACTGCGGCACCGGCGCGGTGAAGCCTCCCAACTGGAGTTGTCCTCTGCCGGATTGGTTGAGCGATGACGAACGGCCGGTGCCATTGGCGATTGGGGGAGAAGAAAACTAGACAAGCTACCGGGAGGGAGGGGATGAAGGCAATGTGGAGTCGTCGGTCGAGAGGGTTTATATCGCACGTCGGCAAGCATTGGGGTTTTGAGGATTTCGCCGAGCCGGGCGGGAAGCTAGAGCCGTAGCA
The DNA here is from genome assembly GCA_039707655.1 of Elymus sibiricus. NCBI lineage: Eukaryota > Viridiplantae > Streptophyta > Magnoliopsida > Poales > Poaceae > Elymus > Elymus sibiricus. The sequence continues at coordinate 359,159,240 of CM077669.1, forward strand.
TGGTTTTGTGCGCAGGAACCTGTGCGGTTGTGCACGGGACGGGCCCATCGAGCCGATGCGCGGCCAAAAGCGGTGCCAAAGCGTGAACTGGAATCCTCGGGTGGCAACGCAGTAACAAGACGTGAGAGAGGAGGACGGGGTGATGCGCAGGCAAACGGGTCATAATAATAAAACGTCTGCGATATTAATACAGGCAAACGACACTTCCCAACGTAGCGTCAGTAATGATTTCATCCATCGCTGATAATTTTTTGGCAGCAACCGTCTGCCCACAACACACACAGCTTGTTAGTATGAATCGTTTGGGTTATTAATTGTCTCCCCACACAATTCTGATGAATGAACTGTTTGCCTGGTATCACACACACCATGTCATGGTAACTCGTTTGTGTTCTAGCTCGATCAATGCAAACAGTTTGTCCGAATGATTTGTATGTCGTACTCCACACACATATGTATTTTGTGAACCATTTGTGTTATCTTTTCTAATCGCAAACAGTTGATAAGCACCAACTGTATGCCCTGCATCACACACACAACTATTTTCTGAATCGTATTTGATGGATCCACCATCGCACACAGTTCGTGTCATTAGCGATGGAGCTTGAACTATACCGATTGCAATTCATGCATTGCACATAGTTTCGTCGATGGGTCTCTGATTGATGTGTCATCTTTGGACCATCCTGCAATAGTGTTACAACTTGTTTTGCCACTTCAATATTTCTGCAAAGGGATCCGCCACTGACATATCATGTATGTGCTTGACATAAGGACTTATGATTAGTCTTTCAACTAAAGTTCCAAAATGAAATTGAGATTATGCAGAGCCTTTTCCATTACGCTGTAGTCGTCGGTGCTGATCAACAAACCATTCATTTTTTGTGTGATAAATGTAGGGAAAATCTCATTACAGCACACTTACCCTCACAACAAAGAACCTGGTGAATATAATCTCCGGTAAGGTCCCTCGGTAGGAGTTCAAAGTAATTTCTGAGAGATGGGGATTAAAGCATTCGATGGGATTGTTATATTGCATCACATTATCCACTACCAGGCCTAATCGTATGTGCAAAAGAAGAGAATGTATTAGTACTTGAACTCACAAGGGACCTCTTTGATTTATAGGGCTTATAAAATACATGAATAGAGTGACATGCCGTCTTCGATCATGCATGATTAACATGGGCGTTTGATTACAGTCTAGGAAAACATAGAATTCTTCACAAGAGGTCGGAGTGGATGGAAATTTTCCTTTGAAAACTAGTACAGATGAATCCAAATGAGAAATACGTATGGATTGTAACCACATGAATAAAGCAACCACTATAGGGAAAAAACATCTATGTATTGAAATCCTCCAAAATTCCTTCAGAAATTGCAATACATTCGTCGTTGTAAACTTGGGAAAAGGGACCAAAAATTGAACTCCCTTGTGATTAATATTTAATAGGAAAGAAGCATCACATCGATATATAGCTTCTCCAGGCATGGAAAACATCTCAGGAATCTGATAACTTGGTCCAGGTCGGGGCCGATAGATTCTAGTGCCAAGACCTTCACTGTGCGAAGATATGGGGTTGATCTTGTCGGAATCATTTTCTGGATGACAGATGAACACATCTTGAAAATACAAAAAATGTTAATTTCAAAAGGAGAAGAAGGCGGCTATTGTACCTGGACGGTTATGGATCCAATAACAAGTTCAGAGAATTTGATAGGCGAGTAGCCAAATGCTGTCAACTTTGGCTCATAAATGACCCTGATTCTTGTTGGATCTTGTTGATCAACTACAAGTAATCTCTCAAGTAAAGGCATGTCCTCGGTGACCATTTGGTGATACACCTTGTGTGATCTCCTATTGCAGCACCAGCAATACACACAAATTGTTTGGAGACTCGTGGAGGTTATGTGGAGGCTACTCAACCAATTGATCGCCTAAAGATGAAGGTACTCGAGCGCAGTACGGCCATGTAGCAGGCGCTCCATGTCGTCCTTGGGGATGCAAATGGCGACGAGGTCGACGTGCTTCAGTCGAGGGAGCAAAAGAGCGGGCTCGGTGTTTTATTGGGAGAAATGGTAGTTCGGGAACCTGACGAGGCCCGGCGTTGGCACAAGGTGCAGCGAAGGGTGGCAGCAAGCGCATATGTCCATCATTAAAACTGAGCTCCTCGAGCTGATCTAGGGTGGGCGATAAGAACCACTCATCAAGATTGGCTCGGTCCTTGTCGTTGGAATGGAACTTGCCCTGGTAAGGCCTATGATTGGGCCACAGTGTGTGTCGAGGATCTAGGACAATGCATCCAAGCATTTGCGATAGCCATTGCAAAGCATGTGCTCGTCGTTGAGGCCAAGAGGGGCGCAACGCCGTATGGGGCACCACCGCTGGGAGAGGATGGTTGTCCGCACCACATCTTCGATTAGGAAAAGGGAGATGATGACTATAAACATATCATCGCGGAGGCTGCTGATGAAGTCTAGGCCTGCTGGAGGTGATTGTGGTTCTGGCTCGACCCGCCTCCACTTGTTGGCAACCTCGTCCCCCCCCCCCCCGGAGTTTCGGCGGCAGCGGCACTTTCTAACATAAGTAGAACACTGGGAGGATTGGGAGTTGGAATAGGGAAGAAGAATAGTGTATTGGTCATTAGAAGTTACTAGGTAGGAATGGACTTAACACATCCAGAAAATCAAATCCCAATTGGTTGCTTAAATACTACACAATTACTTTGATATTGCTACGTAAGTCAACATGCAGATACTTGCAAGAACACTTACTTCGAAGAAATTCTAGATGGATTATGTCATTGGGGAAGTTAGCATTTATCATATGACCAGGCTCTTTTAGGTGCGGTGTAATTTTAGCGCCAACTTTTAGTACATAAAACATAGAAACTTATGTCCAAAGGCCCGCGTCAAAATAGGAGTGACAATCTTCATCAAGTTTTACAGAAACAACGATTGCAAATCCATGGTTTGCGTTCAATATGACATCCCTCGAGTCTTCAATTATGTAAAGGGCAAGATTTTGTACTACAGTTGTTGTTGCAAAGCAAGGAATGTACTGAAAGAAATGATAAGATTATTAAAGAACAGGATAGCATGCTAATGTGGGAGTAATTAAAAGAACAGTAAACCAATTGAAATCAAATGACAAAAATATAAATAAACAGATAATGTAACCATGATGGCATGCAAATATGAGATTAATTGAAAGAACAATACATCATTAATTTGCCTAATATAGAAGAAGAAGAAATACCCTTTCATGTATATGTTGCATGTGGCACCTTTCATCCAAATGTATCAATATATAGTATAGGTTCATGAAAAGTAGGCCAAGCCAACCGAGGTAGGGTATGATTGAACATACCGTGCGCTTCATAAAGTCATCTGGTACGGTGAGATGGAACTGCACGGCTGTCTGACCGAGGCCGCATAGCCCTGGTGTGTCCTTGCACTGTACGCTCTATGAAGGAAAACCCTCGAATCAGCTAGAAGAAAAATGAATCTACAGAGATTTCATTCGGGTGATTAAAACGGGTAGACGGACTCGGATAAGAGATGAGCGGATATTTCAGTAAATTAGTTACCTGGTTCTCCATGAAAAAAAAACCTGATATGTCTTCTATAATTTATTATTGTTTCATGATATTATATTATGAATCTTATATGCTTTAGAGGCCATTTTATATCATTTTGGGAACTAACCTATTAATCTAGTGCCCAGTGCTAGTTCCTGTTTTCTGCCTATTTTTTGTTTCACGAAAAAATGATACCAAACAAAGTCCAATTGAAGCAAAACTTTACGGTGATTTTTTCTCGACCAGAAGGGACCTAGAGAGCATCGGAGGGAGACAAGACGTTGCATGAGAGTGCCACAAGCTCAGCGGCGCGCCCCCAGGGGGCATCCCATGTGATCTTGTGGGCACCTCGTAGGCCCTCCTGACATAATTCCACTTCTACAAATTCACCAAAATCCCAAAACCACCAGAAGGAGACCCGAAACAATTTTTCCGCCGCCGCAAGCGTCTGTTCTTCGCGATCCCATCTGGAGGCCTCCTCAGTACTTTGCCGAAGGGGGAATCGATCATGGAGGCTATCCTCATCCACCACTATCATATTTAGTCCTTGCAATTAACGAGTACAAGGGGATTGGCAACCCTCTTGCCCCCGTTCAGTGCAAGTATTTTGTTCTTGTGTGTGTAGGTATTTTTGCCGGGAGTTTGTTTGATCCTCCTATTGGTTCGATAAACCTTGGTTCTTACTGAGGAAAATACCATTGCTACTTTACTACATCCATCCCTTTCTCTTTCGGGAAAAACCCAACACATCTATACAAAGTAGAAAACCCCAGTACCCACGATTCCCCAATCGGGCGGAGCTGGGTCGACGGCGAGCAGCATCGAGAAAGTCAGTATCGATAGGACGTAGCAAGCGGTAGTGGTGAAATGCGGTAGCGTTTGGCTGCAGCCGGCGGCAATGACATGCGTCGAGCTAAGTGGTTGCCGCGGTGATAGGAGATGACATGTAGAGTCACGGAGGAGTGTAGGTGCTACTGGGGACGGGGAGGGAGCAGGCAGGGTGATGGTTTTATGACATGGGAGTGGTGAGGGTTTCTGTCCCAAAATAATGTGCCTCCAAGGCAACGGTTTGGTAGACCCAACCATGTGTCATAAATCTTAAATATCACTCTAGAATAATGTGATTTGGAGGCAACGGTTTGGTAGAGCCAAACGAGTGTGATAAATCGTAAATAGCACTCTGAAAAATAGCACTCCAGTGTGAGGGAGATGTGGATAGCCGTTTGATCTATGTACATCCTAAGGTGCAGACGTGCGATCCATGGGAATGCATTATGGCCCATCAGAACAGAAGTGACGCGGTACAATGAAAGTTATCGCACACAGTTCCAATCTGGGGAAAAATTTACCCACACTAAACATTCACCCTAATTTGCACTATATGTATTGATTTTTTTGCCAAATTCCACACGAAGATGTGCGTGTTCTAGGCAAACAGTTGCTAGTATAAAATTGTGTGGGAAGACCGAAAGTAACACAGATGATTCACGCTAATAAGCTGTGCGTGATGTAGGCAATCATAGGTTGGTCTAAGAGAAGCATAAAATTGAATCAACAAAATTGATGGCAGCTCAAGACTGCAATTACATTGCAGTATTAGTTCATTACACAAAGTCTCACCAACAAATAGTTCAACCGATAAACATATATACTCAACCATAGATATAATATGCACAAACTAGATAGTTTCAATCCAACATCTCATCTTCATGCTTGAACGTTAAGATTCTCTAGGTACTCAGCGTGGGCCAGCCATCAAGAATACTTCTGATTGAAGGAGTCAATGGCTCGTCCTCTTGCATGCGCCAGAACACTTGCATACGCATTTTTAAGCCTTTGGTTGCAGAACGGGCATCCATAGCCCCCATTCCTCCAGACACGCCTGTTATGCTTTCCAGCCTTAAGCTCCCTGAGCTTTTGCCACTTGAACCTCTCTTGGACATCATCATCCTCGATGTCGACATCGTTAGATACCCCTATACATATAGTAAAAAATGTGGTGTCAGTATATTTTATAATATGAATTCAGCAAGGCAGAGTTTATGAAACATAATATATCTTGTGATAGTGTGAACCCTAAATTCTCAAGTGATCTTGATGAAAGAAATGCATAAATTGAGAGCACACAACTTAGTGCAACAAAATTAACTCATGCATGCCTTAAATGCATGAACAGATAATTGCCAAAAAATATAGGAACATTCAAGTAAATACTACATGTCAAAGTAGGATTAGGATTTCATGGAAATTTGTCTAGATAGAGCCAAAGATTTTGGTTCAATTTGTTTAGCACAATCAGCTTTGTACATACCAATGGATTGTATGTAGGATATTCAAATGGATTGTATGATCTGGCTACGAATTATTAGCACAATCACTAACCCTAGACGGATTATTAGCAAAATGATTTGTAAAGGCCAACCAATTAATCACTAACCAAAGAAAACCTATAATATATTTACCAACAATGGGTATAGATGACTAACCGGTTTTTCGTCGGAGTCGTTGTCGTCGCTTGAGTGGTCGTCAGAGTCGCTGTGGACCACCGGCTCTGGCTGGGAAGCACGACGACGGCGAAGACGTCAAGGCCATGCCGTTATCAGCGTGAGACATTGTCGGTGGTGATGGCAACCTCTGTGCCTAGCTTCACGCGGTGCTCAGGTGCTTCGCTGACCCAACGTGCCCACTCCCTCCCATGGTGCACTTCGGCGCCATCTAATAAACTTGAGATGGCGGTGACGACTGAGAATGGTGGCAAGGATGGAGGGGGAGAGAGGATTGTGTGTGTAGGGAGAATGGGAAGTGCGGCCGCCTATTAAAACCAGCGGCTCGAGGGCCATTAGTAAGGAGTAGTTGGGAGGGAGGCGGATGGCGGTCAAAGTGTCGGCTCTACTCCCTGTGAGACTGCGCAGTGGACTGCTCGCCTGCCTACCGTCAATTAACACATCTGCCGACACGTCTTCTGGTGAGACTGCATAGTGAACACGTCTCCTGTCAATTCACACACCTGCTCTGCCTCCCGGTCAGCCTATGCGGCGGCCTTCTAGCATGCGTCCCATCAAATCACACCTGCTCGCACAACACGTGGGATGTGTATTGTTTTTCATTTTTGAGGATGAACTCCGCCGCTTTATTATTACTTAATCGAAGCTACGACACGTACATTGTTGTTCTAACACCCATGGTTTGGATTAATAAAATATTTGTGATGTTAACATGACAATTTCGTGTTGCATCTATTAATAAGCTCCCGTTTGCAAGAATCTTAGATGAAAACTTGTCTCAAAATGGACAAAAAAATTACCACGACCTATTGGTTCCATATCATGACAGCATGTCAATGTTTCATGAATTCTATCTTAGCTGGGGATTTACTGGAATTTGAAAACCAAGATTCTCAATGTTTGTAGCTGAGCCACGATGCTAAGATGTTTGAAATGTATTGCCTTTTCTTGCATGAGGACTAAACATGCACCCAAGGATACAAATTTAATTTTCCAATCCATGCTGGTGCACTACCGTGTGTGCCTATAGTTCAAATTTGAAATTTACAAATTAAATCTCTAGGGAATCAATTAATGTATAAAAATGTCTTAATGTTCTAAAAAAATTCAAATTTTAACACGGCGCTCCCATTGTCACATGTTCATTGCATAAAAAGTTTGACATGCCTCCAAGTGGTGGTGGTGATGGGATGGGTGGGGGAGAGGGTCCGGCACACTACGCGTTGTGAGCCTTCGTGTGGGATTGTCCGGTTTGTGAGGCATCTTCCACATCAAAACTCCTGTAATGGGTATTTAAACAATCACATGCCCTTTTCATGCATATGTTTGGGTCACATGCATGCGGTGGTGGTCCTCAGACACTCCCTCGTGCAGTTATCGGCGATGCACCCATTCGTTGCCCCCACGCGGTCTATCACTTTGAATGTCTGTGAGAGGGTTTTGATCAAGGTGGATTCATCTTGGTCTATGTTACGGTGTAGATCATGGTGAGATTCCAGACAAAAGTTTGAGCGCGTCTGTACATGTGCTCCCACCAGCTCGAAGTAAGTGGACTACGCGTCATGAACCTTCGTGGGGGACTTTCCGGTTTGCGAAGGTGCCACATCAAAGGTGTGCATTGGGTATTCAAAACATCACACAACACCTCCATACATATGTTTGGGTCATGCTACTTGTGAGTTGCGATGGGATTTTCCCCAAAGAGGAGAGGCGATGCAGCACAGTAGAAATAAGTATTTCCCTCAGTGAGAACCAAGGTTATCGAACCAATAGGAGAACCAAGGAAACTCCTTTCAACAGCTACAACACACACAAAACCAAACACTTGCACTCAATGAGGGCAAGAGGGTTGCCAAGCCCCTTGAACTCGCTACTTGCAAGGATTAAATCTTGATAGAGATAGATGGTATAAAAGAAAAATAAAATAACAGTAAATAAATTGTAGCAAAGCATTTTCAGTGTTTTAGTATTTATGATTAAATAGACCCGGGGGCCATAGTTTTCGCTGGGGACTTCTCTCTTGAACAGAGCATACGGTGGGTAGACAAATTACTGTTGGGCAATTGACAGAATAACACAGAGTTATGACATGTTATTCACGGCAATGATCATGTATATAGGCATCACATCCATAAACAAGTAGACCGAAACGATTCTGTATCTATGGTATTAAGTTCATGACATACGGAGTAACCATTAAGCAAGATGGCATGATGTAGACAAAGTAAGACAAGCAATATGTTCAGACCCCATTGTTTTATCCTTAATGACAAGAATACAAATATGTTGTAACACCCTGTTACGCCTGGCGGGATCTAGACTGACCCCACAGACCAACACTAGTCTTTCCTGCGCACTTTGTCCTCACTCGTGCGCACCCGGGACCAACTTCCCGGTCGGTCACCCATCCTAGAATCGCTCCAAGCAAAGCACGCTTAACTTTGGAGTTCTTTTCGAATGGGCTCCTAGAAAATAAGGAATTCCTTGTTGATATGAGTAGTCTATCATTCCTATTAAGCCAGGCTCTCACATACACCCCCACTCAAAGGAACCGAGGTCCCCATCGGCCCATCAGGAACGTTCCCTCTTGGCACATGTATGCGCGTCCAGTCCAGCACATGTGACATGCCGTGAGCCATAACGGGCCACACGTGCCATGCGCCACATGCCCGTGTAACCGCGAGGGTCGGCTCTAATACCAATTGTAACACCCCGTTACGCCTGGCGGGATCTAGACTGACCCCACAGACCAACACTAGTCTTTCCTGCGTACTTTGTCCTCACTCGTGCGCACCCGGAACCAACTTCCCGGTTGGTCACCCATACTAGAATCGCTCCAAGCCAAGCACGCTTAACTTTGGAGTTCTTTTCGAATGGGCTCCCAGAAAAGAAGGAATTCCTTGTTGATATGAGTAGTCTATCATTCCTATTAAGCCAGGCTCTCACATATGTGTCTTGTCCCTTTTTGTCACTGGGATATAGAGCACCCCAAGATTGAACCCATTACAATGAACCACTCCCGCTGAAGATAAATCAATCAAGTTGGCCAAACCAAACCGATAGATTGGAGAGAAATCTGAAGCTATAACAATCATGCATAATAGAATTCAGAAAAGACTCAATTACTTTCAAGGAATAATCTGATCATAAACCCACAATTCATCGGATCACAACAGGATTACATCGGATAGATCACCACGACGATCGCGGTGAACATGGTATTGAAGATCAAAAAGAGAGACAAAGACATCTAGGTACTAGCTACGGACCCATAGGTCTGTGGTGGACTACTCACACATCATCATGGAGACAACAAGGTTGATGAAGAAGGCCTCCCTGATTGATTCCCCCTTCGGCAGAGTACCGGAAAAGGTCTCTAGATGGCCTCCCATCAGAACAGAGGCTTGCAGCGTCGGAAAAAGGAACATATGTTTGGGCCACATGTAGGTGGTGGTTGTCTTCAGATACTCCATCGCATGGTTATCGGCGTCACGCCCATCCGTGGGCCCAGGTGGACGTCCATCACTTCGATCGATAGCGAGAGTGGTTTCACCAAGGTTGATTCTTCTTGATCTGTGTTACATAAGGTCTTGGTGAGATGCCCTCCCACCGACTCAACGTGTGTGGGGGCACTATACAACGTACGTCTTGAAGCTCCGTGGGGTTGGGGATGTCCGGGTTGCGAGGCGCATGTGCCACATCAAAGTTATGAATTGGGTATATTTAAATATCACACCACCCTTTCATACATATAGTTGGGACACCCACAGGTGGTTGTGGTGTCACCCATCTCGCGCCACACACACACATATATGGGCCCGCAAAGTCCACCTTTGACCGGAAGCGAGATGGGGTGGTTTGACCATGATGGATTCGTATAGGTTTAATTTTCATGTTATGGTAGGGTGAGATACCAGACCTATTTGGGGGCATGCATTCGTAGCTAGGAGTCTCTCCCACCGACACGAAATGGGGGAGGACAAGACACGTGCCACATCAAAGTTGTGCATTGGGTATTTGAACATCAAACCACCCTTTGCATACATAGTTTTGTTCCACATGCAGGTGTGTTTGTGTTCACTCTTTCTCACATTTTTCTGCAAAATGCTCATATATATTATTATTATAGGATTAAATAGCAGACGATTCAAATGAAACAACCATGTGCGATTTTATACTCAATAGACATGGTTCCCTCAGACTACCCATGGGCCACGCCCGTGCCCTATCACATCAGCATCGTCCACTCGTGGCCACTAGAGATGATTGGCCTCAATGAGGCTTCCCTCGCAATCTCAAAAATATCAACCCGCCTTGAGCAATTTGAAAAATGGCGGTTCCATGGGTTTTCATATTTGATAGCACACAATTACTATGTTTGGGATATGTGCAATGTTTGTTGCTCCCGCGCCGCTTCAATCCCTTCATCAAAAAAATTAGTAGCCCCGTTATTTCACTCCCGCCTAGTAAAAATTTTAGTAGCCCGACATTTCCTCAACCACCACCTTGCCCCCCCCCCTTCACACACACATACACCAGAAAACCTCTGCTCACATTATGTAAAAAAGGAAAACCTGCGCTCACACACACCACTCCCCCCTCGCTCGAACCCTAGCTAGCTCATTGCCCTCGCCTCAACCGTCAACATCTATCGGTCTACCCGTGCATGTGACTCACCGATCTCCATATCCTCGTTGCCCTGAGTTTCTTACATGACGCACACGAAAGACCCCCTTTCCCACAAATCCCCATCCCCCACTCCAGAGCGTACAGCCTAAGCCCGGCTCCGCTTCCTGGGGAGCTCGAGGAGCGAATGGACAAAAAGTGGTATATCAAGGCCTGTCTGCTGGACGATGGCGAGGTGGCCGTCAAGGCCCCCGGGGAAGCTGACTATGATGACTAGTTAGCAGCTTTAAATCAGTGGGCTCGTGCATGTGTGTATGTCGCGGAAGCCGGCTACGAAATTGAGCTCATCAACAGCGATGGCTTGACGCGGGTTATGTCACCCCCACCCCCTTGGGTTCAACCCGCATCGATCTCCTCCATGGCCCCACCGCTGATCCCTACTTCGTTGTCAGGAATTTGCCTTCCTTCATCGCCAGCGAACCCCTTTTGTCATTTCTAAAGGATACGTTCTACTTCGGTGGCTTGGGATTCTCAGCTGCAAAGTCAGACCTCATCGACGACGACCATGATAAGGGCACCCTCTCCGTCTCTTCCGAGGGTAAAGATCCCATCTGCAACATCCAGGAGGGCACTCTGCAGCCATGCTCTTCCAAGGGGAAGGATCCAATCTACGAAAATAGTGAGTGCACCCACAGTCCGCGCTCTTCCAATGGGAAGGATCCATCTGTGACAAGTGAGGAAACCCATGATTTGTTTTGTCATGCCTCTTCAAAGAGGGAAAACTGCATACGATCGTGCTAGTAGCTTCTGCCATGCTAGGTTTTAACCATGTCGTGCTTAATTATTTCAGTCATGAAAAATCTAATGTTCAAAAGTGCAATGTCATATATTGGAGTATGAATTGTTCAATTCAATTTCACGAATGCCTATGTTTGGTTGTCTGTAGTGAGCATATGCCTTGTTTAACTGTTTTTGGTTGTTTGTAGTGAACATATGTCTAGTTTCAATTGCTATATTTGGTTGTTTGTAGTATGACATGTTTATTTCATTTATTCATAATGTGATGTTTTATAAGTGCAAGAATGTATTGTGCAGTTCAATTTCAGCAATACCAGTTTCAACGGTCAAAATTGGTTCCTGTTACAGCTAGTGTAGTTAACACGCCCCTGTTTATTTCAGATTTCTCACAATGTGATGTTCAATCATACATTTTGATTTTTAAGCACAAGCTACGTTCTATGCAATTTCAACAATACCGCTATGAATGACTACATTTGGTTGCTGTTAAGCCTGTTGTAGTGAGCATATGCCTCCTCTAACGGTTGTTGGTCGTTCAGCTGTTTGTGGTTAGCATTTGTCCAGTTTCAATTGCTATATTTAGTTGTTTGTAGTATGCCTTGTTTATTCAGTTATTCACAGTGTGATGCTCTATATCTGCAAGTATGGACTGTGATGTACAATTTCATCAATACCAATTCAATGGCCATATTTGTTTCCTGTTAAGCCTGGTGGAGGTAATACGCCCCCTTTTTTCACCTTGTGGTGTTGAATTATACAATTTGATGTTTAAGCAAAAGCTATGTTCTATGCAATTTCAACAATACCATTATGAATGACTATATTTGGTTGCTGTTAAAACTGTTGTAGTGAGAATATGCCTCTTTTAATGGTTTTTGGTTCCCATCGCTATATTTGTTTCCCATGTCTTATATATACTCCCTCCAGCCCATAATATAAGATGTTAATACATCCAATGCGTTAGTATATTAGATGTAATAAGATCTTATATAGTCGGACGGAGAGAGTATTATACTACATCATTATGCAGTTGCAGTTTAGCTTCTAATATTAAGTTGTTGCTTGTAGGTACATATGTCATTAGTAAAGATCCGCGCTTTGACCCTTTTTGCTTATGGGGCAATGAGATATTCATGAACCAGCATCAAGTGAGGAAACCAATAAAGATTGTTAGTACAATGCGTCAAAAATGGCAATTAAACTATTTGTTTACACTTTGTCCAAGACACCAGTGATCTACAGGATGGTAACTAAAAACTCTGTAGCCTTTTTACTACCCATAATGAGTTGTTCGATGACAATGTCTCAATCATTTTTGTTTGAAGTGGTTCCAACGTATTTTACTCAAGATCGCCTCTCAAACTACATGATTGTTCGACATGCAAAGGTAAAGGTATTTCTACCAGACTACAATGACTGTCTAGAAGTTCTCATGAAGATAGTGAAGGATGGGCGGTCGGCCATCACAAGGGGTTGGACTAGAGTCATGCGGGCAATCGGCATGGAGGAGGGCACAATATGGGCATTCCGCTTCACCTTTTACAGCAACCATAATATCTTCCACCTCTTTCTTTACCTTCTTTAACACAAGTATTCAACTATCATTTATCATTCTTTATTTGGTGCTTATGTAATTCTTTTTTATGTAATTCTTGAACATCTATACGTGCGAATCGAATAATGCATTGGTTGTTGAACTATATTTGAATATGATGGATATGTAAAAAGTTAGAAATTAAATTAGGGAAAAAATATGCTATGTGGGTCATTACACCTCACATGATTTATAAATCTCAATGTTTGTGATATACCTCATGATTCGACACATTTCACAGATAGAAAATGTGTGCGATTGATACTTGTGATCTGCGTTGGGTTTTCCGTGAAGAGGAACGGGTAATTGCAACACAAAGTGGGTAAGTATTTCCCTCAGTTATGAAACCAAGGTTTATCGAACTAATAGGAATATCAATCCTCATCCGTCTTCAGCGGTTGCACACAAAAAAGCAAACAACTTGCACCCAACGCGGGCAAGAGGGTTGTCAGTCCCCTTGATTTCGTTATTTGCAAGCAAATGAGTTGTGTAGATAATTGTAGAAAATTGTAAATTGCAAAATAAAATAAAAGACAAATAAAGGCAGCAAGGTAATAGTAGCGTTTATGAATTTATAAGTCAATAGACCCGGGGCCATAGTTTTCCCTAGCGGCATCTCTCATGTAGGCAACATACGATGGGTAACAAAATACTGTTGGGCAATTGATAGAAAAGTTGATAGTAATGCGATTTTCACGGCAATGATCATGTGTATATAGGGATCACATCCATAAACAAATAGGCCAAGTCCTACCTGCACCTATTACTATTACTCCATTTCAAGAGCGCTTCTATGCTTACCTCTCTATGTATTAAGTTCATGACAAACAGAGTAATGCATGGAGAACGATGAGATGATGTAGACAAAGTAAACTCAAGCAATATGAATAAACCCCATCATGTTATCCTTAGTAGCAACAACACAAAGATGCAACCTGTCCCCTTCTATCACTGGGATATAGAAACTCATCAGGTTGAACCTACTACAGCGCACCTCTCTCACTGAAGAAAGATTAATCTACTTGGCCAAAGCAAATCAATAGATCGGAGAAAATTACGAAGATATAATGATCGTGCAAATAAGAATCATAATATATATCAGAGTTGACTCAAATACTTTTCATGAATAATCTGAACATAAACCAACAATTCATCGGATCCCAACAAACGCACCGCACAAAAGGATTACATCGGATGGATCAAAGCGAAGATGCGATGATCATTGTGTTGATGATCAAGAGATAGAGATATTGCCATCTAGGTACTAGCTATGGACCCGTAGGTCTGTGGTGAACAACTCACACATCATCATGAGGGCAGCAAGGTTGATGAAGAGGCCCTCCGTGATCGATCCCCCCTCCGGCAGGTTGCCGGAACGGAGCTCCAGATGGCCTCGTGACGGAACAGAGACTTGCGGCGGCGTAAAAAGGGTTTCTGGACTGCCTCCAGGGTTTTCATTTTATATGAGAATTTATATGCTAGATAACGAGGTCGGGGGAGCCGCTAGGGTCCCACAAGCCATCAGGGCGCCCCCCCCCCCAGGGCACGCCCTGTTGGCTTGTGGGGCCCTGGTGTGGCTCCCAACTTCCTTCTGAATCACCCAAGTCTTCTTTTGGTCTAGAAAAATCATCAAAAAGTTTCATGGCAATTGGACTTCATTTGGTACTATAAACCTGAGAAGTGAAAAACACGCAGAAAACAGCAACTGGCATTGGGCACTGGGTCAATAGGTTAGTGCTCAAAAATATTATAAATTGGTAAATAAAGACCCAAAAAGTATCCTAGAATGATAATATATCGGCATGGAACAATCAAAAATTATAGATACGTTGGAGACGTATCAAGCATCCCCAAGCTTAATTCCTGCTCGTCCTCGAGTAGGTAAATGATAAAAATAGAATTTTTGATGTGACATGCTACCCATTATGTAATCTTTTGCATGTATGCTCATTGAGAAACGATGAATTAACAAATATTAACATAGCAATATTTAGAAGTATAAGAAACAAAATCATCAATCTTTCAAAGTATACGATGCTCAAAGAATGTTTAACCCGATTCATATTATTATATTAGCAAGGCATGCCTCCATCTTCACCACATTAATACAAATGTCAAGCACCACGGTGTTGAAGTCTGGCAATTGGATCATACTTTTCAATATGCATCAACTTTTTATTCTTCATGCAATACATGAGTGTGAGCCATTGGACATAGCATATAGGTGGAATAGAATATGGTGGTAGATATCAAAGGGGCAAAAACTGGAGAAGATAGTCTGACATCAACTAGGCATACCAACGGGCTATGGAGATGCCCATCGATGCAAGGAGTAGGGATTGCCATGCAAAGGATGCACTAGGGCTATAAGTGTGTGAAAGCTCAAATGAAGCTAAGTGGGGTGTGCATCCAAATTGCTTGCTCATGAAGACCTCGGGCATTTGAGGAAGCCCGTCATAGGAATATACAAGCCAAGTTTATAATAATGAAAAAGTAATTCCCACTAGCATATAAAAGTGACATAACATGAGACTCTCTATATGAGGAACAAGGTGCCACTTTGAGGCACAAGTGTGGTAAAGGATAGTAGCAAAGTCCCTTCTCTCATTTTCTCTCATTCATTTTTTTATATCATGGTGGGCTCATTTGGCCTCCCCCATTTTTATTACCTCGCTGGGACAATGCTCTAATAATGACGATCATCACACTTTTATTTACTTACAACTCAATATGAAGAACTGATAGGAATATATGACTCTATATGAGTGCCTCTGGCAGTGTACTAGGATGTGCAAAGATCCAGCGTGACATGTATCAAAAATATGATGAACGGTGGCTTTGACACAAATACTATGTTATCTCTATATGATCATGCAAAGCAATATGATGATGAACGAACTAGTCATGTGAATTGACGATGGAATTTGCATGGCAATATATCTCGGAATGGCTATGAAAATGCCATGATAGGTAGGTATGGTGGCTATTTTGAGGAAGATATAATGAGGCTTATGTGCAACACAGCGTATCATGTCACGGGGTTTGGATGCACCGGCGAAAGTTGCACCAATCCTCAAGGTGAGAATGGGCTATGCATGGTACCGAAGAGGCTAGCAAATATGAGGTGGTGAGATTGTGTATGTCCATGGTTTCACATTAGTCATAAAGAACTCATATACTTATTGAAAAGTTTTATTAGTTTATCACAAATCAAAGTACTACTCGCATGCCCCGAGGGAGGAGGTTGGTAGGAGTTAACCATCGCGCGCCTCCGACCCGAAACAACACTAGGATTTCAACGAGGAATAGAAATGCTCACACATCATCACCATGCCTCTTTAATTTTTAGAAAAACAAGAAGTTAACCTCTCTTAATATCGACACTTCTAGGAATCAACAATTATGAACTCACACCTTTTTCATATTACCAAATCAATATCATTAACCCACAATTTCTCTATATGTGCTACATGATGGTTTTGATTATCACTCATTGAATACCTATTATTTTTGGACTAGTTTTATGGCCCATGCAAATTACCGTCACTATTTATTAACTCTCAAACAAATATAAGTGAAGAGCGAGAGTGAAATTATTTCTATAAAATCTACACGCCACCGTGCTCAAAAAGATATAAGTGAAGTACTAGAGAAACTACTAAGCTCAAAAGATATAAGTGAAGCACATAGAGTATTCTAACAAATTATGATGAAGGTGTGTCTCTCTAAAATAGGTGTGTCCATCAAAAGATGGTTGTGGCAAACTGAAAGTAAAAGCGAACAAAAACAAACGACGCTCCAAGCAAAACTCATAGCATGTGATGAATAAAAATATAGCTTCAAGTGGCATACCGATGGATTGAGACGAAAGAGGGGATGCCTCCCGGGGCATCCCCAAGCTTAGACGCTTGAGTCTTCCTTAGAATATTACCTTTGGGTGCCTTGGGCATCCCCAAGCTTAGTCTTTTGTCTCTCCTTATTCCTTTGTCCATTGTGATAACACCAAAAACTTGAAAACTTCAATCACACAAAACTCAACAAAACTTCGTGAGATCCGTTCGTATAAGAAACATATTGAATACTTTAGGTGCTATTATTTATTGATTATTATTTCATAACTGCATAATAGGTACTGTATTCTAACTTCTCCATACCCCCCGATACAATCCATAGCATAATCAAAACAAGCAAACTATGCGAGCAAAAAACGGAATCTGTCTAAAACAGAACAATTTGTAGAAATCTGTAGAGAACCTATACTTTTGTAACTCTAAAACTTCTTAAAAATTAGGACAACCTCGAAAATTTATATAGCAATACTATGTAAAAAATTCAGATCATTATCACACTCCGGTAAAAAATGAAAATTCCTGTACTAGAGTCAAAAGTTTATGTTTTGTTTCAGCATCGATTCTACTCATCTTGTGAGTCATCCAAAGGCTTTACTTAGCACAAACACTAATTAAATCATAAAAACACAATCATTACAGAGGCAATAATCATGTTATCAAAACCAAACAGAAAGTATTGGGTTGTCTCCCAACAAGCTCTTTCTTTATAGCCATTAAGATAGGATGAGGATAATAATGATGCTTGCATAAAAGACAAGAGTTAAAGCACAAATAGAGCATCATAAAAGATGTGACAAACATATTTAAGTCTAGCATACTTCCTATGCATAGGCATTTTATAAGCAAACAAATTATCATGATAATAAGTGTCTAACATATGCAAGTAGGAAGAGTGAAGCATTAACAATTTGAACATCAAGAGAGGTAATTGAACATGAAAATTCCTATAACCATATTTGCCTCTCTCATAATAGTAATTACAAGTAGGATCATAATCAAACTCAACAATATAATTATCATGTAAAATATTCTGTCCATGTTCCACATGCACAAAAGTTCTATAATCTTCCAAGATAGTGGGATTAACATCAACTAAAGTCATGACCTCTCCAACCCCACTTTTAGTAGCATTGCAAATATCATTATCAGTAATAGATTCAACATGAAGCTCGGAATTATCAAAATCATAAGAAATATCATGATTATCACCCCCAATCATGATCATTAGCACAATTGATATTCATAGAATTTATACTAACAAAATTGCAATCATGCTTTTCATTCAAGGAAATATCATGAATCACTTCATAAATTTCTTTTAGCACTTCATCACAATTTTTAGATTCATGATTTTCAAGGAAGACCTCATAAAGATAATCTAGTAAACTCTCACTAGAAAAAATTTCAACATAATCAGGTCTTTTGAAAAGATTAGCAAGTCCATGAGGATCCATTTATCTTTAATTTTGCTTTTTTACTTTCTATTTTGGTGTGACAAAGATAAAGATAACATAACTGGACAAGCAAATAGAAATATTTTTGTATTTTTGATTTTTATGAAGAAAACTAAATATAACAGCAAATAAAAATAAGAACAAGTGAATGATAATTTGTGTGAAGTTACTTGATAGTTGATGATGATATTCCCTGGCAACGGTGCCAGAAATCCTCCCTGATACTTGTGATCCGCGTTGGGTTTTCCGTGAAGGGAAATGGGTAATTGCAGCAAAAAGTGGGTAAGTATTTCCCTCAGTTATGAAACCAAGATTTATCGAACCAATAGGAATATCAATCCTCAACTGTCTTCAGCGGCTGCACACAAAAGAGCAAACAAGTTGCACCCAATGCGGGCAAGAGGGTTGGCAGTCCCCTTGATCTCGTTATTTGCAAGCAAACGAGTTGTGTAGATAATTGTATATAATTGTAAATTGCAAAATAAAATAAAATACAAATAAAGGCAGCAAGGTAATAGTAGTGTTTATGAATTTATAAGTCAATAGACCCGGGGGCCATAGTTTTCCCTAGCGACATCTCTCATGTAGGCAACAGACGGTGGGTAACAAATTACTGTTGGGCAATTGATAGAAAAGCGGATAGTTATGCGATTTTCACGGCAATGATCACGTGTATATAGGCATCACGTCCATTAACAAATAGGCCGACTCCTGCCTACACCTATTACTATTAATCCACTTCAAGAGCTCTTCTATGCTTGCCTCTCTACGTTTTAAGTTCATGACAAACAGAGTAATGCATGGAGAACGATGAGATGATGTAGACAAAGTAAACTCAAGCAATATGAATAAACCACATCGTGTTACCCTTAGTAGCAATGACACAAAGATGCAACTTGTCCCCTTCTATCACTGGGATATAGAAACTCGTCAAGTTGAACCTACTACAACGCAGCTCTCTCACTGAAGAAAGATTAATCTACTTGGCCAAAGCAAATCAATATATCGGAGAGAATTACGAAGCTATAATGGTCATGCAAATAAGAATCATAATATATATCAGAGGTGACTCAAATACTTTTCATGAATAATCTGAACATAAATCCACAATTCATCGGATCCCAAGAAACGCACCGTGCAAAAGGATTACATCGGATAGATCAAAGCGAAGATGTGATGATCATTGTATTGAAGATCAAGAGATAGAGAGATTTCCATTTAGGTACTTGCTATGGACCCCTAGTTCTGTGGTGAACTACTCACACATCATCATGAGGGCAGCAAGGTTGATGAAGAGGCCCTCCATGATCGATCCCCCTCCGGTGGGGTGCCAGAACGAAGCTCCATATGGCCTCGCGACGGAACAGAGACTTGTGCCGGCGTAAAAAGGGTTTTGGGACTGCCTCCAAGGTTTTCACGATATATCATAATTTATAGGCCAGAGAACGAGGTCGGGGGAGCCGCCAGGGGCCCACAAGCCATCAGGGCGCCCCCCCAGGGCATGCCCTTTTAGCTTGTGGGGTCTTGGTGTGGCTCCTAGCTTCCTTCTGAATCTCCTAGGTCTTCTTTTGGTCCAGAAAAAATCATCAAAAAGTTTCGTGCCAACTGTAAACTTGAGAAGTGAAAAACATTCAGAAAATAGCAACTGGCACTGGGAACTGGGTCAATAGGTTAGTGCTCAAAAATATTATAAATTGGTAAATAAAGACCCAAAAAGTATCCTAGAATGATAATATATCAGCATGGAACAATCAAAAATTATAGATACGTTGGAGACGTATCAGCGACCATGCACACAATTGTCGTTTCCAAACTGTGTGTGATGTCAGACAATATCTCAAACGGTGTAACGAAATTAAATGTTAGTGATAGTATCTCTATCGCACACGGTTCATAATCATAAGTTGTTTGTAATGTCGTACGCATCGTAAATGTTGCACCAGCATGTGCGATAGTTATCCCATCCGACACGAGTAGGACAGTCATATATTTTGTAAACTTATCCGACACATTTATGATGGTTAAATTATCTTCTTAATTACATATCGCAAACGGTGTGACAAATGTAACTGTGTGTGATATTCTCCTTATCATACACGCTTTACAATTGTGGATTCTTGTGATGTGGCGCGCATCGTAAATGTTGCACCACATAATAGCACAAGCGCTGGTAATGCGATCCCACACGAGTCTCAAGGATGGGCCGTTTGGGAAGAATGACATATCTCAAACGGTTGACCGATGACTCTCGCTCGTGATAGATGCGGACATCGCATATGCTTAGTTATACCAAACGTTTGCGTTCTTGGTCCATATCGCCGACGAACTTTCTGTGTCGTGTGGGATGGAACCCCCTATCGCCCACACAAGCAATGCGATGGTTTAAAACTGTGTCGTGAAAGTGGGTAAAAACCGTTTGTATAGGATGTCGTTGCACCAGTGGCCGGACCCCACACCCTCGCTATCGCCCGAGCCCCGGTGCCCTTGCCGCGTCACCGCTCCCCACTCGACCCCGCCCGAGCCCCTGACCGGATCAACCCCGTCGCCCATGCTGTCGGCCCACACTAACTCGTCGTCATCCCACCTCTACGACTCGTCCCTGGCCGCCCAAACCTCTTCATCGACCACCACGGTGAGGCACTGGTGCAACGACGTGCTATACAAACTGTTTTTAACCCCTTTCCGCACGTAGTTTTAAAACGTCGCCTTGCCTGTATGGGCAATAGGGGGGTCCATCCCACATGACACGGAAACCCCATCGGCGATGAAGACCAATGAACGCAAACGTTTGGCAAAACTAAACGTATGGGATGTCCGCATCTATCACAAAAGAGAGTCACCAGTCAACCATTTGAGATATGGCATACTTCCCGTACGGCCCATCCTTACAACTCGTGTGAGATCACACTAACATCACACGCGCTATTATGTAGCGCACCGTTTATGATGTGTGCCGAATCGCAAACAGTTCATAATTGTAAAGCGTGTATGATAAGGAGACAATCACACACATTTTGTCCTACCGCGTCATTTGCGATATACCAAGCTTCCCAAACGCTCCAACTGTCATACTCGTGTCAGATGCATACGATAACAAAAGGTTAAACATTATAAATCGTGTATGATAAGGAGACTATCACAAAAAAATTAGGTCTGCTTAACCATCGCAGATGGCAATTGTGTGCATTGTCGCACATGTTCTGCTTTACAAACCGTGTTCGGTGTAATGACCCGCAGAGCTTATTTTTCTGCTATTTTAATCACCACAATTTAAAATTCTACAGGATTTGAATTTGAAAGTAGGCTATAACAATTTTCATATCCATCTTATATAGACATAGGTTCAACAACCAATGCATTATTCCTTTCACAGGTACATATGTTCAAGAATTACATCAAGAAATAATAATTACATTAGGACCATATAAAGAATGATGAACCACGGTTGTGTTGGGGAACGTTGCATGGGAAACAAAAAATTTCCTACGCACACGCAAGATCTATCCATGGTGATGAGCATCTATGAGAGGGAGAGTGGATCTACATACCCTTGTAGATCGCTAAGCGGGAAACGTTAAGAAACGCTGTTGATGTAGTCGAACGTCTTCGCGATCCAAATTGCTGAGCGTCCCGCGATCCAATCATGATCCATCTCGCAATCCCATCACGATCAGTCTTGTGATCCCATCATGATCCGTCCCACGATCAAATCACGAACCGTCTCGCGATCCTGATCACGGTCCTTCCGATCTAGCGCCGAACGGACGGCACCTCCGCGTTCAGCACACGTACAGCTCGATGACGATCTCTGCCTTCTCGATCCAGCAAGAGGGAGCGGAGAGATAGATGAGTTCTCCGGTAGCGCGACGGCGTGGCGGCAATGGTGGTGGAACTATTCCAGCAGGGCTTCGCCTAAGCACCGCCAAACCAGACTAGAGGAGAAAACGATCTAGCTGAAGTAGAGGGAGCACGTGGCAATTATGGTTAGCTCTCCCCTCTAAATCCTCTAGTATATATAGGAGGGAGGGAGGGGAGGAGGCAGCCTCAAACCCTCAAGGGCTGGCCGAAATTGGAGGTGGAGGAGTCCTACTCCAATCCTATTAGGAGTAGGATTCCTCCTCTCCACTTGGAAACCCTTTCCACCTTTCCCCCTTTGGGTTTTTCCCACCCCTAGCCGCATGGGCCTTAGTGGGGGGCTCGGCCAGCCCACTAAGGGCTGGCTTGACTACTCCCACAGCCCATGAGGCCCTTTGGGTCGAGACACCCCTCCCGATGGTCCCCGGTAACCCTCCCGGCACTCCCGGTACACTACCGAAATACCCGAAACTTTTCCGGTGACCAAAATGGGACTTCCTATATATCAATCTTTAACTTCGGACCATTCTGGAGCTCCTCGTGACATCCAGGATCTCATCCGGGACACTGAACAACCTTCGGTCACCACCATACATAACTCTACTATACCAAAACGTCACCGAACCTTAAGTGTGCAGACCCTGCGGGTTCGAGAACTATGTAGACATGACCGAGACACCTCTACGGTCAATAACCAATAGCAAGACCTGGATGCCCATATTGGTTCCTACATATTCTACGAAGATCTTTATCGGTTGAACCTCTATGTCAAGGATTCAGTTAATCCCATATGTTGTTCCCTTTGTTCTTCGGTATGTTACTTGCCCGAGATTTGATCGTCGGTATCTCTATACCTAGTTCAATCTCGTTACCGGCAAGTCTCTTTACTCGTTCCGTAATACAAGATCCCATGGCTAACACTTTAGTCACATTGCTTGCAAGGCTTGTTGTGATGTTGTATTACCGAGTGGGCCCTGAGATACCTCTCCGTCACACGGAATAACAAATCCCAGTCATGATCCATGCCAGCTCAACAGACACCCTTGCAGATACCTGTAGAGCATCTTTATAGTCACCCAATTACGTTGCAACGTTTGATACACACAAGGTATTCCTCCGGTGTCAGTGAGTTGCATGATCTCATGGTCATAGGAACAGATACTTGACATGCAGAAAACAATAGCAATAAACTGACACGATCATATGCTATGTTCATAGTTTGGGTCTTGTCCATCACATCATTCTCCTAATGATGTGATCCCGTTATCAAATGACATCTCATGTCTATGGCTAGGAAACCTTGACCATCTTTGATCAACGATCTAGTCTATTAGAGGCATACTAGGGACACAGTGTTGTCTATGTACCCACACATGTATTTGAGTTTCCAATCAATACAATTATAGCATGGATAATAAACGATTATCATGAACAAGGAAATATGATAATAACTAAATTATTATTGCCTCTAGGGCATATTTCCAACAGGTTGCATACTAGTATTAAATACGGTAAAGAAAGAGGCGAAAGACATTCTGGTAGCTGTACAAGGTGAAGCGGAATGCCCATACTGTGTCCTCCTCCATGTAGAATGCACGGACGACTCTAGGCCAGCCCCTTGTGATGGCGGACCGCCCATCCTTGTCTGTCTTGATGAGGCCATCTAGGTAGTCATCGTGGCCTGGTAGATATACTTTAACGTTTGCACGTCCACAAATCATGTAGTTTGAGAGGTAATCCTGAGTAAACTGCTTTGAGAACCACTACAAACAAAAAAGATTCAGACATTGTAAATTTGTAAGCTAACAACTCATTATGGACAGTAAAAAGAAGGGTACAGAGTTCATAGTGACCATCCCACAGTTCACTGTTGTCTTGGATAAGGTGTAAAGAAATAGTTTCATTTCCATATGTTGTCCCATTTTATTAACAACCTTTATTAGTTTCCTCACTTGATGTTGGTTCATGAATATCTCATTGCCCCATACGCAAAAAGGCTCGACGCGCGGATCTTTACCAGTGACATATGTACCTACAAGCAACAAGTTAGTATTAGAAGGTAAACTGAAATTGTATAATGACGTAGTACAGTATTCCCTGTCCCAGTATATAAGATGTTATTACATCCAAAATACTCACATATTTGATGTTTTAACATTTTATACTATGGGGTGGATGGAGTTATATATATAAGGCATGTGATGAAACTAACCTCGATGGAAAACAACAGTCGTTCCCAATATTGTCCTGGGTAAGTACATCGAAAGGTATGTTAAATACTGACAGGCTAAACATCAACCAAATATATGCATGGTAAACAACATGATCACAAAATGATAGCTTCACTATGCATGTTTAAGAACGCTAGCTAAGAAAATAAGAAGTGGAAATGTGTGTTAACTGCAATAGTCTTAGCATTTAACAAAAACAAAATATAGTCATTCAAACTAGTATTGTGCATGTTTAAGCACACTAGTTATTGTTACATAAAGATGGAAAGGCTTCTGCTCACTACAACAAGCTTAACAGCAACTAGATATAGTCATTCATAGTGGTACTATTGAAATTGCATAGAATGTAGCTGGTGCTTAAACATCAAATTGTATAACTGAACATCACATTATGAAAAAACTGAAATAAAAAGTGGGCGTGTTAACTACACCAGGCTTAACAGGAACCACATATGGCCGTTGAAACTGGTATGATGAAATTGAACTGGAAAGTACATACTTGCACATATAGAACTTCACAATGTGAATAACTGAAATAAACAAGGCATACTATATAGCAATTGAATCTGGACATATGCCCACTACAAACAACTGAGCTAGGAAAAACAGTTAAACAAGGAATATGCTCACTACAACAGGCTTGATAGCAACCAAAAATAGTCATTCGTAGTGCACTGCTAAAATTGCATAGAACGTAGCTGGTGCTTAAACATGAAATTGTATAACTGAACATCACATGCGAAAGAACTGAAACAAACAGTGCATGTGTTAACTACACCAGGTTTAACAGGAACCATATATGGCTATTGAAACAGGTATTAATGAAATTCAACAGCAGAGTCCATACATTTAGCATGAGTGAAATAATTTAACATGACATGGGTTTCTTCACCTTTCACAGATGGGCTCATTCCCATTAGAAGAGCACGGATTCTGGGTGTGCTCCCTATTGTCACAGATGGGCTCCTTCCCCTTGGAAGAGCACGGATACAGGGTGCCCTCCCTGATGTCACAGATGGGCTTTTTCCCCTTGGAAGAGACGGATAGGGTGCCCTTGTCGGCGTCGGCGTCGTCGATGTGGTCTGACTTGCCATCTGACGATGCCGAGCCACCGCCATAGAACATGTCCATCGGAAATGAAAAAAGGGGCTCGATGGCGATGAAGGAATGCAAATTCTTGACAGCGAAGCAGAGGAGATCAGCAGCTGGGCCTTGCATGAGGTCGACGGGGGTTGAACCCGAGGGGTCGGGGGTGGGCCACTTAACCTGTGACATAGCCCACCACAAGCTGTCAACGTCGACAAGCTCGATGTCGTAGTCGGCTGTGTCGATATGCATCCATACGGGAACCCGCTGTCTTACAACCTCGTAGTCGTTAGATTTCCCGGCGGCCTCGGACGCCACCTCATCATCGTAGTCAGCTTCCCCGGCGGCCTCGACGGCCACCTCGTCATCATAGTCTGCCTCCCCGACGGTCTCGATGGTCACCACGTCATTGTTGTCAGCTTCCCCGGCAGCCTCGGCGGTCACCTCAGCATCATCCAGCGGAAAGGCCGCGATAGACCTCCTTTTGGCCATTCGCTCCTCGATCTCCCCTGGAAGTGTAGCTGGGATTAGGCTGCGACGGTCTGCAGTGGGGGATGCGGATCTATGAGGAAGGGGGTGTTTAGCAGGCGCCATCTAAAAATTCAGGGCGGCGAGGGTACGAAGATGGGTTGGTAACCTACATGGGGAGAGTAGGATAGGTTGACTATGGAAGCGGAGAGGGGTTGGGGGGGGCGGCGGCGACGGCGAGGTAGCTAGGGTTCGAGCAAGGGAGTTGTGTGAGGGTGGGGGTAGGAGCGGCCTATGTGGTGTTTGAGGAAATGCCGCGTCTACTGTAAATTTTACTTCGAGGGAATGAAAAACCGGGACAACTGAAATTTATTTGAAGTGGCGCCAGAGGAACAAGCATCGCACATGGTCCGAACATAATACATGTGTGCAATTCACAGAGAAAAACCTGCGGACCCATAAATTTTTCAATTCATCAATGGGTAGCTATTTTTCAGATTTCTCTAGGCGGGTTGGTGCAAACGTGGATTGTAGTTACATGACAACCACGGGCGTGTCACACAGTTAGCATGCGGGAACCGTGTCTACTGCCTACACAATCGCACACAGTTGTCTCGTTCGGCTCGTCTGCTATTTAAGTTTCAAAAAAAGACTCCTCTGCCATTTATATAACAACATTGGAAAATAAACGCGATAAATCTAGGGTCATAACACAAACACACCTGCATGTGGACCAAATGTATGTATGGAAAGGTTGTTGTGGTGTTCAAATACGGAACGCACAACTTTCATGTGACACACAATGCCTCGCAGAGCACACGGTAATGTCGGATTATGCCCCCCCCCACTTCGAGTCGGCGGGAGGGATGGTAGCTACAATATATATATTAACGTATGCACTTATACTAGGACTGCAATTTCACCCAACCGTAACACAAAACCAATAGAAATCCATCATGATCACCCCTCCCCCGTGTTTTAGTTCTCAGGGTAGACTGTGCGGGCCCACTGATGGGCGCGTCTCGGAAACTTCACGAGATGGGTGAGACCACAACCACGTGTGTGTGGCTCAACTAATTAATTAAGGTGTTGTGATATTTCGATACCATGTGTGCATAACTTTTGATGTGGCACATATGCCTCTCAAAAGTCAAATAGTACATAGTACCCGACCTCACGAATAGGTTTAGTGTGTATATGTACTATTGTGTTGCCCCGCCCTGTCAGATTTCGGGCTCCATGAAACCCAGAGAGGTTCGAACACAGGGGCGTGTGCGAAGATCTCCACTAGCTCCGGCCTCAAGCTCACAACTTCACAGCCTAGCCTGACGAACTCACTCAATCGCGGGGAAGAAGGTTAGCACACGAGGATTTACCCAGGTTCGGGCCGCTGCGAAGCGTAAAACCCTACTCCTGTCTTTTGGTGGATTGCCTCACGAGGAGGTTAGTGGATGAACTAGTACAGTGGTGAGCAACCTCGCGGGGGCTCTCTGGTGGTATTCGATCCGTCCTCCACGGAGCAGCCTAGCCACTATTTATAGTGGCCCGTGTCTAATACGTCTCCAACGTATCTATAATTTTTGCTTGTTCCATGCTGTTATATTATCATTCTTGGATGTTTTACAATCTTTTTACTACAACTTTATATTATTTTTGGGACTAACCTATTAACCTCCCAGTGCCAGTTCTTGTTTTTTCCGTGTTTTTGAGTTTTACAGAAAAGGAATATCAAACGGAGCCCAAATGGAATAAAAATCTACGGTGAATTTTTATGGACCAGAAGAAGCCCAGGGAGAGTTGGAGTTGGGCCAGGGGAGCCACGAGGCCACCACAAGCCTGGGGGGCATGCCCCTGCCCCTAGGGCACGCCCCCTAGCTTGTCGTCACCTCGTGGCCCATCCCGACTTGTTTCCACCGCCATAAATTCCTATAAATATAGAAACCTCCGAAAATAAACCTAGATCGGGAGTTCCGCCGCCGCAAGCCTCTAGAGCCACGAAAAACCAATCGGGAGCCCGTTCCGGCACCCTGCCAGAGGGGGAAACCATCACCGGAGGCCATCTTCATCATCCCGACGCTCTCCATGACGAGGAGGGAGTAGTTCACCCTCGGGGCTGAGGGTATGTACCAGTAGCTATGTGTTTGATCTCTATCTCTCTCTCGTGTACTTGAGATGGCACGATCTTGATGTACCGCGAGCTTTATTAATATAGATGAATCATATGGAGTGCTTCCCCTCTCTATCTAGTTGTGATGAATTGAGTTTTCCCTTTGAAGTTTACTTATCGGATTGAGTCTTTAAGGATTTGAGAACACTTGATGTATGTCTTGCGATGGGATATCTGTGGTGACAATGGGATGTTCTATTGATCCACTTGATGTATGTTTTGGTGATCAACTTGCGGGTTCCGTGACCATGGGAATCTATGCATAGGGGTTGGCACACGTTTTTGTCTTGACTCTCCGGTAGAAACTTTGGGGCACTCTTTGAAGTTCTTTGTGTTGGATTGAATAGATGAATCTGAAATTATGTGATGCATATCGTATAATCAAGCCCATGGGTACTTGTGGTGACATTGGAGTATCTAGGTGACATTAGGGTTTTGGTTGATGTGTATCTTAAGGTGTTATTTTAGTACGAACTCTAGGGCTGTTCGTGACACTTATAGGGATAGCTCATATGATTGATCGGAAGAGATAACTTTGAGGTGGTTTCATACCCTACAATAATTTCTTCATTTGTTCTCCGCTATTTGTGACTTTGGAGTGAACTCTTTGTCGCACGTGAGGGATTTATATATGATTCAACTATGTTAGTATTGTTGAGAGAACTTGCACTAGTGAAAGTATGAACCCTAGGCCTTGTTTCCAAGCATTGCAATACCATTTGTGCTCACTTTTGTTACTTCGTACCTTGCTGTTTTTATATTTTCAGATTACAAAAACCTATATCTACCATCCATATTGCACTTGTATCACCATCTCTTCGCCGAACTAGTGCACCTATACAATTTGCCATTGTATTGGGTGTGTTGGGGACACAAGAGACTCTTCGTTATTTGGTTGCAGGGTTGTTTGAGAGAGACCATCTTCATCCTACGCCTCCCACGGATTGATAAACCATAGGTCATCCACTTGAGGGAAATTTGCTACTCTCCTACAAAACTCTGCGCTTGGAGGCCCAACACGAGTCTACAAGAAGAAGGTTGCGTAGTAGACATCAAGCTCTTTTCTGGCGCCGTTGCCGGGGAGGTGAGTGCTTGAAGGTATATCTTTAGATATTGCAATTGAATCTTTTAGTTTCTTGTTTTATCACAAGTTTGGCCTATAAAAGAAAACTAAAAAATGGAATTGAGGTTGCCTCATATGCTTCATCTTTTTAATGTCTTTCGTGAAAATGATGGAAAGGAAAATTGTGCTCAAGTGTTAGAAGAAGAAGTTATTAAAATGTTTGGCACTAAATCTTTGTATGATGAGCATGATTGCAATGTTGTTAGTATTAATTCCTTGAATATTCATGATGCTAATGATATGCAAAGCTACAAGCTTGGGGATGCTATGTTTGATGAAGATGATATGTTTAGTCCCCCATGTTTTGATGAGCAAATTTATTATGATGAAAGCATGCCTCCTATTTATGATGATTATTGTGATGAAATGTATGCTATAAAGAATAATGATAACCATGAAACTTGTCATCATGATTTTAATTTTCAATTGGATTATGCTTCACATGATAGTTATTTTGTTCAGGTTGCTCCCACTACTATTGATGAGAAGAAATGTGCTTATGTGGAGAGTAATAAATTTTCTATGCTTGTAGATCATGAAAAGAATGCTTTATGTGCTGGTTATATTGTGAAATTCCTTCATGATGCTACTGAAAATTATTATGAGGGAGGAACATATGCTTGTAGGAATTGCAAAAATATCAATTTTCCTCTCTATGTGTTCAAAGTTTTGAAGTTATGCTTGTTTTGCCTTCCTATGCTAGTTGATTCTTGCTACCATAAATTGTTTGCTCACAAAATCCCTATGCATAGGAAGTGTGTTAGACTTAAATGTGCTTTTCATGAGATTCATGATGCTCCTTTGCATGTTTCAACTACTATTCTTATATGAGCATCATTGAAATCATCATGCCCAGCTAAAAGGCATTAAAGAAAATTGCTTGTTGGGAGACAACCCAACACTTTTACCTTCTGTTTTGGTGTGTTAACATGATTAAGCTACTGTATTAATCATGTTTTGTGTCTTTTATTTCAATAAAGTGCCAAGTAAAGCCTTTGGGATAGTGTGGATGATAGTTGACTTGATTCTGTGCAAAAACAGAAACTTTTGCTCTCAGTCCAGGAATTTTGTAAATTCACTGGAAAGCGATTTTGATCTGAAATTTTTACACAGTATTGATACACAAAATTTCCAGGTTTTCCTAATTTTTCAGAATTTTTAGAGACAGGGAAGTATGGTTACACTACAGATCTTGACAGACTGTTCTGTTTTTGACAGATTCTGTTTTGCATGCATAGTTTGCTTGTTTTAGTGTTCCCATAGCTTATATTGAGTGATATAAATTATGGGAATGATATAATACAGTAGATATGATGTGGAAACAATTATGAATCTTGTCTTGACAGTACCTAAGTGAATGATTTACTTTATTATACTAACCCATATCACGAAGTTCCGTTAAGTTTTGTGTGATTGAAGTTTTCAAGTTTTGGGTGAGACACCGATATGAGGACAATAAGGAGTGACAAGAACCTAAGCTTGGGGATGCCCAAGGCACCCCCAAGGTAATATCCAAGGAATACTCAAGCGCCTAAGCTTGGGGATGCCCCGGAAGGCATCCCTCTTTCATCTTCAACACTATCGGTATATCTTACTTGGAGCTATATTTTTATTCATCACATAATATGAGTTTTGCTTGGAGCGTCATATTATTTTGTTGTTCTCTGTTAGGTGTTATTTATAATCTTGTTTTTCAATAAAAAGTTCCAAGAATTGCCTTAGGATGCTTGCATTGCGTGTTTTGATGAATGCTGTGTAAAAACAGAAACTTTGGCTGTAGTGTTTGAATTTTCATATTTTACTGGAACGTGGAAAGTTTCTGAAATTTTTACACAGTTCTGTCATATAAATTTTATAGCATATCCTAAATTTTCATAAATTTTTGAGTTACAGAAGTACACTTTTTTCATAAATTGCTACAGACTGTTCTGTTTGGACAGATTGCTGTCATAGTTTTGTTATCTACTTATCCTATAGTTTCCATAGCCTATATTGGAAGATATAAATTGGGGAAATGATAGTAAACAGTATATGATGTTTGAAAATTATTGTGAAACTTGTCTTGGCAGTACATAAAGAGTTGATTTATTATTATGTGCACTAACCTATCTCACGAGTTCTTTTCGAGTTTTGTGTGGATGAAGTTTTTGAGAATAGGTGAAACCATGATATGAGAGGATTGAACGAGATACAAAAGCTCAAGCTTGGGGATGCCCAAGGCACCCCAAGTAAATATTTCAAGAATTCTCAAGCATCTAAGCTTGGGGATGCTACGCATCCCACCTCTCTTCATCAACATTTATCGGTTAGCCTATGTTGAGCCTAAATTCTTATTCGTTCACATGATGCGTGCTATTCTTGGAGTGCTATTTTTCTTTAGTTTGCTGTTTGAATAAAATACTCAGATCTGAAAATATTTATTGAGAGAGAGAGTCCTCACATAGCTACTTAATTGTTTTGATTACTCATTGATCTTCACTTATATCTTTTGAAAGTAGCTTGTCATTTCCTCTCATGCTTCACTTATACCTTTTCGAGGAATGAAATCTTTATGCTCATGTGCTTCATTTAAATTTGTTTGAGCTTGTCGAAAAAGCAAGGGCAATATATGAAACTAGTCCCAAAGTGATAGATATCCAAGGAGGATATTATAAAAACTTTCATGAAGATCATGGGACAAATTAAACTTGATTCTTTGTAATAGTTTTGAAACATGATGATAGTAATATGTGAGTCATGTTAGTGAGTAATTATGCTTTAGTAGGAATATTGGTGTTAAGGTTTGTGATTCCCTATGCATGCACGAAAGTCAATAGTTATGCAATGAAGTTACATCCTACTTGTGGTGCATTATTTGGTGTTAGTTATGACTCAATGCTCACTTATGAGATTTTTCGTTCCTCGGTTTGGTTGCTTCCCAATCTATTTGCTAACCTTCATTTGTACTAAGTAGAAATACTACTTGTGCATCCAAAATCCTTAAACCAAGATTTGCCTTATGAGTCCACCATACCTACCTATATGCGGTATTTCCATGCCGTTCCAAGCAAATTTGTATGTGCCATCTCTAAATCTTCAAAATAAATTTTCTCTTTTGTGTGCCCGTACCGCTCATGAAACGGTGAGGAGTATCCAATATTTTTCCATGCTAGGTGGGTTATTCTCACGATATGTGTTGATTCACTATCATTCACGAGAAAATAGCTGGTATTCGGGATGCCCAGTCCCATGCTCAAAAATCAAATCAAATTATAATGAAACAAAACTCCCCCAGGATTGTTTTTTGTATGGACGGTACCCGTGGATTCGGCTCGCCGTGGAGTGTGATTGATTGGTGGAGGGGGAGTAAAAACTTTACCATTCTGTTTGGGAACCGCCTATAATGTATCTAGCATGGAAAGTATTGTGAGCTACTTCGTCGTTTTCGTTGACAGGAAAAGCATGCCACTTAAAATATTTTTCTCTCTCAATTTAAACCTTGAGCTCTGGCACCTCTACAAATCCCTACTTCCCTCTACGAAGGGCCTATGTACTTACTTTATGCAATTTTTATTTCTGCTTTGAGTCTCCATCTTCTCTTATAAGCACCAACTAGGGGGCACTATGATCGTACTTGAGCATCGGGCATAGCTAATATTTGAGTGTGTTTCATGAATGGATCAATGATTGAGCATGATGGGCTAGGGATAACTTTCTTTAGTGTTGATATTTTGAAAGACATGGTTGCTTGTTGGCATGCTTGAGTAGTGAAGTCATTATGTTAAAACTAGACTATTGCTTTAAATCATTTACAAGTCCAAATGTCCATGCTATACAAAGAAGAAAAGAATATGATGAACATGTTGGGCAGCATTCCACATCAAAAATTCTGTTTTTATCATTTACCTACTCGAGGACGAGAAGGAATTAAGCTTGGGGATGCTGATACGTCTCCAACGTATCTATAATTTTTGCTTGTTCCATGCTGTTATATTATCATTCTTGGATGTTTTACAATCTTTTTACTACAACTTTATATTATTTTTGGGACTGACCTATTAACCTAGAGCCCAGTGCCAGTTCCTGTTTTTTCCGTGTTTTTGAGTTTTACATAAAAGGAATATCAAATGGAGCCCAAATGGAATAAAAATCTACGGTGAATTTTTATGGACCAGAAGAAGCCCAGGGAGAGTTGGAGTTGGGCCAGGGGAGCCACGAGGCCACCACAAGCCTGGGGGGCGCGGGCCTCCCCCTAGGGCGCGCCCCCCTAGCTTGTCGTCACCTCGTGGCCCATCCTGACTTGTTTCCACCGCCATAAATTCCTATAAATATAGAAACCTCCGAAAATAAACCTAGATCGGGAGTTCCGCCGCCGCAAGCCTCCAGAGCCACGAAAAACCAATCGGGCGCCCGTTCCGGCACCCTGCCGGAGGGGGAAACCATCACCGGAGGCCATCTTCATCATCCCGACGCTCTCGATGACGAGGACGGAGTAGTTCACCCTTGGGGCTGAGGGTATGTACCAGTAGCTATGTGTTTGATCTCTCTCTCTCTCTCTCGTGTTCTTGAGATGCAACGATCTTGACGTACCGCGAGCTTTATTAATATAGATGAATCATATGGAGTGCTTCCCCTCTCTATCTAGTTGTGATGAATTGAGTTTTCCCTTTGAAGTTTACTTATCGGATTGAGTCTTTAAGGATTTGAGAACACTTGATGTATGTCTTGCGATGGGATATCTGTGGTGACAATGGGATGTTCTATTGATCCACTTGATGTATGTTTTGGTGATCAACTTGCGGGTTCCGTAACCATGGGAATCTATGCATAGGGGTTGGCACACGTTTTCGTCTTGACTCTCCGGTAGAAACTTTGGGGCACTCTTTGAAGTTCTTTGTGTTGGATTGAATAGATGAATCTGAAATTATGTGATGCATATCGTATAATCAAGCCTATGGGTACTTGTGGTGACATTGGAGTATCTAGGTGACATTAGGGTTTTGGTTGATGTGTATCTTAAGGTGTTATTTTAGTACGAACTCTATGGTTGTTCGTGACACTTATAGGGATAGCTCATATGATTGATCGGAAGAGATAACTTTGAGGTGGTTTCATACCCTACAATAATTTCTTCGTTTGTTCTCCGCTATTTGTGACTTTGGAGTGAACTCTTTGTCGCACGTGAGGGATTTATATATGATTCAACTATGTTAGTATTGTTGAGAGAACTTGGACTAGTGAAAGTATGAACCCTAGGCCTTGTTTCCAAGCATTGCAATACCGTTTGTGCTCACTTTTGTTACTTCGTACCTTGCTGTTTTTATATTTTCAGATTACAAAAACCTATATCTACCATCCATATTGCACTTGTATCACCATCTCTTCGCCGAACTAGTGCACCTATACAATTTGCCATTGTATTGGGTGTGTTGGGGACACAAGAGACTCTTTGTTATTTGGTTGCAGGGCTGTTTGAGAGAGACCATCTTCATCCTACGCCTCCCACGGATTGATAAACCTTAGGTCATCCACTTGAGGGAAATTTGCTACTGCCCTACAAAACTCTGCGCTTGGAGGCCCAACACGAATCTACAAGAAGAAGGTTGCGTAGAAGACATCAGTGTCCTCTACCCTTATCGCGATGGCGGGAAGGGATCCCACAATGGCCAAATTCGAAGGGGGACAAGGACTACACCTTATCCTGACGAAAGGTGGTCTTCGCCTGAAAAGTAGCCGGTGGTAATGCAGAGGTGGGCTCGCCGGTGACATCCATCCTGCTGATCCCGCTTGCCCGGTCTTGTTGCACCAGAACGGAAACCTTTGGCGGGACACCTTGGGAACCCGCGTACGCCCTGCCTCCTTTGCACTAAAGGGGAAATTGTTTCCTCTGCGAGCGCTGGTGCCCGCCTGGCCCGGCTTGCATCATCCTTGACCTCCCGAGGCCGAGCGTTGCATTGAAATCTCCGCCTCTTGGGAGGGGGTCTGGGGAGGCCTCCCCCTTCCGGGGGCCTTGGCGTTGTCCTCCTCCTGAGGGTGGGACTCTCGCGAGGGACTTGTCTTGAGTGAAGCCATGCCGGGCCGTACGGACCGTTGAAGCGGGCCACGCCCTGAGCTACAGGTAGGCAAGTCTGGGTACCCCCGTTCCTAGGACGCCGACAGTAGCCCCCGGGCCCAAGGCACGCTCGAGCTGGCTTTTGAGCCAAGCCGAAGTAGATGGCCCGACGCGCCGCGGGCCCTGATCGCCTGCGGGCCAGGCCTGGCGCGCGGCGCGTGGTTTGATGCGGACGTCTCCGCTCCCGTGTCTCCTCGGCAACTGCACGAACCGACAAAAGCCTGACGTCCGGTGTCGAGCCATTATTGCTTTCCTCCCCTGTACTCTTGCTCCTTCACCCAGATCCCCATCCTTTGTGAGAACCTCTCCAGATCTCAGCACCGCACCGTCCTCCTTCTTGCTTTCTCGTTCTCAAGGCTTCTCGATGGCACCCGCTGGCAAGTCGAAACCCGAGGCTCAGGGCTCGGCCTCCGCTTCCATCTCACCGGGGCTCTCGGAGTCCACCATAGCCAAGGACGGGGACCTCGCCCCGGTGCTTCCGTCGATAGTAGACGGCACCAATGAGTGGGGGCGGACCCTAATATGGTGCGGCTCCGTGGAGCAGCATAGCCTGGCCAAGTCGGCCTACCCCTTCTTCCTCCTCAGCATCTTCTCTGGGATTGTTCCTCCCTTCTCCGAGTTCTTCATCACCATCCTCGATCACTACGGGATTCAGGCCCTCCATCTTCAACCCAACTCCATCCTACTCTTGTCCGTCTTCGCCTTTTACTGCGAGGCCTTCGTGGGCGTGAAGCCATCGGTGGCCCTCTTCTGCCATTTCTTTAGCTTGCGGCTTCATGACGGCGCACATCGGTCAACATGCGTCTCCTTCGTCGCGGTGTAGAGCGGGAACATGCTCTTAAAGGCCGGGAAGAAGGTGGAGAACTTCAGGCACCGCTGGGTCTTCTTAGATGTCAAGGGCCTCAACTCCCGCCTGGAGCTTCCGAAGGGGCTGCCGGAGAAGAGTCCTGTGTGGAGCTCCGCGAAGCTCTCCGAACCCCGGGCCAAGCCCGTCCTGGAGCGGATCTCTCGAGACATCAGCACCAAGAAGTTGACCGAGGGGATGATAGTGAAGGAGTTCCTGGTGCAATGCCTGGCGCCCCTCTAGTCTCACTCGAGGCCCATGTGGGACTACCAGGGCGGTGGTGATGACATCAGGCTTCGGTCCGCACGCCTGACCTCCGGGGAACTGAACAGGGCTATGGCGACCCTTCTCAACGGCGACCCCGGGGACTTTCCTGAGGCATACGCCCCGCTGTACTGCCGCGACGACAAAGCCGATTTGGTCGCCGCGATGCCCACCTTCGACGAATGGGGGCTCTCTCCAGCCGAGTGCCCTGGCTCCCCAGTGACGGTGTCCTCCGACGACACCGCGGGTGAGGAAGACTCGGAGGGGAGAGCGGACGACGATCTGGAGGAAGTGTCCCCTCTATCGCGGAATGCGCTTCTCCGCGGCTTCGAAGACGATGATGATGCCGGCGAACCTCCAGCTGCAAGTCCTTCGCGACTCACGAGGGTCCTCAGGGGGCCGGGGCCCACACCTCGGGCCGCACGGTCCGCCGGCCGGGCGACCTCGAAGAAACGCGAGGCCGGGCCTCCTCCGGAGTGCTCAGCTCATGCCAGCAAGGTGGCTGAGGCGCCCGCCTCACCCCTGCCCTGTTGGGTTCTACCGTAGGTGCATCGCATGCAAATTAAAATTTTCCTACGCGCAGAACATTCAAGAACATGCTACGGAGATGGATCACAGTTCGTTACCACTAGACGCGCAGTGCCGTGCAGCGGAAGTAGAGTTGGGGCAGCGCGTTCGCGTGGTCCGTCTCCTCCTCGTCCGATCTCCCTCGAACAGCCGATCCGATCTCCCTCGAACAGCCAGTCGCCGGTCCCATGTACAGGTTCGTCGGAGCGGCGCAGGAGCACCGCCTCTAATGGTATCCGCGCGTGCAGGAGGAACACCATGCGGCGGACTGCTACGTCCGATCACACAGTCGGCGACGGCGGGTGGAGGTGGCTAGTTGCAACACATGCAAAGCCCTAATGACGGCGCCGAAGCGATCAACCAGATAGGTGTGCCGCACCTCCACTATATATAGGCATCCGGCACGGGCTCAACTCTTGGGTCTCGCACGGATCCTAAAGCCCACGTTTAGTTCCTTCCCTTAAGCGCGTGACCCCTTAGGTTCTCGTTCACTTGGTCGTGAGTGTGATCACATCAGACTCGGCTAGTCGGTAGCGGCCTCTAGCAAAGCGTGCCGACTCCATGTGTCCGATGAAGCTGGTTAGGCGAACCTGTACATCACACTTCTGTTCCCTCTGCCTCACGATATATGTTGTCGAGCTCAAGGTGAGTCTGTCATCCTTGTGCTAGCCCGACCTCTTTCTCGTTCCAGTGATACCGACCACAAACCGGATTATCTCATAATCCTTGTCGCATGGCCATGCTTATCTTGGTCGTATCACACGAGGGGCCCAGAGTATATCTCTCCTAACCGGAGGGGCAAATCCCATCTTGCTCGACCATGTCTCGCAGCATGGGTCTGGACAAGCCCGAAACCTACCTTTGTAACTACCCAGTCACGGAGTAGCGTTTGGTCGGCCCAAAGCAAGTCTGTCACCATCCCGAGTACATGCGCCAGCTCAGGTCTTAGGACATAGAACGTATGTTGTACTAGAGACTCACAGATGACCTATCGTTGCGTCTCATAGTTGGGTTTGTCCAACTCAGACCTTATCTCGACTCGGATCCGACTACGTCAAATCCGACCAGATCTTTCTGAGTCCATATTATCCGGCTAGCATCTAATGCTACATGGTCAGTGAGACCGAACCATCCACCGTGTCATATGCTAGTCTAACTGGCTGAGCGTCCACACAACTCTTTCGACTAGGGACCATTTAGGACAGTCATCATACAATGTATAGTCTCACAAAAGAGTCACGTACTTATTAATACACATCAATGATAATGTCCAAGGACTATCTTTATTCATAAACACATAGGAAATATCATCATACATGATTGCCTCTAGGGCATATCTCCAACAGTCTCCCACTTGCACTAGAGTCAATCAAATAGACATCGAATGCCCATAGCTCTAACGTGACCCTCATGCTTGGGTTGTGGAAGCGGCTTAGTCAACGGATCTGCAATATTTGCATCCGTATGAATCCTGCATAAATTAGTATCACCTTTCGCTACGAGCTTTTGTATCAGGTGATACTTTCGGTCTATGTGCCTGGTCTTGTGGTGTTGTCTCGCCTCCTTGGCCTGTGCGATGGCAACTGAATTATCGCAATAAAGGTCCAACGGTTTTGACCAGCCTGGGAACACACCAACATCTTCCAAGAACTTCCGAATCCACACACCTTCCTTTGCGGCTTCACAAGCCGCAATGTATTTGGCCTCTGTTGTGGAGTCGGCCACCGTTTCTTGCTTGGAACTTGTCCAGCTCACTGCTCCTCCATTCATGACATACACGAATCCAGTTTGTGATTGACAATCATCCCTGTCGGTTTGGAAACTAGCATCAGTGTAACCCTTTACGCAGAGCTCCTCCTCACCTCCATAAACTAGGAACATCTCCTTAGTCCTTTTCAGGTACTTCAGGATAGTTTTCACCGCTGCCCAGTGACTCTCACCTGGATTAGCCTGGTATCTGCTTGTTAAGCTTATTGCAAAGGCAACATCAGGCCGTGTACATAGCATGGCATACATGATGGATCCTATTGCCAAAGCATACGGAATCCTACTCATCCGGTTTCGCTCATCAAAAGTTTTAGGACTCTGAGTCTTGCTTAGCCTTATACCATGTGAGACCGGAAAGAACCCTTTCTTGGCCTAACTCATGTTGAACCTCTTCAACACTTTATCTATGTACGTGCTCTGGCTCAAGCCGAGCAGCCTCCTTGATCTATCTCTATAGATCTTGATGCCTAGAATGTACACCGCCTCTCCAAGGTCTTTCATCGAAAACTTGCCATTCAATGATTCCTCGACTGAGTTCAGCATCGAAACATCATTTCTGATCAGCAGTATGTCATCCACATACAAGATCAAAAATACTACCGAGCTCCCACTAGACTTCTTGTATAAACAATATTCCTCTTCGTTCTTGATGAAACCAAGGTCAACGATGACTTCATCAAAACGAATATTCCAACTCCGAGCTGCTTGCCTCAATCCATAAATGGATCTCTTGAGCTTGCATATTTTACCAGCGTTATTTGGATCGACAAAACCTTCAGGTTGTATCATGTGTACATCCTCCTTTAAATTTCCATGAAGGAAAGCCGTTTTGACATCCATCTGCCATATCTCATAATCGAAATATGCAGCTATAGCTAGTATGATCCTCACTGACTTTAGCATCGCTACCGGTGAGTAGGTCTCGTCGTAGTCAATTCCTTGAACTTGTCCATAACCTTTAGCGACAAGCCGAGCTTTGTGGATTTGAACATTTCCATCCACATCGGTTTTCTTCTTAAAGACCCATTTGCAACCAATGGCTACTACGCCAGGCGGCGGATCAACCAAGTTCCAGACTTAATTGTCATCCATGGACTTTAACTCGGATCTCATGGCCTCCAGCCATGCCTCGGAATCTGGGCTTACCATCGCTTCCGCATACGTGGCCGGCTCTTCGCTTTCTAGCAACAACACATCGCGCACTCTGTGCAATCTTTCTGACCTCCTTGGCTCTGGTGTCGATTCCACTACTGGTTCCCTGACCAACTCTGGTATGATCTCATCACCAGCCGAGTTATCCCCGAGTGGCTCTCAAATTTCTTCAAGTCGCACCGTTCTCCCACTGGCTTCCCGACTGAGAAACTCTTTCTCTAGGAAAACCCCATTCCGAGAAACAAACACTTTGTTCTCTTCTCTGTTGTAGAAGCTGTATCCCAAGGTTTCCCTCGGATATCCCACGAATATGCATTTATCCGACTTGGGTGTAAGTTTGTCCGACATGAGTCGCTTGACAAATGCTTCACAACCCCAAATCTTTAGAAAAGACAAACTAGGACTCTTCCCAGTCCATATCTCATGTGGTGTCTTGTCTACGGATTTTGATGGTACCCTGTTAAGTGTGAAAGCTGCAGTTTCTAGAGCGTATCCCCAGAATGGCAAGGGTAAATCCGATTTGCTCATCATCGATCGGACCATGTCCAACAAGGTTCGATTTCTCCGTTCCGACACGCCGTTTCTCTGCGGCGTACCCGGAGGCATGAGCTGAGGTACTATACCTCGGCTTTTCAGATGATCATCAAACTCCTGGCTCATGTACTCACCTCCATGATTTGATCGCAGAAGTTTTATCGTCTTGCCAAGCTGATTTTCAACCTCGCTCTAAAACTCTTTGAACTTTTCAAAAGTTTCCGACTTGTGCCTCATCAAATAGATATATCCATATCTACTCAAGTCATCGGTAAAAGTCACGAAGTACTGATAGCCACCTCTGGCCGTTGTGCTCACTGTGTATAAGCTCCAACAGCTCAGACGCCCTCTCGCAACTCTTTGCAAAAGGAGACTTAGTCACCTTGCCGAGCAAGCATGATTCGCATGTCTCGAACGACCCGAAGTCGGACGAAGTTAGGAGTTCATCATCATGGAGCTTCTTCATGCATTTCAGACTAATGTGTCGAAGCTGGCAATGCCAGAAGTATGTCGGATTTATTTCATTAGGCTTATGCCTCTTGACATTCACATTATAGACTGGTCCTATTTCTAGATTTAAAACAAATAACCCATCTACAATGGGTGCATAGCCGTGGAACATTCC
The DNA here is from genome assembly GCA_039707655.1 of Elymus sibiricus. Classification (NCBI taxonomy): domain Eukaryota; kingdom Viridiplantae; phylum Streptophyta; class Magnoliopsida; order Poales; family Poaceae; genus Elymus; species Elymus sibiricus. The sequence goes on from CM077669.1 coordinate 359,200,422, forward strand.
ATTCAAATAAAATGAACAACCATTGTCCTTTAAATTGAATTCATAACCTTGACTCATCAAACATGAGGCATAAATAATGTTCCAACTAAGTGTGGGAATGTAATAACAATTATTCAATTCCAAAATAAATCCAGAAGGAAGCTGGAGCTGCATCGTGCCAACCTCCAACGCAGCAACTCTTGCTTTGTTGCCGACCCTGATGTCAATCTCCCCTTGTGCCACACGCCTAGTTCTTATCAGCCCCTGCATCGAGTTGCAAATACGAACAACCGATCCGGTATCAAATACCCAAGAGCTACTAGGTATGTCAGCAAGGTAAATGTCTATAACATATGTAACAAGTGTACCTTTGCCTGATGAAGCATTTCTGGCCTTCTTGTCATGCTCAGCAAGCCACTTGCTACAGTTCCTCTTCCAGTGACCAGTTTCCTTGCAATGAAAGCACACAGTCTTTGAGTCCGGTCCCGGCTTCGGCGCAGCGGTGGAGACAACCTTCCCCGTGCCCTTTGCCTTACCCTTTTTCTTGGACCAACTCTTCTTGAACTTAGCCGAGTTCTGCACCATCAACACTTGATGTGTGCCTTTCTTAATATCTTGCTCTGCCACCTTAACCATCCCATGCAATTCAGTGAGCTTCTTATCCATGCCATGCATATGATAGTTCGAGATGAACGTCCTATAGCTAGGTGGAAGAGAACCCAGAATTGCATCCGTGGACAGCTCGTCCCCAAGTGGGAAGCCTAACCAATCCAAAGCTTGCACGTACCCGATCATCTTGATCACATGCGGGCTCAGTGGATCACCCTCCTTCAGCTTACAATCCGTCAAGGATTGCCAGATGTTGAACCTTTCGGTCCTAGCCTGCACCTGAAACATGCTCTTGAGACTCTCGATCATATCGAAAGCGTCAACGTTTTTGAAATGCTGTTGCAAATCGGGCTCCATACAAGCCAGCATGAGGCAGCTGATCTCGTTGGATTCATCAATGAGTTTCTGATGGGCATTCTTGGTTGTGGCACTAGCATTCTCGGCAGGTTCCTCTGGAAGTGGATCCTCTAGAACATGTTCCTTTTTATCGTGCTTGAGAACAATTCTCAGATTTCTATACCAGGTGGTAAAATTTGTTCCATTCAGTTTATCCTTTTCCAGAATTAATTTCAATGCAAAGTTGGGTTCAGCAGGTGGTGCCATTGATCTACAACAGAAAATATGCAATCACTAAGCAATGTGTTTATGTAGAGTAATTCAAGCCTTTAAACAGAACTACTCCCACTGATGTCAGCACCTCAATTTTATGAGCCCACCACTAGACGTACTTGACATGCGGAGGTGCAACATCCGGAATGGCAATGTGCTTGATATTAACGAGGGATCTTTCTACCATTCTAACATGCATAGAAACAAGAAGCAATATCAATCACATATAAACATAAATATGTGAAATAGTATGGCTCCTTCATGGATGTCCTTCCAGGCTGGCTCCAACTCCGATGACCAGGGTGGAACTCCATCTTGTTCATCACACCAGGACGCCAAAGCCTCGAACTTGATCTCTGTTCTCCAACTACTACAACTAGTAATGAATTTATAGAGAATCAGAAGTCGACACGCAGGTCATTATACAATATAATGACAACACTTTGGCTCCTGCCGGCTGACAATCATGACACACGGGTCATGTTAAATTACACACATGCATCACATACATATGAGCCATACTATTCACATCAAACCTGCAAAACAAAGTTATGCATAGAATCGCATTCTACCGTTTTGTGTGATCGCGTACGAAATACAAGACGCTACGCATACGGCGGTCCCGCTAGCCGGTTAGCGGGCGGGGTTCGAAGGGGCAGCGCCCGACGTTTTCGGAAATCACAGATCGAATCTGTATTCCGATCACGTCGGATTTTCTGATCTGACCGATCTCCTCGATCATCGCGAATCCGATTTGGATTTATGTTTCGCAATTAGCCCCGATGGCGGATACCGACTGGTAGGGGTAGGTTGTATCATGACCTCGTCGATTCCGATTGACAGAAAAAACATAGCCATATCGATCCCCATGTGCAGTTAATCTCATCAACCGTGCACATAGCCAATCTCATAAACGACGACAGATCTCATCTGCCGCCTCCACATATCATATATGCATCCGATCTGAATCCAAATCCTATAGCAGAGGCTCTGATACCACTGTTGGGTTCTACCATAGGTGCATCGCATGCAAATTAAAATTTTCCTATGCGCAGAACATCCAAGAACATGCTAAGGAGATGGATCACAGTTTGTTACCACTAGACGCGCAGTGCCGTGCAGCGGAACTAGAGTTGGGGCAGCGCGTTCGCGTGGTCCGTCTCCTCCTTGTCCAATCTCCCTCGAACAGCCGATCCAATCTCCCTCGAATAGCCGGTCGCCGGATACCACGTACAGGTTCGCCGGAGCGGCGCAGGTGCACCGCCTCTAATGGTATCCGCGCGTGCAGGAGGAACACCGTGCGGTGGACTTCTAGGTCCGATCACACAGTCGGCGGCGGCGGGTTGAGGTGGCTTGTTGCAACACATGCAAAGCCCTAATGACGGCGCCGAAGCGATCAACCAGATAGGTGTGCCGCACCTCCACTATATATAGGCATCCGGCGCGGGCTCAACTCTTGGGCCTCGCACGGATCCTAAAGCCCACGTTTAGTTCCTTCCCTTAAGCGCGCGACCCCTTAGGTTCTCGTTCACTTGGTCGCGAGTCTGATCACATCAGACTCGGCTAGTCGGTAGCGGCCTCTAGCAAAGTGTGCCGACTCCATGTGTCCGATGAAGCTGGTTAGGCGAACCTGTACGTCACACTTCTGTTCCCTTTGCCACACGAAATATGTTGTCAAGCTCAAGGCGAGTCTGTCATCCTTGTGCTAGCCCGACCTCTTTCTCATTCCAGTGATACCGACCACAAACCGGATTATCTCATAATCCTTGTCACATGGCCATGCTTATCTTGGTCGTATCACACAAGGGGCCCAGAGTATATCTCTCCTAACCGGAGGGGCAAATCCCATCTTGCTCAACCATGTCTCGCAACATGGGTCTGGACAAGCCCAAAACCTACCTTTGTAACTACCCAGTCACGGAGTAGCGTTTGGTCGGCCCAAAGCAAGTCTGTCACCATCTCGAGTACATGCGCCAGCTCAGGTCTTAGGACATAGAACGTATGTTGTACTAGAGACTCACAGATGACCTATCGTTGCGTCTCATAGTTGGGTTTGTCCAACTCAGACCTTATCTCGACTCAGATCCGACTACGTCGAATCCGACCTGATCTTTCTGAGTCCATATTATCCGGCTAGCATCCAATGCTACATGGTCAGTGAGACCGAACCATCCACCGTGTCATATGCTAGTCTAACTGGCTGAGCATCCACACAACTCTTTCGACTAGGGACCATTTAGGACAGTCATCATACAATGTATAGTCTCACAAACAAGTCACGTACTTGTTAATACACATCAATGATAATGTCCAAGGACTATCTTTATTCATAAACACATAGGAAATATCATCATACATGATTGCCTCTAGGGCATATCTCGAACATGCCCGAACTGCAGCTTGTGGGCGAGGTGGCCACGTCCGGGGCTGGTGCGGCCTCACCGGCCACGGCCCTTGCGGGCGGCGCCTCTACTCCCCCGCGCGGCGGCGCCTCGCCGGAGAAGGGTGAGGGCATTCCTGCCTTCGCCGAGGTGGAGAAGAAGAGGAAGTGGGTCGACATCAAAGAGTAAGTAGTCCTGCTTGGTTTTTGGCCGCCCACCGGTGGCTTGTGTGCTGATGATCCCTTCTTTGCTTGGTAACCAGGAGCGCTGCCATGCTGAAGGCGAAGAAGAAGAAGGCAGGCGTCAAGCCGAAGGTGCCTTCCGACGTGACGTCCGTTCCTAGTGCCCTGCCGACGCCTGATGAGGCGCCTGATGTCGTGGGCGAGGAGGCTCGTGGGGCGACTCTCCTTGTCACGACCGCAGAGCCCCCGACGCCCGTTGGTGAGGCTGCTTCTGCCCTTGGGGGCGCATCCGCGCTGCTACCTGAGAGGCCAGCCCCCGAGGGTCGGCTGGCCGTGGGACCGTCCGTCCCTGCCTTGTCTCTGGGGGTACCGGAGCCTCCGGCGCCTTCTGCCCCCCATGCTTCTCCCAACCCCCCCCCCCCCCCCCGGGGGCGGCTCCTGCTGCCGGGCAGGTGCCACCTTCGGGACGGATCGTGGCGCCTCCGACTTGTGGCCTTCTGGTCGAGTCATGCGCCCTGGATGGGGCCTACGCCGCTCTGGATCAGGTCCGGGATGCTCTCGGGAGCGCCGACGGTCGCCTCGCGAAGGAGCGCTTGGGGCTCCTTTCTGTGTGGCTCCTGGCCGACGCCTCTGCCGTGGCGGTTTGGAGCCAAGCCAAGGCCACCGCTGCTGAGAGCAGGAAGGAAGCCGCATCAGCCAAGGCAGCCCGCGACGCGGTGCTGGTCGATGCAGCGTCTGCTATGAAGCGCTACGGTGAGGTGGAGGTCAGCCTTAAGGCTTCAGGAGGAGAGGACTGTGCTCGTGGAATGGCTTCGCCAGCGGAGGAAGACCTCAAGACCTGCGAGGCCAAGCTTGCCGACCACGACTCCGCGCTGTCCAAGGTGGTGGCCGACCAAGCCACGAAGCGCAAGCACCTGGACAAGCTGAAGGAGGAAGTAGCTGCGGAGAAGGCTCGGCTTGACTCCAGGGAGAAGGCCCTTGTTGCAGCTGAGGAGAGAAAGGCTACGGAGTTTGATGCCCTCCCCTCCGTCGAGCTCAGGCTCCGTCAGGCGCTGCACTCCATCTGCCGGGGGGGATTCGCGGAACACCTGGTGGCTCCTGAGAGCGGCTTTGCGGGGCTCTCTTTGAAGCTCGTCGAGGTGCTTGAGGGTGCCGTTACCATGGTGGAGACCGTCTTGGAGAGTGAGTTCCGCGACCTCTTCTCCGTGGCCGTGACGCGCGTCTTCAGCTACCTCTACCTTCGTGAGCCGGGTTTCGACTTCGACTCCGTGATCTGCCCGATTGATCCTGGGGTTCGCGCCGCTATGGCGACGACCGTGGAGGCGCTGATGAAGACGTTCGCCTGCGTCGCCGTTCCCTCACGTCCTGCAGCTGTAAGGGTCAATGACGACGATGACAACGGCAGCGATGTCGACGACGAGCTCCCCGTGGTTGAGGCGAGCGGTGGTGCCAGCTCCTCCTAGCTCCCCTTCCTGAGTCCTTTCCTGTAACGTTCATCGTGCCTCGCAGAGGCGTTAGACTTGTTTGCATTTCTGGAGACATTTAATGCTTGTAATGACTGCTAAATTATGTGGTTTCCTTCCTCGCTTTGTTTCCTTCCTGCTCGTTGTAGCGCTCTGCATCGGCAGGGCCCGGTTCCGCGTATACCTCGATCGCCGTTGGGGCGTCCGGATCACTAGGACGGTGCCAAGGGGCGAGGGGCTACGTGACCAGTGAGGCTCCTGAGTCGCGATGCTCAGGAGTCCCCCTTGACGTACGAGCAGCCCTCATGAAGGGAACGTGGCGAAGACGGGGTTGACTTGGAGATTTGGACCGCCTTGAGCTCTGCGTCGGCAGGGCCCGGTCCCGCGCATACCTGAACCGCCGTTGGGGGTCCGGATCACCAGGACAGTGCCAAGGGGTGAGGGGCCATGTGACCAGTGAGGCTCCTGAGTCGCGATGCTCAAGGGTCCCCCTTGACGTACGAGCGGCTCCCATACCTTTCCTCGCCAGCTTTCGCCTGAGAGGGATGCGTGAAGACCAGGTATCAGGGACCTGGTAAGGTGGCGTGCGCCAGGCCTGGCCTGGGTGTAGCCCCCATACAGCCCCCTCATGCGGGCATCCGAGGGGAATGGTGCGAGACGGGGCCGCGAGGGACCGTCTTGAGGTTGGATGCATCCGCTAGGGCGCCCTCAGTTGTTTATCCACCAGCGCGGAGCATGGGGCTTCCATGTTGCGTGGGCATAGCCGCTGGGCGACAGTGTTGCCAGCGCAGAGCATGGGGCTTCCACTTGGGCGTGGGAAGGGGGGGCCCGGCTCCTGAGCCCCCCAGGCGTGTACAACCCATCAAGTTCGTACGCGTGGCTTGCCCGGTAGAACTGGGAGGTGTATCTGGGCACTCGTGAGCCAGCACGGGTCTCACGAGGCCCTACCTCAAAGGTGGGTTGGGCCTGAGTCTTCCGGTGGGAGGCGCCATTGCAAGTCCTGTATATTTTGGAGAAACCTGCGCCGGATGAATTTCCAAGGGCCATCGCATGAGAAGGCCGAACACCAATGACCCCAGTAAGTGACATGAATGGGGCCGGCCCGCCAGACAGAGCTCAGCCATTGGATTTATCGACGCTGCAGGGACGGACCCGAGCACAGACGCCGTGCCAGGTCTTCTCATGCGACAAATCCGAGGAGAAAACACCTGGCGCGCAGCTCCCGCGGCGGTGAAAGGCTGACTGTGGTTGCAGGAACCGTGCCGCGCGCCCTGACTCACCCACTTTCAATTAGCTCATGCGAGGACGCAACACCAAGGGCCACGGGAGGTGACGTGCATGGGACTGGCCCGCGAGACAGAGCTCGACCACTTGGATTTGTCAACGCCACAGGGACGGACCCGAGCACAGACGTCGTGCCAGCCCTTAATCACGAGGCGGTCGAAGGTAGGATCATTAGGGCGCGACGACGTTCATGGTGGCGAAGCACCGAGCATGCAGGCTGGAATACATAGGAAATTGATCAAATGCATAAAAGGTTTTGACACATGCGCAAACGAAGCGGCTGCGGGGACGGGCCCTAACCACCTGAGGATAATGCAGCCCGATGGGCACCCTCAAACTGAGCAAACCAAAAAGTTACCTGGTATGAAGCAAAAAGTCACCTGGCGGCAATGCCGCTGAAGCGTCGAGGTAGTCGTCGGAGCCTGACCTTGCGTCTCCGTGAGCCTGGCTTTCATGAGCCCGACACCTCCTGAGGCTCGGGGCCCTCGCTCGGGCCTGGCACCTCCTCTAGCACCTCGCGGCGCCTGACGTTGTAAGGCGCAAGCATGGCCTGAGCAAGGCGCTGGTACGTGGCGCCCGCGTTCATCATTCCAAAAGGCATGCGGATGTAGTTGCATGGGTAGACCCTGCTGCGGCCGACGCGCGATGGCCAGAAGAGGTCCTGGGATGCGGCCCTGTTGATGCTCGGTATGTCGACGCAGATGCGCAGCATGCCGCCCGAGCCGACGATGGTAGCCGCGCTTGGTGGTGCAGGGCGACGCCCGCCTCGCATGGCCTGTGCTTCCTGAAGCTCCTCGATTGCGCTGGTGATGAACTCCCGCGAACTTGGCGCTTCACGCCATGCTCCTTGCTTGGGTGGCCGCATGCCGAAACACGCCTCCAAGTTGTGCTCGAACACCTCCCTCGTCACACTGGTCAGGTCGGCAGCCTTCCAGATGGAAGCCCCCAAGTCCGACCCAAGGGAAGCGTCGAGCGCGTCTTCCTATGCGAGGCAGGAAGGGACCTTGGCTCCGGGCGCGGAGCCTGAGGCGCCGTCCTTAGAGGTTTCAGCCCCCTGGCGCCCCTTGGAGAGGAGCTGCTTCTTCTTCCTGGGGACATCCTCACGAGGCAGGACGTCTCCTTCGTCGTCTGAGTGCTCGCCCGCTGCGGCACGGTAGGCACGCTCGAGGGAGCAAACGGCATCCTTCTCATCGTAGATGATGGTGATGACACCACCACTCCCCGGCATCGTGAGGACGTTGTAGCCATGGTGAGTCACCACCATGAACTTGGCAAGGGCGGGGTACCCGAGGATCATGTTGTACGGGAGGTGGATGTGGGGGGACGCATCATGGGCCACGTCGCCTGCCAGAGAGGGCGGGGGCCGGAGCGAGTAGGAGAGCGCCGAGGCATCGCCGGCGGCGCTGACGAGCTCTGCGATGCGCCCGAGCCAGTCGTCGTAGCGGTTGGGGGCAGGGCAGTAATGAAGCAACTCGCACGCCATGAAGAGCGCGCCTGACCCGCGCGCCTGCACTGGGCGAGCGTGGGAGGACGACCCAGTAGCTGGAACGATCGATAGAGTGGCGGTGCGGCCGTTGCGCCGCGCGGTGACCGGCTGTGACGAGTTCTGCTGCTCGTGGGCATCTGGGCCCGTGGCGGCGTCGGCCACAGGAGAGGCGGATCGGCGCACGGCGGTGTGGCCCACTGGCGCTGTCTGGGCGACACGGGCAGCCCGGCGCTCGGCGCGGGCTCAGCGAGAGTCAGCCATCTGAGAGGTGGAGCGGAGAAGAAGCGAAGCTTGAGGAAGACTTCAACACGCCCCCTACCTGGAGCGCCAAATATCGGATTTCGGGCTCCGCGAAACCCAGAGAGGTTCGAACATAGGGCCGTGTGTGAAGATCTCCACCAACTCCGGCCTCAAGCTCACAACTTCACAGCCTAGCCTGACGAACTCACTGCGAAGCATAAAACCCTACTCATGCCTTTTGGTGGATTGCCTCACGAGGAGGTTAGTGGATGAACGCCGGGCTGGCCGGTGACATCCATCCTGCTGAGCCCGCTGGCCCAGTCTTGTTGCACCAGAATGGAAACCTTTGGCGGGACGCCTTGGGAACCCGAGGATTTACCTAGGTTCGGGCCGCTGCGAAGCATAAAATCCTACTCATGCCTTTTGGTGGATTGCCTCACGAGGAGGTTAGTGGATGAACGCCGGGCTGGCCGGTGACATCCATCCTGCTGAGCCCGCTGGCCCAGTCTTGTTGCACCAGAATGGAAACCTTTGGTGGGACGCCTTGGGAACCCACGTACGCCCCTGCCTCCTTTGCACTAAAGCGAAAACTGTCTCCTCTGCGCCCGCTGGTGCCCGCCTGGCCCGGCTTGCGTCATCCTTGACCTCCCGAGGCCGAGCGTTGCATAGAGATCTCCGCCTCTCGGGAGGGGACCTGGGGAGGCCTCCCCCTTCTGGGAGTCTTGGCATTGTCCTCCTCACGAGGGTGGGACTCTCGCGAGGGCCTTGTCATGAGTGAAGCCGCGCCGGGCCGTATGGACCGTCGAAGCGGGCCACGCCCTGGGCCGCAGGCAGGCAAGTCTGGGTACCCCCGTTCCTATGACGCCAACAGTCCCCCCCAGCCCGCCCGCCACACACACATGCTTCGAGCCGCCGAGAGAGCATATCAACAACACGACCTATATATGTACCTATGAGAGGCAATTTCCTATGCATGGTGGTAGCTACACACCCTTTGGCATAAGTGCCTTTTTTGATATATGAGGTGTCGAGTTTCAATGGCATTAGCACAAGTGCATGTTTGTTGTATAGAAATGACCTTTTCTCACTTCTTTTTGTCCTTTTTATTTACGTTTTTGACACTAGTGTCTTTTCATTGTGTATAAATGGCGTTTTCTCCCTTCTCTCACTCTTTTTACTTGCCTTTTTGGCATAATTGTCTATTTGCTTGCTTGACTGGTCCAAAGTCACGATATTTCTATTATAGAACTATTTTTTATAGTCCAAAATAATTAGACATAAAAATTTAGGCCCTGTGTAGCTACCACCATGGGTAGCAAATTATTTCCGATGTACCTATATCCTAACAGAAACAAATTAATACCTATAGTTATAGCTTTGGTCAAATTACGTACCCACCCCCCTTCACCCACCGACTTGGAGCCATCGATCGAGAGGACGTATATTTGTGATGTATATAGTATATTACCCTCTTGATGCCAACTAATTAAAGTGATATGCCACGTGGACACGCGGATGGTGTGTGTCGTACATAACAACACATCATTTCCACTTCAAGCTATATATATCCAGAGGGTGTATGTATATATGAAAGTGTGGTGTGGGATGTTCAAATACCAAATAGACACAACTTTGATGTGACACCTGCACACGTACATCCTCGCAAACAAGAAAGTACAAGTACATAGGTAAAGGACCCAGAGTATGTATGCGCCGGTTTAAGTGGGAGGATTGACAATTCATCTATGTGTATGTGTGTGTATGTGTGTGTGTGTATGCGCTCAAACTTCTGTCTGGAATCTCACCATAAACTATATCGTAACAAATAACGAGAAGTCTATATCTACCTTGGTCAAATTATCCCGTAGTATGCGCCGGTTTAAGTGACAGACCACGCGGGTCCACAAATTGGCGCATTTCGTCCATAACCACACGAGGGAGTGTATGTAGACAACACCAGCGCATGCATGGCCCCAGGCACATATGTATGAAAGTGTTGTGCGATGTTTTCAAATACCAAACACACAACTTTCGCCGCCACATGTACATGTGTCTCCCGGACCAGAATGCCCCCGTACTAAGGTTAACGACCCATATATAGCCCCACGCCCACACTTCAAGCCAAGAGGAGAGATTCAGTGTGTACGATGCGTTCGAATTTTGGTTAGAAATCAATGCATACCAACAAGAAGAATCCACCTTGGTCAAATTAACATCTCTACTGCCGCTGGCCAAAGTGACGGCCCACGTGGACATGGATGAGCCTGTGTGACACCGATGACCACGTGAGAGAGTGTTTAACAAAACAACGACTGCATGAGGCCCACACATATGTTTATATAAATATATATATATATATATATGTAATTAAGTGTTTGTTTCGTTAGTACCCAATGGAACTTTAATGTCACTTGCCTCAGAAACTGTAAGCCGAGTTACGAAGAGGATCGATCACAACGCGTATAGTATATGTATGCCCTCCACCCCCCATTTACAAATGGTGGGATGGGTTCATGGGCTATATATGTGCATGCGCTCAAAAACATTTGTCTCTTTATTTAACCATGGCATATCATAACACATACCGAAAAGGATCCACCTTGGTCAAAACCATAATAGGTGACCACACATGGGCCCCATAGACTGACGCGTCACCGATTACCATGTGAGGGGGCCACTGAGGACCACCATCAGTTATGTGTGACCCAAGCAAATGTATGGGTTTTGTTTTTTCAGGTCAAAATGCCCACTGCATGACTTTGATGTGGTGCGTGCTTCACAAATTGGAAAGTCCCCACGCTAAAGAAAATTGCACGCAATATGCATGGCTCCTCCCACCCCTCCCGGCCCCTCAACTTTGAGCGGTAGGAGGTACTCATGAGTACGACACGTCAATCTTTGGTGTGGAATCTCACCATGATCTACGCAACATAGAGCAAAATGAATCCACCTTGGTCAACCCCTCTCGGCGCGGTTCAAAGTGTTAGACCACGTGGGCCATGAATGGGTGCGTCACTAATAACGCACGAAGATTGTATGAGGGACCACCACCACCGTGTGCATGCGTCCCAAACACATGCATGACGTTAGTGTTGTGTCTTGTTTCAAATATTCAATGCACAACTTTGATAATTTGGGGTGGCAACTGCCTCACAAAACGGACAAAGGCTCATGCCACGAAGTGTGCTGGAACGACTCCCCTCCCCCTCCCCCTGCGCGCGACCACCATCGAAAACACCACTTCGAGGCGCGTCAAACTATTTTTTATGTAGAAAACACGTGACACATGAGTTCGTGTTAAAATTATAAATTGTTCATATATCATTCGAAAAAATATGCATTAATTGAGTTTCCAGGAGTTTATTGGAGGAAATCATATGTGCCCTTGGGTTCATGTTCAGTCCCCATGCAATAAATGGTAAGAAACCTAAAACATCTTGGCGTCGTTGAAAACATTGAAAATATTGGTTTTTAGACAGCTCGACCTCAAACATCGAAAAAAATGTTCATTTTTAAATTGAAGTAAATCCAAAAATCAGCTGAAAATCATGAAACTTGGGATTCAGTTTCATGATACATATATATATATATATATTGTGATAACTTTTGGCCAAATTGGAGACAAGTTTTTGATATACTTTTCTTACAAACGGGAGCTTATTAAAGGTTGGTACACACAGTTGTCAGGTTACCATCACAAATGATTATTAAAGTATTCAACCGTGTGCATTGCTCCCAACAAAATATTATGTACCACCATGAGCCCTGCTTGCCGTGCGAGCGTACGTGAGTTGACGGGACGCATGCGAGTTGTCCGTTGCTCGGGCTGACCATGAGGCGTGTGACCAGGTGTGTAAATTGACGGGACGCGTGCGGGCAGGCCGCTGCGCTGGCTCACCGGGAGACGTATGAGCTGGTGTGTCAATTGACGGGACACGTGCGAGCAGTCCTCTGCGCAGGCTCACCGGGAGACGTGTGAGCAGGAGTGTGAAATAATGGGAGGCATGCGAGCAGACCACTACGCAGGCTCACTAGGAGGCGAGCCGTTTAACCGCCTCTCACCTAGCTCCCAACCACTCTATATTAATCGCGCATGTGCTGCTGGTTATACCAGGCGGCCGCACTCCCCTCTCTCCACACACCGCGCCTGCATCCTCGCCGTCGTTCCCAGTCATAAACGCTCTCGGTAGTGTATTAGATGGAGACCAAGCGCAACATCGGAGGAAGTGGTGACGCGGGGTTCAAATCCGGGGCCGGCAAAGCAACTAAGCATCTCTTGATGCTGGGCGACGAGGTTGCCCTCCCCGCCGATGAGGTCTCGCGTGGACAGAAGCGCGTCCATGACATTGTAAGCCCCATCGTGCCTCCCCAGCAGGAGACCGTGCTGCACAGAGACTACTATGACCTCTCTGATGACCACTCAGGCGACGGCGACTCCGACGGTGACAACTCCAACGACGATGGAGAACCGGTTAGACCCCCTATTTTGGTAACTACGTCATAGGGTATCTCTGATTAGTTCTATTTCCGCCTTTTTTGGAATGGAGAGCCTGGGGTTCATGTTATTTCAATCCATGTAATCAGAGTAAGATCCGATAGATCCGTGTAGTGTCTACGTATTGATTGTTTGTTAGTTAAATAATAAGTGACTTGGATAAGTGACATCTGTACAAACGATTATGCTAATATTATGTCTAAGGTTTTACAGTGATTTAATGGTTGATCTATACAAATGATCATTTTGCTAATAATCCGTCTACATAGATGATTATACATATACCCCTCTGTAAATAAACACTGTATAAGAGCATTGAGATCATTACTTTAGTGATAATAGGTAGTAGTACTTACTTGAAAGTTCCTTGTTTGTTTGACAATAATCGGTTCATGCATTTATAGTCATTAATTAATAATTTTGTTGCACTAAGTTGTTTGTGATATCATTTTATGCATTTCATTCATGAATGTCATGATTTTTTTTATTATATGTATAGGTGCTATCTGATGACGTTGGCAGCGATAAATATGACCAGAGGAGGTACAAGAAACAAAAGCTCACGGAGCTCTATGCGGGAACGCATAATCGTCGTATCAGGACCCGGAATGGGGGCTTTGGATGCCTGTTCTGCGCCCAAAGGCTTCACCCAACGTTTGCAAGTGTTCTGGAGCATGCTAGAGGACGAGCCGTTGGCTCCTTCAGCCAGAAGTATTCTCGCAGGGTGGCGCATGCCGCGTACGCGGAGTACCTGGAGAAAGTTTATGTTGTTGGTGGGTACGATCAGGATTGAGTTATATGTACATGCCTAACGCTACTCTAGCTATCTAGTTTGTGCGTCTTATATGTATGCTTGAGTATGTTTATTATGTGTTGATCTAGATGTTGGTGAGACTTTGATGTATGAACTAGTAGTACATACGTAGAGCAATGTAATTGCTGTCTTGGCTTCTTCCAAAGCATGTGTACTTAGATGAGGTGCTAAGTCCATTAAAAGTCTTAGCAACTACTCCTGCATTGGTGCTTAGCTTTTAGTGGCTAAGCTCCCTTCATTTAATTAGGTATAGACTCAGATTTAAGTAGCAACATCGAAGTAATTGTGTAGGATTTAAGTAGCAACGTCGAAGTAATTATGTAGTATTTAAGCAACAAATTGTGATTTCATTCCTGGACTCTGTTAAATCTGTTCGTACCTACTCTTTTAATTAACAATACATTGTTCTTCTAGCTTGTTCTAACTAAATAACCAATGTCCTCCCACTCCTCCACTCGTACCAGAAAGCACCATATTGACTTAACTATTTCTACCATTTGTGATACAATCAGTGAACTGGGATCGTATAAGAGTCGTATTTTGGCAGTACAATTTTGACTTAAATATGCAATGGACAATTGATATCTGCACCTTAACATGTAACCCACTTGATTTAATTACCATTCTAGCTTGTGTTTCCCTTCCCGAACTCAACGCAAATGAACTATATTATGCAACCGACAACGATCATTTGTGTCTGCACTGCTTTAAGTCATTGCACACACTTCGTTTTTGCCAACCATTTGCCATTTAACGCCCACAATAATGGGAGCATCTCTTCTAGCCGACACGTCCCCAACCGAGCCGGGCAGGGAAGCTTTGCACGGTTGCACGCGGGAACCTACGCGGTTGCGCGGGAACGGGCTCACCAACAATACGTTGGCGGCACTTCGATCTGTCGCGTGGCCAAACGAACCGCGTGTTCGTGCGCTGGTCAAGCTTGCACATCAATCCTCCGCCAGGAACACGGTGACAAGACGTGCGAATTACAGCCCTTCTAGCCCCCATTTACTCCACCGCTCTTTTAATCTATTGTCTCTCTTCAACATTTCCCCACAACGCAAGAAACACACCCATGACTCCAAATACAGAGAGGATATCATGCTCGGCTCCAATGGTGGAGCTCCCTGCGGCTGCCGACGACGAGTGGCAGTTCATCATTCGTGCCTACGTGGACACCCACGTAAGGTTCAAGAACCTCACGGTGGTGTACACCAACGACCCGGTGTGGGTGGAGAACTCCATCCACACCATGTAGCAGTTACTCCCTTTGACAAGTACAAAGTGTGGTTGGCTTCGACCTCGAGTACACTGGCGGTCGTGTCGGGCATGATCATAAGGTTATCGTCACCCAACTGTGCGTGGCCCATTACATCCTTGTCTACCAGTACTGCCTGGCCACAAGGCCTTGTGAGCGTTTCGCCAGGCGTGTCAACAGCCCCGACTACATATTTGGTACGGTGGACACCACCAACGATGAAAAGGTGCTCAAGACCACAGGCTTGGCCTGCCGGAATCTTGTGGACATCCAATGCGAGTACACGATCTTGGGAAGCAGGGAGAAGCATAAGGACTCCCTACTAGACCTTGCCATGGCCATCATCGACCCCTACTACAGAGGCATGAAGGATGTCTGCAAGAAGAAGAAGGTTGCCTGGCATCGCGCCTGGGTCTGAAGACTGGATGAAGATGACGTCAAGTACACGGCCAAGGACACGTATGTAAGATAGGAGATGTGCAGGTGGATCGTTGACATGAGGAAGTGCCTCCGTCCTGCGCCGACCGACACCCCTCGTTACAAGAAGTATAAATGAATGATTTGATGATCGTTACTACTAGTTTAGTATGCATGTACTTGAGGTGTGCAAATGTTATGTGTAGTCAGTAATGTAACTGGATACTTATTCAGGTTATGCAATCATGATGTTGTTCTGTGTTGTTCTGTAGACAGAGCATAGATATGGTATGCAGACAGAGCGAATCACATCGCTTACAATTAGAGAAAGGTACACGTCGGTGATGATTTCAACAATCACAGACAATTGGGTGCGAGCAAGTGTTTGTCCACAGCACACACAACTTATTATCAGGAATCATGTGTCTTTTTATCGGTCTTCCCACACAATTCCGATTACAGACCTGTTTGTCGGGTATCACAGACATCTTGTTACGCCGAGTCATTTGTGTCACTTTTGATCATCGCAAACAGTTTGTGTGAGCGACTTGTTTGCGGGGTATCACACACAATTTCAGAAGCCGAATCGGTTGTGTTATTTTGCCTCATCGCAAACAATTCATCCGGGTGAACTGTATGTCGTACATCACACACACCTTTATCTGGTGAAGCGTTTGCGTAATTCTGGCTCATCGCAAGTAGTTCATCTGTCACAACTGTATGCCGTAGATCGGACACGCAAATATTTTCATAATCATATTTGATGGATCCACCATCGCACACAGTTTCGTCAAAGGGTCTCTGATTGATGTGTCGTCTTTGGACCTTCCTGCAGTAGTGAGGCCCCCATCCGTTTCCCCCTCTCCCCCCTCGAATCCCGATCGTAGGTCACAGCACCGTCGTGCCCATAGCCGTGGTCATGCCCCCGAGTCCGTTTCCCCCTCCCCTCCCCCTTGAATCCCGACCGTAGGTCGCCGCACCATCGCACTCGTAGCCATGGCCACTCCCTGCAGTCATTTCCTCCTCTTCCCCCTCGAATCCAACCATAGATCCATCAAATTCACCTAATATATCAACAACTAATGAAATTGCATTACAAGCTCTCACTGTGATTGAATTAACTATATTTTTAACTTTATACAGTCACATTGTTCTGTATTTCCAGGCAAACAATGTGATTGTAATGCTCGTAATTTTTTGGGGGCAGTATGCGGTGGAATGGAAATCAAATTATGACCATGATTTGAGACTTGGAAGTTCCTGCAGAAACCCTCATATGAGCTAGAGTTGGATGCTAAAAATTAGTATGGAAGTTATGGGTGCTCATTTTGTAAAATGGACAAATGTTCATTCTTGGTAATGCTGATAATTTGAGCATTTTTAAAAAACAATTTGTTTACTTGTGATGATAAGTATCAAGTGTTCATGACTCTGTTTGTGTAGTATATCAAGCATAGCTCACATAGTTATGTTTTTTGGGTGTAGGAAAGATCACCGACGAGTCGCTCGACAACGCCCAGAAGATCACAGACGACACTCACATCCTTGACAACCATCTAGTGAGTAAAGATGGTCTATTTGGACATGTGATATATGTACTAGTGTTGTGTAGTACTAGTGTTGTCACACATTGATATTTGGACATATGATGATGTGGATATTTGGAAATATGATGGATATGTCTACTACATGTGTATGTGCTTGCCCAAGTGCTATCTTGGCTTTTGTTGTTTGCAGGGAAACACCAAGTGGCCTACCTTTTGATGGAGTGTTTATTCATCTCCGTTCCGGAAAATTTCAGGTGCTCCATATGTCCTATTTTTAGCAAAGGTCATGCCGAAATTTTCCGTGAATTTTGGCATGACTTGTGCTAGAAAGTAGGACATATCGAGTGCCCGGGATTTGTCAGAACAGGAATGAAAAGACATTCCGATGAAACATAGGCCATTTTTTATGTCATTATTCATTTTATTAATTTTAGAATTAAACGGGCAAATTAAGCCCTAGGCAACATGGCGAACAATGACGCGGTCGGGGTTTCTCACGCCGCCGCAGAGAATGCGAACCCATACTGATACGTCCATTTTGCATCATGAATTCCTATTGATATTTAGATTGTTTTTCGTCATTATTTAACTTTATGATACAATTCTAATGCCTTTTCTCTCTTAATTTGCAAGGTTTACACAAAGAGGGAAATTGCTGGAAACTAGAATTCTGGACCTGAAGGCCATGGAAAAGCTGGAAAATTTCTGCACTCCAAATGACCTGAAACTTCACACGGATTTTTTATGGAATATATAAGAATTATTGGAGCCAAGAGCCACCAGAGGTGGGGCACCTGCTACTCCCAAGGCAACAGGGTTGCCTTGGGAGGCCCACAGATAGGCTCTGATGCCCCTCTTCTGCTATAGTAAGGGGTTTGACCTAGAAAAAAATAAGGAGGATACTTTTGGGACAAAGCGCTGTCGTATTAAGGCGGAAACCTGGGCAGGAGCCCTTTTGCTCTCCAGCAGAGTGATTCCGCTGGGGAAACTTCCCTCCGGGAGGGGGAAATTGAAGCCATCGTCATAACCAATGCTTCCTGTCGGAATCGGGGCTCCGGGGACCCAAAGAGGTTCGAACACTGGGGTGCACTCGCTCTCATGCCCTACTCTGCCTCACAACTGTCGGCGTCCTGGGAACGGGGGTACCCAGACTTGTCTGCCTGCGGCCCAAGGCGTGGCCCACCTCGACGACCAAGTATGGCCCGACGCGGCCTTACTCAACACAAGGCCCTCGCGAGGCCACGGGCTCGCGGGGGGAAACAGCGCCAAGACCCGTAGGGAGGTAGGCCTCCCCAGGCCTCCTCCCGAGTGGCGGAGACTTCTATGCAACACACGACCTCAGGAGGCAAAGGGTGACGCCAGCCAGGCCAGGCGGGTGCCAGCGCGCCAGAGGGGACAGTTTCCCCTTTGGTGCAAAGGAGGCAGGGGCGCACACGAGTTCCCAAAGCGCCCCCCAAAGGTTTCCACTTCGGTGCAACAAGACCAAGGCCCCCAGGCCCCGCAGGACGGACGTCATCACCGAGCCTACTACTGCATCACCGTCGACTACTTTCTAGGCGAAGACCACCTTTCGTCAGGATAGGGTGTACCTCCTGTCCCCCTTTGAATTTGGCCGTTGTGGGATCCCTTCCCGCCATGGCGATAAGGGAAGAGGACCTGGGCCGTCATAAATAGAGGCTAGCCTGCTCTGTAGAGAGGATCGACGACACAACCACCCGCAAACACACCGCGAGGCCACTCACCACTGTACTAGTTCATCCTCATACCTCCTCGTGAGGCAATCCACAAAAGGCAGGAGTAGGGTTTTACGCTTCGCAGCGGCCCGAACCTGGGTAAACTCTCGTGTGCTATCTTCTTCCTCGCCATCGAGCGGGGTCATCGCGTTGTGGGCTTGGTGGGGGTGAAGCTGTTGAGGGATCTTCGCACACGCCCCTGGGTTCGAAATTCCTAGGGTTTTGCGGAGCCCGAAATCCGACATTTGGCGCACCAGGTAGAGGGTGTGTCGGAGTCTTCAGTAAGCTTCGCTTCCTCTTCACCCCTTCGCGTGATGGCCGATGCCGGACAAGCTCCTTTCGGCCTCGGCGGGTCTGCCTTCACCAACCCCGCCACCGCCATCCAAGACTCGCGCCTCGGCAGCGCGATGCAGGGTGGCCGTTACCAGGCCACCAGCATCGTTTCCGCCATCTTCGCAGCTCGTGCCGACCAGGCGCAGGGTGGGCGAACAGCATCCGCGGGACCAACCTCGCACTGCACCCACGTGGGAGACCTCAACGCACATGATGCACTTCTGATGGCGAGTGAGATGCTTCGCCATCGCCCGACACACGGGGGCTTCGACACTTGGGCCGACCACATCGCCGAGTTGGTTAACGTCGCGAGGAGGGCTTGGCTCCACCGCTCCTCTTCGTGACCACCGGCGCGGGGCGCCGGGGGCTCGTTCACCGCGGGCGAGCCCGAGCAGGGCCCGGCGCATGCCGTACTTCTTCTTCTCCAGATCCTAGTGACAGGCTTGGGACACCGCCCGGCCATGTCGGTGGCGCCCTTGAAGAAGGTGACGGGACGCTCCGCGCGCACCCCGGCACGCACGCCCATGCCCAGACGGAGCATCAACGGCCCGGGTCATCCTGGCGGGAGCGCGCCAACCGGCGCAGGGAGCAGGCGGCTCGGGCTTCTGGTCAGGCAGATAACCGTAACGGAGGCGCAGTGGACAACCAGGGAGGCAACCCACGTCAAGACACGCGCGGCCCACCCCATGGCGGCGGCAGAGGTAAGCCACTTCGGGCGGAGGCCCGCTGCAGGAGGGTCTGTGGGCAGCACGCTCCAGGGGGCGTCATCTCGCCACCCGGTGAGGCTGCCCTTGATGTGCACGGAGATGGCTCAGGAGGGAGCCAAGGCCCCTATACAGGGGCCTACGTTCCGAGCTACATGATTCATGCGGAGGGCGCGGAGGATCAGACGCCCCCCGCAGGTGCCAGAACCCTCCCAGAATAGGAGGATGTCCCGGACGCTCTCCCCAAGCCGGGCATGGGGGCTTCCATGGAGGGAGCACCAGGCCAGGTTATGCAAGCAGGGGAGAGGGGGCGTCCTGGGAAGCGTGGGGGCATGACGCAGCCGCTGCCCCCATGAGCAAGCAGCGCACAGCTGAGCCCAGGGCCTCAGGAGCGACCACCTAGGAGGATCGGCAAGATACGAGCAGCGCGGTCCACCCGCGGCAACGGGAGCGCCGGCACGGCCCTCCGGAGGGGAGGGCCTTATGAGGCCCGCGTGCCGAGGTCCGGCCGACACCACGACACCTCACGAGGCGGATTCACCGACACAACACCTCTGCAGCTGCGCTGGGTGCATTGCGCTCATGTTTGGGCCGCGGGAGCGCAATCCCACGGCTAGGTGGGAGCAGTGCACTCAGGTTTGGGCTGTAAAGGCGCGCAACCGCGCAGCAATGCGTGGGATGGCTCTTAACCAAGTTGGGAGCACCTGGGCCGTGCGCCCGGGGTCTTGCCCAGCTATCTCCGGCCGTGACACTCTCAGGTAATAATGAGTGGGATGTATACGCCTGGAGCCCCCCGAGGACGCGGAGGGGTTCCATCCCACGCCCAAGTGGAAGCCCCATGCTCCGCGCTGGCGGACAACACTGCCCTCCAATGGCTATGCCCACGCAACGTGGATGCCCTACGCTCCGCGCTGGGGGAAGACGAAGGTGAAGACTAGCCTAGGTGTCGGACATGGCTGTTGCTTGCTTCTTTTTGTATTCGTATTGCCACTTTTTGAAATGAAGTTGAAGATTTCGTAACTCTATTTGAAAAGGGGCGGGATTTTTTCTCTCTTCGCGATTCCTCTTTCTGGCCTTGAAGTCTCTTTTCTTTTGGATTGGCACCTTGCCGAGGCCCATGCACCTTGGCCTCACCTCATGGCCTTTTAGAGCGGGCCGGCAAGGACCTGTTGGCTCGAAAGCATGTTTTTTTGGCAGTCGACTCCCGCTTGGGGGCTCTGGCCGTTGCCCAGCGCGGCATCACAGAACATCGGGAGGATCAGACACCTCCCGGAGTAGAAACTGACGGAAAGGTATGGGAGCCGCTTGAGCGTCAAGGGGGACTCCTGAGCAACGCGCCTCAGGAGCCACACTGTTCTCGTAGCCCCTCGCCCCTTGGTCTCGTCCATGTGATCCGGACGCCCCAACGGCGGTCGAGGTATGCGCGGGATTGGGCTCCGCAGACGTAGAGCGCCACTTGAGCGTCAAGGGGGGGTTCCCAGGTAACGCGCCTCGGGAACCTCACCGATCGCGTAGCTCCGCGCCCCTTGTTCTCATCCTGGTGATCCGTACGCCCCAATTGCGGCCGAGGCCTCGCCCCTTGGTCTCGTCCTGGTGATCCGGACGCCCCAACGGTGGTCGGGGTCTGCTCGGGATCAGGCCCTGTCGACGCAGAGTGCCGAAAGGGCTCCCGGACCACCCCGCAAGCATGGAAGGAGCCCTCCCCGACGGGATCCTCGACCTCCCTGGACGCTCCGCCTACGCCTCGCGACGCTCGAGCTCGCCACGACCCGATGAGCTAAGTACACCTGCCAAATGAGGACATAACCTTCTAAACAAATGATAGCCCGAATGCCGGGCAGGAGGCATCAGCACTAATGTAAAAATACAGGTGCTACGGTCCGCTACGTAACCCCATCAGGATTCTTGTGGTTCCAGGAGCAAGGAAGGGCAGTGCGAGGGAAGGAGTCCGGCCACTCTAGGTGACGTGGCTAAGAGTCTGACCTTGGGGGCGGTGCATTCCCCCTCAGGAGGGCCCGCCCCGCGAGGGCCCGACCGGATGCCGTTGCCGGTGAAAGCACAATGTGCTCCCTTGGTGGTTTTGATAATTCATGACAACATGCATTGTCTCTTGGACTAATATTTTTACCTAGTGTATTTCAGATAAAGTCCACAGAGAGGGTTGGCAAAAGGATTGTGGAGATTGTGGAGAAACCCCAAGATGCAAGGAAATGGATTGGCAAAGCTTCAAGCAAGAGGACTCTACATTTTACTCTGTGAGAAATCACTTTGAGTCCATAGGAAAGCCAATACTATTAAAAGGGGGTAAGGTACTATTGGTGAACAAAATGCTCATACGTGCACAAGTGATAGTCGCCAAAAACACCCACAAGCTCTTCCACAAAAGTCTGTCCAAAGTCAAATATCCAAAATCGGTGCAACCAACACTTTCCACTCGGTGCCACCATTTCCCATACACAGACAGACCTAAGCCAAACCCTAGCCTTTCGGTGCAACCGGTTCTGCTTCGGTGCCACCGAGTTTGGGTTGCCAACTTTCTGTTACCCAATTTCACAAAATCGGTCCGACCGAGTTTGTGGAATCGGCGTCACCGAGATTGGGCAATCTGAACGTTGGTCACCTTATCGGCGCAACTGAGTTTTATATATCGGTCTCACCGAGATTCAAAAGTTACTGCCTTTTGGTCACGTCGGTACCACCGAGATTAACACATCGGTGTCACCGAGGTGGTCATTCTAGGTGTAACTGTTGGATTTTTGGAGATGCCTATATATACTCCTTCACCACCACCTACTCGAGAGAGAAGCACTCAGAACTATTCCATACTTGCCCTATCCTATTTTCTGAGAGAGAGCCACCTACTCATGTGTTGAGATCAAGCTATTCCATTCCTACCATATGAATCTTGATCTCTAGCCTCCCCAAGTTGCTTTCCACAAAATCAATCTCTTCCACCATAGCCAAATCTATGAGAGAGTGATTGTGTGTTGAGGAGTCTATCATCTTGAAGCACAAGAGCAAGGAGTTCATCGACATTGCCGATCCTATTACCTTTTGGAGGGTGGTGCCTCCTAGATTGGTTAGGTGTCGCTTGGGAGCCTCCTACTTCGTGTTGTGGAGTTGAACCAAGAAGTTTGTACGGGCAAGGAGATCGCCTACTTCGTGAAGATCTACCCATAGTGAGGCTAGTCCTTTGTGGACGGAAGCCATTATGGAATAGTCAAGGTTGCTACTTCGTGGACCCTTATGGGTGGAGCCCTTCGTGGACTCTCGTGACCGTTACCCTCCGTGGGTTGAAGACTCCATAAACGTGGACGTACGATAGCACCACCTATCGGAACCACGGGAAAAATCTTCGTGTCCCTCATGCGTTTGATCTCCCTATCTCAACTCTTTACTTCATGTGCAATGTCTTTACTTTCCGCTGCCATACTTGTTGACTTGCATGTGTAGGGTATGATTGACTTGCTATTATTGTTAAAATCTGCCAACCTATTAACTTGGGAAAAGGTTAGGTTTTAAATTCCCGCTAGTAGTCTATTCACCCCCCCCCCCTCTAAACACTCTTCTAGTGATCCCACAATTGGTATCAGAGCTTTGGACTCCATTGCTTCGGTTTAATCACCGTGGAGGAAGATGGATGTGTCTAGTATAGGGAGTTTGAGTTGTAGAGTGCCTATTCTTGATGGAGAGTACTATAGTCAATGGAAAACTTTGATGCTTGAGCTGTTTAATGAGTTTCAATTGAGCAAATATGTTAAGAGCCCCTATGTTCCTCCCATTGATCCTTTACATCCCACACACAAAGAGGAAATTGATATGCTATGCAATCTTAGAACTATTAATCTCATTGTTAGAGCATTGCCTAGAAATGTGCTTAATCAAATGAAGAATTTCGAATGTGCTTATACTTTGTGGAATGACTTGGAGAAACGATATCCAAGTTATTCATTGAGTAATCTTGATGAAATTCTTCATAAAACTATTGCCTTCCACAAAATGACGCCTAGTAATCCCAAGTTTGATGACTATCTATTTGAGCTTAGAGACCTCATGCATGCTAAAGGAGATGTCATAACCATAAGCAACATCATTGTAAAAGCCATTCGAATTCATAATCTTGAACATTGTCATGATCACAATCCTAACGAATCTCTTGTTCTTTGTGACGAGGATTTTCCACTTGATGATGACAATGTGGAACATGGCTACTATGATGAAGATGAGTTGTTCAACATCGAGTATGAGAAGATCATGAAGAATCTAAGTCTCATGGCAAACTTCAAGGATTACATGTGTGGAGGAAAAGAGTGAATTCTTGATAGCGGATGCACCGATCATATGACCGGAGATAGAGAAATATTTGAAGAGATCACACCAAACCATGGACCGCGAAGGTACGTAACATTTGGAGACAACTCCAAGGGTAAGGTACTTGGTCTTGGTAAGGTGTCCATATCCCATGATAGCTCTATTCAAAACGTCATGCTTGTTGAATCTCTTTTTTACAATCTTCTTTCCATATCTAGACTTGCCGACTTTGGTTTTAATGTGCTATTCACGAAAATAGATTGCCAAGTGTTTCGTCAAGATAATCATAAAATGGTCTTTACCGGTTTCCATAGAGGTGATCTATACATTGTCGATTTCACTAAGAGATCCATACCTCGTACTTGTCTTATTGCAAAATCTTCTAAAGGTTGGCTTTGGCATAGAAGACTAGGACATGTTGGCATGCGTAACTTAGACAAGCTTATCAAAGGTGATCATATACTTGGTGTTAAAGATGTTATCTTTGACAAAGATAGACTTTGTAATGCTTGTCAAGCTGGAAAGCAAGTAGGTGGAAGTCATTCCGTTAAGAATATCATGACTACTAGGAGACCACTCGAGTTACTTCACATGGATCTTTTTGGTCCCAATGCTTACAAGAGTCTCGGTGGAAATTCCTATGGTCTAGTTATAATTGATGATTTTTCCAGATTTATGTGGGTATTCTTCCTTGATGATAAGTCGTAGGTGCAAAAGATCTTCAAGAACTTCGTTCGCAAAGCGCAAAATCAGTTTGAAGTGAAGATCAAGAAGGTTCGGAGCGATAACGGATCGGAGTTCTAGAACACCCATGTGGATACCTTTCTTGACAAAGAAGGTGTTTCACATGAGTTCTCGGCTACGTACACACCTCAACAAAATAGAGTTGTTGAGAGGAAGAACCGGACGCTTATTGAGATGGCAAGAATGATGCTTGACGAATACAAGACGCCAAGACACTTTTGGGCAGAAGCCGTGGAAACAACATGTCATGCCACAAACCAACTGCTGAAAATCCCAAGAGGTTATCCAGACAAATTCTAGGTTCTGAAAAGAACAAGGGAACTACCTCTAGAGTTGAGGATGAAGATGCTATGTCTGCTTCGATGAAGCTTAGACCACACCTTCCTGAACATAATGTCAGCCACCTACTTGCTGAAGATATGAAGAAGAGGAAGGATTCTGGTTTGAGCGCATAGAGAGCTGTTGATCCATATGCCCATAGGAGAAAGACAGCTGTGGACTACAGATTCTACACCAAGGAGCAACAGGATTTCTATGAGACTGTGCTGCTTGACAAGAGTCCAGCTGTGAGTGACATGAGATACGTTGACTGGAAGTTCATCAAGGAGAATGAAGATTAGTTTCCAAATGTTCAAGACAACTTTCACTGCATTGGCTTGGATGAGTTTGTTGGCAAAGAGTTTACAGCATGGAATGATTAGATGATCATGCAATCCTACTCCACTGCTCATTTCTATGGAGATGGTAGGATTGTATGGATGACTGAAGAAGCTAGATACGAGTCTACTATTGATGATTGGGCTGCCATCTTAGGAGTCCCAGAGGTGCAGGATGGTGACTTGGATGTCTACTCAGAATCCAAGGAGAGTCATGATGCTATGAAGGACATGTACAATGCTATCCCTGCTGCTAACTTGAAATCTCACAAGTTAGGTTCTATCTACTTCCTCCAGGCTGGCCTCCGCACCATGAACACTATTTTGAGGCATACCTTGATGCCCAAGTCAGGAGATGAGAAGATGATCCGAGGCTACTCCATCAACATGCTAATCCATCTTGACAGACACACCAGGATTAGAGTTATGGATTTGATTGTAGAGACAGTGAAGAGGGTTGCTGCTGATCAGAAGCGCTCTTGCTGCTATGCACCCTATATCTAGATGCTCATTAACTCCAAGCTGGAGAAGCATATCTTTGCTCTGGACAGACCCCACTTGCCCCTACAGCCAGATTTAGAGGACAACGTTGTGGTGATGGACCCAGATCATCCCACATCAGCTGTAGCTCAAGCACAGACAGAGGCAGAGGTAGCTAGAGCCACTAGTGCTCAAGTCCCTAGATCCAGGAACGAGCAAATGGATCTCTTGATCTCATCAGTTCAAGGCATGCAGAAGGACATTAAGGACATTCTGAACAATCAAAACAGTCTTGTCAGGATCTTCGAGAATAGGATCAAGACCCTTAATGACAAGGTGGATGGGCTGACCAAGACAGTCAATGAGCTCAAGAAGGAAGTTGACTCTGTGCCTCTTCCTCACTCTTCTGATGATGATGATGATGAGGATGACTCACCTCTCAGGCCAGGCACACACTTCACTACCCAGGCCAAATCAGCCACCGTGCCAGCTCCAGATTTGAGGCCCTCTTCATCAGCTCCTGCTACTGTCACCTCAGCTCCATCAGCTCTAGTTCCTCCAGCTGCTACTCCAACTCAATCCACGACATCAGCTGAGATCTTCGCCGACGCAGTTCTCTCGACTCCTTCATCAACAACCGGAGGAGATCATCCCAAGAACGCTTAGATATATGCCTTTGAACTTTTTGGTAACTTGTTGCCAAAGGGGGAGAAGTGTATATAGATCTTTAGGCTTCGAGTGAGAGAGCGTTTGGTTTTTATCGCTTTTTCAAAAACATTTGGTCTTTTGGTTGCTTGTGTTAAACATTTGTTGGTGTTTGATCATACGCTTAGTGTGTGCTGCTACTATTTCCTATCATTATGCTAGTTATGAGATGATCTTTCACCTTTGCTTGATTGTGTTGTGCTATGATGTTAACTCTTATTATTCTCGCACACCACCAAGATGTATGTGACATGGAAGAAGTGCCCTATGTACCTAATCGATTGTGCATTTGCATTCAAACGCAAATTTAAAATAATGCACAAATTTAGGGGGAGCTCTTCCTTATCACATACTTCTCAAAGCGACGATTATATTCATTGATTATATCTTTGTCGAAGCTTTGATCTATATGTTCTGATCAATTACCAAAAAGGGGGAGATTGAAAGAACATTTGCTCCCTTGGTGGTTTTGGTAATTAATAACAACATATAAGTCATTGAACTAATGTTTCCACTAAGTATATTTCAGGAAAAGTTCAATGATAGGATTGGCAAAAGGATTGTGGAGATTGGGGAATTACCCCAAGATGCAAGGAAATGGATTGGCAAAGCTTCAAGCAAGAGGACTCTACATTTTACTTTGTGAGAAATCACTTTGAGTCCATAGGAAAGCCAATGCTATTAAAAGGGGGTAAGGTACTGTTGGTGAACAAATGCTCATACGTGCACAAGTGATAGTCACCAAAAACACCCACAAGCTCTTCCACAAAAGTCTGTCCAAAGTCAAATATCCAAAATCGGTGCAACCAACACTCTCCACTCGGTGCCACCGATTCCCATACTCAGACAGACCCATGCCAAACCCTAGCTTTTCGGTGCAACCGATTCTGCTTCGGTGCCTCCAAGTTTGGGTTGCCAACTTTCTGTTACGCAGTTTCACAATATCGGTACCACCAAGATTGTTGGATCGGCGTCACCGAGAATGGGCAATCTGACCGTTGGTCACCTTATCGGTGCAACCGAGAGTTATATATCGGTCTCACCGAGATTCAAAAGTTGCCACCTTTTGGTCACTTCGGTACCATTGAGATTAACACATCGGTGTCACCGAGTTGGTCATTTTGTGTGTAATGGTTGGATTTTTGGGGATGCCTATATATATCCCTTCACCACCACCCACTCGAAAGAGAAGCACTTAGAACTATTTCATACTTGCCCCATCCAGTTTTCTGAGAAAGAGCCACCTACCCTTGTGTTGAGGTCAAGATCATCCACTTCAACCATATGGATCTTGATTTCTAGCCTCCCCAAGTTTCTTTCCACCAATCCCATCTCTTCCACCAAGCCAAATCTTTGAGAGAGTGATTGTGTGTTGAGGAGTCTATCATCTTGAAGCACAAGAGCAAGGAGTTCATCATCATTGCCGAGCCTATTACCTTTTGGAGGGTGGTGCCTCCTAGATTGGTTAGGTGTCGCTTGGGAGCCTCCTACTTCGTGTTGTGGAGTTGAACCAAGAAGTTTGTACGGGGAAGGAGATCGCCTACTTCGTGAAGATCTACCCATAGTGAGGCTAGTCCTTTGTGGACGGAAGCCATTATGGAATAGTCAAGGTTGCTACTTCGTGGACCCTTATGGGTGGAGCCCTTCGTGGACTCTCGCGACCGTTACCCTCCATGGGTTGAAGACTCCATAAACGTGGACGTACGATAGCACCACCTATCGGAACCACGGGAAAAATCTTCGTGTCCCTCATGCGTTTGATCTCCCTATCTCAACTCTTTACTTCATGTGCAATGTCTTTACTTTCCGCTGCCATACTTGTTGACTTGCATGTGTAGGGTGTGATTGACTTGCTATTATTGTTAAAATCTGCCAACCTATTAACTTGGGAAAAGGTTAGGTTTTAAATTCCTGCTAGTAGTCTATTCACCCCCCCCTCTAGACACTCTTGTAGTGATCCCACAATTGGTATCAGAGCTTTGGACTCCATTGCTTTAGTTTAATCATGGTGGAGGAAGATGGATGTGTCTAGTATAGGGAGTTTGAGTTGTAGAGTGCCTATTCTTGATGGAGAGTACTATAGTCAATGGAAAACTTTGATGCTTGAGCTGTTTAATGAGTTTCAATTGAGCAAATATGTTAAGAGCCCCTATGTTCCTCCCATTGATCCTTTACATCCCACACACAAAGAGGAAATTGATATGCTATGCAATCTTAGAACTGTTAATCTCATTGTTAGAGCATTGCCTAGAAATGTGCTTAATCAAATGAAGAATTTCGAATGTGCTTATACTTTGTGGAATGACTTGGAGAAACGATATCCAAGTTATTCATTGAGTAATCTTGATGAAATTCTTCATAAAACTATTGCCTTCCACAAAATGACGCCTAGTAAACCCAAGTTTGATGATTATCTATTTGAGCTTAGAGACCTCATGCGTGCTAAAGGAGATGTCATAACCATAAGAAACATCATTGTAAAAGCCATTCGAATTCATAATCTTGAACATTGTCATGATCACAATCCTAACGAATCTCTTGTTCTTTGTGACGAGGATTTCCCACTTGATGATGACAATGTGGAACATGGCTACTAAGATGAAGATGAGTTGTTCGACATCGAGTATGAGAAGATCATGAAGTATCTAAGTCTCATGGCAAACTTCAAGGATTACATGTCTGCAGGAAAAGAGTGAATTCTCGATAGCGGATGCACCGATCATATGACCGGAGATAGAGAAATGTTCGAAGAGACCACACCAAACCATGGACCGCGAAGGTACGTAACATTTGGAGACAACTCCAAGGGTAAGGTACTTGGTCTTGGTAAGGTGGCCATATCCCATGATAGCTCTATTCAAAACGTCATGCTTGTTGAATCTCTTGGCTACAATCTTCTTTCCGTATCTAGACTTGCCGACTTTGTTTTTAATGTGCTATTCACGAAAAAGATTGCCAAGTGTTTTGTCAAGATAATCATAAAATGGTCTTTACCGGTTTCCGTAGAGGTGATCTATACATTGTCGATTTCACTAAGAGATCCAAACCTCGTGCTTGTCTTATTGCAAAATCTTCTAAAGGTTGGCTTTGGCATAGAAGACTAGGACATGTTGGCATGCGTAACTTAGACAAGCTTATCAAAGGTGATCATATACTTGGTGTTAAAGATGTTATCTTTGACAAAGATAGACTTTGTAGTGCTTGTCAAGCTGGAAAGCAAGTAGGTGGAAGTCATCCCGTTAAGAATATCATGACTACTAGGAGACCACTCGAGTTACTTCACATGGATCTTTTTGGTCCCAATGCTTACAAGAGTCTCGGTGGAAATTCCTATGGTCTAGTTATAGTTGATGATTTTTCCAGATTTACGTCGGTATTCTTCCTTGATGATAAGTCGCAGGTGCAAAAGATCTTCAAGAACTTCGTTCGCAAAGTGCAAAATCAGTTCGAAGTGAAGATCAAGAAGGTTCGGAGCGATAACGGATCGGAGTTCAAGAACACCCATGTGGATACCTTTCTTGACGAAGAAGGTGTTTCACATGAGTTCTCGGCTACGTACACACCTCAACAAAATGGAGTTGTTGAGAGGAAGAACCGGACGCTTATTGAGATGGCAAGAACGATGCTTGACGAATACAAGACGCCAAGACACTTTTGGGCAGAAGCCGTGGAAACAACATGTCATGCCACAAACCAACTTTACTTGCACAAGCTTCTCGGTAAAACGGCATACGAGCTACTCACCGGTAACAAACCCCAAGTTGGATACTTTCTGGTATTCGGCTCAAAGTGCTACATTCTTGATAAGCATCGTTGTACTAAATTTGCTCCTAAATCTCATGAAGGATTCCTACTCAGTTATGGATCGAACTCTCACACATACCGTGTCTACAACAACTTCACTCGAAAAGTTGAAGAGACGGTAGATGTGAAGTTTGATGAATCTAATGGTTCGCAAGTCGAACAATTGCCAAATGACGTAGGTGATAAGGATCCTTCGGAAGCTATCCAAGACTTGTCCATCGGCAAGATTCGTCCCATGGAGGTGAAGGAAAGTACTTCGTCAACTCAAGTGGACGCCCCTACTGCATGTCAAGGTGAACCTCAACACGACATGGAATCATCCACAAGCGGTACACGACAAGATGATGAAGAGGAGGAAGTACATCATGAAGATCCGGCACAACCTCCTTCACCACCACCTCAAGGGAACGACACCTTCGAATACAATGATGATGAAGGAGATGACGATGAAGAAGAAGCTCCACCATCCAACAAGCCAAAGCTACCCCGAGTTCGAGCACAAGTGACCAAGAACCATCCTCTAAACAAAATCTTTGGTGATATACAAACAGGGAGAATCACTCGCTCTAAAACTCGCCTAGCTACTTTTGTGAGCATTATTCTTTCATCTCTAGCATTGAACCCTTGAAGGTAGAACAAGCTCTTGAAGACCCGGATTGGGTGAACGCGATGCATGAAGAGCTTCACAACTTCGAAAGGAACGAAGTGTGGACACTCGTGGAGAAGCCCAAGGATGAGAACAACATCATCGGAACCAAATGGGTGTTTCGGAACAAGCAAGACGAAGACGGTCAAGTCATACGCAACAAGGAACGTCTCGTAGCCCAAGGATATACGCAAGTTGAAGGTATGGACTACGGTGAGACCTACACCCCCGTCGCTAGACTTGAAGCTATTCGCATTCTTCTTGCTTATGCTAATCACCATGATATCACGCTTTATCAAATGGACATTAAAAGTGCCTTTTTAAATGGTGAGATTGAAGAAGAAGTCTATGTTAAGCAACCACCTGGATTTGTGAATCCTAAGAAACCTAATCACGTATACAAGCTTCGTAAAGCTCTTTATGGTCTTAAGCTAGCCCCTCGTGCTTGGTACAAATGCTTAACGAAGTTTCTCATTGAAAAGGGTTTTGAAATTGGTAAAATTGACGCAACCTTATTCACTAAGAGAGTTAATGGTTTATTATTTGTGTGCCAAATCTATATGGATGATATTATCTTTGGATCTACTAACCCACAATTTAGTGAAAGATTTGGAAGGTTGATGTCCAAGAAGTATGAGATGTCCATGATGTGTGAGCTGAAATTCTTTCTTGGTTTGCAAATCAAGCAAACAAGAGAAGGAACTTTCATCTCTCAAACTAAGTATACCAAGGACTTGATCAAGAAGTTCAACATGCAAGAATGTAAAGGTATGAAAACTCCTATGCCTACTAGTGGACATGTTGATCTTACCAAGGAGGACGAACCGGTTGATCAAAAAATTTATCGATCTATGATTGGTTCATTGCTATATCTATGTGCCTCTCGTCCTGATACTATGCTTAGTGTTTGCATGTGTGCTAGATATCAAGCTGCACGAAAAGAGTGTCATCTTTTGGCCGTAAAACGTATTGTGAGATATTTGATACAAACACCAAACTTTGGCATTTGGTATCCCAAGGGATCTTCCTTTAACCATGTTGGCTATTCCGATTCGGACTATGCCGGTGACAAGGTTGATAGAAAATCCACCTCGGGTACTTGTCAATTTTTGGGTAGATATCTTGTGTCTTGGTCCTCCAAGAAACAAAACTCGGTATCTCTATCTACTGCCGAAGCTGAGTATGCCGGATCGTGTTGTGCACAATTACTATGGATGACACAAACGCTTAAGGATTATGGAATCCATGTTAAAAATGTTCCATTACTTTGTGACAATGAAAGTGCTATTAAAATTGGTCATAATCATGTGCAACATTCTCGAACTAAACATATTCAAGTTAGACATCATTTCATTCGTGATCATGTTGCCAAAGGAGATATCTATCTTAAGCATGTCCGTACTAACAAGCAATTGGCCAATATCTTTACTAAGCCACTTGATGAGAAAACGTTTTGTTACTTGAGAAGTGAGTTGAACATCATTGATGCTTCAAACTTGAGCTAGACTCACTCGATTGCATGCAAGGGCATGAGCTTACTTGATACTTCCATGATACTCTTGATATATTATCTTATACCATGGAATTCTATGCTCCCTTGTATTGCATCTAACCTTTTGTAGGTACTTGGAAGAACCTCATTCCACAAGATTGCCATCAAATCCAATCATAAGCAATCTTGTCATGACCAAGTATCCACAAGTTCTCTTGATGATGGAAGGAAGAAGACAACAAGAACATATCCTTGACATATATTTATACTTCACAATTGGTATCGTGTCATATCATGTTCTTCCTTGCTTGACAAACCTATGTAGGTGACAAGTGAACTAAAACGAGAAGGATTGCTCCCAACTCAAGATGATCTTCATCAACCTCGAGCATCCTCAACAAGTTCACCTACAAGCCACGTCATCAACATCACTCAAAGGTATGTACTCATATCCTTGAAAAGGCTTTACTCCAAGTCATGAGCTAAAGCAACTCAAGTGATATGAAAACATTAAAATGCTTAATCAAAAAATGGTAATCCCATTTTGAGCTTAACGATGAGTATGACCTATGATCAAGTATTCTTGCTTGGCTCCTAAGTCAATATACTCTAATATAGGTGACACAGTCACCGCCCATCATCTAGTTAAGAATCTTGTGTGGTTCATTCTCAATTTGCAAGATTTGTTGGAACCACTCAAATCTCCTCTAGTTGATATCTCTTTGTAAAGTTTTTTTTTAAAATTTCTTTTGACACTTTGTTATTGGCAATGTTTGAGAAATCTCGATCTACTTCGGAGTCTCCGATTTCAAAATCACCTTGCCAAGTTTCTGTTTTAGCCTCGGAGCCACCGATACAAATAACTCGATTCTATCGAATTAGCAGATGAGCTGTAAAACAACCTCTCGGTACCACCGGAATGTTTGTATCGGAGTCACCGATTTGATTTCTTCTCTAATTTGTGTTCATAATTGCAAATCTTTGTTTGTTTAGTGATCCTACAAGTGATGACTTTGTTACTTCGATGATCCCTTCTTATTTATTAAAAAAATTAGGGGGAGAAATTCTTTATTCAAGAATCCCTAACTTAAAGGAGAAGTCTTACAAGCTCTCAGATCAGCCAAAGGGAGAGAAATTATTTTCAATGATTCCCTCAATTTTCTTTTCTATGATCCCTAATTTCAATGACCCTTGTTCTCAAGGATCCCTTCTTATCAATGATCCCTGTATCTGACCCTACGTATGACCTTTTTGGAAATTAATGCCAAAGGGGGAGAAATACCAAAGCTTCAATGCTAAAGGGGGAGATACATGCTTATGCAAAGGGGGAGATATAATCAAGGAGGAGAGGAGAATATCAAAGCTTACATATACATACACAAGGGGAGAATACCAAAGTAGGGGGAGAAAAATATGTTCGGGAGAAAAATATGTTTATTTCACTTGTCTACTCATGTTAGACTTTTCTCACCCTATCCAATCCCAATATCTACATGCTAAGATTCAAGGGGAGAGGATGATCTACTATTTTCATATCTAAGGGGAGAAAACTCTAAATGATTTTGGAGACATATCAATCTTAAGGAATACTATCTTCCATATGTTCTCCATATCTTGGTACTTTTGAGTTCTATTACCTTGTTGATTAGTAGAATACTCTTGTGTTTCCTAACACTGTTTTCTCAAGTGTGTTTCTACTATAAGAATGCTCAAGAACTCAAGGTAAGCATATGCATCATATCTTTGATCAAGATGATCTCTTGCTTCTTGCACATATTGGTTGCAAGATTGAAGTCTTGAACAAGGATACATCTCATTCATATATATTTGATGCGTATCGCCAAGATACACATGACTCATTATATCCCTTCTACTACATGTGTGTCCATGCATTCCAAAGCAACTATCCTTTAAAGGGTTTGCACACATTTAGGGGGAGCAAATCTAAGTCATGTGTCTCTCAAAGTCTTCATTATATCCATGCATATCTTTATTTGAAGCTTTGATTGTATGTTGTCATCAATTACCAAAAAGGGGGAGATTGAAAGCACAATGTGCTCCCTTGGTGGTTTTTATAATTCATGACAACATACATTGTCTCTTGGACTAATATTTTTACCTAGTGTATTTCAGATAAAGTCCACGGAGAGGGTTGGCAAAAGGATTGTGGAGATTGTGGAGAAACCCCAAGATGCAAGGAAATGGATTGGCAAAGCTTCAAGCAAGAGGACTCTACATTTTACTTTGTGAGAAATCACTTTGAGTCAATAGGAAAGCCAATACTATTAAAAGGGGGTAAGGTACTGTTGGTGAACAAAATGCTCATACGTGCACAAGTGATAGTCACCAAAAACACCCACAAGCTCTTCCACAAAAGTCTGTCCAAAGTCAAATATCCAAAATCGGTGCAACCAACACTTTCCACTCGGTGCCACCGATTCCCATACTCACACAGACCTAAGCCAAACTGTAGCCATTCGGTGCAACCGATTCTGCTTCGGTGCCACCGAGTTTGGGTTGCCAACTTTCTGTTACCCAATTTCACAAAATCGGTCCGACCGAGTTTGTGGAATCGGCGTCACCGAGATTGGGCAATCTGACCGTTGGTCACCTTATCGGTGCAACCGAGTTTTATATATCGGTCTCACCGAGATTCAAAAGTTACTGCCTTTTGGTCACTTCTGTACCACCGAGATTAACACATCGGTGTCACTGAGTTGGTCATTCTAGGTGTAACGGTTGGATTTTTGGAGATGCCTATATATACCCCTTCACCACCACCTACTCGAGACAAAAGCACTCAGAACTATTCCATACTTGCCCTATCCTATTTTCTTAGAGAGAGCCACCTACTCATGTGGTGAGATCAAGCTATTCCATTCCTACCATATGAATCTTGATCTCTAGCCTCCCCAAGTTGCTTTCCACAAAATCAATCTCTTCCACCATAGCCAAATCTGTGAGAGAGTGATTGTGTGTTGAGGAGTCTATCATCTTGAAGCACAAGAGCAAGGAGTTCATCGACATTGCCGAGCCTATTACCTTTTGGAGGGTGGTGCCTCCTAGATTGGTTAGGTGTCGCTTGGGAGCCTCCTACTTCGTGTTGTGGAGTTGAACCAAGAAGTTTGTACGGGCAAGGAGATCGCCTACTTCGTGACGATCTACCCATAGTGAGGCTAGTCCTTTGTGGACGGAAGCCGTTATGGAATAGTCAAGATTGCTACTTCGTGGACCCTTATGGGTGGATCCCTCCATGGACTCTCGCGACTGTTACCCTGCGTGGGTTGAAGACTCCATAAACGTGGACGTACGATAGCACCACCTATTGGAACCACGGGAAAAATCTTCGTGTCCCTCATGGGTTTGATCTCCCTATCTCAACTCTTTACTTCATGTGCAATGTCTTTACTTTCTGCTACCATACTTGTTGAGTTGCATGTGTAGGGTGTGCTTGACTTGCTATTATTGTTAAAATCTGCCAACCTATTAACTTGGGAAAAGGTTAGGTTTTAAATTCCTGCTAGTAGTCTATTCACCCCCCCCCCCTCTAGACACTCTTCTAGTGATCCCACAGCCGATCTTAGCGCGATACCCTCGCGGACCTCTCGAGGGGCGTCGGGGCGCATCGGCAATAACACAAGGCCCCACGGGAGACACGGGGTCACGCCACGCAAAACAAACAATTGACGGCTCAGAGAAGGAGGAGGAATATGAAGGTAAAAACACAAAAGTTAACGCCCCCAGGGGCCAGGTGTTGCTTGACATGACAGGAACTGGGAAGAGAAAACAGGAGAGGCCTAGGCGGAGGAGCCGCTGTCGCCGTCCGGGCCATCACCCGCCGCGCCGCCGGAGTCGCCACCCTCATCGGAAAGGGGCTCTTGGACGAACCGCTCCACCAAGGACTCCACGTGCGGGCGCACCTCGTCCCTGAGTGGCCTCTGGAGCTCCTCGGGCACCGGCTCCATGACGCGGAGGAGGTCGAGCTCCGGGACGAGGCGGCGAAGGTTGGAGAAGACGCGTGTCTGCGCGACGTCCAGGAGGTCGCGCGCGCTGGACGCATTGTCCTCGTCAACCCGGGAGACGCCAGTTTCCAGCGCCTCCACCACCTTGTTGAAGAAGTTGAGGTAGCCCCCATCGCCGTCCGCGCACGACAGTGCGAGGGCCTCCCCGATGAACCGGCTCACCGCGCTGACCGCGCGGTGGGCGATGTCCTGATACTGCTTGGCACGCTGCGCCTGGGCGGCCTGAACGGCGTCGACGGCCCCCTTGACCTGGGTCTGGAGCGACGCCAGCTCCGCCTGAGCCTCTGCCTCACCCCTGAGTGCGGCCTGGAGGGCGGCCTCGGCGTCCGCCAGCTGGACCCTCAGCGCATCCGTCTCCTCCTGGAGCTCCTCAAGTCTGCGCCTCTTGGGCGCGGTGGCCTGGGAGGAGGGAACGATCAAGACCGGTGCGGCAGATGCGATTGTAAGAGAAGGAGGCGGGGGACAAGTCACTTACTCATCAACAATG
Organism: Elymus sibiricus; assembly: GCA_039707655.1. Taxonomy (NCBI): domain Eukaryota; kingdom Viridiplantae; phylum Streptophyta; class Magnoliopsida; order Poales; family Poaceae; genus Elymus; species Elymus sibiricus. The sequence goes on from CM077669.1 coordinate 359,237,303, forward strand.
GCCCAGCACCGGCGATCTTGGGCTTGCCTAGAGGGTCCCCCGCCGCTGCCTCTAGGGACCGCCGGTGGAGCCGGGGACCCCGAGCGTTTCCCCGCACCTGCCGCACTTCCGCCGGACGCCATGGAGGAGCAAAGGAAAGGAGGAGGATGCTACTTCTTGAGCTTGCGTTGGTTTTCCCTTGAAGAGGAAAGGGTGATGCAGCAAAGTAGATAAGTATTTCCCTCAGTTGTTGAGAACCAAGGTATCAATCCAGTAGGAGGTACAAGCAAGGCCCCAATCTATGCACCTACACAAACAATCAAACACTTGCACCCAACGCTATAAAGGGGTTGTCAATCCCTTCACGGTTACTTGCAAGGATGAGATCTGATAGAGATAGATATAAAAGATTACTAAAATGATAACTAAAATAAAAGTAAATAGATTGCAGTAAAGTATTTTTGGTATTTTTGGTTTATAGATCTGAAAATATAATATGGAAAATAGACCCGGGGGCACAAGATTTCACTAGAGGCTTCTCTCTTGAAGGAAAATAATACGGTGGGTGAACAAATTACTGTCGAGCAATTGATAGAAAAGCACATAGTAATGACGATATCCAAGGCAATGATTATGCATATAGGCATCACGTCCGTATCAAGTAGACCGAAACGATTCTGCATCTACTACTATTACTCCACACATCGACCGACTCCTACCTGCATCTAGAGTATTAAGTTCATGAAGAACAGAGTAACGCATTAAGTAAGATGACATGATGTAGAGGGATAAACTCAAGCAATATGATGAAAACCCCATCTTTTTATCCTTGATGGCAACAATACAAATATGTGCCTCGCTACCCCTACTTTGTCACTGGGTGAGGACACCACAAGATTGAACCCAAAACTAAGCACTTCTCCCATTGCAAGAATTACCAATCTAGTTGGCCAAACCAAACCAATAACTCGAAGAGACTTGCAAAGATATGAAATCATGCATATAAGAATCAGAGAAGATTCAAATAATATTCATAGATAATATGATCATAAACCCACAATTCATCGGATCTCGACAAACACACCGCAAAAGAGTATTACATTGGATAGATCTCCATGAAGATCATGGAGAACATGGTATTGAAGATCATAGAGAGAGAAGAAGCCCTCTAGCTACTAGTTGTGGACCCGAAGGTCTGAGGTGAACTACTCACGCATCATCGGAAGGGCAATGGTGTTGATGTAGATGCCCTCCGTGATCGAATCCCCCTCCGGCAGATTACTGGAAAAGGCCCCAAGATGGGATCTCACGGGAACAGAGGCTTGCGGCGGCGGAAAAGTATTTTCGTGGCTCTCTTTGGTATTGCTGGAATATTCCTGAATTTATAGGCGAAGAGTTAGGGTTGGAGGAGCTACGGGGGGCCCACAAGCCAGGGGGTGCCCCCCCCAGGGGCGCGCCCTGGTGGCTTGTGGCCTACCCGTAGGTCTTCTGGCCTCTTCTCGAAGCCTCCTGGGTTCTTTCTGGTCCAAGAAAAATCAGCATAGAATTTTATTCTGTTTGGACTCCGTTGGATATTCCTTTTCTGCAATACACAAAAAGAAGGAAAAAACAGAAACTGACACTAGGCACTAGGTTAATAGGTTAGTCCCAAAAATAATATCAAATTTGCATATTAATGCATATAAAACATCCAAAATAGATAATATAATAGCATGGAACAATCAAAAATTATAGATACGTTGGAGACGTATCAGAGGACAGGGAAGATAACTTGGAAGGAAGAAAGGTGGGAGGACGCGTCAAGAAGGCAAGACCCCCCGGGCGGGGCGGGTTTATAGGCGCAACCACCGCCCATGGGGCGTCGTGGGGAGTGGAGTCGCCATGCACTCCTCGGGCGACGCGTGCCACACTCGATCGGCATGCTGCCCTGCCTCATGTCGCTTCCTCTGCTCCCGTCGGGTCACGTCCGCGTGGCCCGCGGGGGGGGGGGGGGTGGGGGGGAGGACGCGAAGAGACAGCCGCATTCAAGGAAGGCAATGATGGCCGGGAAGGCGCACAGGCCTCGCGTCATCTCGGCTCAGGGCGGTACCCGACGTCTCCGGGGAGTCATGACGCCCACGTCTCATTGTGTGCCACGCGTCAAGATGGGCCCGCGGGCGTTGGGGCCCACGGCGCTTCGGGCCATCCTCCGTGGCTTCACCCAGAAGCTAACCCGAACGCGCCTCGGGCGTGGGGGCTACTGTCGGCGTCCTGGGAACGGGGGTACCTAGACTTGCCTGCCTGCGGCCCAAGGCGTGGCCCAGCTCGACGACCAAGTACGGCCCAGCGCGGCCTTACTCAACACAAGGCCCTCGCGAGGCCCTGAGCTCGCGGGGGGAAACAACGCCAACACCCACAGGGAGGTAGGCCTCCCCAGGCCTCCTCCCGAGCGGCGGAGACTTCTATGCAACACACGACCTCAGGAGGCCAAGGGTGACGAAAACCAGGCCAGGCGGGCGCCAGTGTGCCAGAGGGGACAGTTTCCCCGTTGGTGCAAAGGAGGCAGGGGCGCACGCGAGTTCCCAAAGCGCCCCCAAAGGTTTCCACTTCGGTGCAACAAGACCAAGGCCCCCAGGCCCCGCAGGACGGACGTCATCACCGAGCCCACTACTGCATCACCGTCGACTACTTTGCAGGCGAAGACCACCTTTCGTCAGGATAGGGTGTACCTCCTGTCCCCCTTTGAATTTGGCCGTTGTGGGATCCCTTCCCTCCATGGCGATAAGGGAAGAGGACCCGGGCCGCTATAAATAGAGGCTAGGCTGCTTTGTAGAGGGGATCGACGACACAACCACCCGCAAACACACCGCGAGGCCACTCACCACTATACTAGTTCATCCTCATACCTCCTCGTGAGGCAATCTACCAAAGGCAGGAGTAGGGTTTTACGCTTCGCAGGGGCCCGAACCTGGGTAAACTCTCGTGTGCTATCTTCTTCCTCGCCATCGAGCGGGGTCATCGCGTTGTGGGCTTGGTGGGGGTGAAGCTGTTGAGGGATCTTCGCACACGCCCCTGGGTACGAACTTCCTAGGGTTTTGCGGAGCCCGAAATCCGACAACAACCTCACGGCGACTCTCCGGCGGCTTGAGCTAAGGAAGACGAACAAAGGACACACAGTTTACCCAGGTTCGGGCCACCTCGTGGTGTAATACCCTACTCCTGCTTGTCTGGATTGCTCGAGGATGAGGATGAGTACAAGGTGTGTTCTCGCTTGCCTAGGGTTCAATCCCTTCTACGGTGGCCAGTTCCTACTCTTATATCGGCCTTGGTCCTCTTCCCCCGAAAACACAAGGCGGGAAGGGTTGCCACAACGGCCAGTTCAAAGGGGGACAGGGATGCAGGCTATCTGTCGTCGTTTCGTCATGGCAGATGCCATGGGTAGGCTTATCGAGAGTGGTTGGGGCCGAAGGACGCCGACGGGCTCCGGGAGCGGGGTTAGGCACAGGCGGTGGCGGACACACGATGTACCCAGGTTCGGGGCCCTCCGTGGGAGGTAACACCCCTAGTCCTGCTTGGTCTAGTTTAGACGATGGTGAGGTTACAACGATGCTCCAGGAGCTGTATGGCTAGAGGAGTAAGAAAGGGCTAGGTTGCCCTCGCTGCCTCTCTATGTGAGTGTGGTGTGCGTAGGGAGCCGACCCGTTGCATGGGGGAGGCCCGGGGGGTTTTATAGGCCAACCCCCCGGAATACAATATGAATAAGAGATCTCAGGGGGCCCCAGCCGGCAGCCTCTCGGGCCAGCCGTGGGGCCCCCGGCTGAGGGGTCCCGTCGCTGGTGGGGCCCGCCGGCTGCAGGGTCCCGTCGGGAGCCGACGGGGCCCGCACGGTGGGTCCCCATGGCAGTCATGCCCCGGCACGGGTCGTCCTTCGGGGGCGTCGTCTTGTGGCCACCGCCCGAGGTCAGCGGTACGGCCGGCTGAACTGTAGCCATGCCGGGGCAGGTAATGGAGTGGTTGAGAGCGTGCCGGCACTGTTTGGAGTCCTGTCGCAGTCGGCCAGAGTCACAGGCACTGCCACGTTCACTGTGGCCTTGCGGGTGCTGACCCCCGATGGGATGGGGGCCACTGTAGGGGGCCAGGCACCTCCGCCCCTAGCCGGCCAGGCACCTCCGCCCCTAGCCGGCTGGCACCCCGACCGCGGCATCCAATGCGCAGCCCGCTAGGGGGCCAGGCACCTCCGCCCCTAGCCGGCTGGCACGTTACAGCCGGCAGGGTGTAGCCGGCGGGACACAGCCGGCAGCGCGTATCCGGCAGGGCGCAGCCGGGCTGTAAGGGGAGGCGGCCCGCCCCTCGTTGTTTCAGAAAGTTGGAGTAGTGGGTCGTTTGAGGCTACCCTGGGGTCATCCCCCCGACTGTAGTCCCCGGAGCAGGGGAGGCCCGCTGACGAACCGAGGCGGTCCTCGCTGGCTTGAATATTGCCTTTGCGTCGCAGCATGCCTCGGAGGCCAAACGACGCGGGCAAGCAGCGGCCGGCCCCGCAGCCGGCCGACGCTTCGCGCGCCGCCTCGGGCGCCCCGTCGAGTGGGGAAGCCATGCCACGTGGAAGACGCAGCGGGCCGTGGCCTGACAGGCCGCGCGGCGGACAAGACCGGGCCGCGGGGCGGGGCCATCCATGGCCGCGGCCTCGGTCCACGCGCGGGGATCTATTATGGTTCAGGCCGTCGGTTGGCTTTCCCGAGCGTCATAATTCCTGCTCCGCACGCGGCGGGAATCGTGGCGGTCGTGCGCAGTTTATCCACCCCCCCCCCCCCCACGATCGACCGCGCGAGGTTTAAATGGAAAGGAGAGAGGAACCGAACGGCTCATTCGTTCCTCCCGCCCCCGTCGCATCGTCTTCGTCGCCCTCCCCCTCCTGCTTCGAGAGAGAGAGAGAGAGAGAGAGCCAGGCCTACGAGCGCGTCGCGCCGCCGCTCGCCGCCGCCGGAGGACCGTGCCGCAGCCGAGCATCCGCGTCAGTCGCTGCGACAGCGAGCCCCTCCAGCGACCATGGCAAGCAAGGGTGCGTGGGACGGCAGCATCGTGGAGGAGGAGTTCATTGAGCACCTCCACTACCGCCGCAAGTTCCCGTCGGTGGCGCACCTGGAGGCGCGCCCCGCCGGGCCGGAGAACTCCCCAATCCCGCGGGCGGGCGAGGTGGTCGTCTTCGCCGAGCACTTCCTCCGCGGGCTCGGACTGTCGGCGAGCACCTTCTTCCGCCGATTCTTGACACGGTTCAGCTTGCAGCCGCATCACCTCGCCCCCAACGCCGTCCTGCAGTTGGCAGCGTTCGCCACCCTCTGCGAGGGATTCTTGGGGGTGGAGCCGAGGCTCGACCTCTGGTTCCGGCTCTTCTTCCTCAAGCGGCAGATGGTGGTGGACCCGGCAACGGGGGCGAAGGTCATGACCGCCTGCAGGGGCGCCCTGATCCATATCCGCAAGGGAGCCGGCTTCCCGAAGCTGCCGCTGCAGGAGTCGGTGAAGAACTGGCAGCGGGGGTTCTTCTACGTGAAGAACGTGAAGCCGGAGGAGGACTACATCAACCTCCCCGACTTCGTCAATCAGCCGCCGACTGCAATGATTAACTGGCGGGCGGCTCCGCCACAGGTTCCCGAGACGGCGGACCGGCTCTGCGAGCGCCTGCCGGTGATGAACGGGAGGGAGGGGTTGATTGCCACCGACCTGCTGGCCGCGATGGTGGCGCGCCGGGTGCAGCCGCTGCAGAGCCGGCCTCACCTCATCTGCCAGATGGGAGGGCGGCACGACCCCTGCCGGCTCTCCACTAAGGAGCTGAAGCCGGTCCACGTGGCGAGGGGGGTGAACGCCATTTCAACGACGAAGCTGAAAGAGGAGGGATGGCGATGGGGGAAGACTCCGTACAGCCGGAGCCATCCGGCGCCGTGGGTAAGTGACTGGCCGTCTCCCCCTCCCCCTATTCCAGAGACGGCGCTCCCTCCCTTTGGCCTGACGGCGCACCGCCTCGCCTGTTTGCAAGTTTTCCTGCAGCTGCAAAACTACGGGGAGCCGGCCGTCGACACGGTGCAGTCGGACCCCGAGGAGGTCGAGGACGTCGACGACGTGGAGCCGGCGGACTCCGACCAAGCCGGTGCGTCAGAAGCCAGCGAGGCGGAGATGGAGAAGGAGGAGGCCGAGGAGGCCGAATCGACGGGTGAGTCTCCTCCCTCGACGCATCTACGGGATTGGACTGATGATGATGCTGAGTCGGAGAAGGCACGTGTTGCAGAGGTTCCGGAGGAACCCGAGGCCCCGGAGGACGAGGTCGCGGCGCCGAGGAGGCGCCCGCGCCCAGCCGACCACGAGTCCAGCCAGGGCGGCCCAGACGCGGGCGACAGGGGGAAGCGGCTGCCTATTGCCAAGCCAGCGCCCAAACGGGCGGCCACCGCACAGCCGGGGGGCAGCCGCGGAGGCGGAGGGAAGAAACAGCAGGTTTCCCAGGCGGGACCCGTGAGGAGGGCGGTCCCTGTCGTCGTCGGGTGAGTCCATCTCCCCCTCCTCCTTAGTTTGTCCCTTTTCCCCCGGTTCCTTATTTCACCGTGACCAGGGAGGCGCGCGCCCTGGGGAGGACCCCAGGCGGCGAGGCCGCGAGGACGGCGCCGCCGGACGCCGCCGAGGAGAGGGAGCGCCAGGCGTGGCGTGACCTCGAGGCAGCCGAGCAGGAGCGGCGCGTTGAAGAGCACCGCCCTTGGGAGGAGGCGGCAAAGAAAAGGCAGCCGCCGGGAGGGACCGGCGGAGAGGCCGCTGGTGGAGCGTGGGAGCCATTCCCCCGCGGCCGGGAGAGGAGGTCGAAGGACCACCACGACCCCGAGCGGCGGGCGGAGGCGGACGCGAAGGCCGCGAAAGACACGCGCGCGGCGGCGGGCGCGAACGTGGCCGACGCTGAAGAAAGGGCAGGGATGGACCGCGACGCCGCCCAGCCAGGGGCGGGCGATGTCCCGCCGGGAGCAGAGGAGCCTCCGGAAACCGAGATCTCGGCTCCGGACGTGCGGCTCTGGATGTGCCGGCCCCGGAGGCTCCGGCTCCGGAGGTGCCCGCGCCGGAGGAGAGCCGGCCAGGAGCGAACGGAGGCGGAACGACGGAGGGGACAGTCGTGATGACCGGAGAGACGGCCGCCGCGGGCTCGTTGTCGGGGGCCCATGGTACAACGGTGCTGGAAGGGGCCGGTCCCATGGTGGTTTCCGGCAAAGGGGAGCCCGCAGATGGGGGCCGGCCGCAGCAGAACTGGGCCGCAGCAGGCCGCCCGGCCCTTGGCGAACCGCCGAGCGCCCTTGGGGCGGCGGTGGCCGCCGTTGTGGATGTGTTTGCCGCCTGCCGCGCCCAGACGTCACAGGATGCTCGAGCCGCCAACGATCGGTTGGTGCGCCTGGAGCAATCTGTCGCGGTAAGTTTTTATATTTTCTTGCTTTTGCATTTTCTTCCTTTTCCAGTGGGGGCGCGCTAGCGCACCCACTGGGGGTAGCCCCCGAGGCTCGAGCTGGCTGGGGCGTAGGCGGGTCGAGCCTAAAGCTGTCCCGTGTCTTCTTTGTTTGCAGGCAGCGCACGACCGCCGGGTGGCCACGTACAACGCCCTGCTGGGCTTGTAGCGGGAAGCTGAGGGCCGGCTGGCCACCCTGTCCCCGGACCTGCGATGTATGGCACCTCGCGATCTTCCAGTGGGGGCGCGCGAGCGCACCCACTGGGTGTAGCCCCCGGGAATCAGGTCGGCTGCTCTGGAGGCGGGCTGATTCCTTTTCCTCTTTTTGTTTGCTGACATCGGCGTCTTCGTCCCAAGTAGCCACCCATGTCGAGACGGTCAGCCTCCGCCGCCAGGTGGTGCAGCTTGGGGAGCAGCGGGACCTCCTGACTGCGGAGCGCGACCGACTCCACGGGGAAACGGAGCAGGCGAAGGCGGAGAAGGAGGGGCGCGAGGCGGCCCACCGCCAAGAGCTGGCGGACCGCGAGACGGCCCTTCGTCGGGAGGCGGAGGAGCGGGACAAAATCCTCCGCCAGGAGCTGGAGGCCAAGGACGCCGTGCTGACCAAGGCAGCCGAGGATGCGCAGGCGGCCCAGGATGAGCGCCAGCTACAGCGCCAGGAGTGGTCGGCCAGGGAGGTGGAGCTGTAGGAGCAAGGGCACGAGGTGGATCGGATGCTGGGCGGTAAGTTTTTACCACCTTGTTCTTTCCGCCCCTTGCTTCTGGGTTTTCTGGCTTGCTTCTTTGCTCATCCCACGCTTTCTTCTTAGGGCTTTTCCCCGGTACGCAGGAGGCCGCGGAGGCGGCCGTGGAGGCCCACCGTGAGGGCCAACGGGCGCAGGGGGGAGCCGTTGGGCAGCTTGCCCCCTGGAACTTGGATGAGGTGGGGATCGCCTCCTCGGCGCGACTGTCGAAGGTTGTTCGGGCTCTGAAGCGGCTCCAGGCGGCCAGCGGGGCGCTGGTTCGCACCCTTTGGCCCGGCGCGGTGGACCCGGTCTCCATGAGCCGGCTGTCGAGGTGGCTGGAGTTCGGGACCGTGCGGGTGAACGCCTAGAGGGCCTCCGCAGCGCGCGTCGGGGCGAGCATGGCGCTTCGCCTTGCGAAGTCATGGTACCCCGAGTTGTACTTGGGTCTGCTCACGGCCCAGCGCGCCGGTACTGATGCGGAGTTGGAGGCGGTGGCCGAGGCGATGGCCGTGAGGGCGAGCGACATTGCGTCCTTTGTCGTGTGGGACGAATATGTCCCCGAGCACGGGGCGGGCGGCGTGGTGATCCCGGAGGATCGGTACACGCTCGCCCTGGACGACCCGGAGGGGAGCGCCGCCGAGACGGATGATGAAGATTCCGGCTCCAGCACCGACGTCTACGCCGATTCTGAGCCGGCTCCGGACTTGGAGACGGGAGCCGACGCAGAGCGCGCCGTGGACAAGGACGGGGCTTCGTCGTCGGCCGCCGCGAGCGGTGCCGGAGGAGATGGCGAAGCCAGCGCCGTCTAGAGCTTTTATCTTTCTGCATAGTTAGACTGCTATTCCACCCACTGGGGTGTACGTGTAATAAACTCGTGGCCGTGGGCCCTTCTTGAGTTGTATAAAACTTTTGGTTGCTGAAATGTTGCTTTATGCGTGCCGGCTCGGCCTTATCCCTTTTTTTTCTTTTGGTTTCGTTTGCTCAAAACCTTGTCCCCCTTGGTTTCGGTCCTGCCAGCCGGACAGCCGGGAGCAGGTCTGTAGCTGGGACGGGGCGTCCGCCTCGAGGGAGCCGGTTGTGAGTTAAGAAACCGCGAGAGTTTTTCGGGTAAGGTGAGTGACAGAGGCTAAAAAAGGAAGCGATCCGGCTAGCCCTAGCCGGCAATCCCCTTTGCGATCGATTTTTCGTGTGAGCTAAGTTTTGCCGTCTCGAGGTCCCTTCAGCCGGACAGCCGGGAGCCGGTCTGTAGCTGGGAGGGGCGGGAGGGCTCTTTTTAGTTCACACTACTTGACCGGCTTCGGAGGAGGCGGGCAGGACTAGCCGGCGAGCCCCCGGGACCGGGAGCCGGACCCAGGAGCCAGCGAGCAAAACTCTTAGGAAGAGACGAAAAGGGGCATGTCCCAAGAGCAGGCTTGGGGCACCCGTTGCATTCATAAGCCCAAAAGTGAGGGATATATACATACGCTGGTTCTTAGCAGTAAAAAGGGCGGAGGAGCGCCACGTTCCACAGGCGCTCTGTTTCCTCGCCGGAGGCGTCTCTCTTGCGCTTCTGCGGCTTCTGGGCGTCTATCAGATAGTACGCGTTGTTGTGCAGCGCCTTGCTGACAATGAACGGGCCCTCCCATGGGGAGGACAGCTTGTGCTAGGCGGCGGTTCGCTGGATCCTCCTGAGCACCAAGTCTCCTTCGCGGAAGGAGAGTGGCCGCATCCGCTTGCTGTGGTAGTACCGAAGCTTTTGCTGGTAAATGGCCGTCCGGCTCAGGGCCAGCTCGCGGGCCTCCTCGAGGAGGTCGATGCCGTCTTCTCTTGCCTCCTTCGCGTCTGTCTCCGTGTACAGGGTAACCCGAGGCGAATCGAACTCGATGTCAGTGGGGATGATTGCCTCGGACCCATACACGAGAAAGAACGGGGTGTAGCCGGTCGACCGGTTGGGCGTAGTCCTGAGGCTCCAAAGGACAGCCGGCAGTTCTTCGACCCAGCAACCGGCCGACCGGACCAGTCGTGCCACGAGCCGGGGCTTGATGCCGGCCAGGATCAGGCCGTTCGCCCTCTCAACCTGGTCGTTCAACTGTGGGTGGGCGACGGACGCCAGATCGAGCCGGATGCCCAGCTTGGAGCAGAAACGTGCTAGCGCGCCCTTGGCGAAGTTCGTGCCATTGTCTGTGATGATGCTGTGGGGGACGCCATAGCGGACTGTGATGTCTTCGATGAACCGGACGGCCGTGGGACCGTCCAGCTTCTTGATTGGCCAGGCCTCGATCCACTTGGTGAATTTGTCGACGGCTACCAGCAAATGCGTCATGCCGCCTCGCGCGGTTTTGAATGGTCCCACCATGTCCAGCCCCCAGACTGCAAAAGGCCACGAGAGGGGGATGGTCTGGAGGGCTGAAGCCGGCAGGTGGCTCTGCGTGCTGAAGCGCTGGCAGCCTTCGCACTTGTCGACCAGCTGCTTGGCCGCCTCCAAAGCAGTCGGCCAGTAGAAGCCGTGGCGGAACGCCTTGGCCACCAAGGTCCTGGAGGCGGCATGGTGACCGCACTCGCCCTGGTGGATGTCGAGGAGGATCTCTTGCCCTTTTTTCGGCTCGACGCAGCGTTGGAAAATGCCAGTGGTGCTGCGATGAACCAGTTCGTGGTTGATGATGCTGTAGGCCGGGGCTCGGCGCTGGATTTGTCTTGCTGTTGCCTCGTCGGAGGGGAGCTCGCCGCGTAGGAGAAACGCCAGGATGGGCTGGGCCCATGAGGGAGCCGAGACGGGAGCCGGCCCGGGCTCGAGCGGGACGTTGGAGGTGGCAGGATCCCCCGGGTCCGGAAGACCAGTCCCCGGGACCGGCTCACCAGTCCCCGTCGCCGGAAGACCAGCCCCCGGGTCCAGAAGATCAGCTCCCGGGTCCGGAAGACCCGCCCCCGGGACCGGCTCGCCAGCCCCCGGGAGTGAACCGGTGGAAGGAGCGCCGATCGCCATCATGACGGCTGCGGGCTCAGAGCCGGCCATTGCGGATGTGGCCGGCTCGACAGTCGGAGCGGGAGGCGCCGGCTGGGCAGCCGGAGATGGCGGAGGCAGTGAAGTTGCCATAGCCGGCGGGACCGGCTGGGCAGCCTGATCTGACGACGGGCCGGCTGCATCAGCCGACACGAAGATGGACTCCGATTCGGGGGAGGGCTTGATCGAAGGTTTGAGCAGCCACTCGAGGGAGACGCCGGCTGGGATGGCTTGCCGGGTGGAGCCGATCTTTGCCAGCGTATGGGCCGCCTCGTTGTCCGCACGGGGGACGTGATGGAACTCACAGCCCTCGAAGGAGCCGGTGAGGTGCTGGATGAGGAAGCGATAGCTGGCCATGTTGGCGTCCCTGGCGTCCCACTCGCCAGAGACTTGCTGCACCACGAGGTCGGAGTCGCCGAAACATATGATGCGCTGGATGCCGATCTCCCTGGCGAGCCGGAGGCCGTGGACGAGGGCCTCGTACTCGGCCACGTTGTTGGAGGTGGCGAAGTGGATCTAGAGCGCATACTTGAGCTGGTCTCCCCTCGGGGATGACAAGACGATGCCGGCTCCCAGGCCGGCTCGCATCTTCGAGCCGTCGAAGTGCATACGCCAATGCGTGGAGTCGGGTGGAGGCGGCACGAACTGGGTTTCGTCCCAGTCGACGAGGAAGTCGGCCATCGCCTGCGACTTGATGGCGGTGCGCGGCTCGTACCGTATCTCGTAGTCGGCGAGGGCGATGGTCCACTTGGCTATCCGGCCAGTGGCGTCCCGACCGCACATGATTTCGCCCAGCGGCGCGGTGCTGACCATGGTGATGACATGTTCTTGGAAATACTGCTTGATCTTCTGGGCGGCGAAGTATATGCCATAGCACATTTTCTGGTAGTGGGGGTAGTTCTGCTTGCAGGCGGAGAGGACCTCGCTGAGGTAGTAGACGGGACGCTGGGTTGGCAACGCTTTGCCCTCCTCCGGCCGCTCCACCACCAGGACGACGCTGATGACGCGCGTGGTCGCCGCGATGTAGGCGAGCAAAGGCTCCTTCTCAGCTGAAGCGGCCAGGATGGGCACGCTGGTGAGGGCCCGCTTGAGGCCGTGGAATGCCTCGTCCGCCTCGTCGGACCAATCGAAAATGGCCGGCTTCTTCGAGGGATCGCGGCCCGGCTCAACCAGAGCCGTCTTCCGTACGAGCCCGTAGAGGGGTAGGGCCTTCTCGCCTAGCAGGCTGATGAACCGGCTGAGAGAGGCGAGGCAGCCGGTGAACTTTTGGACGTCGCGGAGACGGGTCGGCTTGGGCATGCGCATGATCGCCATGATCTTCTTGGGGTTAGCTTTGATGTCGCGGGCGGACACGAAGAAACCCAAGAGTTGGCCGGCTGGAACGCCGAAGACACACTTCTCCGGGTTGATCTTGATCTTGTACTCGCGCAGGTTGGCGAATGTTTCCCGGAGATCGTCGAGGAGGCTGAAGTGCTTCTTGGACTTGACGACGATGTCGTCAACATAGACATGGACGTTCCTGCCTATCTGAGGCAGGAGGCACTTCTGCATGCAGCGCTAGAAGGTGGCGCCTGCATTCTTCAGGCCGAAGGACATGGTGATGTAGCAGTAGGCCCCTAAAGGGGTGATGAAGGAGGTTTTCAGCCGGTCGGCCGGGTCCAGCTTGATCTGGTGGTAGCCGGAGTAGGCGTCCAGGAAGGACAGCAGGTCGCAGCCGGCCATGGAGTCGATGACCTGATCAATCCGCGGCAGGGCGAACGGGTCCTTGGGGCATGCCTTGTTCAGGTTCGTGTAGTCGATACACATGCGCCAAGTTTTGTTCTTCTTCAGCACCAGGACTGGGTTGGCCAGCCAATCCGGGTGGAACACACTTCCATGATGAAGCCGGCTGCGAGCAGCCGGGCGATTTGTTCTCCTATGGTACGCCGCTTCTCCTCGGAGAAACGGCGCAGGGGTTGGCTGACCGGCTTCGCATCCGGGCGTACATGAAGCTTGTGCTCGGCGAACTTCTCACGGAGGAAGTCGACGAGCTCGCCTTCCTATTTGCTGTCGAGGCGGGAGCCGATGGTGACGCACTGGCTGGGGTTGGCCGGGTCGAGTGGCACTTGCCTGGTGTCCTTGGACGGCTGGAACGAGGCTTCGCCGACCGACTGCGATGGAGGAGCCAGCATGGCCGGCTGGCCAGATGTGTGGGCCACGAGCTGGTCGAGCTGCCGTTTGTCCTTTGCTATCTCCAGCGCTTCGGCCAGCCGGCTGCCGTCTCGCGCGCACGCGATCGATATCTTGTAGTCACCGGCGATGGTAATGATGCCCTTGGGACCCGGCATCTTGAGCTTGAGGTAGGCGTAGTGGGGGATCGCCATGAACTTGGCGAGAGCCGGCCGGCCCAGCAACGCATGGTAGGGACTGTCGAGGTCCACTACCTCGAACCACACTGGTTCGCGGCGGAAGTGGCTGCGGTTGCCGAAGAGGACGTCGAGTTTGATCTTGCCTACGGGGGTGTAGGATTTTCCTGGCACGATGCCGTGGAAAACCATCCAGCTCGCTTGTAGGTCCTCCACCTTGAGTCCCAGCTTGCGCATCGTATCGAGGTAAAGGATGTTGATGCTGCTGCCCCCATTGATCAGCACCCGCGAGAAGCGGCACGAGCGCCCCTCGGAGGCGATGGTGGGATCGAGGACGAGGGCGTAGCTGCCAGGGCTTGGCATCACAGCCGGGTGGTCAGCCCGGCTCCAGGTGACCGGCTTCTCGGACCAGTGCATGAACTGGGGAGTCACGGGCATAGTGGCATTCACCTCGCGGCGGAGCCAGCGCTGAGCGTGCTTGTCCGTCTCTTCACTGGTGAAGACGACATAGGAGCCGTCTTGGACGGGGAACTGGTCGAGCAGCCGGCTGTCATTCTGAGCCGGAGCCGGGGCCTGAGCCAGAGCGGGAGCCAGAGGCGGCACCGACGCGCGAGGAGGCAGCAGGGGAGGAGTCGGAAGACCCTCGCCCCGGGCCAGCCGCTGCGAGAAGCTGCACTGCCGGAGCGTATGCGTGGCCGGCTTTGCGCCGGAATGGTGTTTGTAGGGGAGGTCGAGCATCTGCTCGAACGTGAGCTTGGGCTGCCAGGCAGCTTTGCCGGTGCGCTGACGCTGGCTGGATGCCAGGGCAGCCGGCTGCTCTTCCTCGATTGAGGCAACCTGCCGGCTCCCATAGCGGGGATCTGGCTGGTCGGCCTTGCGCTTGTTGTTCTGCTGCTGCCGGTTGTCGGCGGCCGCCCGCGGCGCGGTGGGCGGTGGAGCCGGCTTGGCTGGCGTGGCGACCTTCATCCGCATAGCGGAGTCGGCCGTGGCGTACTTGTCAGCCTTGGCCATCAGGTCCGCCAGGGTAGCCGGCTCGGAGCACAGGAGCTTGTGCTTAAGGTGGGTGCCGTCTCGGCAACCCTCGATGAAGTATTGGATGGCCTGCACCTCGTGCACCCCTTCGCAGGAGTTGTGAAGCTCGGTCCAGCGCGTGAGGTAGTCTCGGAGGGGCTCCTCCGGCCCCTGAACGCACATGGCCAACTCGCGGGGCCGGCCGGGCCGTTTGTAGGTGCCGGTGAAGTTGCGGACGAACGCTTCTTCGAAGTCTGTCCAGGTGTTGATGCTGCCGGCTGCCAGGCTGTTCAGCCAGGTGCGGGCCGAGCCGATCAGCATAAGGGGAGCGTAGCGGACGGCTACGCGCTTGTTCCCCCTGGCGATGCCGACCGCGGTGGTGTAGTCGATCAGCCAGTCCTCCGGCTTGGCAGCCCCGTTGTATTTCGGGGTGTCGCGGGGAAGCGTGAAGCCGGGCGGGAACGGTTCGTTGCGGATCCGGGGGCCGAAACACGCCGGGCCAATCGAGCCCTCCTCCTCGAGGAGAGCCGACTGCGCCAGCCGATCGAGGCGGAGCCACGCATCGTTCTCGCTGTGAGGGACCCGAGGCCCGAGCCGGGCCGCGAGTTCGGGGCGGACGGCCGGCGGGTCGGGCCGCGCCGGGTCTTGTCGTGGAGGCGGAGTGTGTCCGCGGCTGCGCCAGCTACCACCAGCCGGCGCCTCGTCGCGGCGGTTGCTGCCAGCCGGGTTGTTGCTGCGCTAGCTATTTACAGCCGGCTGCTCGTTCCTGCGCGGCTGGGAACGCCGAATGCTGCTTCCCTCGTGTGGCACCCCGATAGAGGGCCGACGCACGCCAGTCCCCAGGATAAGACTTGACGTGCGCCAAAGACCTGATACCGCAATTCCAAGCAAAAATGGCTTTATTAACTATCATGGAGTATTACAATACTGTTGCTTACAACAATATTACATAACTCCAGGGCTAACTAAATGGCATTGGAGGTCTTGGCAACGACGTCTCTGGCTGGGCTCCATAACGCACAGGACTGGCTTGGTTACGCTCTAGCACAACAGATCTTCTCCTACAACTGGCCACGTGCAAGGCCAGGTGAGTACTTTGAATGTACTTGCAATACAACCAAATACATAGCATCCAAACAAACAGATGACAAAGCAAGCTCTATGCTATGCATGAATTAATACTAAACATGACATGAATGCTAACAAGGCAAGCATAGGTCAAGCATGGCATATCATGGATCAGACATGCAATCTATAGCATGATCATACTAAATGCTTAGAATACTTACTGTACTGGATTCCAACTTACTCTCTTCTGGGTTGTCACACAACCCTCGACATACTCATGATCCAACCTGAACTGATTCAGGTCCAAACCACATCGTGTGGTCATCCGACCACTCATCATATAGCCATCCCTTGGCTAACATATCATATTCTTGACATCGTCTGATGTCTACCCAAGATGAGCTCTTTCATCATTACCAACACTGCTATGGTTGACCAACTAATGAGGTCTGGACGGGCTGTCCAATACCGTGGACTCGGCTATTCGAATAGATTTTGACACTCTGCAGAGGTTGCGCACTTTATCCACACCATGAAGCACCTGGCCCTAGCCTCGAGACCACTCGGGTGGACCAGCATTGCTTCAACAAAACCTGCCTGACTCGTGACTCTTTCATCGTACCACCGGCACTCCTCCTCCCCCGGAGGTCAGCCTTGGGTTGCCCCTGTGTCCTCACGACACCTGCCACCGTCGTGGCCCAACTCTGTGTCCTCATGACACCTGCCACCTCCGTGGCCAAACTCTATAGACCCAACCAAGGTCTATTGTCCCAGACGGGGACGTGCGCACAAACTCAACAACAACTGGGCTCACAAGGTTATCGCCGCTTACCGGGCCAGGATAGCACGCCGCACATAACCTACCCTCTTTGGTGGTACCGGTGAAAGATCACGCAGTCAGGCCCGGTCAGGGCCGTCCCATACCAGCAAATGTGGTTGCACGAGTATGCCCGGACAGGTGACTCAAGATCAACCAACTAGGTTGCATTAACTCAACTCCTCACATCCACAAACTACCGGATGAAACCCAAAATAACCATAGACAGTAATCTCTCATTCCAACGCAACATATCGACAATTCATAGCAAGATCATAGTACTGATAGAAATGGCATAAGATCAACCACAGTGCTAACATGACTATGTCACTAGCAATATTATTATTAGCATGGCAACATTGAAGTAAGGCACGGCAGTAGGTGAAAAATTATACTAGTGCTTACACCGATGTTACCATCGGTGAATGCGAATGCAGACTAATAGGTGACACACACAAGTGCAAGCAAAGTCATCACGCAAGTCCAGAGCTCATGGAAGAGGTTGGCTTGCCTGGGGGTCGACGAATACGCCGGGAGGAAACACGATCACCTCGCGGAAGAAATCACCGGATAGGGGTCTCTCTCAAAGGGCTCAATCGGAGGGCAAGGGCAAAATGGTTATTTTCACAGTGTAAACACATAGTGAAAATAGTACCATCGGAACGGGCTCGACGAGATGAAAACGTGGGCACTTGTTTTACCTGATTCCGAGCTACGGTTGCGAAGTTATAAGCGTCCGTTCATTAGGCATTAAAATAGATAGAACTGTCCACTTTAGCCCTTAACCAACAAACGTTCATTATTTAATGGGTTCGGCCGCCGACTGAAAAAAATTGAAAGCGTATTCTGCAAACTACGCCTTCACTTTAGTGAAAGCGCATTTACAGGAATGCGCCTCCACTTAAACTGGTCGTGGGCCCGAGTTGACTTCTCTCCTCTCACTGACGAGTGGGCCCTGCCCTATCCTCTCTCTCCTCCCCCTGGCTTCGTCCTCCTCCTCCCTCTATCCCGATTGAAATAGAGGAGGGCCGAGGAGGGGCGACGCCGGCGTCGGGCCTGGCCGGCTCCGGTCAGCTCCGGCCGAACGGGGAGCACCGGCGGGCTCCCAGCGACACGCCGCTCCCGTCCAGAGGGGTAGCAGGCGCCGGGGAGGACCAGAAGTTGTGGCAGCTCACAGCGGCCGTGAGCAGAGGCGGCCACCGGACGCGGGGGCCGTAGCTGCGGGCACTCCGGCGGGGAGTGGTGGAGACGAGGGGGCTCTCCGGAGCCTGGGGCTTCCTCTGCAGGAGAAAGAATGGGGAGGAGGGCTCGGTGCTGCGCCAATTTGAAGGGACCGCGGCGACGGCCAGGGCGGCCATTGGAGGGGGCAGCGAGCTCTAGGAGCTCAAGGGGAAGGCTGGGGCTAGATGGGGGCTAGAGGGGCTTGGGCACTCCTATTTATAGCTCGGGGACGACCTCTCTCGACGACAGCCGAAGCTCTGAGATGCACGGCGAACCGACGGTGCTCCGGCGGTTGGCAGAGGCGACTAGGGGCTTCGGGACGAGGGGGATAGGGCTCCAGAGGGCTCACGCACGCGGGGGAAAGCTCTACGACATCCATGGCTGGAACGCACTGGAGATCCGCTACCGACGAGCTAACGCACAGAGCGCGGTTTTGGCACGCTCTGCCCGTGGTCACCGTGTGTCCACGGCGATGCCACGATGCACACGATGCCAAACTATGTCTAGGCTATTCACCGTCCTATCCTGAGTTGACTAAAGCAGCTGAATGACCTGAGAGAGGCCTGAGGTGACTGCACCATGGTCAAATAGTTGCCAACAGCAACCTGTTTGTGCTGTGGTGTGGCCACCACAGTGCTCCTCTTGGCCTGATCTTGGGCAGGGGCTAACAATCTACTAAGGTCACTAACCTGGCAAAATCTCAGCTCAAACAAACCATCCTAGCTAGCACTTCCTTTGTAACTTGGCAGTCTGATCAGATTTGAGAAAGATGATGCTGGGGACAAATGGCTACATAGACTTGGAGGATTTTTGGATGAGATCAATGATTTAGGCATATGGAGTCACTGTAAAAGTTTCATACCATTTGCATAAATATAAATGGTACTTCCTTCACAATGCTCCAGTCTGGACAGAAACTTGAATAATTTCCTGAGGAAGATTGGCTAGATGGAATGGGCTAAATTTTGGAGGACAAGGGTAATTAGTCATAATGAATCACCCTGCAAAATTTTAGCCCAAGGAGATCAAGGAATCTAGCACCTCCTTTGCAAATGGGAAATCTGGACAGAATTTGCAAATGGAAGTGGTGCTCAAAAATTGAACTATGGAACTTGATATTTTGATGTAATTCGATAAGATATGGATATAAGAAGCTCCACAAATTATTTGGGATTTTCCCTAGCTACCAAAATGGTAGTTCCTTTGGAAAGGCCCCAAATTGAGATATTGGCTTTAAATAGGAAAAGGCAATTTCCCTAATTTAATTATGGCCAATATTTTTATGAGAGCTCAATATATCCACAAAGAATATCTCCACAAGTTTTCATGACCTCTGGAGATGGATAGATATTTTCTGGGATTTAATTCCTCAGAAGGGCAGAGAAAGGAATTAATTCTAGATGACAAATATTGCATAGGACTTGGCAGTATTTTTGCACATCTAGGGTTTATGGATGAAGGAGGATCTCTGGAAATTTTGGGAGGATCAACAGAGCAAGGAAAATGATAGCTACTATGAAAACACAAAGGCAGGATTTCCAGTTCCAATATTTCGGAACTAGGGTTTGAAAAAGATTCGGCATTTACTGACGGAGGATTGGCTGGCACAAGAGCATGAGGAAGGCACTGAGAGGTTGAGGATAGGCTAGATTCATCTGGTCACTTGCCAAATTCCAGAGGAAAATTTCGGGAGAGAAAAGCTAGGAAGGAATAACAGCACAAAAATCGATAACCCAATTTTTGGGGTGTTACACCTCGGCGTGCCGGCCAGAGGGACGAGGGGTGCTGGAGTGCTGAGCCGGCTGACGGCCTGCTGCCCCAGCGCCCTCGCCCTCGGGACGGGGAAGCTCGGAGACGGCTCCGCCGGGGGCGAAACCGACTTGTTGCACGTTGGCGGTGTCGATGAGGTCCTTGATGTGCCGCTCGCGCGCGGCACACTCCTCACCTACAAAGGCAGCCAGATCCTCGTAGGCTACCTTGGCAGCTCGCAGGTTGGCCGCGGGGGTGTCGTAGACGGGAAGGCGGCCGCCAAGGATTTCCGCGACCACGCGGCCACGGTCACGCATAGCCCCACGCCGGCCGGGCTCGGTGCCAGCCGGGGTGAGACCATACGCGGAGGCGTACTCCCGCTGCGCGGCTTCCATTCGGCGCCGCTCGGTCGTGAGGGCGCTGTCGTCTTCGAATAGTATACGGCGGGCCACCTCCAGCTCGGTTCTGGCGGTGGCCGGGTCCGCCGTCGGTGTGATAGGGGTGCTCAGACCCAGGAGGGTAGCGGCGAGCGGGTCGGAGGTACCGGCGCGGGCGGCGGCCGCGGCGGCCTCGGCCCGCGCACGGCCCGAAGTGGTGGAGGAAGTGGTGACGAAGACTCCCACGCAGCAGCGGGAGCCGTCAGCCTCGCCCGTGGAGAGTGCACCCACAGACGCGGGGGAATCGGTGCAGTCGAACACCCAACTAGGGTACTCATCGGCCGCCGGCTCGCCGGCAAGGCTTAGTTTGCCGAAACGCTCGGCGAGCGCAGCGATGTCGAGTGCGGAGTCGCGGCCGAGGCACTCGTTGGAGAGGCCGGCAACGTCGCCCGCAGGGCCTGCCGGAGCAAGCCCCACGAGCATGCAGTTCCTCCCGGACGTGGGGCGGCCGGGGGAGGTGGTGAAGGGCCCCGCCCAGAGCGTGACTCCGGCCGGCGCCGCGGACGGCCCCACGGTGGGCGCCAACTGTCGTCGCTTCGTCACGGCAGATGCCATGGGTAGGCTTATCGAGAGTGGTTGGGGCCGAAGGACGCCGACGGGCTCCGGGAGAGGGGTTAGGCACAGGCGGTGGCGGACACACGATGTACCCAGGTTCGGGGCCCTCCGTGGGAGGTAACACCCCTAGTCCTGCTTGGTCTAGTTTACACGATGGTGAGGTTACAACGATGCTCCTGGAGCTGTATGGCTAGATTAGGAAGAAAGGGCTAGGTTGCCCTCGCTGCCTCTCTATGTGAGTGTGGTGTGCGTAGGGAGCTGACCCGTTTCATGGGGGAGGCCCGGGGGGTTTTATAGGCCAACCCCCCGGAATACAATATGAATAAGAGATCTCAGGGGGCCCCAGCCGGCAGCCTCTCGGGCCGGCCATGGGGCCCCCGGCTGAGGGGTCTCATCGCTGGTGGGGCCCGCCGGCTGCAGGGTCCCGTCGGGAGCCGACGGGGCCCGCACGGTGGGTCCCCATGACGGTCACGCCCCTGCACGGGTCGTCCTTCGGGGGTGTCGTCTTGTGGCCACCGGCCGAGGTCAGCGGTACGGGCGACTGCACTGTAGCCATGCCGGGGCAGGTAATGGAGTGGTTGAGAGCGTGCCGGCACTGTTAGGAGTCTTGTCGCAGTCGGCCAGAGTCACAGGCACTGCCACCTCCACTGTGGCCTTGCGGGTGCTGACCCCCGATGGGATGGGGGCCACTGTAGCCACGCGCACCCCGACCGCGGCATCCAATGCACAGCCGGCTAGGGGGCCAGGCACCTCCGCCCCTAGCCGGCTAGCACGTTACAGCAGGCAGGGTGTAGCCGGCGGGACATAGCCGGCAGGGCGTAGCCGGCAGCGCGTAGCCGGCGGGGCGCAGCCGGGCTGTAGGGGGAGGCGGCTCGCCCCCCGTTGTTTCAGAAAGTTGGAGTAGTGGGTCGTTTGAGGCTACCCCGGGGTCATCCCCCCGACACTATCCTGACAAAAGGTGGTCTTCGCCTAACAAAGCTCTTCGCCGTGACGTGCTTGTGGGCTGGGGAGTGATCTCCGTCCTGCCGAGCCCCCGGTCTTGGTGTTCTTGCATAAGAAGGGATCTTGGTCTTCTTGCATAAGAAGGGAAACCTTTGGGGGTTGCTTTGGGAACCCGCGAGCTGGCGTCGTTCCTCTATCACCGAAGAGGGAAGACTTTCTGTCCACGCCCGCTGGCACTCCTCCTGGCCCCGCTTGGTGCGGCGTGCGTCACCCATGTGTGGGCGCAGGGTTGCGGGACCCTACCAGGCCGACCCCTGACGGATCCGCCTCCTGAGGGCGTCGGGGACAGCCTCGCGGAGAGGCCTCGTGAAGTCCTTGATGGTAATATTGCCTCACACCTCGCGAGGCATAAGCCCTCGCGAGAACCAGCCTCACGAAGCTCACAGGTGGGCCACCTAGTGTTTAAGGCAATCTCCGCGTTCTGGGCCGCAGGCAGACGGGCCTGGGTACCCCCTATCCCAAAGGCCCGACAGTAGCCCCGGGGCCGCGATGGGCATAGTCCCACCGGCTGGGGGGCGAGCGCGACGTGGGCCCCAACCGCCTACGGGCCAGGCCTGACGCGTGGTGCATGGAGGATCATGGGATGTCTCCACTTCTCTCATTGCCTCAGTAACCGCTCCTTGTCATCACAAAGCCTGCGAGCAGCACCGGGCCATCATTGCCCTTCCTTATCTCACGTCGCCCTCCTGCGACTTCCTTCCTGCGTGCACGTGCCCTCGATCCACTGAGCGACCATCGCCTCCCATCTCGCCGCGTCGCCATGGCACCCCCTCGCAAGAGAGACGGAGCGACAGCAACGGAGGAAGAGGAGCCCATGCCGGAACCTGCGCTGGGCAGGTCCATAGTGCTCAACCGCGATGGGCTCAACAAGGTCCTCCCGATGACTACGACCACCTCCATCGAATGGGGTCCGACCAAGATCTCGCCAGCCTCCCTGCCCTCCGCTGGGCTGGATGCCACCTCCATCGTCCTCCATCTTTCTGCGCTCTTCTCCGTCTTACTTCCTCCGTTCTTGGATTTCTTCGACCTAGTGCTCTCGCATTACCAAATCCTCGTGCTGCATCTCGAGCCGAAATCTGTTCTCCTTCTCTCATCTTTCGCCTTCCTATGTGAGGCCTTCCTGGGTGTTTCCCCCTCAGTGGCGTTGCTCCGACACTTCTTCTCCCTCCAGCTGACTGCACCCAGCCAATGCTCTAGTTGCGTGTCACTCTAGGCCGTGGGCGAGACGGTGGGCGAATGTATCCACATGAGAATCAACACCGACGCGGGGGGCTTCAGGCGGTAGTGGGTGTATGTGCACGATGGCCGGTACAGCCCACTGTTGCTGGTCCCGTCATCCCCGATGGCGCCGAGCCCGGGGTGGAGGCACGAGACGCTTGATGACCAGAGGTTGTCGCCGATGATGAGGAGGCTGGCCACCCCGAGGGCAGCTGGGATGACCGCGACGCTGGTTGTGAGGGAGTTCCTCCGGCGAAGGATGGCTCCACTCCAACGCCATTCCCACCTGATGTGGGCCTTTGCCGGTCCAATGGATTCCATGCGGCTCCACCCGGATCGCCTGCCGCCCAAAGCATTAGACGGGGTGCTTCGAGTCTTGACCGGCGAAACAGCCTATGGCCTTCCCTAGGAGGGGCGCCCCCCGTACAAGTACAAGAACAAGGAGGACTTCGTCCAGGCCATGCCCCACTTCGACCAGTGGGGGTTGCTCCCGAAGCACCGCGAGCTGCCTCGGAGTGACCCTGCCCAGGTAGTCCTTGAGCCAGGGATCCTAGTGGGCCTGGGGCCTTCAGCCAAGGCAGCAGGGAGCGACGAGCGCCTACCCCAGAAGGCCCGCTGCCAACTCTCCCCTACGCCTGTGGGTGCTGGCGGCGTCGTCCCGCCAGGAGGCGAGGCTGTCTCCCTTGGCATGACTTGCGGCACTATTGACCACAGGGCGACGCCCTATGGGCCGCACTCCCTTGAGGGGGTACCGCGAGCGTGCCCCCCGTTCCCTTCGCGAGGGGGCGGGGGGCGGTGTCGAGGCCATGCCGTCGCCCCACAGGGTCAGCCACGGGGAGAAGACTCTGCCTGAGAGCAGCGCTGGCGTGCTACCGAAGGCGTTGAGGAAGAGGAGATGGGCCGCCGGAGACGAGTAAGTGTTGTGTCTTGGATTCGTTTGCTTTTGCACTCCGGGCGTGCTTGACCCCTTGTCACTCGCAGGTTTCCCACGAGCAAGAAGGCTAAGGAGCCCTCATGCCCAGTGAGCACTTTCCTATCGCCGGCCGAGCCTAGGGAAGGCAGGAGGCACGCTCCCCACCAAAAGACCGAACAACGTGCCCAGGCGCAAGGCGGTATCTCCTTCGCCCGTCGGGAGCGCGGGGCGAGGGCCGACAGCTCGCCTCACATCTCCCAAGGGGGACCCCACTTATGGGGATGCGGCGGTGGTCCCTCCGGGGGCGCCCCTGGGAGGCCGCTCCTCGGCCTCCGGAGCGCCAGGCCGCTCCTCGGGCAGGCGGGGATGGAAGGACCAGCCAGAACTGCCACCCAGGCCGGCGCCGAGGGCGACCTTGATGGGTCCTTCACCTCAAGGGGGGTCCTGAGCCCGCGGCATGCGCCGTCCTGCTAGGACGGGGCGGAGCGGGCATCGGCCAGCCCCCAGCCCCCGATGAGCAGCGGCAAAACCTCCGAAGCTTCGGTGGCGGACGAGGGCGCGGGGCCTGACCCGGACTGGGCCCTGATGCTCGTGAACTCCCGGACCTCGATCCGGCATGACCTCCTTGCGGAACGTAGAGAGCTTGCTGGGGGAGCTCGGGTTGGAACTTCAGGGTGCCCAGGAGCACTTCGTCGAGGATCGGTTGCACTTGGCTCACGGGTGGCATCAGCTTGATGCCGCTGTCAAGCTAAGTCGTCGCCAATATGAGACGGCACGCTCAAAGGCCGAAAGATTCGTTGTCGAGGCGAGGGAAGCACGCGACCGCGCCCTCCGAGGGGCCGAGGAAGCAGATGAGCGTCGCGAGGCGGCTGAGGCCCGCGAGCGGGAACTTCATGCTTCAAACACCAACCTAGAGCGGCAGCTTCAGGAGCAAAGGGACGTCCTTTCCTTGCGCGGTGAAGGGTCGGCGGCTGAAGCGTGGAAGGCGCGTGAACTTGCTCTCCGCGAGGCAGACCTTCGGGCTCTCGAACAACAGCTTGCCCTGGTGTCGTCGGAGCAGAGCCTGGAGCGCGAGCGGCTGGAGGCGCTCGATTATGAAATCACCGTGGCCATGGCCACCTACAAACAACGTGTGGAGAAGGACCAGGGGGGTGCCGACACGAGGGTCGAGCGAGCCCGCAAGGGTTATAACAACAAACTGAAGCTGCAAGAGAGCCGCTTCAAGACCCGGCGCGCAGAGCTGCAACGCGAGATTGATGGCCTCAGGAAGAGGCTTACCCGAGCAGAGGTGCAGCGGGATGCCGCGCTTAAGGCCCAGGCCACTGCCGTGACCGAGTTGGCGTCGCTCCAGGAGCAGGTAGATGGTGCTGCGCCCTTCGTGGAGCGGGCGACGGAAGAAGCGAACCAGGGCCAGGGGCGACAACATCTGCGCTCGAAGATGTTCCAGGGCATCTAGCAGCGGGCTCGCCGGGCCCTGGGTTCCATCTGCAGGGGGGACATCTCCAGCCCCCTTGTGCCCGATGATACTAGCTACCTTGATTTTTTACACCAAGGTCGTGGAGCGGCTCAAGGCGGGTGCCAAGAAGGTGGGCGAGTTGATTGAACGAGATAGCCACAACCTTCTGTCCCAGGCACTAACACGCGTCTTCAGTCATCTCCTTCGTGCTGACCCCGGCTTTGATTTCGAGGCCGTGATGGCCCCGCTTCCTAACAAGATCCGCAGTGCCCTGGAGGAGGCGGTGGAAGATTATGTGAACGCACTGAGCGCATAGTTCACCCATAGCAACCACGAGGTTTAGGAAGGACCTGAGGAGCGCGAAGGTAACGACGACAGCGAAAGCGACGCGTCTCCCTAGGCACCCCCTAATCCTTCTGCTGATACCAGTTTGTAGTGAAGCCAGCATTTTGTTTTGAACGCTATGCTCCTGTAATTGGTACTCGTGCTTTGTGTGGCTTCCTCTAGTGTTACTATCATACCTCGGGATACCGAGATGTGACCCTTGCGTGAGGCTCGGCCGTCACCAGTAACATGGGTCGCGTTGGGCGTATGGTGCACCCTCATCGTCGTACTCATGCGCATCACGCGAGAAAACCAGGCGCAAGAGGTCCTGGGGAGGTGGTGCGTGCAGGGACGGGCCCGTGACCCGGAGCCTGGACGTTGGGGTTCCGGTGCCATGGTGACTGACCGGGTGTAGACATCATGCCCCAGCCCCCGCTCACGTGACACCCGAGAGGGAGACGTTGAGCGCGCGCGGCTTGAAAATAAAAATCCAACAAAACTCCGCAGAAATCCGAAAAACCAAAGTCTTTATTAAAACAGGGGACAAACTTGTTTACAAGCAAAAAGAGATGCGGCTGCCGTGTCCTGCACGGGTCAGCCTGGGGTTAGTGTGGCCCGCGGGGCATCTTCCTGGTCTTCCCCCCCAGCACGATGCATGGGGCTTCCAATTGGTCATGGGGATGGTTGTTCTGCCAGCGCGATGCATGGGGCTTCCACTTGGACCTGGGCATAGCCGCGGTTCGGTAGTTATTCCGCTAGCGCGGAGCATGGGGCTTCCACTTGGGCATGGGCGGGAGTCCCCCGAGGCCATAGCCCGGTCGGCCGGGAGGCTTCGGGGCGTGTACAGCCCCACTCATTCTTACGTGAGAGTGTCACGGGTAGAACTTGCGGAGGTGTTGGATGTTCCAAGTGTTTGGCCCTGGAACCCCACCCTCCGTCTCCAGGTGGGCGGCGCCTGGCCTGGAGACATGGGCGATCCTGAAGGGGCCCTCCCACATGGGAGAGAGCTTGTGGAGGCCCTCCCTGGAGAGGACCTGCCGCAGGACAAGGTCCTTGACCTTGAGGGTGCGAGGGCGGATGTTGCGGCTGTGGTAGCGCCGCAAATCCTGATGGTAACTCGCGGCACGGAGGGCAGCCTGGCGATGGGCCTCCTCAAGGAGCAAAAGGTCGCCTCCCCACGAGTCATCCTGACACGCCTCGTCGAACGCTAAAACCCGCGGGGAACCATGCCTAAGCTCCGAGGGAAGGACCGCCTCAGCCCCGTAGATGAGGAAGAAGGGGGTTTCGCTGGTGGGCTTAGTCGCGGTGGTGCGGATAGACCACAGCACGGACTGCA
Organism: Elymus sibiricus; assembly: GCA_039707655.1. NCBI lineage: Eukaryota > Viridiplantae > Streptophyta > Magnoliopsida > Poales > Poaceae > Elymus > Elymus sibiricus. The sequence continues at coordinate 359,263,886 of CM077669.1, forward strand.
ACTCATCCAGCCACCCCTCCCACAGGCCTCAAGCTTCCTCCTGAAGCTCTTGGTCTTGAGGCCCTGGACGACCTCGGCATTGGCGCGCTCGGCCTGATCATTGATGAGTGGGTGTGCCACAGAGGCGTAGCATATCTGTGTACCAAGGTTAGCGCAATATGACTTGAAAATACCACTCGTGAACTGAGAGCCGTTGTCGGTGATGATGCGGTTGGGGACGCCGAACCGGCATATGAGGCCTTTGATGAACCTAACGGCCGAGGCCTCCGGGATGGTGCGGACGGGCTCGACCTCCGCCCACTTAGTGAACTTGTTGATGGCGACATAGAGGTAACGATACCCGTCAGCCGCACGGGGGAAAGGGCCGAGAATGTCCAGCCCCCACGCAGCGAAAGGCCAGGAGAGTGGAACCGTCTGCAGCCCCTGCACGGGCTGGTGGATCTGCTTGGCGTGGAACTGGCAAGCTTCGCAGGACCGGACCAGCTCGGCACCGTCGCAGAGCGCAGTAGGCCAATAGAAACCGATGCGGAACACCTTACCAGCAAGGTCGCATGATGAAGAGTGATGCCCGCAATCTCCCCCATAGATGTCGGTGAGCAGCTCGCGCCCTTGCTACTCCGAGATGCGCCGCAACGAAACGTCGTTGGGCCGCCTTCGGTACAGCTCGCCATCTCGTAGGTAGTATGCGGTGGCCTGGCGGGCGACGCGCTCCACTTCCTTATCCTCCGCGGGGAGGTCGCCGCGAAGCAGAGAGGCCTTGAGCTCGGTGGTCCAATCGCCCTCTTGAGGTTCTAGCGCCAGCAACAAGCGATCTCCTGAGGGCGGGCCGTAGTCCGGTGCACCTGCTGGTGGCGCGGGTGGCAGCTCCTTTTGCAGCAGCGCGGTGCCGAGGATGAGCGGCGCAGCCGATGGCTTGAGGAGTCTTTCCTCAAAAACGCCGGGGCATTGGGGCTCGCGGCGAGACGCTCCTTTGGAGATGTCGTTGGCCTTCTGATTAGCACCACGCGGGATGTGCTGCAACTCCAAACCAAGGAAGTGTTTCTCAAGTTTACGTACCTCCTCCAAATATGCTGCCATGTGCTCGTCCTTTGGTTTACTTTTTGTTGGAGAAGTTGACGGGGAGCTGAGAGTCGCCCTTGATGACAAGACACTTGATGCTGAGGGCAGAGGCGGCCTTAAGGCCGGCGATTAGGCCCTCGTACTCTACGATGTTGTTGGAGACCTTCTCATCATGCCTGAAGCACAGCTGGACCGCATAGCGCAGCTTGTCGCCTTTTGGAGATGTGAGCACGACGCCAGCCCCCATGCCCTGCATGGAAAAGGTGCCGTCGGAGCATAGGACCCAGCCGCGGGGTGCCTCATCCCCAGGCAAGAGGGATTCGCCCTCGCGGGGCTCCTCCTCGCATCTGGATGTCCAATCTGCCATGAAGTCTGCTAGGGCGGCACCCTTGATGACCCCGGTGGTGCAGAACTCCAGCTCGAAGGCCTGCAGTTCGATCTTCCACTCGGCGACCCTGCCCGCGGCGTTGGGGCTACGCACAATCTACTCCAAGGGGTACGTGGAGACGACCGTGATGGGGTGCCCTTGGAAATAGTGACACGGTTACTTGGAGGCCATGAGGAGCGCGAGGAGGAGCTTCTGCTGCATGGGGTAGCGCTCGCGTGCATCCCTCAGCACCGTGTTGACGTAGTACACAGGGTGCTCGACGTGACGCGTGACCGTGGTGTCCATGTCGTCTTCATTGTAAGGCCCAATGAGCGGGGCCGCGGTGGCTCCCGGAGGCGGGGTGGCCTCCTGATAGGAGACGGGGTCCCCCTAAAACGTGCCCACGGTCGGTGCCGGCGGGGCTCAAGCAGCCTCAGGTGACGCTTTCAGCGCGGGCTTCTTCTTGGCGCAGGCTTGCTCTTCTCGTTCCACCACAAGGGCCGCATTGGCTGTCTATGGAGTGGCCGCCAAGTACAGCAGTAGGCGCTCGTGGGGGGCGCAGCGCGACCATGACGGGAGGGCTTGTGAGATACCGCTTGAGGTCCGCAAAGGCCGCGTCAGCTTCAGGAGTCGACGCGAACAGCCCTGACCTCTTCATCAGCTTGAAGAACGGTAATGCCCGCTCGCCAAACTTGGAGATGAAACGTCCGAGGGAGGCTAGGCACCCTGCTCGCTTCTGCATTTCTTTGAGGGTCCGGGGAGGTTGCATCAGCTTGATGGCCTTAACCTTTTCGGGGATCGCTTCGATTACTCGATGGGATACAAGGAAGCCAAGTAGCTTGCCGGAGGGGACCCCAAAAACACACTTGTCAGGGTTGAGCTTCAGGTTAACCTTGCACAGGTTGGCGAAAGTTTCCTTCAGGTCTCCGATGAGCGTCTTGGCCTCGCGCATATTAACCGCAATGTCATCAACATAGGCCTCCGTGTTTCTCCCCAGCAGGGGCCCCAGCGCGATGTGCATCAGCCGCTGGAAGGTGGCCCCAGCACTTTTCAGGAAGAACAGCATGCTCACGTAGCAGAATACACTGCTAGGGGTGATGAAAGCCGTCTTCTCCTCGTCCTCTACCGCCATCTTGATCTGGCGGTAGCCCGAGAAGGCGTCCAAGAAGCACAGCAGGTCGTAGCAAGCAGTGGAATCCATGATCTGATCGATGTGTGGAAGCGGGAAGGGATCCTGGGGGCAGGCCTTGTTGAGACTGGTGAAGTCGATGCACATCCACTCATTGCCACCCTTCTTGGGTACGATGACAGGGTTGGCGAGCCACTGCGGGTAGCGCACCTCGCGGACGGCCCATGCCTCTTGTAGTTTTTGCACTTCCTAAACAATGAAGTGCTGCTTTTTCGGCGCCTGGCGCCGTGCTTTCTGCTTGACGGGGCACGCATTGGGGCACACCGCCAGGTGGTGCTCGATCACTTCTCTCGGAACTCCGGTCAGATTGGTGGCCTTCCACACAAACACATCCGCGTTTGCCCTGAGGAAGGTGACGAGTGCCTTCTCCTGCTCCGGGGCGAGGCCGACACCGATGGTCAAGGTGTGGCCCGAGCCGCCACCGTCGAACGGCACCTTCTTGGTCTCACCTTGGCTCTGAGAGAACAACTGCTTCTTCCCTGCCGACGCTATCTCGGGGGGAGATGCCTCGCCCTCATCAACCGGTCATGCGGCCGCGGCAGCCGCGGCGGCTTTGTACGCACGCCCGAGGCAGCTAACCGCGTCCTTCTCATCGCACTTGATGGTTATGACGTCGGCGCACCCGGGTATCTTGATGACATTGTAACCCGGGTGGGTCGCCACCATGAACTTGGTGAGCGCTGGGTAACCCAGGATGGCATTGCACGGGAGACCGACGCGCGCCACATCGAAGTCGATGTGCTCGGTATGGTAATTTTCACGCGTGCCGAAGGTGATGAGGAGGCGTATCTGCCCGAGGGGGGCCGCTGTCCCGCCGACCACCCTGGAGAAAGGCCTGGTGGGCTTCAGCTGGTCGTAGGGCACCTGGAGTACCTTGAAGGTCGCGACGGAGATGATGTTGAGCCCTGCGCCCCCGTTGATGAGAGTCTTGGTAACCGCGATGTTGCTAATGGTGGGGGTGCACACCATGGGAAGAGCGCCCGCGGCAGCCGCAGACCACGGGCGATCCCCTGCGTCGAAGGCGAAGTCGCACAGTGTCCAGCTAGGCGACGGCGCGGTCCCGTTCTCCCCGTGGGCAGCGCCCACCGTGCGTAAAGATGGCTTGAAGTGGCGACCGGGGCCTGGGCCCCCCGGCGGATGCACGCCACCGAGCAGTGTTCTTGATACGCCTCGGCGTCCCCGTCGGACGAAGGTAGGCCTCCTCGGGGCTCGGCTGAGTTGATGTGCCGGGGACGCGCGCCGCGGCCCCCACGTGCGACGCTCGGGGGCGGGGCGAGTGGAAGGGCCCTTGCGTCCCTCCTACGGCGGCGACAGGCGTGACGAGGCGGCCTCGCCAGCATCGCGGCCAGTGCCGGCCGGGTGCCACGAGCTGTACAGCTAGCGCGTGCGCCCGCCCGAGGCCGGTTTGGCAGGAGGAAAACGCGATGGAGCAGCCCTCCCTCTGCACTGAGGGGCACCCGGAGGAGCCCTGCTGCTCGCGGGCAGTAGGGTTGGCGACTACGGCGGCCGCAACTCCGGATGGGTGACGGCGGCCGTGACGGTCTGCAGGCGCTGTCTGAGCGACCCGGGCTGCTCCGCGCTCAGCGTACACGCGGCGAGCGTCGGCCATGGGGTTGGTGAAGCCAGAGCCGAAATGAAGCCGGAGAACGTCGACGCACCCCTACCTGGCGCGTCACTCCCTGCTGCCTTGGCTGAAGGCCTCGCGGGGAGTGGAGTCGCCATGCACTCCTCGGGCGACGCATGCCACACTCGATCGGCATGCTGCCCTGCCTCACGTCGCTTCCTCTGCTCCCGTCGGGTCACGTCCTCACGGCCCGCGGGGGGGGGGGGGGGGGAGGACGCGAAGAGACAGCCGCATTCAAGGAAGGCGATGATGGCCGGGAAGGCGCACAGGCCTCGTGTCAGCTCGGCTCAGGGCGGTACCCGACGACTTCGGGGAGTCGTGATGCCCATGTCTCATTGTGTGCCACGCGTCAAGATGGGCCCGCAGGCGTTGGGGCCCACGGCGCTTTGGGCCATCCTCCGTGGCTTCACCCAGAAGCTAACCCGAACGCGCCTCGGGCGCGGGGGCTACTGTCGGCGTCCTGGGAACGGGGGTACCCAGACTTGCCTACCTGCGGCCCAAGGCGTGGCCCACCTCGACGACCAAGTACGGCCCGGCGCGGCCTTACTCAACACAAGGCCCTCGCGAGGCCCCGAGCTCGCGGGGGGAAACAGTGCCAAGACCCGCAGGGAGGTAGGCCTCCCCAGGCCTCCTCCTGAGCGGCGGAGAGTTCTATGCAACACACGACCTCAGGAGGCCAAGGGTGACGCCAGCCAGGCCAGGCGGGCGCCAGTGTGCAGAGGGGACAGTTTCCCCTTTAGTGCAAAGGAGGCAGGGGTGCACGCGAGTTCCCAAAGCGCCCCCAAAGGTTTCCACTTCGGTGCAACAAGACCAAGGCCCCCAGGCCCCGCAGGACGGACGTCATCACCGAGCCCACTACTGCATCACCGTCGACTACTTTGCATACGAAGACCACCTTTCGTCGGGATAGGGTGTACCTCCTGTCCCCCTTTGAATTTGGCCGTTGTGAGATCCCTTCCCGCCATGGCGATAAGGGAAGAGGACCCGGGCCGCTATAAATAGAGGCTAGGCTGCTTTGTAGAGGGGATCGACGACACAACCACCCGCAAACACACCGCGAGGCCACTCACCACTGTACTAGTTCATCCTCATACCTCCTCGTGAGGCAATCCACCAAAGGCAGGAGTAGGGTTTTACGCCTCGCAGGGGCCCGAACCTGGGTAAACTCTCGTGTGCTATCTTCTTCCTCGCCATCGAGCAGGGTCATCGCGTTGTGGGCTTGGTGGGGGTGAAGCTATTGAGGGATCTTCGCACACGCCCCTGGGTTCGAACTTCCTAGGGTTTTGCGGAGCCCGAAATCCGACAACAACCTCACGGCGACTCTCCGGTGGCTTGAGCTAAGGAAGACGAACAAAGGACACACAGTTTACCCAGGTTTGGGCCACCTCGTGGTGTAATACCCTACTCCTGCTTGTCTGGATTGCTCGAGGATGAGGATGAGTACAAGGTGTGTTCTCGCTTGCCTAGGGTTCAATCCCTTCTACGGTGGCCAGTTCCTACCCTTATATCGGCCTTGGTCCTCTTCCCCCGAAAACACAAGGCGGGAAGGGTTGCCACAACGGCGAGTTCAAAGGGGGACAGGGCTGCAGCCTATCCTGACAAAAGGTGGTCTTTGCCTGCCAAAGCTCTTCGCCGTGACGTGCTTGTGGGCTGCGGAGTGACCTCCGTCCTGCCGAGCCCCCGGTCTTGGTGTTCTTGCATAAGAAGGGATCTTGGTCTTCTTGCATAAGAAGAGAAACCTTTGGGGGTTGCTTTGGGAACCCGCGAGCTAGCGCCGTTCCTCTATCACCGAAGAGGGAAGCCTTTCTGTCCACGCCCGCTGGCACTGCTCCTGGCACCGCTTGGTGCGACGTGCGTCACCCATGTGTGGGCGCAGGATTGCGGGACCCTACCAGGCCGACCCCTGACGGACCCGCCTCCTGAGGGCGTCGGGGACAGCCTCGCGGAGAGGCCTCGTGAAGTCCTTGATGGTAATATTGCCTTGCACCTCGCGAGGCGTAAGCCCTCGCGAGAACCAGCCTCACGAAGCTCACAGGTGGGCCACCTAGTGTTTAAGGCAATCTCCGCGTTCTGGGCCGCAGGTAGATGGGCCTGGGTACCCCCTATCCCAAAGGCCCAACAGTAGCCCCGGGGCCGCGATGGGCATAGTCCCACCGGCTGGGGGGCGAGCGCGACGTGGGCCCCAACCCCCTACGGGCCAGGCCTGACACGTGGTGCGTGGAGGATCGTGGGATGCCTCCACTTCTCTCAGTGCCTCGGCAACCGCTCCTTGTCGGCGCAAAGCCTGCGAGCAGCACCGGGCCATCATTGCCCTTCCTTATCTCGCGCCGCCCTCCTGCGACTTCCTTCCTATGTGCACTTGCCCTCGATCCGCTGAGCGACCATCGCCTCCCATCTCGCCGCGTCGCCATGGCACCCCCTTGCAAGAGAGACAGAGCGACAGCAACGGAGAAAGAGGAGCCCGCGCCGGAACCTGCGCTGGGCAGGTCCATAGTGCTCAACCGCGAGGGGCTCAACAAGGTCCTCCCGATGACCGCGGCCGCCTCCAACGAGTGGGGTCCGACCAAGATCTCGCTAGCCTCTCTGCCCCCAGCTGAGCTGGATGCCACCTCCATCGTCCTCCATCTTTATGCGCTCTTCTCCGGCTTACTTCCTCCATTCTAGGATTTCTTCGACCTAGTGCTCTCGCATTACCAAATCCTCGTGCTACATCTCGAGCCGAAATCTGTTCTCCTTCTCTCATCTTTCGCCTTCCTGTGTGAGGCCTTCCTGGGTGTTTCCCCCTCGGTGGCGTTGCTCCGACACTTCTTCTCCCTCCAGCTGACTACACCCAGCCAATGCTCTAGGTGCGTGTCACTCCAGGCCGCGGGCGAGACGGTGGGCGAATGTATCGACATGACAATCAACACCGACACGGGGGGCTTCAGGCGGCAGTGGGTGTATGTGGACGACGGCCGGTACAGCCCACTTCTGCTGGTCCCGTCATCCCCGGTGGCGCCGAGCCCGGGGTGGAGGCACGAGACGCTTGATGACCAGAGGTTGTCGCCGATGATGAGGAGGCTGGCCACCCCAAGGGCAGCAGGGGTGACCGCGACGCTGGTTGTGAGGGAGTTCCTCCGGCGAAGGATTGCTCCACTTCAACGCCATTCCCGCCTGATGTGGGCCTTTGCCGGTCCAATGGATCCCATGCCGCTCCACCCGGATCGCCTGCCGCCCAAAGCATTAGACAGGGTGCTTCGAGTCTTGACCGACGAAACAGCCGGTGGCCTTCCCTAGGAGGGGTGCCCCCTGTACAAGTACAAGAACAAGGAGGACTTCGTCCAGGCCATGCCCCACTTCGACCAGTGGGGGTTGCTCCCGGAGCGCCGCGAGCTGCCTCGGAGTGACCCTGCCCTGGTAGTCCTTGAGCCTGGGATCCTAGTGGGCCTGGGGCCTTCAGCCAAGGCAGCCAAGCCAACTCTCCCCTACGCCTGTGGGTGTCGGCGGCGGCGTCCTGCCCAGAGGCGAGGCTGTCTCCCTTGGCATGACGAGCGGCACTATTGACCACAGGGCGACGCCCTATGGGCTGCATTCCTTTGAGGGGGGTACCGCGAGCGTGCCCCCCGTTCCCTTCGCGAGGGGGCGGGGGGCGGTGTCGAGGCCGTGCCGTCGCCCCACAGGGTCAGCCACGGGGAGAAGACTCTGCCTGAGAGCAGCGCTAGCGTGCTACCGAAGGCGTTGAGGAAGAGGAGATGGGCCGCCAGAGACGAGTAAGTGTTGTGTCTTGGATTCGTTTGCTTTTGCACTCTGGGCATGCTTGACCCCTTGTCCCTCGCAGGTTTCCCACGAGCAAGAAGGCTAAGGAGCCCCCATGCCCAGTGAGCACTTTCCTATCGCGGGCCGAGCCTGGGGAAGGCAGGAGGCACGCTCCCCACCAAAAGCCCGGACAACGTGCCCAGGCGCAAGGCGGTATCTCCTTCGCCCGTCGGGAGCGCGGGGCGAGGGCCAACAGCTCGCCTCACATCTCCCGAGGGGTACCCCACTTATGGGGACGCGGCGGTGGTCCCTCAGGGGGTGCCCCTGGGAGGCCGCTCCTCGGCCTCCGGAGCGCCAGGCCCTGTGGCGCGCGCCGGGCAGGCGGGGATGGAAGGACCAGCCGGAACTGCCACCCAGGCCAGCGCCGAGGGCGGCCTCGATGGGTCCTTCAGCTCAAGGGGTTTACCGAGCCCGCGGCGTGCGCCGTCCTGCTAGGACGGGGCAGAGCGGGCATCGGCCAGCCCCTAGCCCCCGATGAGCGGCGGCGGATCCTCCGAAGCTTCGGTGGTGGACGAGGGCGCGGGGCCTGACACGGACTGGGCCCTGACGCTCGTGAACTCCCAGACCTCGATCCGGCGCGACCTCCTTGGGGAACGCAGAGAGCTTGCTGGGGGAGCTCGGGGCGGAACTTCAGGGTGCCGAGGAGCGCTTCGTCGAGGATCGGTTGCACTTGGCTCACGGGTGGCATCAGCTTGATGTCGCCATCAACCTAAGTCATCGCCAACATGAGACGGCACGCTCAAAGGCCGAAAGATTCGTCATCGAGGCAAGGGAAGCGCGCGACTGCGCCCTCCGAGGGGTCGAGGAAGCAGATGAGCGTCGCGAGGCGGCTGAGGCCCGCGAGCGGGAACTTCATGCTTCAAACGCCATCCTAGAGCGGCAGCTTCAGGAGCGGAGGGACGTCCTTTCCTTGCGCGGTGAAGGGTCGGCGGCCGAAGCAGGGAAGGCACGTGAACTTGCTCTCCGCGAGGCAGACCTTCGGGCTCTCGAACAACAGCTTGCCCTGGTGTCGTCGGAGCAGAGCCTGGAGCGCGAGCGGCTGGAGGCGCTCGATCGTGACATCACCGCGGCCATGGCCACCTACAAACAAAGTGTGGAGGAGGTCCAGGGGGGTGCGGACGCGAGGGTCGAGCGAGCCCGCAAGGGTTATAACAACAAACTGAAGCTGCAAGAGAGCCGCTTCAAGACCCGGCGCGCAGAGCTGCAACGCGAGATTGATGGCCTCAGGAAGAGGCTTACCCGAGCAGAGGTGCAGCGGGATGCCGCGCTTAAGGCCCAGGCCAATGTCGCGACCGAGTTGGCGTCGCTCCAGGAGCAGGTGGATGGCGCTGCGCCCCTCGTGGAGCGGGCGACGGAAGAAGCGAACCAGGCCCAGGGGCGACAGCATCTGTGCTCGAAGATGTTCCAGGGCCTCTAGCAGCGGGCTCGCCAGGCCCTGGGTTCCATCTGCAGGGGGGACATCTCTAGCCCCCTTGTGCCTGACGATGCCGGCTACCTTGATTTTTACACCAAGGTCGTGGAGTGGCTTGAGGCGGGTGCCAAGAAGGTGGGCGAGCTGATTGAAGGAGAGAGCCACAACCTTCTGTCCCAGGCACTAACACGCGTCTTCAGTCATCTCCTTCGTGCCGACCCCGGCTTTGCTTTCGAGGCCGTGATGGCCCCGCTTCCTAACACGATCCGCGGTGCCCTGGGGGAGGCGGTGGAAGATAATGTGAACGCACTGAGCGCATAGTTCACCCTTAGCAACCACGAGGTTGAGGAAGGGCCTGAGGAGCGCGAAGGTAATGACGACAGCGAAAGCGACGCGTCTCCCTAGGCACCCCTTACTCCTTCTGCTGATACCAGTTTTTAGTGAAGCCAGCATTTTGTTTTGAACGCTATGCTCCTATAATTGGTACTCGTGCTTTGTGTGGCTTCCTCTGGTGTTACTATCATACCTCGGGATACCGAGATGTGACCCTTGTGTGAGGCTCGGCCGTCACCAGTAACATGGGTCGCGTTGGGGGTATGGTGCACGCTCATCGTCGTACTCATGCGCATCGCGCGAGAAAACCAGGCACCAGAGGTCCTGGGGAGGTGGTGCGTGCAGGGACGGGCCCGTGACCCGGAGCCTGCACGTTGGGGTTCCGGTGCCGTGGGGACTGACCGGGTGTAGACATCATGCCCCAGCCCCCACTCGCGTGACACCCGGGAGGGAGACGTTGAGCGCGCGCGGCTTGAAAATAAAAATCCAACAAAACTCCACAGAAATCCGAAAAACCAAAGTCTTTATTAAAACAGGGGACAAACTTGTTTACAAGCAAAAAGAGATGCGGCTGCCGTGTCCTGCACGGGTCAGTCTGGGGTTAGTGTGGCCCGCGGGGCGTCTTCTTGGTCTTCCCCCCAGCGTGATGAATGGGGCTTCCACTTGGGCATGGGGATGGTTGTTCCGCCAGCGCGATGCATGGGGCTTCCACTTGGACCAGGGCATAGCCGTTGTTCGGTAGTTATTCCGCTAGCGCGGAGCATGGGGCTTCCACTTGGGCATGGGCGGGAGTCCCCCCGAGGCCATAGCCCGGTCGGTCGGGAGGCTTCGGGGCGTGTACAGCCCCAGTCATTCTTATGTGAGAGTGTCACGGGTAGAACTTGCGGAGGTGTTGGATGTTCCAAGTGTTTGGCCCTGGAACCCCACCCTCCGTCTCCAGGTGGCCGGCGCCTGGCCAGGAGACATGGGCGATCCTGAAGGGGCCCTCCCACATGGGAGAGAGCTTGTGGAGGTCCTCCCTGGAGAGGACCTGCCGCAGGACAAGGTCCCTGACCTTGAGGGTGCGAGGGCGGATGTTGTGGCTGTGGTAGCGCCGCAAGTCCTGCTGGTACCTCGCGGCACGGAGGGCGGCCTGGCGATGGGCCTCCTCAAGGAGCAAAAGGTCACCTCCCCGCGAGTCATCCTGACGCGCATCGTCGAATGCTAAAACCCGCGGGGAACCATGCCTAAGCTCTGAGGGAAGGACCACCTCAGCCCCGTAGATGAGGAAGAAGGGGGTTTCGCCGGTGGGTTTAGTCGCGGTGGTGTGGATAGACCACAGCACGGACTGCAACTCATCCAGCCACCCCTCCCGCAGGCCTCAAGCTTCCTCCTGAAGCTCTTGGTCTTGAGGCCCTTGAGGACCTCGGCGTTGGCGTGCTCGGCCTGACCATTGATGCGTGGGTGTGACACAGAGGCGTAGCATATCTATGTACCAAGGTTAGCGCAATATGACTTGAAAAGACCACTCGTGAACTGAGAGCCGTTGTTGGTGATGATGCGGTTGGGTACGCCGAACCGGCATATGAGGCCTTTGATGAACCTAACAGCCAAGGCCTCCAGGATGGTGCGGACGGGCTCGACCTCCGCCCACTTAGTGAACTTGTTGATGGCGACATAGAGGTAGCGATACCCGCCGACCGCACGGGGGAAAGGGCCGAGAATGTCCAGCCCCCACACAGCAAAAGGCCAGGAGAGTGGAACCGTATGCAGCCCCTGCACGGGCTGGTGGATCTGCTTGGCGTGGAACTGGCAAGCTTCGCAGGACCGGACCAGCTCGGCGCCGTCGCAGAGCGCAGTAGGCCAATAGAAACCGATGCGGAACACCTTACCAGCAAGGGTGCGTGACGAAGAGTGATGCCCGCAATCTCCCCCATAGATGTCGGTGAGCAGCTCGCGCCCTTGCTACTCCGAGATGCGCCGCAATGAAACGTCGTTGGGCCGCCTTCGGTACAGCTCGCCATCTCGTAGGTAGTATGCGGTGGCCTGGCGGGCGACGCGCTCCACTTCCTTATCCTTCGCGGGGAGGTCGCCGCGAAGCAGATAGGCCTTGAGCTCGGTGGTCCAATCGCCCTCTTGAGGTTCTAGCGCCAGCAACAAGCGATCTCCTGAGAGCGGGTCTTTCCTCGAAAATGCCGGGGCGTTGGGGCTCGTGGCGAGACGCTCGTTTGGCGATGTCGTCGGCCTCCTGATTAGCACCACGCGGGATGTGCTGCAACTCCAAACCAAGGAAGTGTTTCTCAAGTTTGCGTACCTCCTCCAAATATGCCGCCATGTGCTCGTCCTTTGGTTTGTACTTTTTGTTGGAGAAGTTGACGAGGAGCTAAGAGTCGCCCTTGATGACAAGACACTTGATGCCGAGGGCGGAGGCGGCCTTAAGGCCGGCGATTAGGCCCTCGTACTCTACGATGTTGTTGGAGACCTTCTCATCATGCCTGAAGCACAGCTAGACCGGATAGCGCAGCTTGTCGCCTTTTGGAGATGTGAGCATGACGCCAGCCCCCATGCCCTGCATGGAAAAGGTGCCGTCGAAGCACAGGACCCAGCCGCGGGGTGTCTCGTCCCCAGGCAAGAGGGATTCGCCCTCGCGGGGCTCCTCCTCGCCTGTGGATGTCCACTCTGTCATGAAGTCTGCTAGGGCGGCACCCTTGATGACCCCGGTGGTGCAGAACTCCAGCTCAAAGGCCTGCAGTTCGATGTTCCACTCGGCGACCCTGCCCGCGGTGTTGGGGCTACGCACAATCTGCTCCAAGGGGTATGTGGAGACGACCGTGATGGGGTGCCCTTGGAAATAGTGACACAATTTCCTGGAGGCCATGAGGAGCGCGAGGAGGAGCTTCTGCTGCATCGGGTAGCGCTCGCGTGCATCCCTCAGCACCGTGTTGACGTAGTACATAGGGTGCTCGACGTGACGCGTGACCGTGGTGTCCATGTCGTCTTCGTTGTAAGGCCCAATGAGCGGGGCCGCGGTGCCTCCCGGAGGTGGGGCGGCCTCCTGATAGGAGACGGGGTCCCCCTGAAACATGCCCTCGATCGGTGCTGGCGGGGCTCAAGTAGCCTCAGGTGATGCTTTCAGCGCGGGCTTCTTCTTGGCGTAGGCTTGCTCTTCTCGTTCCACCACAAGGGCCGCATTGGCCGTCTGTGGAGTGGCCGCCAAGTACAGCAGCAGGCGCTCGTGGGGGGCGCGGCGCGACCATGACGGGAGGGCTTGTGAGATACCGCTTGAGGTCCGCAAAGGCCGCGTCAGCTTCAGGAGTCGACGCGAACGGCCCTGATCTCATCATCAGCTTGAAGAACGGTAATGCCCGCTCGCCAAACTTGGAGATGAAACGTCCGAGGGAGGCTAGGCACCCTGCTAGCTTCTGCATTTCTTTGAGGGTCCGGGGAGGTTGCATCAGCTTGATGGCCTTAACCTTTTCGGGGATCGCTTCGATTCCTCGATGGGATACAAGGAAGCCAAGTAGCTTGCCGGAGGGGACCCCAAAAACGCACTTGTCAGGGTTGAGCTTCAGGTTGACCTTGCACAGGTTGGCGAAAGTTTCCTTCAGGTCTCCGATGAGCGTCTTGGCCTCGCGCGTATTGACCGCAATGTCGCCGACATAGGCCTCCGCGTTTCTCCCTAGCTGGGGCCCCAGTGCGATGTGCATCAACCGCTGGAAGGTGGCCCCAGCACTTTTCAGGACGAACGGCATGCTCAAGTAGCAGAATACACCGCTAGGGGAGATGAAAGCCGTCTTCTCCTCGTCCTCTACCGCCATCTTGATCTGGCGATAGCCCGAGAAGGCGTCCAAGAAGCATAGCAGGTCCTAGCAAGCAGTGGAAACCATGATCTGATCGATGCGCGGAAGCGGGAAGGAATCCTGGGGGCAGGCCTTGTTGAGACTGGTGAAGTCGACGCACATCCACTCATTGCCACCCTTCTTGGGTATGATGACGGGGTTGGCGAGCCACTGCGTGTAGCGCACCTCGCGGACGGCCCATGCCTCTTGCAGTTTTTGCACTTCCTAAACAATGAAGTGCTGCTTTTTAGGCGCCTGGCGCCGTGCTTTCTGCTTGATGGGGAACGCATTGGGGCACACCGCCAGGTGGTGCTCGATCACTTCTCTCGGAACTCCGGTCAGATTGGTGGCCTTCCACACAAACACATCCGCGTTCGCCCTGAGGAAGGTGACGAGTGCCTTGTCCTGATCCGGGGCTAGGCCGACGCCGATGGTCAAGGTGTGGCCCGAGCCGCCACCGTCGAACGGCACCTTCTTTGTCTCACCTCGGCTCTGAGAGAACAACTGCTTCTTCCCTGCCGACGCTGTCTCGGGGGGAGATGCCTCGCCCCCATCAACCGGTCATGGGCCGCGGCAGCCGCGGTAGGTTTGTACGCACGCCCGAGGCAGCTAACCGCGTCCTTCTCATCGCACTTGATGGTTATGACGCCGGCGCACCCGGGTATCTTGATGACATTGTAACCCGGGTGGGTCGCCACCATGAACTTGGTGAGCGTTGGGTAACCCAGGATGGCATTGTACGGGAGACCGACGCGCGCCATATTGAAATCGATGAGCTCGGTACAGTAATTGTCGCGCGTGCCGAAGGTGATGGGGAGGCGTATCTGCCCGAGGGGGGCCGCGGTCCCGCCGACCACCCTGGAGAAAGGCCTGGTGGGCTTCAGCTGGTCGTAGGGCACCTGGAGTACCTCGAAGGTCGCGATGAAGATGATGTTGAGCCCTACGCCCCCGTTGATGAGAGTCTTGGTAACCGCGATGTTGCTAATGTTCGGGGTGCACACCATGGGAAGAGCACCCGCGGCAGCCGCAGACCTCGGGCGATCCCCTGCGTCGAAGGCGATGTCGCACAGTGTCCAGCTAGGCGACGGCACGGGCCCGTGCTCCCCGCGGACCTGGGCCCCCCGGAGGATGCACGCCACCGAGGAGTGTTCTTGATACGCCTCGGCGTCCCCACCGGGCAAAGGCAGGCCTCCTCGGGGCTCGGCCGAGTCGATGTGTCGGGGGACGCGCGCCGCGGCCCCCACGTGCGACGCTCGGGGGCGGGGCGAGTGGAAGGGCCCTTGCGTCCCTCCTGCGGCGGCGACAGGCGTGACGAGGCGGCCTCGCCAGCATCGCGGCCAGTGCCGGCCGGGTGCCACGAGCTGTACAGCCAACACGTGCGCCCGCCCGAGGCCGGTTTGGCAGGAGGAAAACGCGACGGAGCGGCCCTCCCTCTGCACTGAAGGGCACCCAGAGGAGCCCTGCTACTCGCGGGCAGTAGGGTTGGCGACTACGGCGGCCGCAACACCGGCCGGGTGACGGCGGCCGTGACGGCCTACAGGCGCTGTCTGAGCGACCCGGGCCGCTCCGCGCTCAGCGCACACGTGGCGAGCGTCGGCCCTGGGGTTGGGCCGGAGAACATCGACGCACCCCTACCTGGCATGCCAAATGTTGTAATCGGGGCTCAGGGGATCCAAAGAGGTTCGAATGCTAGGGTGCACTCGCTCTCCTGCCCTACTCCGCCTCACAACCTCACGGCGACTCTCCGACGGCTTGACCTAAGGAAGACGAACAAAGGACACACAGTTTACCCAGGTTCGGGCCACCTCGCGGTGTAAGACCCTACTCCTGCTTGTCTGGATTGCTCGAGGATGAGGATGAGTACAAGGTGTGTTCTCGCTTGCCTAGGGTTCGATCCCTTCTACGGTGGCCAGTTCCTACTCATATATCGGCCTTGGTACTCTTCCCCCGAAAACACAAGGTGGGAAGGGTTGCCACAATGGCCAGTTCAAAGGGGAACATGACTGCAGCCTATCCTGACAAAAGGTGGTCTTCGCCTGCCAAAGCTCTTCGTCGTGACGTGCTTGTGGGCTCGGGAGTGACCTCCATCCTGCCGAGCCCCCGGTCTTGGACTTCTTGCATAAGAAGGGAAACCTTTGGGGATTGCTTTGGGAACCCGCGAGGTGGCGCCATTCCTCTATCACCAAAGAGGGAAGCCTTTTTGTCCATGCCCGCTGGCACCGCTCCTGGCACCGCTTGGCGCGGCGCGCGTCACCCATGTGCGGGCGCAGGGTTGCGGGACCCTGCCGGGCCGACCCCCGATGGACCCGCCTCCTGAGGGCATCGGGGACAGCCTCGCGGAGAGGCCTTGTGAAGTCCTTGATGGTAATATTGCCTCGCACCTCGCAAGGCGTAAGCCCTCGCGAGAACCAGCCTCACGAAGCTCGCAGGTGGGCCACCCAGTGTTTACGGCAATCTCCGCGTCCTAGGCCGCACGCAAACGGGCATGGGTACCCCCAGTCCCAGAGGCCCGACACTTCCTCCTTTGTAGGAGGACCAATCTTCATCAACATCTTCACCAGCACCATCTCATTTCAAACCCTAGTTCATCTCTTGTATTCTATCTTTGTCTCAAAACCTCAGATTGGTACCTATGGGTTACTAGCAGTGTTGATTACATCTTGCAGCTGATGCTTGTTGGTTTATTTGGTTGAATATAATATGTTCAGATCCTTTATCATATTCATTACACCTCTGATCTTGAAGTGGTGATGATTTGTGAGTAGTTACTTTTGTTCTCGAGGACATGGGAGAAGTCGAGTTATAAGTAATGATGTGAAGTTGGTAATCGTTTGATATTTTGATGATATGTATGGTGTTGGTTCCTTTAGTGGTGTCATGTGAACGTCGACTACATGACACTTCACCATACTTTGGGACTAAGGAAAGGCATTATGCAGTAATAAGTACATGATGGGTTGCGAGAGTCACAGAAGCTTAAACCCTAGTTTATGTGTTATACTGTAAGGGGCTGATTTGGCTCCATATGTTTCATGCTATGGTTAGATTTATCCTAATTCTTCTTTCGTCGTTGCGGATGCTTGTGAGAGGGGTTAATCAAAAGTAGGTTGTGTGTTCAAGTAATAACAACACCTAAGCACCGGTCCACCCACATATCCAATTATCAAATGAACGAGCGCGAATGAACTCAACATGATAAACATGACTAGGCGGAAATTCCTTTGTGTCCTCGAGAGCACTTTGCTTTATATAAGAGAACTTTCAGGCATGTCCTTTACTATAAAAAGGATTGGGCTACCTTGCTGCACACTTTCTACTTTTATTACTTGTCACTTGTTACGAATTATCTTGCTACAAAACTATCTATCACTGTTACTTACAAGACTTGCAGAGAATACCTTGCTAAAAATTGCTTATCATTTCCTTATGCTCCTCGTTGGGTTCGAAACTCTTACTTATCGAAATAACTACGATTGATCCCCTATACTTGTGTATCATAAAGACTCTTTTCTGGTGCCTTTGCCGGGTAGTGAAGTGCCTTTGGTGTCTGGAATTTGGTAAGGAAACATTTTCGATACATGCTGAAATTTACTGTTGCTTGTTACTATGGATGATAATCCTTTGAGAGGTTTGTTCGGGGTATTTTCACATCGAATGGAAGTTCCAAAGGCCACTCCCCAACCTATTGAACTTTCTGAAAATATTTATTATGAGATTACTTTGGATATGTTAGACAAACAGCTAGCTAATCCTTATGCAGGAGATGGAACAACTCATCCTGATTTGCACTTGATATATATAGATGAGATTTGTGGATTAGTTAAGCTTGTAGGATTATCCGAGGATAGAGTTAACAAGAAGGTGTTCCCTTTATCTTTGGAGGGAAAGACATTGATTTGCTACAGGCTATATGATGATGCTGGAACATGGGACTGGAATTGGTTGAAGCTAGAATTTCACCAGAAGTTTTATCCTACGCATCTCGTTCATCGTGATTGGAATTATATATATATAATTTTTGGCCTCGTGAAGGAGAAAGCATCGCTCAAGCTTGGGGTAGGCTTAAATCTATGATGCACACTTGCCCAAATCATGATCTCTCAAGAGAAATAATACTACAAAACTTTAATGCTCGGCTTTCTTATGATGATCTTTTAATGCTCGATTCTTCTTCTACCGGTTCCTTCATGAAGAGAACTATTGAATTCAAATGGCATCTTCTGGAAAGAATTAAACGTGACTCTGAACATTGGGAGCTCAACGAAGGTAAAGATACAGGTATAAAACTTGAGTTTGATTGTGTTAAATCTCTTATGGAAACCGATACTTTTCCTAAGTTTAGCGCTAAATATAGACTTGACTCTAAGATAATAGCTTCCCTTTGTGTAACTTTTCGGCTCTATTGATCTCCCCAAGGAGAAGTGGTTTAAATATCATCCACCCATTGAAAATTTGTTAGAGGAAACTATTATTGCTAAAGATGAAACAATTATCTATAATGTTGATCCAGTTGTGCCCACTACTTACATTGTGCCCAGTACTTACATTGAGAAACCACCTTTTCTTGTTAGGATGAAGGAACATGCTAAGGTTACAACTATGGTTAATAAAGGCAATGTTAGAACACCCAAAGCTTCTGAACAAATAAATGTCGAACCTAATATTGATATGGTTAAAGATCTCTTGGTTTATAATATTGATGGGCCGGTCATTTATTTCTGCGATGAGGCTGCTAGAATCGCAAAGCCTGCTAGAAATGAACAGGATGTGCTAGATAAGAATAAACCTGTTGTTGGCATGCATGTTGTTTCTGTTTAAATTGGAGAACATTGCTATCATGGTTTGTGTGATATGGGTGCTAGTGTGAGTGCTATTCCTTTTACTTTATATCAAGAAATTATGAATGATATATCACCCTCTGAGATGGAAGACATCGATGTTACTATTAAACTTGCAAATAGAGACACTATTTCACCACTTGGGATTGTTCGGGATGTTGAAGTCTTGTATGGAAAAATCAAATACCCTGCTGATTTCTTAGTAATTGGTACACTACAAGATAATTTTTATCCCATTATATTTGGTAGACCTTTCTTGAATGCTGAAATTGATTGTGTTACATAAAAGGTTAAAGTGAGTTTCGGTGATGTCTCATGAATTTAATTTCTCTAAGTTTGGTAGACAACCACATGAGAAAGAATTATCTAGTAAAGATGAAATATTGGCCTTGCTTCTATTGTCGTGCCTCCTACTGATCAGTTAGAACAACATTTGCTAGACCATGAAAATGATATGCATCTGAATGAAAGGAATGAAATAGATGAGATATTCTTTAGGCAAGCACCTATTCTTAAACACAATTTGCTTGTTGACATTTTCGGAGATCCTCCCCCTCCTAAGGGAGATCCCGTATTTGAATTAAAGAAATTACCTAATTGTAACAGCCCAAGAGCATTCCTTCCATATTTGTAACTTTTGCCATGTGTGGACCTTCATGTTGTATCCTTGGGAATTGAGTAATATATTTGCTTCATGACATTCCTCTTTGCATCATGGCATCATACCACCATTCATCATTTGCATCATGCCTTGCTTTATGTGATGTTGTTGTGAGTGTGGTGTTGTGGTTGTGAGTGTGTGTGATGTGGTACGTGTGTGCAAACTAGTTTTGAAACCCCCCCCCCCCCCCCCCACACACACACACACACAATTTCTCTAAAACTATGCCCAAACTCTCTCTTTTCAAATATTTGCAATATGTGGTTAATTCACTTGCCTTTTTCCATCTAATAAAATGTTGCTCTCCTTCTAAATATTCTGATAGGAATTGTAAAATAGTTCTCTA
Source organism: Elymus sibiricus (assembly GCA_039707655.1). Taxonomy (NCBI): domain Eukaryota; kingdom Viridiplantae; phylum Streptophyta; class Magnoliopsida; order Poales; family Poaceae; genus Elymus; species Elymus sibiricus. Next base: position 359,283,327 of record CM077669.1, read on the forward strand.
CAATGTTTTTTTACATAAGTGCTTTCTATTCTTTGCAAAACAGGTTCCAATATTAAATATGTGTGATTTAATGTTCTTGCTCTAAAAAATGTCAAGACCATTTTTATCAAATAGGGCACAATTTGATGATTCCAAAACATATTTTTTCTTCCTCTCAAAGATCTTTTTCCAAACCTGCAGGGCTTTAGTTTTATTTGCTGTTTTATTAAAAAGAAAAACCCTCTGGTTTTCGGGGGAGAGAGAGAGCAGGAGCTGGGCCTCCTTTGCCTCCCCGCTCGCCCAGTAGCAGCGAGCAGCGCAGCCCAGCCGAGGCCCCCATCGCGGTCATCCCTGTCCTTTGTATGGCCGGAGAGAGCCCTAGCCTCCTATTTAAGATGTCCTCGACCTAGCCCGGAGTTCCCTCGCTCCATTCCTCCCTCCACCTCGCCTCGCCACTACTACTTCTTGAGCTTGCGTTGGTTTTCCCTTGAAGAGGAAAGGGTGATGCAGCAAAGTAGATAAGTATTTCCCTCAGTTGTTGAGAACCAAGGTATCAATCCAGTAGGAGGTACAAGCAAGGCCCCAATCTTTGCACCTACACAAACAATCAAACACTTGCACCCAACGCTATAAAGGGGTTGTCAATCCCTTCACGGTTACTTGTAAGGATGAGATCTGATAGAGATAGATATAAAAGATTACTAAAATGAAAAGTAAAATAAAAGTAAAAAGATTGCAGCAAAGTATTTTTGGTATTTTTGGTTTATAGATCTGAAAATATAATATGGAAAATAGACTTGGGGGCCATAGGTTTCACTAGAGGCTTCTCTCTTGAAGGAAAATAATACGGTGGGTGAACAAATTACTGTCCAGCAATTGATAGAAAAGCGCATAGTTATGACGATATCCAAGGCAATGATTATGCATATAGGCATCACGTCCGTGTCAAGGAGACCAAAACGATTTTGCATCTACTACTATTACGCCACACATCGACTGACTCCTACCTGCATCTAGAGTATTAAGTTCATGAAGAACAGAGTAATGCATTAGGTAAGATGACATGATGTAGAGGGATAAACTCAAGCAATATGATGAAAACCCCATCTTTTTACCCTTGATGGCAATAATACAAATATGTGCCTCGCTACCCCTACTTTGTCACTGGGTGAGGACACCGCAAGATTGAACCCAAAACTAAGCACTTCTCCCATTGCAAGAATTGCCAATCTAGTTGGCCAAACCAAACCAATAACTCGAAGAGACTTGCAAAGATATGAAATCATGCATATAAGAATTCAGAGAAGATTCAAATAATATTCATAGATAATCTGATCATAAATCCACAATTCATCGGATCTCGACAAACACACCGCAAAAGAGTATTACATCGGATAGATCTCCATGAAGACCATGGAGAACATGGTATTGAAGAACATAAAGAGAGAAGAAGCCATCTAGCTACTAGCTATGGACCCGAAGGTCTGAGGTGAACTACTCACGCATCATCGGAGGGGCAATGGAGTTAATGTAGATGCCCTCCATGATCGAATCCCCCTCCGGCAGATTACCGGAAAAGGCCCCAAGATGGGATCTCACGAGAACAGAGGCTTTCGGCGGCGGAAAAGTATTATCGTGGCTCTTTTTGGTATTGGGGGAATATTTCTAAATTTATAGGCAGAGAATTAGGGTTGGAGGAGCCACGGGGGGCCCACAAGCCAGCCCCCCCAGGGGCGCGCCCAGGTGGCTTGTGGCCCACCCGTGGGTCTTCTGGAATCTTCTCCAAGTCTCTTGGGTTCCTTCTGGTCCAAGAAAAATCATCGTAGAATTTTATTCCGTTTGGACTCCATTTGATATTCCTTATCTGCAATACTCAAAAACAAGGAAAAAACAGAAACTGGCACTGGGCACTAGGTTAATAGGTTAGTCCCAAAAATAATATAGAATAGCATATTAATGCATATAAAACGTCCAAAACAGATAATATAATAGAATGGAACAATCAAAAATTATAGATACGTTGGAGACGTATCAAGCATCCCCAAGCTTAATTCCTGCTCGTCCTCGAGTAGGTAAATGATAAAAACAGAATTTTTGATGTGGAATGCTACCTAACATATTTATCCATGTAATATTCTTTATTGTGGCATGAATGTTCAGATCCGTAAGATTCAAAACAAAAGCTTAATATTGACATAAAAACAATAATACTTCAAGCATACTAACAAAGCAATTGTGTCCTTTCAAAATAACATGGCCTAAGAAAGTTATCCCTACAAAATCATATGGTCTGTCTATGCTCCATCTTCCCCACACAAAGTATTTAAATCATGCACAACCCCGATGACAAGCCAAGCAATTGTTTCACACCTTTTATGTTCTCAAACCTTTTCAACTTTCACGCAATACATGAGCGTGAGCCATGGATATAGCACTATAGGTGGAATAGAATATGGTGGAGGTTGTGAGGAAAAGGAGAAGATAGTCTCACATCAACTAGGTGTATCAACGGGCTATGGAGATGCCCATCAATAGATATCAATGTGAGTGAGTAGGGATTGCCATGCAACGGATGCACTAGAGCTATAAGTGTATGAAAGCTCAAAAAGAAACTAAGTGGGTGTGCATTATGAAAAATTCCTCTAGTTATATGAAAGTGACAAAATAGGAGACTCTCTATCTTGAAGATCATGGTACTACTTTGAAGCACAAGTGTGGAAAAAAAGATAGTAACATTGTCCCTTCTCTCTTTTCTCTCATTTTTTTGGTGGGCATCTTTGGCCTCTTTTTTTTATTTGGGCTTCATTGGTCTCTTTTATTATTTGTAAAGTCCGGAGACTCATCCCAACTTGTGAGGGAATCATAGCTTCCATCATCCTTTCCTCTCATGGGACAATGCTCTAATAATGATGATCATCACACTTTTATTTACTTACAACTCAAGAATTACAACTCGATACCTAGAACAAAATATGACTCTATATGAATGCTTCCGGTGGTGTACCGTGATGTGCAATGATCTAGCATAGCAAATGACATCAAAAAACGGACAAGCCATGAAAACATCATGCTAGCTATCTTACGATCATGCAAAGCAATATGAAAATGATGGTGCGTGTCATAATAAACGGAACGGTGGAAGTTGCATGGCAATATATCTCGGAATGGCTATGGAAATGCCATAATAGGTAGGTATGGTGGCTGTTCTGAGGAAGGGTATATGGTGGGTTTAATGTACCGGCGAAAGTTGCGCGGTACTAGAGAGGCTAGCAATGGCGGAAGGGTGAGAGTGCGTATAATCCATGGACTCACATTAGTCATAAAGAACTCACATACTTATTGCAAAAGTCTATTAGTTATCGAAGCAAAGTATTAGACGCATGCTCCTAGGGGAGAGGTTGGTAGGAGTTAACCATCGTGTGCTCCCGACCCTCACACAAAGGATGACAATCATTAAACAAATCATGCTCCGACTTCGTTACATAACGGTTCACCATACGTGCATGCTATGGGAATCACAAACTTTAACACAAGTATTTCTACCAATCCACAAGTACTCACTAGCATGACTCTAATATCACCATCTTTATATCTCAAAACTATATGCAAGGAATCAAACTTCTCATAGTATTCAATGCACTTTATATGGAAGTTTTTATTATATCCCTCTTGGATGCCCATTATATTAGGACTAAATTCATAACCTAAACCAATTACCATGCTGTTTAAAGACTCTCAAAATAATATAAGTGAGGTACAAGAGTTCAATTATTTCTATAAAATAAAAACACCACCGTGCTCTAAAAAGATATAAGTGAAGCACTAGAGCAAAATTGCCTAGCTCAAAAGATATAAGTGAAGCACATAGAGTATTCTAATAAATTCATGATTCATGCGTGTACCTCTCAAAATATGTGTGCAGCAAGGATGATTGTGGCAAACTAAAAAGCAAAGACTCATATCATACAAGACGCTCCAAGCAAAACACATATCATGTGGTGAATAAAAATATAGCCTCAACTAAATTTACCGATGGATTGAAGACGAAAGAGGGGATGCCTTCCGGGGCATCCCCAATCTTAGGCTCTTTTGTATACTTGAATATGGCTTGGTGTGCCTTGGGCATCCCCAAGCTTAGGCTCTTGCCACTCCTTATTCCATAGTCCATCAAATCTTTTCCCAAAACTTGAAAACTTCACAACACAAAACTCAACAGAAAACTCATGATATCCGTTAGTATAAGAAAAATAAATCACCACTTTAGGTACTGTTGTGAGCTCATTCTTTATATATATTGGTGTAATATCTACTGTATTCCAACTTCTCCATGGTTCATACCCCCCGATACAACCCATAGATACATCAAAATAAGCAAACAACACAAAGAAAACAGAATCTGTCAAAAACAGAACAGTCTGTAGCAATCTGTAAACTTCGAATACTTATGTAACCCCAAAAATTCTGAAAAATTAGGAAAATCTGGGAAATTTGTATATAAATCTGTTGTAAGAATTTCAGACTCAATCGACGCTCTGGTGAATTTATAAAATTCCTGGACTGAGCACAAAAGTTTCTGTTTTTCAGCAAAATCAAATCAACAATCACCGTAGACCATCCCAAAGGTCTTACTTGGCTCAAACACTAATTAAAACAATAAAACACAATTACTAAAGAGGTAATAATGTGTAAAGCACTCAAAAACAGAAACAAAAAAAAACATAAAAACATAAAATAAAATTGGGTTGCCTCCCAACAAGCGCTATTGTTTAACGCCCCTAGCTAGGCATAACGCAATAGATCTAGGTATTGTCATCTTTGGTTTTGGCAAATTTTGTGAGGGCCTTCTCGAATCCGGGGGGCTCTTTCCGCTTCCCCAAATTTTCAGGAGAAGAAACCATCTTAAGATCCAAAATATCCAAACGCTTATTGCAGAGGCAATCAAAGTGTTCAAGCGACTGAGGTTCCCACTAATATGTTTGAGGGGTTCATGATATTTTTGTAACTCGACTAAGTGCGTATGTAAGTCACCGAATTTGTCGAGAATTTAAACTCCCTCTTGTGAAAAGGCAAGCCCCTTTTTTTGTGGGGGAACCCCCAAAATCCCTTCCAAAACTTCATAAGCGGCATTTGCATCAAGTTTGATAAAATTGCCCTTTGAGGCAAAATCCAAAAGCTTTCTATGAGCAAAGCCAATCCAATGTAAAAATTTCTAAGCAAAACTTTTGCGTCTCCTTTTAGATTGGAAATATGAACGGATTCCATTAGCCTATACCAGGCATCTTTCAGATTTCCCCCTTGTTTTTGTTTGAAGTATAGAACTTCAAAGTCTGGTGACAAAGGGGGGGTAGTAACGCTAATCATAGCAACGAGCAAGAGATCTGGCAAAAAGGGCAAATGAAAAAGAGAAGGCGAATAAAACGGCAAATCTTTTTGGGTTTTTCTGAAAATCGTTTTAGAAGTGGGGGAGAGGAAAACGAGAGGCAAATGGCAAATAATGTAAATGCAAGAGATGAGTTTGTGATGGGTACTTGGTAGGCTTGATGTCTTGACTTTCTATGTATCCTCCCGGGCAACGGCGCCAGAAATCCTTCTTGCTACTTCTTGAGCTTGCGTTGGTTTTCCCTTGAAGAGGAAAGGGTGAGGCAGCAAAGTAGATAAGTATTTCCCTCAGTTGTTGAGAACCAAGGTATCAATCCAGTAGGAGGTACAAGCAAGGCCCCAATCTTTGCACCTACACAAACAATCAAACACTTGCACCCAACGCTATAAAGGGGTTGTCAATCCCTTCACGGTTACTTGCAAGGATGAGATTTGATAGAGATAGATATAAAAGATTACTAAAACGAAAAGTAAAAAGATTGCAGCAAAGTATTTTTGGTATTTTTGGTTTATAGATCTAAAAATATAATATGGAAAATAGACCCGGGGGCCATAGGTTTCACTAGAGGCTTCTCTCTTGAAGGAAACTAATATGGTGGGTGAACAAATTACAGTCGAGCAATTGATAGAAAAGCGCATAGTTATGACGATTTCCAAGGCAATGATTATGCATATAGGCATCACGTCCATGTCAAGTAGACTGAAACGATTCTGCATCTACTACTATTACTCCACACATCGACCGACTCCTGCCTGCATCTAGAGTATTAAGTTCATGAAGAACAGAGTAATGCATTAGGTAAGATGAAATGATGTAGAGGGATAAACTCAAGCAATACGATGAAAACCCCATCTTTTTACCCTTGATGGCAACAATACAAATATGTGCCTCGCTACCCCTACTTTGTCACTGGGTGAGGACACCGCAAGATTGAACCCAAAACTAAGCACTTCTCCCATTGCAAGAATTACCAATCTAGTTGGCCAAACCAAACCAATAAATCGAAGAGACTTGCAAAGATATGAAATCATGCATATAAGAATTTAGATAAGATTCAAATAATATTCATAGATAATCTGATCATAAATCCACGATTCATCGGATCTTGACAAACACACCGCAAAAGAGTATTACATCGGATAGATCTCCATGAAGTTCATGGAGAACATGGTATTGAAGAACATAGAGAGAGAAGAAGCCATCTAGCTACTAGCTATGGACCCGAAGGTCTAAGGTGAACTACTCACGCATCATCGGAGGGGCAATGGAGTTGATGTAGATGCCCTCCGTGATCGAATCCCCCTCCGGCAGATTACAGGAAAAGGCCCCAAGATGGGATCTCACGGGAACAGAGGCTTCCGGCGACGGAAAAGTATTATCGTGGCTCTTTTTGGTATTGGGGGAAGATTTCTGAATTTGTTGGTGGAGAATTAGGGTTGGAGGAGCCACGGGGGGCCCACAAGCCAGGGGGGCATGAAAGTACGTTATATCGACTAGAGGGGGGGTGAATAGGCGATTTTTACAAATTCATCACTGAGGAATTTCAACTTGAGGAATTTGAAATGTGATGAATAACTAGCAGCGGAATAAGTACTCAAGTGCATACGAAGCATAGCGATCGCATAGTCATCATGATGAAATAAAGCATGCATAGATACAGATAGCGTGATACAGGATAAGCAAGCGAGGAACAAGGTAAGTTGAAGAATTTGAGGTGAGGAAATTGAGAAAGTCTTCAGTCTAATTCTTCAAACAGTAACGATCAATTTCATCAACAAGTATACGAGGAATTAAAGGGTTGAGGAAATGGAAACAGGTAGCTCGATGAAGACAATGATTTGATGACCCAGTTCCAACTGCTGTGACAGTCGTATGTCTGGTTTGGACCGGCCTGGTATTTAAACTAGAAGACACACAGTCCTTACCATATTCTCCTTGAGCTAAGGTCACACAGACCTCGCCGAACACTCGTGGTAAGTCTTCAGGGTAGACTTCCAAAACCCTCACAAACTGGTCACCAGGCGATACACAATTGACTGCTGGATGCTCTAGACCAAGGTCACTTCGTGATCCCCAATTGACTGCAGGATGCACTAGACCATGACGCCTAACCATCTGGAAGATACACAGTCTTCAAAGGTAACAAGAGTCGGTTCCACACAGGAACAATTTCTTCAGTGATGCTCAATCACTTTGGGTTTGGTGGTTTGGTTTGGGATTTTTCCTCACTGATGATTTTCTCTCAAAGTCCTCGAGGAATGGGATGCTCTCAAATGACAAGTGTCAGTTCTCTCTCGGAGCAGTCAACCAGCTACTGGTTGTGGGGGGTGGCTATTTATAGCCAGGGTACAACCCAACATGATAAGACACAAATGCCCCCAATGATATGACCGTTATGTGGATAGGATGATTGGGGACAGCTGGCACTTAGCACAGCAACGGTCGGAATTTCGAACTATGAAAGTCCTCAGGCTTATCATGTTCCTCACTTGTAGGCAATTCGCACTGGCGAAATCCTAACTCCTCAGTCAGACCAATTTCCTCAGAGACCAGAAGATCATCGTCTCTATCACTGAAGAACTTGACTGACTGCAAGAGATTTCCAAAGGCTTCACTCGAAGGATTGGATAGGTTGAGGCTTTTGAGTTGAGCATCAGTTGGAAATTTTCCTTAGTATTACCTCGGCCCCCTTTAACAGTACGATGTTTCCTATGACTCAAAGAAAGGAAACGAAACTACGAAAACAAAAGTCTTCACGCTTCATAGTCATCGTTCATATCTTCAAGGTCACACCAACTTCTTCTTTTTCAAAGTCTTCAGGGAATACCAAAGTCTTCAGCAAAGTCTTCACCAAAGTCTTCAGATGAAGACATACATTTTTAGGGGTCGATAATCTCCGAATGTATCAAACTCCTCAACTACTTATAGAGCCTGTCTACACTTACAAACGCATCAGTCTCTTAACCTATAAGTCTTCAATACACCAAAATCACTAGGGGGCACTAGATGCACTTACAATCTCCCCCTTTTTGGTGATTGATGAGAAATAGGTTAAGTTTTCAACGGGGATAATAATATGAAGTGTAAGTACTGAGTTTGAGGAATTTGATTGCAAGATATAGAAGAACTCCCCCTGAAGATGTGCATATTTGAGGAATTTGCTTTGGACTGCAAATGCACATGGCAGTTTAAAATCATGGAGAACTCCCCCTATATCTTGTAATTCATACACGCATTTAACATATATGAGGAAATTGAAATGCATGATGGAAAACAGGGTCTGAGGAGATTCAGCATGCGTGCATTAATATAACTTGAGGAAATAGCATGCGGAAAGCAGTTCAAAAAGCGTCAGACCACCATCGGACTTAAGTTTACAACTCAACCAACAAAAGCTTCAGAAGAGCGAGAGTTGTAACTTAAACAAAAAAAACCCATATATAGAGACCCGCTTGAAGACTAACTCAAATTTTCTCCCCCTTTGTCATCGAGGACCAAAAGGGACGAAAAATGAGGACTAATGCCCCTGAAGAATTTCATCTTGAAGGTGGTGGACGAGCGCCAGCGTTGTCGGGGTCGTTTGTTGATGTAGGGCCTGCAGCAGTGTCGTCAATATCCTCAGCTTCATCCGCCTGGCGCGATGAAGAAAATGAGCTTGTAACCAGCTGAGGAACTTGAACTTTCTTCCATTTCTTCCTTGGAGGGATGGACCAATCAAAGTCCTGCTAAAATTCCATCTCCTTGAGTTCTTCAGGAGTCTTGAGGTGAGACAGGATGGCCCATGTGCGGTCGAAGACTTCATGAAGATAATAGTGGTTCTTCCTCACAGAGTTGTGCGTGACAGTCATGTCTCGAAGAAGTGCACCAAACTGGTGCTTTACCCACTTGTGATTGCGATCAATCTTCTAATGAAGACTTAGAAGAAGCTCTCGATCAGTCATCACACGAGGGGCAGTATCTTGAGGATTTTGTGGTGAGGCTTTTGCAGCAGAATCTTGGGTAGCAGTGTCATCATTGGTGGAATAAGATGCAGCTTTGCGAAACTGACCATCCAATGGACGAGTACCTTCATCAATGACAGCTTTGCCTTTACCCGCAACTGAAGAAAATGAGCTCTTGAGGACTTCAATCAGAGGCAGAAAGCTGAAGTGATTCTGAAAGTCAGCCTTGAATGGAAGTGAAGACCTTGATCTGATGAATTTCATGATCCAGGGAGCGTAAGGCTTCAATTCAAATGGGGCTGAAGCAGCATTGGCCAAAGTCCTCATGAGGAAATCATGGTAGTTGATGGGAATCCCATGAATGATGTTGAATAGCATGTTCTTCATGATTCCCTCCACTTCTTCTTCTTCAGAGTTATGGCCCTTCTGAGGACTGGGGGTTTTGGTCAGAATACGATAGACTGTCCTGGGCACATAGAGCAAATCCTTCACAAGGAAGGAAGTCCTTTGAGGCTGTCCAGGAGCCAATGGCTTCATCAGCACTTGCATCATGTGGTTGGGCAGAGCGGGTTCATCAAACAGGCATCTTGCTCCTTCTGAGGGAATTGGTATTGGGACTGCTCGAAGTAATTCAGAGGCTGGAGCAGTGTAGTGAGTGGATCCAGTCATCCAGTCCAAGACCCAAGAATTGACATCAGAGGCATCACCTATGATGTGCAAGGTGGCATAGAATTGAAGAATTAGCTCTTCATTCCAATCACATATGTCCACGCAGAAGGGAAGAATTCCTGCATCATGAAGGACTACGTGCACCGGTGTGAAGCATGGGATAGTTTCCATGTCCGCATGAGGAATTTGCCAATGCTCGAAGACTTTCTCCTTGTCAAATAGCACTGATGCATAGTAGTTCATCTGTGTGGGTGTCCAGAATCTGGTGCGACCGGCCCTTGCAGAATCATAAGGATTTGGCCCATTGAAGAAGATGTGCTCGTTGAAGAAATTGGTCTTGATGAATTTGGGGCGCTTTGAGCTTTTGAAGGGCATCTTGGGCTTCGGCTGAAGGTTTGGCTTGAAGCGGCCCACAATTTCCTTTGGAATAGGAGGAACTTCTTCAGATTGAGGAATTTGAATAGCAGTTTCCTCAGTTGCAGTTTGAGCAGCAATTTCTTCAGCTGATGCAGTAGGAATATCTTCAGGGACAGGTGCAGCCAAGTCATCAGATCCTGTATGAATTTCTTCAGTCTGGGCTGGAGACTGAGGAATTTGAGTGAGGGGAGTGGTTATTGGTGAATTTGGGTGTGCAGCTTCCCAATATTCATCATTGATAAGAGGAGTTGTGTTTCCAATGTCCACATCCTCATCCATTTCTTCAACGCCGGCCTCTTCAACAGTCAACTGAGGCTGGGGCGATGATACCAGTGGGGTTGAAGCATTTGCTTCCACCTCAATTTCTTCATCAATCTGCTCTGAGGAAGCAGCAGAATGATCTTCTTCATCTTCATCATTTGGAATGTCATAGTCAACACCAAATGGAACTATCTCATAGGCAGGTACGGAGGAGATTGGGGTTGCATCAATGGGCTCAGTTGAAGAACTTGGCATGGCCTTCAACTTCTTCACAGCTGAGGAATCTGAAGTTGATGCTTTTCTTTTCTTGGCAGCTCTCTTCTCCACAGCCTTTGTTTTCTTCGCTTCTGATGTAGAAGGAATGTTGATGTTCTTCACCCTTGAGGACTTTGCAGCTTCAGCCGAGGGTGAAGGGGGGGCAATTTCTTCAGGCACGACTGATGCAGTCGCCCTAGTGGTCTCAATTTCATCAGGCGCAGCAAAAGTTTCAGCTGGCCTGGCAGTTTCATCAGGCGCAACAGTGAAGGTTGCCCTGACAGGTTCTTCAGCAGTCTGAATTTCTTCAGCTGAGCGTGCAGTTTCTTCAGCCTGAGGAATTTGCTGTTGCAATTGAGCTGCAACCCATGAGTTGTGATCTTTAACTGCAGCTTGGGCTGCCCTGACAAATCTTACTTTGGTGCCCTTCCATTCAGCATCATATTTTGCTTGTTCATCAGTAAGGCAGCGAATCTCAGACTGAACCATGATGAGTTGATTTGGAGTCAAATTCATCACATTGTTCTTCAAGAACTTTTCCTTTCTAGCCCTGCTCCTCTTAGCTCTCTGAGCTTGATCTCTCTTCCATTTTTCCTCAGCTATGAAGTGTGTGAGGACATGGTCCACACCAAGAGGTAGATTCAGTGAGGAAAGTGGAGTGCTGGGATCCTCATGCCATATGTCGATGAAGTTTAGGATCATCTTAGGATCCAGCATGAGAGGAACAGAGCTGCCCTTGGCTATTGCAGCTCTGTGCTGACTGTTTCTGATGATTTCTTCCAATTCTTCATTAGTAGCCTCATCATTATCCTCAGATCCTGAGGGTACATTCACAGTAGCTTGGCTATTGTGAGGACTTGGTCTCTGCCTCGTCCAGCAATTCTCTTTATCTTCATCAAAGTAGGGCTTGTTGAAGACTGTGCTTGGGCTGAGGAACTTGCAGAGCCTCCTGAAGCAATTGAGAAGCCAGTAGTCCTCTGACATGTTGCAAGATTTACAAGTGTTGAGGACATTGCGGCAGCAGCTGATGATTGTGCAGCTACTGAAGGCATTGCAGTGCCCTTTGAAGAATTTGCATGAGGATTTTGTAGTGAGGACTTTGAAGTTGAGGTTTTTGACTTCATTGCAGACTTCTTCACCAACGATTTCTTCGGAGCACTATCAGAGGCTCCGGCGGAGGCAGCAGCAGCAGCAGAATCTTCATTGAATTTCTTCACTGCAGCTTTGGCAGTTCTTTGAAGTTTTTGTTGATGCTTTGCCCATTCAGCTGGAAAGTTTTCAGCACGAGCAACGCTAGTGGGATCGACTACTTGATCATCAGCAGGAGGAGCCCTTTTGCAAGGACGTTTGAGGGTGAATTTCTTCATGTACTTGGGAGTGACATAGCGATAGTCACTCCACTCCTTTGCCCACCTCCGTTCAATCCTCTGAATTCTGATTTTCCTCTACTCTTTTGTTTCTTTGCCATGAATGGCCTCATCTGGAGTACAGTAACCAGCATACAGATCCTCAGGTATCTCAAAAGCAGTGTTCTGTTCAGCCTTCTTTCCACCCTTCTGAGGTCTTTTACCATATGCCATTTTCTTCACTTGATGACTTTGAACTCTTGATGATTCTGAAGATGTATACAGTTTTTCCTTAAGAAACGTTGCCAATGAGTTAAGTTGATGAGAACCTAGTGATTCATCAGCAGACATTTTGTACCTATGAACAGAGTATAGGTGCGAGGAATTTGAAGACGTCATATGTGTTCTCAGAAATTTTTCAAAATACATCAAGTTGAGGATTTTGACCATAGATGTCTTGAGGAATATCACTAAGTGTTCTTTGTCTTAGGTTCCAGAGTTGTGCGAATATGTAGATCCATACAATTGAGGAATCTTGAAGAAAATCATAACTTAGGGAAAAACATCAAAGGATTGAAACATGTAAGGTGCTTAAGAAGACGATTCTTGAAGAATAAACACTTTTGAGGATTTTGTGGAAGACATGAAGATCAAACAAGGGCAGTAAAATTAGATTTTATTTACCCTGATGAAGAACACGACGAACAGAGAGATGAAATCTAGGAAGTTCATCCGTCCAGATCTCACACGCCCTAGCTTGACAGAGGGAGACAGCTACAGCGGCGGCGGGGTGAAGAATTCCGCGTCCGATGCGAGTATGGCGACGGCGAGGTCGAGGCAGTGAAGCTCTTCCTCTCCGGTGGCGATGATTTTAGCGGCAGCGCTAGGTTTGAGCTCGGGAGAGATGGGAGTGAGGAGTAACTCGAGCACAATGAAAGGAAGGGGGTATATATAGTGGCAGTAAAAACGAATTGGCCCGAAGATTTTGGACCAGATTGCCCCTGACCCTTGCTCTCCATGCGACATGTGTCACCCACATTCTAAGTAGTGGAGATAGTGGGGGATCGTGGCTTATCCAGTCGTGGGAATCGGACCGGTTTGAGAGGGAAGCGCCGGAAAAATTTGATAGTGAAAATTTTAAAGTTTCCGTTCGCAAATTCTTTAGCTGTCAAGGATATAGTGAATACTTTGAACGAGTTTCAAAGTAGAATGCATATGAAGAATTTGTGAATAGTCTGGGTTGAGTTTAGCATAGAGGGGGAACGGGTCCGATCACATTCACTTAGATGAAAATCAACTTGAAGAATTAGCAATAAGTGAATGCAGTTGAGGACATTGAAAACTCAAATATATATATATATATATATATATATATATATATATATATATATATATATATATATATAGTCGATGAAGAACATCAGTTTCATAGTTTGAAGAATTTGAAAAGTTGAGGAATTTGCAAACTGGAGGAATTTGAAAGTTTGAAGACTTTGCAAAATGATGATAAACTCAACTCTGAAGAATTTCAACTATTGTTGGTGGCGTGACCCACCGTATAAGAATGATGATTTCAGACACCGCATACAATTGTCGTTGGGTTCTGAGAATCAAATTCTTCGTTAATTTCTTCACACTTAGAGAGTTATTCTTCATTGATTGAAGAAAAATGTTACTTCGTGTGTTGCACATCAAAGTCATCAATTTTGCATAAGTGTTAGGATGTGTGTCCTTTCAAAGAACATTCGAAGATTCTAAGATATTTAGCTCACACCGCAACTTGCAAAATCTCTTTTCATCCAAGGGCTTAGTGAAGATATCGGCCAGTTATTCTTCAGTGGGGATGTGGTCGATGGAGATGTCGCCCTTGAGTACATGATCTCGAAGAAAATGATGACGAATCTGGATGTGCTTGGTCTTGGAGTGCTGAACTGGGTTGTAAGCAATCTTGATAGCGCTCTAATTGTCGCAGTAGAGAGGCACATTCTTCACCTTGATGCCATAGTCCTTGAGGGTTTGCTTCATCCACAGCAACTGAGCGCAGCATGAACCAGCAGCAATGTACTCAGCTTCAGCAGTAGAAAGTGACACGCAGTTCTGCTTCTTCGAGGACCAACAGACTAAGGATCGTCCGAGCAAATGACATGTGCCTGAGGTTGACTTGCGATCCACACGATCTCCAGCATAGTCAGCATCTGAGTATCCGACGAGGTGAAGATTTGAGCCCTTGGGATACCATAATCCAAGTGTTGGTGTGTGAGCTAAGTATCGAAGAATATGTTTCACAGCCTTATGGTGTGATTCCTTCGGTGTTGCTTGGAATCGGGCACACATGCAAACACTCAGCATAATATCAGGCCTAGATGCACATAGATACAATAAAGAGCCAATCATGGAGCGGTATACCTTCTGATCGAAATCTTTACCATTTTCGTCAGTGCAGAGGTGACCTTCTGAAGGCATTGGAGTTTTGACGCCTTTGCATTCGTGCATGTTGAATTTCCTCAGGACATCCTTGAGGTATTTCTCTTGTGAGATGAAGATGCCATTGTCTTGCTGACGAATTTGAAGATCTAAGAAGAATTTCAACTCTCCCATCATAGACATTTGATATTCTTCACTCATCATATAGGCAAATTCATCACTGTAACGTTTGTCAGTACAGCCAAAGATAATATCGTCGACATATATTTGGCATATGAACAGTTCATTGTCATAGGATTTAGTGAAAAGAGTTGGGTCGAGTGAACCGGGTTTGAAGCCTTTCTTCATGAGGAATTCCTTCAGAGTGTCATACCACGCCCGAGGGGCCTGCTTGAGGCCATAAAGGGCCTTGTTGAGTCTGAAGACTTTGTCAGGATGCTTAGGGTCTTCAAAACCTGGGGGTTGAGCAACATATACTTCTTCCTCAAGATTACCATTGAGGAATGCACTTTTCACATCCATTTGATATAAAATTATATCATGATGGTTAGCATAAGCAAGCAATATGCGAATAGCTTCAAGTCTAGGAACAGGTGCAAAAGTTTCATCAAAGTCAATTCCTTCAACCTGTGTGTAGCCTTGAGCTACAAGACGAGCCTTATTCCTTACCACAAGGCCATTTTCATCTTGCTTGTTGTGATAGATCCACTTGGTACCTATGATGTTATGCTTGCGAGGATCTGGCCGCTTGACAAGTTCCCACATGTTGTTGAGCTTGAATTGATGCAATTCCTCTTGCATAGCTTGAATCCACTCAGGCTCCATGAAAGCTTCATCAACTTTGGTGGGCTCTATGATAGAGACAAAAGAAAAATGCCCACAAAAATTAGTCAAATGTGAAGCTCTTGAGCGAGTGAGAGGACCTGGTGCATTGATGTTGTCGATGATTTTGTCAATCTGCACTTCATTTGCAAGTCTCGGATGAGCAGGTTGACATGGCTGAGGATTTTCTTCAGCACCATTTTCTTCAGGTGTATCAGCATGAATGTCTTCAGTTGTTGGAATGACTTCCTCAGTAGGTTGAGGATTTTCTTCAGTGGGTACAACATCTTCAGTAGCTTTCAACTTAATGGATTCCTCAGGAGACTTTTCATCTAGCACAGAAGCCAGGTGCTCTCTTTGCGAGCCGTTAGTTTCATCGAACCGCACATCTACAGTTTCAACAACCTTTTGATGGCAGGTGTTGAAGACTCTGTAGGTGTGCGAGTCCTTTCCATAACCAAGCATAAAACCTTCATGTGCTTTCGGTGCAAATTTAGAACTGTGGTGAGGATCTCTTATCCAGCATTTTGCACCGAAGACTTTGAGATAACTTACATTGGGTTTCTTGCCAGTCATAAGTTCATATGATGTCTTCTTGAAGAATTTGTGAAGATATACCCGGTTGATGATGTGGCATGTTGTATCAATTGCCTCAGGCCAGAAGCGACGAGGAGTCTTGTATTCATCAAGCATGGTGCGAGCCATCTCAACAAGAGTCATGTTCTTGCGCTCCACGACGCCATTCTGCTGAGGAGTATATGGGGTAGATAACTCATGAGTAATACCAAGTTCATCAAGGTATTCATCAAGATTGGTGTTCTTGAACTCAGTCCCATTATCACTCCTGATATGCTTGATCTTGACGCCGAAGTTTGTTGAGGCCCTTGAAGCAAATCGTCTGAAGACATACTGCACTTCAGACTTGTATAGAATAATATGCACCCAAGTGTAACGAGAGTAATCATCAACAATGACAAAGCCATACAAACTTGAAGAATTTGTTAGTGTGGAATAATGAGTGGGGCCAAAGAGGTCCATGTGAAGCAATTCAAAAGGTCGAGTCGTGGTCATGATTGTATTCGAGGGATGCTTGGATCTGGTCATCTTTCCAGACTCACAAGCACCACAGAGGTGATCCTTGAGGAATTTGACACCTTCAATGCCAATGACGTGCTTTTTCTTCACGAGCATGTGCAAGTTCCTCATACCAGCATGTCCAAGTCGTCGATGCCATAGCCAGCCTTCTGAGGACTTTGCAAGTAGGCACGTGGCAGGCTGAGGACCTGTAGAGAAATCAACAATATACAAGTCTCCTCTCCTAAAGACTTCGAAGACTTTGGAATGGTCAGATTCCATGATGACAACACAATGATATTTTCCAAAGATGACAACCATATCAAGATCACAAAGCATTGAGACAGACATGAGGTTGAACCCGAGGGATTCGACAAGCATCACCTTGTCCATGTGTCGGTCCTTTGAGATTGCAACCATACCTAGACCCAATACCTTGCTTTTTCCTTTGTCAGCGTAGGTGATATGCTTCAGATGAGATGGGGCAAGTGGCATATTTATCAGTAGACTCTTGTCACCAGTCATATGGTTGGTGCATCCACTGTCGAGGACCCACTCAGTAGTTTTTGGAGTTTCATCCTGCAGATGAATTAGTACAACTTACGAACTCATATGCTTCAGAGTGAAGAATATGACATCAAATTCATCAGGCAGAATGTCATCACACAACATAGTAAGTAAAGCAGTCTAAGGACGTGAGAAATGAGGAATTCATTTCTGCATGATTAGCTTGCGTCCTTTCAAGCATTTCCTCAGGTCTCCAGCAAATTCATCAGACGTTCAAGTTCGTCTGGAGACCTGACCCTGCATAAGAAGTTAGTTCAATTTCTTCACCACCCACATCTGGAGGGGTGGCAAAGAGTTCATCATTCTGCGAGCTCCATAAGAGAAGGGAGGCATTGAAGCTAGAGCACTTCGTTTCACAGGAGTAGGGTTAGAGTACTCATATGAATAAGCAGAGAAATTCTTCGAGGACTTATGAACATAATGATTTGAAGAATAATGCACATATTCAGAACTCTTAGATTTTCCCTGCGAAACAGATGCATTAGCACGAGAATGATACTTTTGACCATTTGAGGAATTTGGTCCAAGTGAAGACTTTAGTCCATATGAGGAATTTGATCTGGGGTTCCTTTTCTTCATGGGTGGTGTCGTGAGGACATTCACTTGAAGATTTTCCAAGCAGCTCTTAGGAACCCAGATTTTCCTCATAGGTGAACCGTTCCTGCAGTTAGTTCCAACAAATCTGGCAAATACATCACCTTTCTGATTTTTGAAGAATTTGTAGTTGGAGTCAAGTGACTCATCAGAGGAATATGGAGTTTCACAAGTAAAGCCAGATAAAGTGGATGGATCCACAGGAGGTCCTTTTGCAGCAACCCATGAGGTTTTGGGGTACTGCTCAGGTGTCCAGTAGGATCCATCGGCATTGAGTTTCCTCTCAAATGCAATACCCTCTTTCCTAGGGTTCCTGTTCAGAATCTGCTTTTTGAGCACATCGCAAAGGGTTTGATGCCCTTTGAGACTTTTGTACATGCCTGTCACATACAATTCCTTCAACCCTGCATTTTCGTTAGTGATACTTGTGGTATCCTCAGATGAGGAATTTGTGACCATGGGGATAGTTGAAGAATTTGCAGCATTAGAAGCATTTGAACATTCAGGTAAAGAATTAGCAGTTTCACGTTCGATGCATTCCATACATGGTGGAACAAATTCTTCCTGAGCGGTACTGATCTGTTGAGCCAGTAAGGAATCGTTTTCCCTTTGGAGATCCTCATGAGCCACTCTTAGTTTCTCAAGATCTTGCTTTCTTTGAAGAAATTCATAAGAAAGCTTCTCATGATCAACTAAGAGAGCATTATGATGACTCTGAAGGTTATCATACTTTGTCTGAAGACTTTTGAGATCATCAGACAGAGTTTGAGTCCGATCCACTTCCTCATTCAACAGATCATCGCTTTTGTCTAGCAATTTCTGAAGCTTTTCAAGTGCACTTTGTTGCTTAGTGGCAATTTTAGCAAGTTTGGCATAGCTAGGTTTCACATATTCATCAGATTCACCTTCACTTGATTCAGAAGAAGAGTGATGCTTGTGTACCTTGGAACCTTTTGCCATGAAGCAGTAAGTGGGAGCATATTCATCATTGCTGACGTCAGAGTTGTTGGAGTGGTCATTTTCTTCATCGTTGAAGATGGACTTGCTGACGAAAGCAGTGGCGAGAGCAAGGCTAGCAACACCGGAGTCAGACTCCTCCTCAGATTCTTCCTCTTCTTCATATTCTTCAGATTCTTCTTAAGAATCCATTTCCTTGCCAATGAAAGCCCGAGCCTTTCTGGAACCAGTCTTCTTGTCCGATGAGGACTTTGAAGATGAGGACTTTGAAGTTGAGGACTCTGAAGATTTCTTCTTTTTCTTCGAGTCATCAGAACTGTAGTCCTTGTATTTCTTCTTCTTTGATTCTTTTTCCCAGAGAGGACAGTCAGAGATAAAGTGACCAGACTTCTTGCATTTGTGACAAGTTCTCTTCTTGTAGTCGCTTGAGGAATCTGATTTCCTCAAACCACTTTTTGATGACTTCCCAAAACGGCCTCTCCTTGAGAACTTCTGGAATTTCCTCACGAGCATTGCCAGCTCCTGACTCAGTTCTTCAGGATCACCAAGGCTACTATCAGAATCTTCGTCTTCGGATGAGGAAATTGCTTTTGCCTTCAGAGCACGAGATCTTCCATAGCTTGGTCCGTAGAGGTCTCTCTTCTCAGCTTGTTGGAATTCATGAGTATTGAGTCTCTCAAGTATATCAGCAGGATCAAGTGACTTGTAGTCTCCACGTTCTTGAATCATCAAAGCTAGTGTATCGAATGAGGAATCAAGAGATCTTAGCAGTTTCTTCACCACCTCGTGGTCAGTGATATCCGTGGCACCCAGTGCTTGAAGCTCGTTGGAGATATCAGTGAGACGATCAAAAGTTTGCTGAACATTTTCATTGTCGAGTCTTTTGAAGCGGTTGAAGAGATTGCGAAGGACATCAACACGAGAGTCACGTTGAGTGGAAACACCTTCGTTGACTTTGGACAGCCTATCCTAGATAAGCTTAGCAGACTACAAACCGCTCACTCTGCCATACTGACCTTTGCTCAGATGGCCACAGATGATATTCTTTGCTTGAGAATCGAGTTGCTTGAATTTCTTTGCATCAGCAGCAGTAACAGTCAGAGATGTGCGGGGAACACCATTTTCCACAACGTACCAAAGATCGTTGTCAATAGCTTCAAGATGCATGCGCATCTTGTTCTTCCAGTAGGGGTAGTCCGTCCCATCGAAGGTAGGACACCCTGCGGAAAGCTTGATCATACATGCAGTCGACATAACTAGAACTCCAGGTGGTTAAACCAAAATCACACAGAACAAGGGAGTACCTTGCTCTGATACCAATTGAAAGTACGTTATATCGACTAGAGGGGGGTGAATAGGCGATTTTTACAAATTCATCACTGAGGAATTTCAACTTGAGGAATTTGAAATGTGATGAATAACTAGCAGCGGAATAAGTAATCAAGTGCATACGAAGCATAGCGATCGCATAGTCATCATTATGAAATAAAGCATGCACAGATTATAGATAACGTGATACAGGATAAGCAGGCGAGGAACAAGGTAACTTGAAGAATTTGAGGTGAGGAAATTGAGAAAGTCTTCAGTCAAATTCTTCAAACAGTAATGATCAATTTCATCAACAAGTATACGAGGAATGAAAGGGTTGAGGAAATGGAACTAGGTAGCTCGATGAAGACAATGATTTGATGACCCAGTTTCAATTGCTATGATAGTTGTACGTCTGGTATGGAGCGGCCTGGTATTTAAACCAGAAGACACACAGTCCCAGGACACACAGTCCTTACCGTATTCTCCTTGAGCTAAGGTCAGACAGACCTCGCCCAACACTCGTGGTAAGTCTTCAGGGTAGACTTCCAAAACCCTCACAAACTGGTCACCCGGTGATCCACAATTGACTGTTGGATGCTCTAGACCAAGGTCACTTCGTGATCCCCAATTGACTGCAGGATGCACTAGACCATGACGCCTAACCGTCTGGAAGATACACAGTCTTCAAAGGTAACAAGCGTCGGTTCCACACAGGAACAATTTCTTCAGTGATGCTCAATCACTTTGGGTTTGGTGGTTTGTTTTGGGGTTTTTCCTCACTGATGATTTTCTCTCAAAGCCCTCGAGGAATGGGATGCTCTCAAATGACAAGTGGCAGTTCTCTCTCGGAGCAGCCAACCAGCTAGTGGTTGTGGGGGGTGGCTATTTATAGCCAGGGTGCAACCCGACATGATAAGACACAAATGCCCCCAATGATATGACCGTTATGTGGATAGGATGATTGGGGACAGCTGGCACTTAGCACGGCAGCGGTCGGAATTTCGAACTATAAAAGTCCTCAGGCTTATCATGTTCCTCACTTGTAGGCAATTCGCACTGGCGAAATCCTAACTCCTCAGTCAGACCAATTTCCTCAGAGACCAGAAGATCATCGTCTCTGTCACTGAAGAACTTGACTGACTGCAAGAGATTTCCAAAGGCTTCAATCGAAGGATTGGATAGGTTGAGGCTTTTGAGTTGAGCATCAGTTGGAAATTTTCCTTAGTATTACCTCGGCCCCCTTTAATAGTACGGTGTTTCCTATGACTCAAAGAAAGGAAATGAAAGTATGAAAACAAAAGTCTTCACGCTTCATAGTCATCGTTCATATCTTCAAGGTCACACCAACTTCTTCTTTTTCAAAGTCTTCAGGGAATACCAAAGTCTTCAGCAAAGTCTTCACCAAAGTCTTCAGATGAAGACATACATTTTTAGGGGTCGATAATCTCCGAATGTATCAAACTCCTCAACGACTTATAGAGCCTGTGTACACTTACAAACGCATCAGTCTCTTAACCTATAAGTCTTCAATACACCAAAATCACTAAGGGGCACTAGATGCACTTACAGGGCGCCCCCCCCCCCAAGGGCGCGCCCAGGTGGCTTGTGGCTCACCCGTGGGTCTTCTGGCCTCTTCTCCAAATCTCCTGGGTTCCTTCTGGTCCAAGAAAAATCATTGTAGAATTTTATTCCGTTTGGACTCCGTTTGATATTCCTTATCTGCAATACTCAAAAACAAGGAAAAAACAGAAACTGACACTGGGCACTAGGTTAATAGGTTAGTCCCAAAAATAATATAAAATAGCATATTAATGCATATAAAACATCCAAAACAGATAATATAATAGCATGGAACAATCAAAAATTATAGATACGTTGGAGACGTATCAGCCGCCGCTCGGGTAAGCCGCCTCGCGCACGACGTCGCCCTGCCCGCCATGACACGAAGCAGCAGCAGCTCGTGCTCGGGCTAGCCTCTCTGCACCGTCCCCGACCTCCCTAGCGCCTGGGATCGACGCCCCGGAGCTCCCTCCGTCTCCTGCATCGCCGCAGCAGCGCCAAGTCCCAAGCACGCCGCCCCAAGCGGTGTTCTTCCCCGCTCCGCAGACCAGACGGCGCGTCGTCTTCGTCGACTCATCGCCGTCGCCTCGTCTAGCCCCGCGCAGCCTCTCCATGTCCTAGGTGAGGTGGTATGACCCTCCTTCAATTCCCCCTCGCCCGCTCGTCGTTAGTCGCGTGTGCGCATAGATCCGTCAGCGCCATCACCGTGCTCTCGCAGCTCCGGCAAGGTTGCGTTTTTTTCTTGTTGTTGATTGTGTTGTTTGTGATGTTGCCTCTCTGCTGCGCGTTGACCACTTCCTGCCGTGCCTTGCCACTGCCGCTGCCGCAGCGTGTGCCTCGCCTTGCCGCAGTGCGCCCGCAGCTGCAGCGCCTCATCATGGCTCCAGCCGAGCCTCTGCTCGTGCTCGGGGAACCTCCCAGCCGCTGCGCCGCCGCTCCCTTGCCATGGGAATGGACCCCCCCTGGTAGTCCGCGTTCCCCGCCGGTGACCCCCACCGCCGGAGGTCGCCGCAGCCGCCGCCGCCGACGAGGTCTCCTTCTCTGTCTTGGGGAAGGAGAAGATCTACGCGTGTAGTAGCACTTAGGGAGCAAGCCCCCCTAGTAGTCAGACTCCCGTGCGTAGCCGAGTGGCCGAGCCCGCGCGCTCTCACTGGGGAGACCCGGGTTCGAATCCCCCTGGCTCCCCCTTTTCCATTTTTTTTCCCTGGGCTGACAGTGGGCCCCCCGGACCCACATGTCATCGCCTAGGGCCCTGGTGAGTATGCCATGTGGCCCTCCTTTTATTATGTTTTGTTTTTTATTCTTTTTGTGCATTTTGAGTTTGTTTCCTTTTAAGGAAATATGATGTTTTGTCCTTTTCCAAAACTGTCTATGTTTTAGTATTTGCCAAATATGGCATATGACACGTTATAAGTGAAGTTGGCATATTTGAAATGAAGTTTGTGGGAGTTTTGTATACAGTAAGATAGGCATGTGACATATGATTTTGGGGTAGAAAAATCCCAGGAATCCAGTGGTGCCATTAGTTTTGTCATTGGAGAAACTTTGTGAAAATATTATTTTGTGATGAGGTGGCCTTTTGGTATTTTTGTATGAATTAAGTCATGCATGCTATGATGAACTTGTCAACATGGAAGTGGTAGTGTTTTGTGAGCACTAGGCCCTGGTATTTCTCCTTGCCATGATAATCTTGTGGTTTAATGGGTTTC
Organism: Elymus sibiricus; assembly: GCA_039707655.1. NCBI lineage: Eukaryota > Viridiplantae > Streptophyta > Magnoliopsida > Poales > Poaceae > Elymus > Elymus sibiricus. The sequence goes on from CM077669.1 coordinate 359,306,593, forward strand.
TTGCTGTAAACATGCTAAGAAAATATTACTGTTTTCATTGTTGTGTTGATGATTCCCATGGATATAGTGTTTCTTTGGGGTTGGTCCAATGCCATGAATTGTTGTGCTTGTCACCCCCTGTCATTTGGTGTCTTCACCTTGCCAAAGAGGTTTTGTGTCACAGATAATTTTGTTGCTCAATATGTCATCCTGTTAAAACTGCCATGTTTCACCCTAGTATTTTTCTCTAAGTCCGAGAAACAGATTATTTCAGCATGCCATATTGTGAGGATGCTACCATGTGATCTGTGATGTTTTAGCCCATGCTCAGTGCTAGTGTTTTGTTGTAGATGTTGCCCTCTATCACCCTGTTAAAATTCATGCCATGAAAGTTGTTGTAGCATGTATAAATAATGTTGTCAATATGCCATCTGGTTAACTCAGATTCCAGAAAACTGGAATTTTCACTAAGTCCCTAAAAACTGATTCAACATGCCATCTTGTGAGCATATTTGCCATTGATCCATGCTTCCTTTCATGTTGCTATAGATAGATAATTTGTTAAGCATGCTGTGTACTTCATGCCCATGCCTTGGTTTTGATTTAAAACTTTTTGTAGATCTGTATATGTGTGTGGCAAGTTGACATGTTGCTGTTTGTGTACAGATTGTGTGTAGGATTGTTTTGTGACTTGTGGGAGCTATACTCCATTGTTTTGCATGATCTTTAGCTCTATTATTGCTAGATTTTCATTTCCTATCCAGTGGCATCCTTGGAATACCAAGGGATAGCCCATGGCCTCCCTCATCTTGTGTTTTGTCTCCGTTAACGTTCGTACCTTGCCGTGAGTGTACCGTGAGCTACGTTACTCCGTTTGCAACGTTCTACATATGCATTTGCATCAATTCTGCATGAAGATTTCATATTTTCCATGATCATGCATGTTCAAATAACTAAACTTGAGGTTCTGTCCAGAATACTAAAGAACTTAATAAGTGCATGAGAAACGTGACTAGCTTAGGGTTGCCATGTTAAATACTTCAAATGGATCATGCATCATCTTGTTTGTGCATTGCACCTTGTTTGTATGTTTATTTGGTGCCGTTTCTCTTTGGGTAGACACGAGTGTTGAGCCTGAGTACGAGGATCCCGGAGAGTACAACTACGAGGACCCAGCTCTTTGTCCCTCTAAAGAACCAACAGCCAAGATGATCATACCCGGATCCCGACACTATTTTTGCCTTGCTAGATATCTCGCTTTTACCGTTATGATTCGTTACCTACCACTTAAACTGTCAGCCTCCTAAATTGCCATGAAAGCCTCTAACCCCTCCACTACCTAGAAAACATTGATTGGCTATGTTACCGCTGCTCAGCCCTTATCTTATAGCGTTGCTAGTTGCAGGTGCAAGCTTTCCATGTGTCAGCATGGATTTGGTTTATATCACTCTATTTACTGATATTTAAATTAATGCACATATATATCTGGCAACGGTGGAAGGCTTGGCCTTTTGCTCAGTGTTTTGTTCCACTTGAGCCGCACTAGTTCCGAGTAGCGGTGTTATATTCCATATTTTGCGCTCCTAACATGCTCGGGGTTGTTATGGGGACCCCCTTGACCATTCGTTTTAGATTAAAACTTGTCTGGCAAGACCCAACATTGGTACTACATTTGCTAAACAACTTAATAAAATTGCATAGGGCATAGCTACCTCGTGGATAATTAATCAACAACCCGGGCCAGTGCTCCTCATGAGTGTTGGTCCAAACTAGAGTCGTGTGCGGGGCCAACCCGGGGCAACTCAGGAGATGTCTATCAGGCCACTGTATGTTGTGCTTATCCGGTCGTGTCCTGAGAACGAGATACGCGGCTCCTATCGGGTTCATTGACACGTCGGGCGGTCTTGCTGGACTTGTTTTACCTTTCTCGAATGTCCTGCGCGAGCAATTCCGATTTTTCTTCGGGCTATCTCGAGGTTGCGGTTTTCCAGTGGAATTGCCTAGGAAGATCACGAGATTCGTGGTCGAGGTTATTCCCGCGGCGTGTGGTTAGTTTGTGATGGATGAGTTGGAGCACCCCTGCAGGGTTAAATCTTTTGGAAAGCCGTGCCCGCGGTTACATGGCAACTTGGAAAAAAATTTAACATCCGGTAATAGTAAACTTGAAGTAAACTCAATAAAATACACCAACCGTGTGCATAACCGTGACCGTCTCTGCTCATGAACATGAACCGAGAGAGAACACGGTGGGGTTATGATTGACGTAACTAGGTGTTCAGGATCACTTAGTGATCATGCTAGTTCACGACCGTCTTTCGTAGGCCACCATATTTACATTCATGTTCTCGTAAGATAGCCACCACATACATGCTTAGCGCTTGCTGCAGCCTCACCACTTAACCAATTCCTCACCCATAGGCTTACATAGTTTCGGTACCCTGGTTATGAGATTGCTGAGTCCCTGTGGCTCACAGATTACAACAATACAGGTACAGGTGTTGACGAGTACGCGTCAGATGACGTGTCGCAGCTCCAGTGGGAGTATGATGAAGAACGTGGTCGGATGTATGTTACGTATCCAGACGAGTAGGGAGCTTCGTGGTGGTGATCCTGGGATAGCAAGTCAGTTTATCATTGCTTCTTTTATCGTTTGTTTTCGTCCGTAGCCGGACCCTGCCTTCTGAATGATGTATGAATAATTTGTGTGGACTTGTAAGATAGCTTGTGGCGAGTGTAAGCCAACTCATATACTCATCTCTTCCTACATGTATGCAATGTTTACTGTACTTGCGAAACGACTAGATGCGCTTCTATCCCCGTCGAGGCCCTCGTGCCTTAATAGGGATAGGACCGCATCTTGGGCGTGACACTAATACATTAAAATATGCCTATCTTGATGAAAATAAGATATATCATGTTATTATTAGTGCTAACCTTTCAGAGCATGAAGAAAAGAGATTACTCAAAACTTTGAAGAAGCACCGAGCTGCTATTGGATATACTCTTGATGATCTTAAGGGCATTAGTTCCACTCTATGTCAGCATAAGATTAATATGGAACCGGATGCTAAACCTATCATTGATCATCAATGCCGTCTAAATCCTAAAATGAAGGAAGTGGTAAGAACAGATATATTAAAGCTTCTGGAGGCAGGTATAATCTATCCCATAGATGATAGTAGATGGGTAAGTCTTGTTCATTGTGTTCCTAAGAAAGGAGGCATCACCGTTGTTCCTAATGATAAAAATGAACTTGTCCCACAAAGAATTGTAACTCGTTATAGGATGGTAATTGATTATGGGAAATTAAACAAAGCCACTAGAAAAGATCACTACCACTTGCCTTTTATTGATCAAATGTTAGAAAGATTATTTAAGCATACACAGTTTTGTTTCCTTGATGGATATTCTGGTTTTTCTCAAATACCTGTGTCAAAAGAAGATCAAGAGAAAACTACTTTCACTTGTCCTTTTGGAAATTATGCTTATAGATGTATGCCCTTTGGTTTATGTAATGCACCTACTACCTTTCAAAGATGTATGACTGCTATATTCTCTGACTTTTGTGAAAAGATTGTTGAGGTATTCATGGATGATATTTTCATTTACGGGACTTCTGTTGATGATTCCTTGAGCAACCTTGATCGAGTTTTGCAGAGATGCAAAGAAACTAATCTTATCTTGAATTGAGAGAAGTGCCACTTTATGGTGACTGAAGGCATATTACTTGGACATAAGATCCCCCAACGAGGTATTGAGATAGACAATGCAATTGATAAAATGCCATGTCTTGGAGATGTAAAAGGTATAAAAAGTTTCCTTGGTCATGCTGGTTTCTATAGAACATTCATTAAAGATTTCTCAAAGAACTCTAGGCCATTAACTAATCTTCTTCAAAAAGATATTCCATTTGTTCTTGATGATGATTGTGTAGAGGCCTTCGAAATACTTAAGAAAGCTTTAATTTCTACACCCATTTTTCAACCACTTGATTGAAACTTACCATTTGAAATCATGTGTGATGCTAGTGATTATGATGTCGGTGCTGTTCTAGGGCAAAGAGTACACAAGAAATTGAATGTTATTCGTTATGCTAGTAAGACTCTAGACAGTGCTCAAACAAATTATGCTTCCACTGAGAAGGGATTTTTAGCCATTGTGTTTGCATGTGATAAGTTTAGACCTTATATTGCTGACTCCAAAGTTACTATTCACACTAATCATGCTGCTATTAGATATCTGATGAAAAAGAACGATGCTAAGCCTAGACTAATTAGGTGTGTTCTTTTACTTCAAGAGTTTCATTTGTATATTGTTGATAGAAAGGGAGCTGAGAACCATGTAGCAGATAACTTGTCTAGGATGGAAAATGCTCTTGATGAGCCACTGCCTATTGATGATAATTTTCCTGATAAGCAATTAGTTGTTATAAATGCTTCCCACAATACTCCTTGGTATGCATAGTATGCTACTTACATTGTTGCTAAGTATATACCTCCTATTTTCACATACCAACAAAAGAAAAAGTTCTTCTTTGATTTAAGACATTACTTTTGGGATGACCCACATCTATATAAAGAGGGAGTAGATGGTGTTATTAGATGTTGTGTACCTGAGCATGAACAGGAACAAATCCTACGGAAGTGTCATTCCGAGGCATACAGAGGGGACCACGCTGGTGACAGAATTGCACATAGTACTACGGTATGCTTTTTATTGACCTACTCTTTTCAAAGATGCTCATAAATTTGTACTTTCTTGTGATGAATGTCAAAGAATTGGTAATATTGGTAGACGTCAGGAAATGTCTATGAATTATTCACTTGTTATTGAACCATTTAATGTTTGGGGCTTTGTTTATGTGATTCCTCTAATGGGTATACTCACATTCTAGCTGTTGTTGATCACGTTACTAAGCGGGTAGAAGCTATTACAACTAGTAGTGTTGATCATAACACCTCTGTTAAAATGTTTAAAGATGTTATTTTCTCGAGGTTTCGAGTTCCTAGATATTTAATGACTGACGGAGGTTCACATTTTATTCATGGTGCTTTCCGTAAACTTCTAGCTAAATATGATGTCAACCATAGAATTGCATCACCTTATCATCCTCAGTCTAGTGGTGAAGTTGAGTTGAGTAATAGAGAAATAAAATTGATCTTGCAGAAGACTATTAGTAGATCTAGGAAGAATTGGTCTAAGAAACTTGATGATGCATTATGGGCCTATATAACTACTTATAAAAAACCCTATGGGAATGTCCCCGTATAAAATGGTCTATGGAAAAGCATGTCATTTACCTCTTGAGTTAGAACACAATGCTTATTGGGCAATTAAATAGCTTAACTATGATTTCAAACTTGCCGGTGCGAAGAGGTTATTTGATATTAGCTCTCTAGATGAATGAAGGACACAAGCTTATGAAAATGCTAAGTTGTTTAAAGAAAAAGTTCAAATATGGCATGACAAAAGAATCCAGAAATGGGAATTTCAAATTGGCAATCAAGTTCTTTTGTACAATTATCATTTCAGATTTTTTGCAAGAAAACTTCTCTCCAAATGGGAAGGACCATATATCGTCAAAGAAGTTTATCGCTCTGGAGCTATTAAGATCAACAATTGCGAACGCATAAATCTAAGAGTGGTTAATGGGCAGAGAATTAAGCATTATATCTCAGGTATGCCCATTAATGTTGAAACTAATATTATTAAAGTGATGTCACCGGAAGAATATATAGAAGAGACATTCCGGAACACTCCAGAACCCTGAAAAGGATTAGGTATGTGATACAGTAAGTAAACCGACTCCAAAAACTCCATAAAAATATTTTTTGTCGTTTTGGAATATTAGAAAAAATACAAAAATAAGAACTAGCCAAGGGGACCCACGAGGGAGTCCCAAGGCAATAGGGCGCGCCCTACCCCCCCTGGGCGCGCCTGGTTGCCTTGGGAGCACCTCATGTGCCTCCCCGACTTTGTTTTCTTCCTAGACACGTATTCTGACCCAGAAAAATTCATTATATATACTCACATATGTTTTGACCACCGCATCGCAAGTTTCTCCTATGTTCTTGTTTCGGGCTATTTTTCTGACAGATTTTCTGAGACGTGGGAGCTACGTCGTCATCCTCCTCCAACAACATTGAGGACGAGGCTTGGCTGCTACATATGGAGCTTGAAAGAAAGGGAACTGAGGAAGTCCTCACGGGGGAGGAGCCTATGGATTCTATGGAGGTGCATCCCCCTGCCTCAGAGCTTGGCACGCTAGCACGCATCTCCACCTCTCTGAACCCCTGTCCACCAATGGGAAGGAGAGCTAAGCTAGCTCAGGAAGCACAAGGCGAATCCACTCCGAGGAGACCCCTCGGCATATTACATGCAAAATATCTATCACAATTTGATTCATAACTATGGCGTTGAGAGTATTTCCCACTCGCATATACGGTCCAATTGGGACATCTCTCGTCCAAGTGAAAGTGATGCAGGGAAAAGCCCTTGGTGGCCTGAAAACAAACATCTTATGCTAGAGGTGCAAAAGAACACCGCAATGATTCAGCAGTTGCTCCATGAGATGAGAGATCTGAAAGATGCCCTGCTATCCATTATGGAGGACAAGCCTACTACTTCATCACCGCCATCACCCAAGAAGGACACTTGAGTACATGGGTATGGGCACCACCCTTAGCTTGTTCCAAGCTTGGGGGAAGTGCCCCTGTATCGTATCACCATCACTTTTACCATTATCATCTATCGTAGTTCAATCCTTAGCTATTTCGTGATTTAGAAGAATAAGAGTTTGGTATCGTTTTGCTTAGAGTGTTTGATTTATGATCTATCTATACCTGTAATCGAGTGTGAGAGTTATATAATAAAGATTAGTTCAAGTTTGCTTTCTTTACTCTCATGCACCAATCATAGCATTGAAATGAAAAGAAATAAAAAGATCATATGTTGATCCCATGGGGAGTAATGACTTCACATAAAAGAAGTATGCTTGATGAAATTTGTTGGGAATCAGCAAATACAGTATTAGTCATTGATACAATTCATGCAAAACTATGAAAGGGGAGAGGAGAGTCACATACAAATATACTATATTGGACATCTTTTATGATTGTGAGCCCCCATCAAATATTTTCTATATGATCTAATAGATAATGTTGGACAAGGAAGACAACGTAATGCGATTTTTTTGTTTACATTCACATAGAAGTTATATTGTCATGGAACCTCTAACATGTGGTGCTTGTCTAGGATCTTTTGCTAGCCAAAAATTCGCACTAAGTAGAGATACTACTTGTGCATCCATAACCCCTAAACCCAGTTTCTTTCCATGAGAGTCCACTGATACGTCCATTTTGCATCATGATTTCCTACTGTTATTTATAATGTTTTTATGCATAATAATGCTTTATGGAGTAATTCTAATGTCTTTTCTCTCATAATATGCAATGTTTACACAAAGAGGGAGAATGCCGGCAGCTGGAATTCTGGACCTGAAAAGGCATGTCAGAGACACCTATTCTGCATATCTCCAAATAAGTTGAAACTTCACAGAGAATTATTTTGGAATATATAAAAAATACTGGAGCAAATAACTACCGGAGGGGGCCACCTGGTGACCACAAGACACCAGGGCGCGCGAGGCCCCCCAGGCGCGCCCTGGTGGGTTGTGGCCAGCCCAGCCCACCTCTGGTGCCCATCTTCTGGTACTTAAGGTCTTTTGACCTAGAAAAAATCAGGAGGGGACTTTTGGGACGGAACGCCGCCGTCTTGAGGCGGAACTTGGGCAGGATCACATTTGCCCTCCGGCGGAGCTATTCCGTCGTGGGAACTTCCCTCCTGGAAGGGGAAATCGAAGCCATCGTCATCACCAATAGCCCTCTCATCTTTGGGAGGCCAATCTTCATCAACATATTCAATAGCACCACCTCCTCTCAAACCCTAGTTCATCTCTTGTGTTCAATCTTTGTACCGGAACCACAGATTGGTACCTGTGGGTGACTAGTAGTGTTGATTACATCTTGTAGTTGATTACTATATGGTTTATTTGGTGGAAAATTATATGTTCAGATCCATTATGCTATTTAATACCCCTCTGATCTTGAGCATGAACATCATTTGTGAGTAGTTACCTTTGTTCTTTAGGTCACGGGATAAGTCATGTTGCAAGTAATCATGTGAGGTTGATATGTGTTCGATATTTTGATGATATGAATGTTGTGATTCCCTTAGTGGTGTCATGTGAACGTGGACTACATGGCACTTCACCATCTTTGGGCCTAAGGGAATGCATTCTGGAGTAGTTATTAGATGATGGTTTGCTATAGTGACAGAAGCTTTAACCCTAGTTTATGCGCAATTCCGTAAGGGGCTGATTTGGATCCAAATGTTTAATGCTATGGTTAGATTTTATCTTAATACTTTTCTCATAGTTGCGGATGCTTGCGAGGGGGTTAATCATAAGTGGGAGGTTTGTTCAAGTAAGAACAGCACCCAAGCACCGGTCCACCCACATATCAAATTATCAAAGTAGTGAACGCAAATCAAACCAACATGATGAAAGTGACTAGATGAAATTCCCGTGTACCCTCAAGAACGCTTGCTTATTATAAGAGACCGTTTTGGCCTGTCCTTTGCCACAAAAGGATTGGTCTATCTTGCTGAACTTTATTTACCGTTACCGTTACTTGCTCGTTATCAATTATCTTGCTATCAAACTACCTGTTACCGACAATTTCAGCGCTTGCAGAAATTACCTTCCTGAAAACCGCTTGTCATTTCCTTCTGCTCCTCGTTGGGTTCGACACTCTTACTTATCGAAATGAATACGATTGACCCCCTATACTTGTGGGTCATCAAGGCTCTTTTCTGGCGCTGTTGCCGAGGAGTGAAGCGCTCTTGGTAAGTGGAAATCGGTAAGGAAAAACTGATGCTACGTGCTGAAATTTATTGTCACTTGCTACTATGGAAAACAATCCTTTGAGGGGTTTGTTCGGGGTATCTTCACCTCGACCGGAACCACAATTAGTTGCCCCTCAACCTACTGCACTTACTGAAAATATTGGTTATGAAATTCCTTCGGGTATGATAGAACAACTGCTTGCTAATCCTTATGCACGAGACGGAACTGAACATCCTGATATGCATCTAATACATGTGGATGAAATTTGTGGATTATTTAAGCTTGCAGGTTTATCCGGAGACGAAGTTAAGAAGAAGGTTTTCCCTTTATCTTTGAAGGGAAAAGCATTGACATGGTATAGGCTATGTGATGATATTGGATCATGGAACTGGAATCGATGGCAATTAGAATTCCACCAAAAGTTTTATCCTATGCATCTAGTTCATCGTGATCGAAATTATATATATAATTTTTGGCCTCGTGAAGGAGAAAGCATCGCTCTAGCTTGGGGGAGGCTTAAGTCAATGTTATATTCATGCCCCGATCATGAGCTCCCGAGAGAAACTATTATTCAGAATTTTTATGCCCGGCTTTCTCATAATGATCGATCCATGCTCGATATTTCTTGTACTCGTTCTTTTATGAAGAAGAGTACTGAATTCAAGTGGGATCTCTTAGAAAGAATTAAACGCAACTCTGAAGATTGGGAACTCGATGAAGGTAATGAATCAGGTATTAATCTTAAGTTTGATTGTGTTAAATCTTTTATGAATACCGATGCTTTTCACAAGCTTAGCACTAAATATGGACTTGACTCTGAGATAGTAGCCTCTTTCTATGAATCATTTGCTACTCATGTTGACCTCCCTAAGGAGAAGTGGTTTAAATATCATCCCCCTATTAAAGAAGAAATTAAAGAACCGATAAAAGCTATAGATGAAACTATCATTTACAATGTTGATCCAGTTGTGCCTACTGCTTATATTGAAAAACTACCTTTCCCTGTTAGGATAAAGGAACATGCTAAGGTATCAAATGTGGTTCGCAAAAGTAATATTAAAGCACCTAAGCCCTCTGAACAAATTAAAGTAGAACCTAGTGTTGCTATGGTTAAAGATCTCTTGGTAGAAAATATTGATGGGCAAGCTATTTACTTCTGTGATCAAGCTGCTAGAATTGCCAAACCCGATGAAAAAGATAAACATAGACCTATAGTTGGCATGCCTGTTGTCTCGGTTAGAATAGGAGATCCTTGCTATCATGGTTTATGTGATGTGGGTGCTAGTGTAAGTGCTATTCCTTTTACCTTATGCCAAGAAATTATGAATGATATAGCACCCGCTAAAATAGAAGACATTGATGTTACTATTAAACTTGCTAATAGAGACACCATCACACCACTTGGTATTGTTAGAGATGTTGAAGTCTTATGTGGGAAAATAAAATATCCTACTGATATTCCAGTTCTTGGTTCCCCACAAGATGAATTTTGCCCCATTATCTTTGGTAGACCTTTCTTGAACATTGTCAATGCTAAGATAGATTACAAGAGAGAAACCGTCGGTGTTAATTTTGGTGATGTGTCTCATGAATTTAATTTCTCCAAGTTTCGTAGGCAACCCCGTAATAAAGAATTATCAAGTAAGTATGAAATAATTGGTCTTGCTTCTATTGCCGTACCTCCTACTGATCCACTAGAACAATATTTGCTAGACCATGAAAATGATATGCAGTTGCATGAAAGAAATGAAATAGATTAAAATTTCTTTGAACAACAACCTCTCCTAAAACACAATTTGCCTATTGAAACTCTAGGAGGTCCTCCTCCACCTAAAGGTGATCCTGTGTTTGAATTAAAACAATTGCCTGACACTTTGAAGTATGCTTATCTTAATGAGAAAAAGATATATCCTGTTATTATTAGTGCTAACCTTTCAGAACATGAAGAAGAAAGATTATTAAAAATTCTGAGGAAGCACCAGGCTGCTATTGGATATACTCTTAATGATCTTAAGGGCATTAGTCCCACTCTATGTCAGCACAAGATTAATATCGAACCTGATGCTAAACCCATTGTTGATCACCAACGACGATTGAATCCTAAGATGAAAGAAGTGGTAAGACCTGAAATATTAAAGCTTCTGGAAGCAGGTATAATTTATCTCATAGCTGATAGTAGATGGGTAAGTCCCGTTCATTGTGTCCCTAAGAAGGGAGGTATTACTGTTGTTCCTAATGATAAAAATGAACTTATCCCACAGAGAATTGTCACTGGCTATAGAATGGTAATTGATTTTAGAAAATTAAATAAAGCTACTAGAAAAGATCATTACCCTCTACCTTTCATTGATCAAATGCTAGAAAGATTATCTAAGCACACACACTTTTGTTTTCTAGATGGATATTCTGGTTTCTCTCAAATACATGTATCACAACCTGATCAAGAGAAAACCACTTTTACTTGTCCTTTTGGAACATATGCTTATAGATGTATGCCTTTTGGTTTATGAAATGCACCTGCTACCTTTCAAAGATGTATGACTGCTATATTCTCTGATTTTTGTGAAAAGATTGTGGAGGTTTTCATGGATGATTTTTCCGTTTATGGAACTTCTTTTGATGATTGCTTAAGCAACCTTGATCGAGTTTTGCAGAGATGTGAACAAACTAATCTCGTCTTGAATTGGGAGAAGTGCCACTTTATGGTTAATGAAGGTATTGTCTTGGGGCATAAAATATCTGAACGAGGTATTGAGGTGGATAAAGCTAAAGTTGATGCAATTGAGAAAATGCCATGTCTTAAAGATATTATAGGTATTCGGAGTTTCCTTGGTCATGTTGGTTTCTATAGGAGGTTTATTAAAGACTTCTCTAAAATTTCTAGGCCTCTTACTAATCTTTTACAAAAGGATATTCCATTTATTTTTTATGGTGATTGTGTAGAAGCCTTTGAAACACTCAAGAAAGCCTTAACTTCTGCACCTATTGTTCAACCACCTAATTGGAACTTGCCTTTTGAAATCATGTGTGATGCTAGTGATTATGCTGTTGGTGTTGTTCTAGGACAAAGAGTTGATAAGAAATTAAATGTTATCCATTATGCTAGCAAAACTCTAGACAGTGCCCAAAGAAATTATGCTACTACTGAAAAAGATTTTTTAGCAGTTGTGTTTGCTTGTGATAAATTTAGATCTTACATTGTTGATTCCAAAGTTATTGTTCACACTGATCATGCTGCTATAAAATATCTTATGGAAAAGAAAGATGCTAAACCTAGACTCATTAGATGGGTTCTCTTGCTTCAAGAATTTGATTTACATATCACTGATAGGAAAGGAGCTGAGAACCCCGTAGCTGATAACTTATCTAGGTTAGAAAATATTCTTGATGACCCACTACCTATTGATGATAGTTTTCCTGATGAACAGTTAGCTGCAATAAATGTTTCTCGAAACACTCCTTGGTATGCTGATTATGCTAACTACATTGTTGATAAATATATACCACCTAGTTTCACATACCAACAAAAGAAAAAATTCTTCTATGATGTAGACATTACTTTTAGGATGACCCACATCTTTATAAAGAAGGGGTAGATGGTATTATTAGACGTTGTGTACCTGAGCATGAATAGGAGCAAATCCTACGGAAATGTCATTTCGAAGCCTATGGAGGACATCATGCGGGAGGTAGAACTGATCACAAGGTATTGCAATCTGGTTTTTATTGGCCTACTCTCTTCGAGGATGCCCGTAAGTTTTTCTTGTCTTGTGATGAATGTCAAAGAATTGGAAATATCGGTAAGCGTCAGGAAATGCCTATGAATTATTCACTTGTTGTTGAACCATTTGATGTTTGGGGTTTTGACTATATGGGACCTTTTCCTTCCTCTAATGGATATACTCATATTTTGGTTGATGTTGATTATGTTACTAAGTGGGTAGAAGCTATTCCAACTAGTAGTGCTGATCATAACACCTTCATTAAAATGCTTAAAGAAGTTATTTTCCCGAGGTTTGGAGTCCCTAGATATTTAATGACTGATGGTGGTTCACACTTTATTCATGGCGCTTTCCGTAAAATGCTTGCTAAATATGATGTTAACCATATAATTGCATCACCCTATCATCCTCAATCTAGTGGTCAAGTTGAACTTAGCAATAGAGAAATAAAATTAATATTACAAAAAACTGTCAATAGGTCCCGAAAGAATTGGTCTAAGAAACTAGATGATGCACTTTGGGCCTATAGAAGAGCTTATAAAAATCCTATGGTATGTCTCCATACAAAATGGTATATGGAAAAGCTTGTCATTTGCCTCTAGAGTTAGAACATAAAGCATTTTGGGCAATTAAAGAACTCAATTATGATTTCAAACTTGCCAGTGAAAAGAGGTTATTTGATATTAGCTCACTACATGAATGGAGAACCCAAGCTTTGAAAATGCCAAAATTGTTCAAAGAAAAAGTTAAAAGATAGCATGACAAACGAATCCAAAAGCATGAATTCAAAGTTGGAGAATATGTTCTTTTGTACAACTCTCATTTTAGATTTTTGCAGGAAAGCTTCTTTCCAAATGGGAAGGACCATATATTATTGAAGAGGTTTATCATTCTGGAGCTATCAAGATTAATAATGCCGAATGTACTAACCCGAAGGTGGTGAATGGACAAAGAATTAAACATTATATCTCAGGTACGCCTATTAATGTTGAAAACAATATTATCCAAACCATGACACCGGAGGAACACATAAAAGAAACCTTCTGAAACACTCCAGAATCCTGAAAAAGAGGAGGTACGTGATACGGTAAGTAAACGGACTCCAAAAAATCCGCAAAAATATTTTCTGATAGTTTTGGAATATTATAAAAATTAGGAAAATAAGAAATAAAAAGGAAAGCAACCGAGGTGAGCATGATACACCAGGGCGCGCCTGCCCTACCTGGCGCGCCCTGGTGGGTTGTGCCTCCCTCAGGCACCTTCCAGACTTCGTTTTCCTTCCATATTCTTGTTTCCCAAGATAAAAAAATCTTTATATATACCCCCGATTGATTTGACCACTGCATCGTAGAAAATTTCTCTGTTCTTGTTTCATGTTGTTTTTCTCGTCAGATCTAGATCTCCATGGCTCCACCAAGCTCCTCCAAGGACAAGTTCTTGAAGAAGGTCATCAACCCATACTTGTCGGAGGTGATGAAGCACCCTCAAGCCATTGAGATACGTGAGGGGGTGCTCCACATCCGCGATGTTCAGGGGCCCAAGAGGACGGGAAGCATGGAGGCTAGGCTCGAGGCGGTGCAACAAGACATCTTCAAGTGCCAAGGGATGGTGGAGCGTGGACTTAGTGCCAATCACTCCATGATCACGGAATTCACCCGTGATCGCATGGTGGATGGCCGGTCCATGAAGGACATCGTCTTCACCTTCAACAAGCAAATAAATTTTCTGCAAAGTCAGATCTATGATCTTCAAAACCAAGTTTTTAAGTATGAAGCAAGATTTAAAGGTATGAGTTTAGCTGCCAGTTGCAGGACTCGGGAGACTCGTGCATCATCTTTTGATGGTGAGCCCTTGCCCTAGAAGACGGAGGACAAGCCTACCACTTCATCACCACCACCTTCATCATCTTCACCACCAAAGGAGACTTGAGTACACGGGTATGGGCACTCCCCTTGGCTTGTGCCAACCTTGGGGGAGATGCCCAGGTATCGTATCACCATCACTTTTATTTACCTTTACCTATTTTAGTTTGATCCTTAGCTCTTTTGTGATCTAGTTGAATAAAAGTTTAGTATAATATATTTTCGAGTGCTAGTTTCGTGATCTATCTATCTATGTAATCGAGTGAGAGTTATATAATAAAGTTTAGTTTGAGCTTTTGCTTCTTTACTTTCTTGTTGAAATTAAAATAAAAAGGAAATAAATGAAAAGGATCATATGCTAATCTTATGGATAATGACATCACATAAAGAAAAGTATAAGTGGTAAAATTTATTGGAGATTGACAAACATAGCATTGGTCAATGATGCAATTCATGAAAGAATTAATAAGGGAAGAGAAGATTCACATGCAAATACACTATCTTGGACACCTTTTATGATTGTGAGCCCCCATTAAATATTATATGCCAAATTGTTGACGTTGGACAAGGAAGACAATGTAATGATTTATGTTTGTTCATATTCACATAGAAGTTATATTGTCATAGATCCTTCAACATGTGGTGCTTGCTCGATATCTTTGCTAGCCAAAAATTCCGCACTAAGTAGAGATACTACTTGTGCATCCAAAAACCCTATACCCAAACTCATGTTTTGAGAGTCCACCATACCTACCTATGGATTGAGTAAGATCCTTCAAGTAAGCTGTCATTGGTGCACTAAGGCAATAAAAATTGCTTCTAAATGTGTTTGATCAATTAGTGTAAGAGAAAATTGAGCGTTGTACGAACTTGTGATGGCAAAGTAATAAAATAGATAGACTGCATAATAAAGGTTGCTATCATAAGGGGCAATATAACGTGACGTTCTTTTGCATTAAGGGATTTGGCATACAAACCAAAAAATGCATGACAACCTCTGCCTACCTCTACGAAGGGCCGATCTTTTACTTTATGTATTTACTTTTATGCAAGAGTTAAAGTATTCTTCCCTATTCCTTTTTACCTTTTCTTTTTGCAAGCATCATGTGGTGAGGAAATATCTAGGCACATATATCCAGTTGGATATGAGTAAGCATGACTTATTATTGTTGACATCACCCTTGAGGTGAATACGTTGGGAGGCGAAACTATAAGCCCCTATCTTTCTATGTGTCCGGTTGAAACTTTTTGCTCATGGGTATGCTGTGAGTGTTAGCAATCATAGAAGATTAAATGATGGTTGAGTATGTGGACTTGCCAAAAGGCTCTGACACAAGACCCTTCCTGAAAATAGGATGAATTATAGTTGCAAAGTTGACGAAGAACATAGTTTGTCGGTTTTCAATAAGGTTTATGCTTTATACTTCTATGTTGTGATGAATTGTTACTTGTTCATGCGAAGTTATATGATGAAGTTATATAATAAAAGTTATATGAAAAAGTCCTATGACAAAGTGTGTTGCTGCTATGATAATAAGCATGATGCTACTATGTCCGTATTTTGTTTTTATCGACACCTCTCTCTCAAACCATGTGGACATGTTTTCCGATATCGGTTTTCGCTTGAGGACAAGCGAGGTCTAAGCTTGGGGGAGTTGATACGTCCATTTTGCATCATGATTTCCTATTGTTATTTATAATGTCTTTATGCATAATAATGCTTTATGGAGTAATTCTAATGCCTTTTCTCTCATAATATGCAAGGTTTACACAAAGAGGGAGAATGCCGGCAGCTGGAATTCTGGACCTGAAAACGCATGTTAGAGACACCTATTATGCACATCTCCAAATAAGTTGAAACTTCACGGAGAATTATTTTGGAATATATAGAAAATACTGGAGCAAATAACTACCGGAGGGGGGCCACCTGGTAACCACAAGACATCAGGGCGCGCCAGGCCCCCCAGGCGCGCCCTGGTGGGTTGTGGCCAGCCCATCCCACCTCCGGTGCCCACATTCTGGTACTTAAGGTCTTTTGACCTAGAAAAAATCAGGAGGGGACTTTCAGGACGGAACACCGCCGTCTCGAGGTGGAACTTGGGCAGGAGCACATTTGCCCTCTGACGGAGCGATTCCGCCGGGGGAACTTCCCTCCCGGAAGGGGAAATCGAAGCCATCGTCATCACTAACAGGCCTCTCATCTTTGGGAGGCCAATATTCATCAACATCTTAAACAGCACCATCTCCTCTCAAACCCTAGTTCATCTCTTCTGTTCAATCTTTGTACCGGAACCTCAGATTGGTACCTGTGGGTGACTAGTAGTGTTGATTACATCTTGTAGTTGATTACTCTATGGTTTATTTGGTGGAAGATTATATGTTCTGATCCATTATGCTATTTAATACCCCTCTGATCTTGAGCATGAACATCATTTGTGAGTAGTTACCTTTGTTCTTGAGGTCACGGGAGAAGTCATGTTGCAAGTAATAATGTGAAGTTGATATGTGTTCGATATTTTGATGATATGAATGTTGTGATTCCCTTAGTGGTGTCATGTGAACATCGACTACATGGCACTTCACCATCTTTGGGCCTAAGGGAATGCATTGTGAAGTAGTTATTAGATGATGGGTTGCTGGAGTGACAGAAGCTTAAACCCTAGTTTATGCGCTATTCTGTAAGGGGCTGATTTGGATCCAAATGTTTAATGCTATGGTTAGATTTTATCTTAATACTTTTCTCGTAGTTGCGGATGCTTGCGAGGGGGTTAATCATAAGTGGGAGGTTTGTTCAAGTAAGAATAGCACCCAAGCACCGGTCCAGCCACATATCAAATTATCAAAGTAGCGAACGCAAATCGAACCAACATGATGAAAGTGACTAGATGAAATTCCCGTGTGCCCTCAAGAATGCTTGTTATTATAAGAGACCGTTTTGGCATGTCCTTTGCCACAAAAGGATTAGGCTATCTTGCTGCACTTTATTTAGCGTTACCGTTGACGGTGTCCTGGACTAGGGGGTACTCACCACGTCATCTCCTGACCAGTGGGTCGGGCCGAGAACCCCCAGGGCGGTTCATTAATGGGCCAGTTAGGACAGCCCATGATGCATACGAGGAAGATTCGACAAGACTTGGTGATCAAGAAAAGGACTCCTCTCCACTGACGTAGCCGACTAGGACTCTTGTTATCCTAGGCCTCTGGTGTGTTATATAAGCCGAGGCTAGGCTAGTCATTAGGGACAATCAGATCATCATAGATCATATCATCATACGAGCATAGCTCTTAGGGTTTAGACCACTACATACGATCTCGTGGTACACCATCATCAATACAAACAAAGCAGGACGTAGGGTTTTACCTCCATAGGATGGCCCGAACCTGGGTAAACACCGTCTCCCTTGTCTCCTGTTACCCATCAATCCAAGACCCACAGCTTGGGACCCCCTACCCGAGATCCGCCGGTTTTGACACCGACATTGGTGCTTTCATTGAGAGTTCCGATGTGGGATCGCTAGAAGGATCGATGGCTCGTGTGCATATTGCAGTTTTTTCTGGACAGCGAATTTGTGTTCGTCGTCCCCGTTTTCTCGAGCGTCGTTTTGACAATTGTTTCGGTGGAATTGTGCGGAATTGTATCTACAACAGCCCTGCAAAATTTCGTCGCGTTCCGATGGAGGAATCTCCGGCAATCTCCAATATAGCGGAGCCCTATCAAATTTGGATGGGAATCTAGATGAGTTTAGGACGAGGTGTCCAGTATCTAGCTCGGATATCCGTTGGAAAATCCCACCGTTCATCGGCTGCGGAATTCCTATACCGATCACCCGTCAAAATTTCAGCTTGATCCGACCGTCCAAACTCCGGGAAACGTCCGATGAGTACAATAAATTTTGGATCTATTTTCTGCGCGAAAACTAATCCGACCCGAGTTCATCTTTTTCATGAACGGGTTGTGAGGCCTCCTTTTTGAAGGAAATTTTCTCATCACCTCGGTCAACCGACCAAGAGTTCGGCACCTCGTCATCCGCGGGTTGTACGGGTCGGGCGCTCCGTTGCTTCATCAAGCCAGCATTGACCTTGTCATAAATTCCGACCTGTGTCAGCATCGCCGCGCCGTTACTTTTTCAAGCTGACGTCCACCACACCGACCTGCTTTTACACGTCGGCTGTCATGGGGCTCTAGCGTCACCTTACCGATCTACTCCGTCACCTCGGCTATACCGGGGGCTTCGTCATCTCCTCATCAACCCGCTCCGGGGACTTCGGCGTCACCAGCCGACCAACTTCGACACCTCGGCTGGCATGAGAATTCGGCGTCACCAGCCGACTAGCTTCAACACCTCGGCTGGCATGAGAATTCGGCATCACCAGCCGACCAGCTTCGACACCTCGGCTGGCATGAGAATTCGGCATCACCAGCCGACCAGCTTTGACACCTCGGCTGGCGTGAGACTTCAGCGTCACCAGTCAACCTGCTTCGACACCTCGGCTGGCATGAGACTTCGGCGTCACCAGCCGACCTTCTCCGTCACCTCGGCTAGACCGGGGGCTTTGGCATCTCTTCATCAACCTGCTCCAGGGACTTCGGCGTCACCAGCCGACCAGCTTCGCCATGTTAGCTGGACCAGGGACTTCGCCTCTCCACATCGACCGTGCAGCGTTGCCACTTCGTCAAGCCGAACTATTCACTCAGGCACCTCGGCGCCTAGGCCATATTCCTTTACTTATTTGCTTCACTTAAATTAACTAAGTAGAAGATTTTTTTTTAATATATTATTACCTTTATCTGTTATTACTCTTAGTTTGCACTATATTGTGTGCATAGGTAATCGACTTTGGCTGTGTCATGCGGTCACCTTGGCGTGCCTACATCGTTGCCCCGCCTCCATCAACAAAATTGTGTCGTCGACATGGTCGACGGACCTGGGGGCTTCACTGTCACGCTGCCGAACTACTCTCCTCGGCTGGACCGGGGCCTTCGCCTCGCCGCAGCAACTGTGTTGCGTTGCCACTTCTCGACCCGAGCTCTTCGCTCGATTACCTCGGGCTTGGGGGTCGGGACCTCTACCAGGCCGAGGACTACATCTTCGTCACGCCACAACCCCGAACCGCACCGAGCACATTAACCAGCTAAGTCGTTTTCGTGCTTAGCTCTCTTTGAAATTTTATTTTTTGTTCGGTGCAACCAAACATTATATTTTTTGTTAAACAAAAAAAACTTTGTTTGTTAAAATTTTATTTACCCGATTTAATCGGGGGCTCTTAAATTTGTATGAGCCGTTTTATAATAACTGTGTTTTCTTCTTAATCGTTGCAAAGTCTTTTTCTACTACTCCTTTTTCCGACACTAGCGTGTGGTCAATTGCCGGATAGCCTAGTTTCTTTCTAAAGCCGCTCAAGTTTAGTTCACTAAACAGGCCTCAAAGAAACACTCCGCCGTCGGGATATGGAGGTTGAAGCCAAAGGCTGACCCGCTTGGAGTTCGGAGATCGGATGTATCCGGTTAAAACACGACCGAAGCACAAATTAAATTTTAGACCAATTTTGGATTGGCACAATTTTCTTTTATCTAAACATAAAGTTTTTTGCATAAGTTTTTTGGTATTTCTGAGCATAACTCTTGCAGTACAATGCCAGATGCATTTCACGCATCGGCAGTATTAAAGGGGGTCTGCGGTTAACACCGAACCCACCAAACACCGAGGTACTCCATGCAGTCCTCGGCAAAATGTCCTCAGTATTTCGCATTTATATGCATTGATTTCGAGTTGTGTCTTTGGTCTACAGCTGGATTGCCTGGCTCCTGTGCTTACCCCTTACGTTTCCGCTTTGTTCGGCTAAGGGGTAAAGGGAGAACCACTGCGATTGTCACTTCCGGTTTAACTGGTTAAGTGCCTCAGTTGGAGAAAGCCGAAAGCTGACTGTCACAACAAGTGTAAATCGGTCAGCGAACCGCAGGCGGTGTTCAACCAAATATAGCCGATCGAGGTTATCCGAGTAAAACGAAGGGCCTTTCTTTCTTGAAAAGGCCAAGTTGTGGGTGGTTCGACCTCGAATAATCCGAGGAGTCGACGTATACCGGGGGCTATTATGTTGCCCCCAGACATATGCTCCTATGACTAAGTGAAAGTTATAAAGCCCGAATATCCGATTGCCTTGTTTCCACTAACAAAACAGCCTTCGGGCACCGAGACATCGGCCAAGGGTTGTCTTGTTACAGCGGAAACACCCTGCGTAGCATCTACAAAGGGGTAGAAGCCGACGATGGGCCACTCTCAAATGATAAACGGTCACAAAGGAGTCAAAATAGTATATAGCATACAAGCATTTGTATTCAATATGTGAGTGCTGCCTTCCGTAATCATCGTTATAAAGCCATAAATATGCATCAATTTGATTTAAGATTTTGGCCAAGCTGGGTTGCCTGGCTCCTGTGCTTACCCCCTACGTTCCCGATTGTTCGGCTAGGGGGTAAAGGGAGCACCTTTGTGGTTGTTACTTCCGGGTCATCCGGGATAGTACCTCAGACTGGGTGAAGCCGAAAGCTAGCCATCTTAAGAATATAATTGGTCGGCAACGACAGAAGTGAAAATTTTGGTTCATCAAAGACCACAGAGTTCGGGAACATTCCTCGGACTAAATCCTCAATATTTTCCCCCCACATTGATCGGAGTTGAGGTTTCACGATCATGGTTAACATGATATCCTGGGAAAAGGAACTTATAAATGAACTATTTTTCCAGAAGATGTTTCTTACGTTAAATCGTAATATAACATAGCTCTCCGCGTACCTTTGTTTATAAAACCGTATGGCCGGATTGCCTTGTTTGCCGTAAATCTTTGCCCTTATAAAGGCTTTATAAACTAGGGCAAACACTCCTTGGCTACTAGCCAAGCAGGTTGAAGCCAATGGTCGGTCAACAAAGTCTTGTACAATGCAGATCCGAGCATTAATGATGTAAAGTACTTGGATACATAGAATCATTACACATAAATTGTGTCAAACATAACAAAGTTTGTGTCAAACAAATATCGATCCTTAATTCGACCACCCATGCCAAATTAAGGCTCGGGGGCTACTGCATTGCCAATTCAATGCAGCAAATTCAAAGTGCAATACGGTTTCTGAGAAGATTCGATCCTTAGGTTGGTCGGCCGCACCCAACCCGAGTCTCGGAAACTACTGCGTACCACGTTTACATCCCTAACGAATGTCACCGAGCAAGAACTTGATCCTCAGGCCGATTTTGCAAATCGACCTAAGTCTCAGGAGCTACTGGGATTAGTGGTTTTATTTTGATTATTATTTTTTCCTTCAGGTGCATCTCAGGTTATAGACCGACACACACCTTGAGGGCTACTATGTATAAATCTTGGTAGTAAATAAACTGCACGATCGGAAATAATTTCCACAAAAAATCAGCCCATGGTCGGGGTGGTGCACCACCTTGGAAGCAGTCCGGCATAAAGCTCGGGCGCAAGTGGCTGGCTCCATAGAGGGCATTTCCGGCATTAAGCTCGGCTGAATTCATTCAATCTTTTAAATACCGAGGTAATTTATGACACCTCGGACGCTGATCATCGTTGGAGCTCGGATGCGGTCCAGCGTTGGAGCTTCGAAGCATTCCGGCATAAAGCTCAAGATTGAAGACACTTCGGAAGCAGTCCGGCATAAAGCTCGAATGCGAACGGCTGGCTCCATAAAAGACTATCCCGATATTTAAGCTCGGATGAAGTACTTCAAATATTCAGAGACCGAGGTATCCTATGACACCTCGGATGCCAACCAACGTTGGAGCTCGGGCTCAGAAAGACACCTCGGATACAGTTCGGCGTTGGAACTCGGACACAAGAGGATACTGCCACACGGGAAACACTTCGGACCCGAGTTGTGGCATAAAAATAATGAGGCATTAATACAGGCCGATAACTTAAAGGGGCTCCTCGGATGCCCGACTTGTGAACTCTTCGGATTCACCTCGGCGATCCTCAAGATCAGTGATGGGAAGATTTATTGAACCAGTTTTCAAGACCGACGGCCGAAGACGAAGAACTGTTCGGAAGAACCGAGGAGCGTCCCTAACTTGAAGACCGGTTCAGGGGGCTACTGACGGTGTCCTGGACTAGGGGGTACTCACCACGTCGTCTCCTGACCAGTGGGTCGGGCCGGGGACCCCCAGGGCGGTTCATTAATGGGCCAGTTTGGACAGCCCATGATGCATACGAGGAAGATTCCACAAGACTTGGTGATCAAGAAAAGGACTCCTCTCCACCGATGTAGCCGACTAGGACTCTTGTTATCCTAGGCCTCTGGTGTGTTATATAAGCCGAGGCTAGGCTAGTCATTAGGGACAATCAGATCATCATAGATCATATCATCATATGAGCATAGCTCTTAGGGTTTAGACCACTACATACGATCTCGTGGTAGATCAACTCTGTACTCGATACACCATCATCAATACAAACAAAGCAGGATGTAGGGTTTTACCTCCATAGGAGGGCCCGAACCTGGGTAAACACCGTCCCCTTGTCTCCTGTTACCCATCGATCCAAGACCCACAGCTCGGGACCCCCTACCCGAGATCCGCCGGTTCTGACACCGACAACCATTACGTGCTCATTATCAATTATCTTGCTATCAAACTACTCGTTACCTACAATTTTAGTGCTTGCAGAAATTACCTTGCTGAAAACCGCTTGTCATTTCCTTCTGCTCCTTGTTGGGTTCGACACTCTTACTTATCGAAAGGACTATGATTGACCCCCTATACTTGTGGGTCATTATCCACCATACCTACCTATGGATTGAATAAGATCCGTCAAGTAAGTTGTCATCAGTGCATAAAGCAATAAAAATTGGTCCTAAACATGTATGATCTTTTATTGTAAGTGAAAATAAGCTTTGTACGATCTTGTGATGGCAAAGAAATAAAAGCGATGGACTGCATAATAAAGGTTGCTATCATAAGGGGCAATATAAAGTGACGTTCCTTTACAATAAGAGTTTGCACATCCCAAATTGAAAATCGCAAGACAACCCCTGCTTCCCTCTACGAAGAGCCTATCGTTTACTTCTTTGTATTCACTTTTATGCAAGAGTGAATAATGTTCATCCCTATTCCATCTTATTAACTCTCTAGTTGGCAAGCATATGTGTTGGGGAAAGATCCAGGTATATATATCCAGTTGGATGTAGGTAATCATGGGTCATTATTGTTGAAATTATCCTAGAGGTAAACAAGTTGGGAGGAAAAAACAATAAAGCCCCTATCTTCCTATGTGTCTGTCGGAAACATTTGCTCCAAAAATATGCATTGAGTGTCAGCAATCGTAGAGGACTAAATGATAGTTGAGTATGTGAACTTGCTAAAATGAAAGCTCTTACATAGAGCCTTCTATGAAATATGATGAATTGTGATTGTCTCAATGACTAAGAACATAGTTTGTTAGTTGTCAATAAAGTTTATGCTTCACACTTTAATAGTTGTGGATGGATTGTTACTTGTTTATGAGAAGCTATATGACGAAAAATTGTTGTTGTGTTAATAATCATGATGCTTTCATGTTCGTATTTTGTTTTTATCAACACCTCTCTCTCTCTCTGAATCATGTGGTCATTATTATCGAGTTCGGCTTTTGCTTGAGGTCAAGCGAGGTCTAGGCTGGGGGGGGGGGTTGATACGTCCATTTTGCATCATGAATTCCTATTGGTATTTATATTGCCTTTTGTCATTATTTCACTTTATGATACAATTCTAATGCCTTTTCTCTATTCATTTGCAAGGTTTACACAAAGGGAAATATCCGGAAACTAGAATTCTGGACCTGAAGGCCATGGAAAATGCTGGAAAATTTCTCGACCCCAAAGGACCTGAAACTTCATGGAGGTTTTTTATGGAATATATAAGAACTATTAGTGCCAAGAGCCACTAGAGGGGGCACCTGCTTCTCCCAAGGCAACAGGGCGTGCCCACCCCCCTGGGCGCGCCCTCTTGCCTTGGGAGCCCCACATGCAGGCTTCGGTGACCCTCTTTTGCTATATTAAGGGTTTTGACCTAGAAAAAATAAGGAGGATACTTTCAGGACGAAGCGCCGCCATATTGAGGCGGGAACCTGTGCAGGAGCCCTTTTGCTCTCCGGCAGAGCGATTCTGTCGGGGATACTTCCCTCCGGGAGGGGGAAATCGAAGCCATCGTCATCACCAACACTTCATCCTTCGTGGGAGGATCAATATTCATCAACATATTCACCAGAACCATCTCATCTCAAACCCTAGTTCATCTATTCTATTCAATCTTTGTCTCAAAACCTCAGATTGGTACATGTGGGTTACTAGTAGTGTTGATTACATCTTGTAGTTGATGCTTGTTGGTTTATTTGGTGGAAGATAATATGTTCATATCCTTTATCATATTCATTACACCTCTGATCTTGAACATGGTGATGATTTGTGAATAGTTACTTTTGTTCTCGAGGACATAGGAGAAGTCTAGTTATAAGTAATCATGTGAAATTGGTATTCATTTAATATTTTGATGATATGTATGTTGTTGCTTCCTTTAGTGGTGTCATGTGAACGTCGACTACATGACACTTCACCATACTTTGGGCCTAAGGGAAGGCATTGTGGAGTAATAAGTAGATGATGGGTTGCGAGAGTGACATAAGCTTAAACCCTAATTTATGCGTTATTCCGTAAGGGGATGATTTGGATCCATATGTTTCATGCTATGGTTAGATTTATCTTAATTCTTCTTTCGTAGTGGCGGATGCTTGTGAGAGGGGGTACTCATAAGTAGGTTGTTTGTTCAAGTAACAACAACACCTAAGCACCGGTCCACCCACATATCAAATTATCAAAGAAACGAATGTGAATCAACTTAACATGATAAACATGACTAGACGGAAATTCTTATGTGTCCTCAAGAGCACTTTGCTTTATATAAGAGAACTTTTAGGCATGTACTTTGCTATAAAAAGGATTGGGCTACCTTGTTGCACACTTGCTACTTTTTTTACTTGTCACTTGTTAAGAATTATCTTGCTACAAAACTATTTATCACTATTACTTACAGCACTTGCAGAGAATACCTTGCTGAAAATTGCTTATCATTTCCTTCTGCTCCTCGTTTGGTTCGACACACTTACTTATCAAAAGGACTACGATTGATCCCCTATACTTGTGGGTCATCACATACCTTGACTTTTTGGCGCGTCAGGAAGAACGATTACAGGACCCCCTTCTCATCACGGAGGGTGGTGGTGGCGTCGACACCACCGATGGCACCGAGACCAGCATCAACACCTGCATCGAGTCCGGCCTGGATGGTGGCAACCAGACCACGGAAGGTGGTACCAAAGCCACTAAAAAATAAGAAGAGGAGGAGGACACGACACCCAAATAAGCTCACCACCGGAAGATTGGAGGTCCACTTGGTGTACCCGACACCTTCGAGCCAGTAAGTCCATGGGACATGTCGGTGGAATTCTGCAACAACGTCGCATGCATCCTATGGGACACCATCAACATCAACGAGACAAACATAAGGGATAAAGTAGCTTTTGAGCAGCTCCTTCTAACAAGGTTGCATGCGAGATACAAGTTCCCAACCGAAAGGACAAAGTCGATCCATGGAAAGATGAGAACATGGATCGGATAAACCAAAAAACCCTTAACAAGTTCAGCAATGACTTGAGATCCTATAAAGTTAGGGTGAGGAGAGCGATGGCCGAAGAAGGTTCATTGTACACCACGATCAGCTCTCAGTGGCCGATGATTACAGAAGATGACTATGAAACATTCAAGGCTACTTGTGCTTCCCCTAAAACCAAGGCCAAGTCGGAGAAATTCAAGGAGCTTCAGTCCAGGAACGTCGGGGCCCACCGCCTCAAAAGTAGTCGTTACACGGGGAAGAGGCCCGTGTGGAATAAGGAGGATGCGGAACGTGAATGCCAAGGGCTACCAGACCCCTTGGCGGTGTTCACCGACCCGCGGGAACGGGATTTCATTAGGGCCCGATACAAGCAAGACAAGGATACCGGGGAATGGGTCACGGACGTGTCAACGAGGGAGTTCATGAGGCTACTGGTAATTAATAATTTACCACATTAGCTTCTAATCAAGTCGACTACATTCTATTCACATTTCTAAATGGTTCATGTTCCTTTTGCAGAAAGAACAACACAAGCTTGCATCAGAAAGTGACTCATTGTCTCAGTCATCGACGAAGTATGGAGGGGACACCCCTTTCAGCGGCACCATTAACATAATGCAGGGAAAGTCGACGAACAAGTGTCCATAGTATGGACATGTAGTCGGCGCCGGACACGGCGCCACGTGGATGTACTACTACCATGAGGACAAGGAGACGTGTAAGCAGAGAAGGAAGATGAGCAAAGTGACTATCCAGGAGAAAGTGGCGGCAGCGGTCGAGAAAGCCACAGTTGTGACGAAAGCTGAGGCAGTCGAGGCAACTCTGCTGCCTGCAGAAATGAATTTTCAACTAATTTTTCTGCCGCACTTCTGGCTGTCTTCAAGTGGGCGAAAGAAAATCCAAACGCAGATAATGTTCCCCTTTCGATCTTCATCGGGAGCAACTCGGTGAACATGGAAGCCACACTTTCTCTCACAACCGCACCCACACCTGCTCCCACACCCACCACCGTCGCTCATAGTATCCCCTCCTTTGTCTCTGGCAGGCTTGGTGGGGCTTTGGCATTAGCTGAGCTCGACGCCCTCACGGTAATTACGTGTCACACCCTCATCAACATATTAAATATTCTGTTCCATTGCCTTTCGGATCTCTTACGCCGCACATGTCTTCGTAGGCTGACGAGACTCAATGTACCCTCCTATGGCACATCAACAGCCAGTTGGTGGATGTAGCCAGGGGTACAATAGTGAAGCCATTAGATCGCGTGTTCCATGGTCGACCGATGCCCGGTGGCGCATTCAGGGTTTCCTTGGCTCATGTAGAAGCGGGCTACGATGATTTGGCTCCTTCGCTTAGAACCAGGGCAGAGGATTATGAGAGCCCAACATTGCTGGGACAATGCAAGAATTGGCAGTTGTTGTGGCCGAAAAATCTTCTCTGTGTGGAGAAGGCCGGGAGCACACCAACGGAAACACCGATGCAAGGTATGACCACGCCATCTATGCAATTACCATCGCCTGTCTTACTGGGTGAGAGCGGACGACACGAAGAAGGGGGTCCAACCGTTCCAATGGCTGGTCAGGTCACCCCCGTGGATAAATATATCGATGATGGCATGGAGGGATGATCCTCTCTGGTACATCAACACTACCTATGATGACGGAGGAATGGTGAGTCATCCATATGACTTATGCTATGACCATGATGAGCGTGAAGATCAGGATGTTGAGATGCATGATGTACCGGAGAAGGAACGTCCTCGGGTTGAGTGCAAGAAGTCTCTGTTCATGCAATCCTCCTAGGACATGCCTCCAGATGCCGCCTCAACCGAGGATCAACAAGTCGAGCATCATGCAATGTTGAGCCCAACCACACTGGAGGTGGGGGTCAAGCAGGGTATGGAAGGAAAACTACATGTGTCTATGAAGAAGCAAAGGAAGAGACCAAAGAAAGGCCTTGTTGCTGCCAAAGCTGCTTCTAGCAGACAGACGCCATCGGCGATCCATGTTCAGGATAGGGTACCGATCATAAATGTGTCATTTCTCCATGTCGCGGGTGAGTCGATGCTACCAACGAATGCGCTCAAGGGCAGATTTGGGGATCTCAGGAGACTGCATGACCAGGTGTTGTCCTCAAAGAAGAGCCTTCTCAAATAGGATAATCCAGGATACCGGCTTTACACGGTTGATGTGCCGACTGGCATAGGCTTCATCGACAAAAGCCCCGTGAACATGTTCTTCGTGCGGTTTGATTACATCTTCGAGATGTTTCACACGAGGCGGTTTGACTTCACTTTCGTCCCCCTTTTTGTGCTCCATCTAAACTACGTGATCAGAAAAGAGCAAATCGAGAAAATCGAGGTAGCGGGCCCCTACTGCATGTTTGAGGGCTTCTTGAGTGCTGGCAACACAGAACTTCAAGCTGCAACAAAGTACATTGAAGACTTCATGGTGGACAATAAGGACAAGGAAACAATTCTCCTACCTTATCATCCCTAGTAAGTCTTTTGCCCCGAGCCACTATAACACGTCCTTTCATACATTATAGGGAGGGTTCCACGAGTGTACGACGAGTGGACAGAGTGTCAGGCCCAAGTGCACCGCTTCCCGGAAAGCATCCACAAAGGGTTTCAGAGTAGAAGCGAAGGGAAAGCTAGTTACTTGAGGTTCACGCTAGCGGGACAGAGGAATCAGAACCGGCTCAAGAACTACTTCATAATCCCGCTCTTGCTCATAGTGATCGCTCTTCTCTTGTATATCATAGTTTAGATCGATGATGAAACATGTGTATGTGACCATGTAGTTACATGTATTCAGGACTTGTAATAACTTGTATAGCTATTTCGAGATGATGATGAGACATTTGTGTTGGATCATTATGATGATGATAATTAGACTATGTTGTAGCACTATGATGATGATGAGACATTGTTGTCTCTTATAGTTTCAATGTACGTGTATGTTGCTATTGTATAAAAGATGTATAAATACGTATAAGAAGAAATACAAAAAAATAGCAATGACGCAGGGTAAGAGGGTAGCAGCAGCGTCGGGGCAGCGCTACTTCTACATAGAGTTATCAGTAGCGCCTCTTCTAGGCCAGCGTTGCAGCTAATTAGGAATAGCGCTAGTACACCCGTGCTACTGCTAACTTTGTGTAGCAGTAGCACGGGGTACCACCCCGCGCTATCGCTAGAATGTTAGCTGCAACACACTAGTAGTAGCGCGGGGTGGTACGTCATGCTACGGCTAAGCCTCTCTCCCGCGTCACTACTAGGCTTGTCCCTAGTAGTGTAGCAACAAGAATAACCATACTTGATGGTGGACGTAGGTAACTGATATTCTCCAAAACCCTACAAGCCACGTAAATTAAATTTTACCAAACCGATTAAAGGACGTCTAACTTGATTTTAGTGGTTGCATGCGATGTAGTATAACATCCGTCATTATAATGTGTTTATGTATGAGATGATTATGTCGTCTAATGTTTAAATGATTTGTGCGTGACACTATGATATGATGGCCGGAGTCACAATATTTTCACTTTAATGGCATGCATGTTAAAACTTAATATAATAGAATAGCTATAGATATGGCATACAAGTTACTATGCTTGCACGAAGTAAAAGTAGTCGACGCATCCTCTACATGTGAGTTCACTTTCAAATGGAGGAAGAGGCCGAAAAAAATCGTTGTTCGATTTCGATGTCTATGTTTTACGTCTATTTCCTTGCGTGTGTTTTAGGTCCTTCTCAGACCTATTATGAAATAAGTGTTCTATTTCAATGTCTATGCATTGACGGAAATTGCAATGCCATTGTGCTGTTGAACAAATATCAATATAAACAAACTGTAATTTCTTTGTGTGAAAAATGAACATAAATGCTAACCGGCAAGTCAGCAAAATAAAGAGCTCACATTATCAGCACTCTGAGTTTGCGCACAAACTCTAAAAATTTGAAGCACGTTTCAATGGTTTGGTGGCTAGAGTTGCTCTTAGGTCACATGCACGATATTTTTCAACGAGATAATTTCACAAGCATTAGAGCATCTACAACTCGACCCCTCATACTTGTCTCAAACAACCGGGTAGGCCGCCAGTCACTATCCGGTCACAAAAATTTGACCCAGACAGGCGCCCTAAACGGGCCTCAAACGCCCCTGCTGACCGGCACCCCTCATATCCAGCCCAAATATGGGGCGGATATGGGGGCGCCCGGGCACGCCCGCCACGTAGGACTGGCGATGGGGTCCCATGCGGACTCGCCCAGAAACCCGGTGGTCCGACGGACGCCTCCTCCGTCGTCGTGGTGTGAAAGTTGCGTGGCGTCGCTCATGCTCGCCGCCCGAAGCCAAATTTGGCTATTTAAGCCGGCCGGCGTCCCCCAGCCCTAGCACATCCACCTCTTCCCTCTCCGCGCCGCCACCCGAGCCCGTCCGCCTCCTCTCCCCTGCTCTCCCATGCTCTCCGGCGTCGCCATGGTGCTGCGGAAGATCACCACCTACGCGATGCTCACACCGAAGCATCGGATGCATATCGCAGTGAAGATCTAGGCTAGACGTGCCGCCCGCATCGCTGTCGGGCTGCCTCCGGACAAGCCGAAGCTAGAGGAGGAGGAGGA
This sequence comes from Elymus sibiricus, assembly GCA_039707655.1. Taxonomy (NCBI): domain Eukaryota; kingdom Viridiplantae; phylum Streptophyta; class Magnoliopsida; order Poales; family Poaceae; genus Elymus; species Elymus sibiricus. The sequence continues at coordinate 359,337,342 of CM077669.1, forward strand.
GGAGATGGATCTAGCGGAGGAGAAAGGAGAACAACTGTTGGAGCCCATGTACATGGCGGATCCGGAGGAGGATGAGGCGGAGCAGCCTGCTCGGGGGTTGAACATGGCAGAGGCGAAGGTGGAGTTCACTGTCGCCCAAGCCGAAGAGATGGCGGAGCAGCAAGCCATCTTGGAGTCCATCCATGATGAGGCCTATGTGGAGGCCAACCGCCAGTTCCTCTGGAAAAAGCAGGCGGAGACGGACACGCTCTTCAACAAACTCGACGTGGAGATAGAGGTTGAGGAGGACGAAGCGGAGTAGCCAGAGGCGCCGGAAGGGGGCGGAGCTGCAGCTGGCGCCCATGTAACCGCCGGAAGGCACGGAGATAGTCGAGATCTCCGATGAGGAGTAGCTACGTTGTACGTAGGTTTTTTATTTTGCATGCTTTTGTATGGATTTAAGAATCTAGTATGAGGTGTCCGGATGCAGTTGTGCGAATTTGAGGCATGCCCGGACACTCCCCGGTGTTTAAGGGGTCATATTTGTCTTACGTGGTTGTAGATGCTCTTATAACGTGACTTATTGGTTGTGACTTGCAAGTAAGGGCATCCCCAACGCTGACTACCATATTCATCCGCGGACACTGTCGTGGTTTTTTCACGGCAGATATCCTCATGCGAGAACTTAGGTGTGAGGCCATCGCAAATAGGTGGTGACTTGGACGGAGTTGATCGGGAACGAGAGACAAGAGTTTACCCAGGTTCGGCCCCTCCGATGGAGGTAAAAACCTACATTCTTCTTTGGTGTTATTGATGATGATGATCTCGATTACAAGGGTGCAGAATCGCCAACGTAGCTCTCGAGTATTTCTTCTCTATCTTCCTATCTCAGAGGCTCCCCTTTATATATAGGTTGAGGCCCTTGAGGTTACAATAGAGTCTGGATCGTAACTTGACCCGTTACATAATCTATTTCCTACTTATCTTGTCTCTTAAGTAAGGAAACTCACAGCGACTCCCTCCTTGAGTCGGTCTGTCAAGTACTGGTCCATGAGCCGGCCGTCTTGAATGGGCCGCCTCCCGGGCCCTGAGCTTTACGGTTGACACAGCCCACGGACGACCCTGGTATTAGTCACCATTATTTAGACGGGTCGTACCCTGGGCGGGTCATCCGTGGGGTACATCCTGAACATTAGCCCCCAGTTTAATTTGCATTTATCCATGTTAAACCTCCATCCTGAAAATGAAGGAAAATTTAGAGCTCGGTGGAATTTCAAACTGAAGTAAAGAACGACCCCAATGTAGAGCTCGGTGGAATTTCTATCCAGAAAAGGAAAATAGTCCTTTTCCTGAATCGAAGCTGGCGAGTCACCTCAAGGGTAGGAATAAAACTTGGTTTTATTGCAAGAATACTGCTCCTGAAGGCTAAAATGCCTTGTCGGGTTATAGATTTGAATCACTTGATGCCACAAGTGAATTTCCGGGTTGGCCAGCTGATGTCAAGAGGAAACAACTGTCGCCTATGTTTCTGAGACTAAGAGCCTTAACCGCTCACGGCATCATCGGAATCGATTAGATCCGGTGTTGGATAAGCTGGCGAATCCAACCTCTTAGTCTAAGAAGCAACTTGATGTGCAACTACACTGGTGAGTTGAAAGATGTTCAATGCTTTAGTGGAAAGAATTTGTTTGACAATGACATCAACAAGGCCACCAAGAAATTCTTTGCTGATTCAAAGGAGAAATGCAGCGTGACCGGGTTGGCTCCACTTTGCTTGACCAACCCGGTTCCTCCATTACGTATTTTTGAACTTGTTTATTTTGCTATCAAGATCTTTTCACTTATCATGCTCACTTTCCGGCTTGTATTATTATGTAGGAAGGCTCTGAGTGGTGGAAAGCCAGGGGCAAGACCATTATTCACTCTCAGTCTAACCAAGATGATGGCCCGACAGATGAAAATGATTCGGGAGAAGATTCTGAGGTAGAGCTTGACTCTCTTGGCCGTTTGTTTATTGATCTTGTTGACGCATCCACCTTTCAGGATAATACCGAAACTAGTCAAGCCGGCAATGTTGAGGTAATTTCAATTTCCTCCAACTCATCTGAAACGTATATCCCAAAGATGACGAGGCAAGCCATTAGGAAGGTTAAGTTTTCGCACCCAGATGCCTACTTAGATCCGAACTTTCTTTTGAAGAAAAATCAACACGCTGCCTCATCGAAATGCAAGACCCGGAGTAGCTCTGGGGAGTTATCCACCGGCTTATCTCCTGAGTCGGCCACTCGCAAGCAACGAGTTGAGGTGCCTCATAGTCCAACTCCATCTCGTCCTCGAGCCGGCCTTTTTAAACAACCTCTTAACCCTTCTGATTCAAATTATCAGGAAACGTCACTCTCTTTTGGTGAGTTGTTTGCAACTCAACTCCCTGCTTTTACCATCAACCACGGGTAAATTTTGTTGTTTTTGACTTTGCTTTTGTTACTACTCATAGCTTCTTTGACCCAACGTTGTTTTGTTGACTGCAGGGCCAAAGCTTTCGCAAGGAAGAAAACTGGCGAGTCATCCTCTGATCCTACCACTGATCCAGCAACTCAAAACCCGCCAGTGACTGGATCAGAATTGGATACCTCTGGCCATCGTGCTCCAGACTTTGCGAACGAGCCCGTTCATGAAAATGAGCCAGTTCGAATTGAAGAGACGGCGACGATGGAATAGCCGGTCATGGAGAAAGCTACACATAATGACCCGGACACAAACATTGCCCCGCCAAGCCCTGTGCTAGCCTCCCATCATGTTGATGAAGTGGATAACGCCGTTCCGCCTCCCTCGATGGGTGATGTGGAAATGATCATTGTAGCGGAAGCTTTCAAGGCGCCAGAAACTTCAACTACCTGGGCAAAAATTGTGGCCAAGGATGAGAAGGTATATTTGTCGAAAGGAAAAGGCAAATGGAGCTCCCCAATGTTGCCCATCTAGGAGTCAATGAACTTCACCAAGAATATTTAACCCGACTATCTGAGAGCAGAGATATTGAGTTGAACTTGATAGGCGTGTTGAAGCGCAAGTATGAGGTATTGAAATAATCGCCCTTGCTTTTCTTATTTATATATACTCTTGCAGCCCCCAAGGGCCGGCTTATTAGGATGAGTTAATGAGTTGGGTCTTCAAAAAATAACTTATGCACCTTGCGATAACTGTCTGCAGCCCCCAAGGACCTAGTCTTTATTTGTAATAATAAGTCAGTACTTTAGGACGACAGAAATCATTAAGATAGAACTCATCCCGTAGCCCCCAAGAGCCGGCTCATTTCTTTGAAATGGCCGGGTCTTGATATAATTTGCAAAAGGATTGATTTGCATTATCCCCCAAGTGCCATGTAAAGTGCCCGCAGCTGCATGGGACTTGAAGAATAAATCATTTTTTGTGTTTTGTAGTCCCCAATACCGGGTCGTTAGTTTGTGATGACTCAGGGCTTTGGAATTTTTTTGCTGATAACTTGCAATGTGTAGGAAATGCTGGACGAATCTGAAGCATCCGTTGTCGGCTTGCAGAAACGGCTAAAATAAGAGAAAGAGCTCAAGAAGAAAGCAGAGGCTTTGGCAGCTAATCTCTAGAAATCACTGAGCCAATCCATGGACATGTTGCAGAGGACCAAGGCTAGTTTTGATGAAGAACAAGCCGCCTTGCGTCAACGTGCTGAGATAGCCGAGGAAAAACTTGGATCAACCAGGGGGGAGCTAGCGACCTTGCAACAGCATATCACGAACATGACTCAAGCCATCTTCGGTAAGTGACCATATCGTAGTTATCTCCAGGTTGTAAGTTAACAGCCGACTTGATGTGTCCTTCTTGTTTGCAAGCAGAAAAAGTGACAATCTCGTGCAGCAGCCTATGGTAAAGTTGAAGGCCATATACACATACCTGGAGAAGATGTTTACAGGATGTGTGTATACAATAAAGGCTATGACAAAAGCCGAGAAATCTCCCAGACGGCTGAAAAGCATGCTCAGAGACTTGTCAACACTTCCTAAGCAAATCCAAGAATTGAAAAAGATCGGCGGCTCGTGCAGGGGCCAGTGCTGCCCTTTCTCGCGAAAAGGCATATCTGCCTGAACTAGAGCCAGCTCAGATGGAGGGTGGATTTCTAGAATATAAACTAGACAGCTCGGAGTTCACACAGGAAGATTTTGCTAAGTGCATGAGGGAAACCCGTGTGCTGGCAACTCAACTTGTTGACGAGCTGGATTTGTCGAAATATCGACCCGGCTATTATGAGGCCAACAAACACATCGAGTCGCCGGTGTTCAAGCCGTTTGAACTTGTCCCTCCTCGGCGTAAGAAATACTTTGCTCCTGATGTCGACCCCTCCATTATCACCGATGAAGACTCAATTTTCCCTGCTTTGTCATCCATTCCGTGGACGCCAAGAGAGCCCTAGACAAAGCAGGGGGAGGCGGCTTAAGATGACCTGGATGCTAAGCAGAAGGACGTCGACCCGGAAGAATGAAGAGCCAGTGTGCTCTTATTAGTAAGGAACTTCTTTTGCAAGAAAAACTTTGAATATGTTGAGGCCCAAGTTGAGGCTTGTAATAGGAGTAGTTGAAAAACTTCTAAGCCGGTTGTTGTGCCATCGTGCACTTCATACTTTTTAATGAATTGCCCTTCTCAAATCGTTGACCTGAGATGGTGTGTAAATAAATCTGCTTTGCATAGATTTTCTTCATGTCGGAAGTAAGTGAGCCGTCTCTTTGCTGCGGAACATGAGCAGGCATTATGAGATCTAGCTGAGATGCAACAAATCTTGATGTTTTTACCAAGAAAAATAGTTTGGCCGTCATGCGATCCAATCATCCAGAGGTCTATTGTTGACCCGGGAAATAATGTTACTTTTGCAAAACAAAAACACAAAGAGCATATATTATTAACTGTATAAATGCTAAATAAGATGACAAAGATTTAAAAGCCGGCTGGTTAGGACACGGCATTTAGACTGGCTTTCGAGGCCCAAGCCTTACTTCAACGAAGCTGGCGTGATAGCCCATGGTTTATCCTTGCTCTCTGTAAGTTGGCTCTCACATGACTTAAACCGGTGTTTTAACCTTGAAAAGTTCAGGGTCCATATGGATTGACTTATCAAGAGTACAACGGGTCACCTTTTCGGAGTAGCATCTTGCAAACAGGCAGGTTTAACCATGTTTAATAGTGGCATTTAGCTGAGCCAAGAGGGATATTAACAGCTAACTCATTGAGTCGGGAGCCCCCAAGTGACATATGATTAAAGAATAAAGACTCATGCACAACTTTTTTTTGAGATGAAACGACACAGACCCCGAGTTTCGAGGGTGCCGGCTTTATTGCTTTAACCACGAAAGTATATATAGAGGTATGTACAATGATGTGGAGTAGTGGCTCTAAGTATAATAAGCTCGGAGATGAGCAATATTCCAAGGCCTGGTGGTCTCCTCTTTAGAGGTGTATGACCCTTCACGCATGTCAATCAGGTAATATGACCCATTGTTGAGGTTCTTGCTGATGACGAAAGGCCCTTCCCAAGGTGGCGAAAGCTTATGCATTCTTGTTTGGTCTTGAATCAAATGGAACACTAAGTCACCTTCTTGGAAAGTTCGGGTGCGAACTCTACGGCTGTGATAGCGACGTAGTTCTTGCTAATAGATAGTTGATCGAGTTGTCGTCAGGTCGTGTTCTTCTTCTAAGGCACCCAAAGAGTCTTGACACGCATGTTCGTTGTCTGCTTCAACATATGCAGTGACCCGAGGGGAGTCATGGTGAATATCGCTAGGTAACACGGCCTCTGCTCCGTAGACCAGAAAGAACGGTGTGTATCCTATGGATCTATTTGTAGTAGTCTGTATGCTCCAAAGGACTGCGGGGAGTTCCTCGACCCAATAGCTAGGGATTTGTTGTAACGGAACCATGAGCCTGGGTTTGATGCCTCGTAATATTTCTTGATTACCTCGCTCAGTCTGTCCGTTAGGCTGTGGATGTGCAACCGAGGCTAAATCAAGCCAGATATGCTCGCGCTGACAAAATTGTTCCATTGCTCCCTTGGATAAATTGGTGCCATTGTCAGTGATAATGCTGTGTGGATAGCCAAAATGAAAAATCAGCTTCTTTAGGAATTTGACTGTTGTCTCGGCGTGACAATTGCTGATAGGTTCTGCTTCAACCCACTTGGTGAATTTATCGACTGCCACCAGGAGGTGAGTCTTTTTGTCTGAAGACGGCTTAAACGGGCCAACCATGTCGAGCCCCTAGACTGCAAATGGACAAGTTATTGGAATCGTCCATAAATCTTGAGCCGGCACATGATCCTGTCGGGTAAATTTTTGCCAACCATCACACTTCCGCACAATATCTTCGGCATCTACGTGAGATGTAAGCCAATAAAAACCGTGTTGACAAGCCTTCGCCACCAGGGGCCGTGAGCCGGCGTGATGACCAGAGTCTCCTGTGAGGATCTCATTGAGGATTTCTCGGCCTTCCTCAGGGGGAACACATCGTTGGAACACGCCAGTGCTGCTCCGACAGTGTAACTCGCCGTTAACAAGAGTCATAGACTTGGAACGCCTGATGATCTGTCGGGCGATGATTTCCTCATCTGGGACCTCGCCACGAGTCAGATAAACCAAATAGGGAGTTGTCCAATCAGGAATAGCATGAAGAGCCGCCACCAACTATGCTTCCGGGTCAAGAATAGCTAAATCTTCCTCTGATGGTAATTTGATAGAGGGGCTATGGAGTTCATCTAGGAACACATTGGGAGGGACCGGCTTGCGCTGAGAGCCCAGTCATGATAAAGCATCAGCGGCCTCGTTAAGACAGCGATCAATATGGTCAACCTGGTAACCATGAAAATGACCTGCAATGACCGTGATTAATTGCACGCCTGCAAGCCGCCATGAGAGGGTCCTTTGAATCACAAGTCCATGATACTTGCTGGGCCACCAAATCTGAATCGCCCAGACATCTGACCCGACTTATATTCATCTCCTTAGCCATGTCCAGCCCATGTAGGAGAGCCTCATACTCAGCTGCATTGTTAGTACAAGGGAATATGAGTCACAAAACATAACAAAATTTGCCACCTCGCGGGGAAGACAAAATAACTCCAGCCCCCGAGCCTTCCAGTTGCCTAGAGCCATCAAAATGTATCGTCCATACGTGTTATCTGGGCGGTCCTCTAGGATTTGCAAATCAGTCCAATCATTAATGAAATCCACCAATGCTTGAGATTTGATAGTCGTTCGAGGCACATATTTCACCTGGTGAGGTCCAAGTCCAATTGGATGCTCCTAGAAATAATGTTTCAATTTATGGCTAGCCATGAAAACGCCAAACACCAACTTATGCCAATGCGGGTACCGTTGCTCAGATAAGGTCAAAACTTCACCGACATAATAGAATGGTCGCTGAACTGGATACACCTTCCCGGCCACCTTTCGCTCCATGACTACTGCTACACTTACCGCTTTATTATTGGCGGCAATGTACAGGAGCATAGTCTCTTTGTCGATCGGGGCGACAAGAACGGGCGGCTCGACCAATTGCCTTTTAAGGGCTTCAAAAGCATTATTTGCAGCATCAGTCCAGACGAAATTGTCTGTCTTCTTCAACAATTGGTACAGAGGAATTGCCTTCTCGCCGAGACGGCTTAAAAACGGCTCAAGGCTACAATTCGTCCCGCCAGACATTGGACGTCATTGACGTTGGCCGGCTTGGCGAGCGAGGTCACTGCTTTTATCTTGTCCGGGTTAGCCTCAATACATCGTTTCGACACCAGAAAACCTAACAACTTGCGTGCAGGAACGCCAAAGACACATTTAGTCGGGTTAAGTTTCATTCTATAAACCCGAAGGTTGTCGAAAGTTTCCTTTAGGTCGTCCAATAGAGTCTCCTTCTTTTGGGACTTAACCACGATATCGTCGACATAAGCATGAACATTGCACCAAATCTGTTGGTGAAGACAATTCTGAACGCAACGCTGATAAGTAGCCCCCATGCTCTAAAGCCCAAAGGGCATAGAAACATAGTAGAAGGCCCCAAAAGGCGTGATCAAGACCGTTTTCTCCTGGTCCTCAACAACCATCTTTATCTGATGATAGCCGAAGTAAGCGTACAGGAAACAGAGGCGTTCATAGCCAGCAATGGAGTCAATGATCTGATTAATGCAAGGAAGGGCAAATGGATCCTTAGGACAGGCTTTGTTAAGATCTATGTAATCAACACACATACACCAAATGTTGTTTTTCTTTAGAACCAACACTGGATTGGCCAGCCACTCGAGATGGAAAACTTCAACGATGAACCCAGCAGCTAGGAGCCGAGCCACTTCTTCCCCGATAGCCTTTCTCCTCTCCTCATTAAAACGACGAAGGTATTGCCTGATAGGTTTCATCTTAGGATCCACATTAAGGTGGTGCTAAGGAGTTCTCTCGGTACACCAGGCATGTCAGAGGGCTTCCATGCGAAGATGTCCCGATTCTCACGGATGAACTCGATGAGCGCGCTTTCCTATTTAGGGTCTAGTCCGGCCCCAATAGTGAACTGCTGGGACGAATCTCCTGGAGTAAAGTCAATCCACTTTGTATCCTCAGTCGGCTTAAATTTTAGCAAAGGTTTGGACTCTGTGATTGGCTTCTTGAGGGGGGTCATGTCCACCGGGTCAACATTAGCCGTGTAAAATTTCAGCTCCTCCGCCGCGCAGGCTGACTCTGCACAAGTTGCATCTCCTTCCTCGCACTCTCGAGCGATTTTCCGGCTGCCATCCACTGTGATGGTTCTGTTTGGTCTAGGCATTTTAAGTTTGAGATAAACATAACATGGTCGTGCCATGAAGTGAGCATAAGCCGGTCGTCCAAAAATGGCGGGATAAGGGCTCTTAATTTTAACAACTTCAAACGACAGAAACTCGCATCTAAAGTTGATCTCGGAGCCAAAGGCGATGTCCAACTTTATTCTTCCAATTGGATATGCAGACTTCCCGGGAACAATACCATGAAAAACTGTGGAAGAGGGATGTAGCTTTTCCTCGTAGAGTTTCATCCGTCTGAACGTGTCATAGTATAAGATGTTGATGCTACTTCCGCCGTCCATGAGTACCTTTGCTAACGTGTAGCCACCAACTTGAGGCGCCACCACCAAGGCGAGACCGCCTGGATTATCAACCCAGGGGGGATGATCCTCTCCGCTCCACGTGTTTGGATGTTCAGACCAATTTAAATATGTAGGAACAGTCGGCTCAACGATATTGATTGCTCTCTGTTGAACCTTGCGGTCACGCCTACAAGTACTAGTCGTGAACACATGGTATTGGCCGCTACTCAACTGTTTTGGGTTACTCTGAAAACCCGCCTGATTATTCTGCTATTGATTACCTCGCCCAGAGCGTTGATTTCCACTACCATTATTGCCGTGATGTTGAAAGTTAGCTCCAGAGCCGCCCGATCCGTGGAAACCTGGTCCGGATAATCCGCCTGATGAGCCAGCTCCCGAGCTGCCGGCCCCGGAGTGACCCGGATTTCCGCCACCTCCACCTCCGTGGTGATTGTGGTATGCCTGATTTCGGAATTCCTGCATTATGTAACATTTCTCCCACGAGTGAGTGGCTGGCTTATCTATAAAGCTATGCTTGGGGCAGGGGGCTTTGAGTGCTTCCTCATAATTACGGGGCTTGTTCCCATTATAAGTCTGAGTGTTGTTCCGCCGCTGATTCTTGAAACTAGTGTTGGTGTTAGCAACAAAATCTGACCAGGTCTCGGGTTGTTTGCGCTTTCCACCATTGCCTTGATTATGATTTCCATTGTGTCCTGGGTGATGTTGTTGGTGACTTTTACTGCCCTCGTGCTTCCTGCCTTTGCCAGATTTGTCCTCATCTGAACCGGGATCTTTCATGCTATATGACTCAATATACCTGGTAAGGACGTCCATGAGGTCTCCCATGTCTTGGAATTTTCGCTTGAGACGCCCAAGTTTCTGGACAAGAGGCTGGAAGTGACAATTTTTCTCCAAGATTAAAATAGCCTGGGCAGCTGTGATACTGTCCGAAGAGTAGATAATTTCCGCGACTTGGCGAGTCCGGTGGTGGGCAGACTCGTCCGTGCGTTGAATACAGTGCTGTAAATCAACGATCGTCATTGGGCATTTGCAAGTTCCTTGATTTTTTTATGAAGCGCTCCTTCAACTCTGCCAAAGTGTTGACTGAATTGGGAGGGAGATTTTTAGCCATGTGCGAGCCGGTCCTTCCAGCATCATGGTTAAGTACTTGGCGCAAACCGTGTCACTAACATCCAGTATGTCCATGGCTATCTCGTAGCTCTCAATCCATGAAGCTCGCTCAAGGTCAGTCGTGTAATTCGAAACTTTGCCGGGGCCTTTGAAATCATTGGGCATGCACTCATTATGCAGAGCCGGCATGAGGCACGATACGCCAATCGTTTTGGTGCTCAAACCCGCCCCCGAAGAAACTGGTCGGGGAGGGGTTCGAGGCACTTGACCGGCCGCAGCCGCTGCTTCTGCCTGTCGCATGGCCCATGCCGCGTCAGCGACTGCCTGCGCATCTAACACAACCGGCCGGGGTTGGAGAATTTTGGGCCCGTTGCCTACGACAACTACTAGAGACTGCAGGGGACTCTGCGTGTCGACTTTTGCTGTGGCTTGCATACGGGGTAGAATGAACCCGGTCTCGACTATAGGAATATTGAGCTTGTTGGGTGGCTGCAGTTTTCAACATCTCGATGGCGTTTCTATTGGAAATATGCCCTAGAGGCAATAATAAAGTAGTTATTATTATATTTCCTTGTTCATGACAATCATTTATTATCCATGCTATAATTGTATTGATTGGAAACACATTGCATGTGTGGATACATAGACAACACTGTGTCCCTAGTATGCCTCTAGTAGACTAGCTCGTTGATCAAAGATGGTCAAGGTTTCCTAGCCATAGACATGAGATGTCATTTGATAACGGGATCACATCATTAGGAGAATGATGTGATGGACAAGACCCAAACTATGAACGTAGCATATGATCGTGTTAGTTTATTGCTATTGTTTTCTGCATATCAAGTATCTATTCCTATGACCATGAGATCATGCAACTCACTGACACCGGAGGAATACCTTGTGTGTATCAAACGTCACAACGTAACTGGGTGACTATAAAGATGCTCTATAGGTATCTCCGAAGGTGTCCGTTGAGTTGGCATGGATCGAGACTCGGATTTGTTACTCCGTATGACGGAGAGGTATCTCAGGGCCCCCTCGGTAATACAACATCACAATAAGCCTTGCAAGCAATGTGACTAAAGTGTTAGCCACGGGATCTTGTATTACGGAACGAGTAAAGAGACTTGCCGGTAACGAGATTGAACTAGGTATAGAGATACCAACGATCGAATCTCGGGCAAGTAACATACCGAAGAACAAAGGGAACAGCATACGGGATTAACTGAATCCTTGACATAGAGCTTCAACCGATAAAGATCTTCGTAGAATATGTAGGAACCAATAAGGGCATCCAGGTCCCGCTATTGGTTATTGACCATAGAGGTGTCTCGGTCATGTCTACATAGTTCTCGAACCCGCAAGGTCTGCACAGTTAACGTTCGGTGACGTTTCGGTAGTATTGAGTTATGTATGGTGGTGACCGAAGGTTGTTCGGAGTCCCGGATGAGATCCCGGACGTCACGAGGAGCTCCGAAATGGTCCGAAAGTAAATATTGATATATAGGAAGTCCCATTTTGGCCACCGAAAAAGTTTCGGGTATTTCCGGTAGAGTACCGGGAGTGCCGGAGGGCCATCGGGAGGGGCCACCCACGCCGGGAGGCCACATGGGCCCGAGGGGTGTTGCACCAGCCCTTAGTGGGCTGGGAAAAGCAGCCCCACAAGGCCCATGCGGCTAGGAAAGGTGGGAAAGGAAAAAAACCCAAGTGGAGAAGGTTTCCAAGTAGGAAGAAGGAATCCTACTAGGAGTAGGATTGGTGGGAGGCTCCACCTCCACCTCCTTCGGCCGAACCCCTAGGGGAAACCCTAGGGAGGCAGCTCCTCCCCTCCCTCCTATATATACTAGAGGAATAGAGGCCCCAAAGACACAAGTCCACGTGCTAGTTCTCTATTCCCTAGTTCCTCCACCAAATAGATTCCGACGGTGCTTAGGCGAAGCCCTGCCGGAATTGTTCCACCACTACCGCCGCCACGCCATCGCGCTGCTGGAGAACTCATCTACCTCTCCGCTCCCTCTTGCTGGATCAAGAAGGCGGAGATCGTCAACGAGAGGTACGTGTGCTGAACACGGAGGTGCCGTCCGTTCGGCGCTACATCATGATTGGATCGCGGGACGGCTAGCGATTTGGATCGCGAAGACATTCGACTACATCAACCACGTTTCTTAACGCTTCCCGCTTAGCGATCTACAAGGGTATGTAGATCCACTCTCCCTCTCGTAGATGCTCATCACCATGGATAGATCTTGCGTGTGCGTAGGAATTTATTTGTTTCCCATGCAACGTTACCCAACAGTGGCATCATGAGCTAGGTCTATGTGTAGATGAGATCACGAGTAGAACACAAAGGAGTTTGTGGGCGTTAATATTCAGATTGCTTCCTCCCTTGGTCTTTTCTTGATTCGGCGGTATTGTGGGATGAAGCGGCCCAGACCAACCTTACTCGTATGCTTACGAGAGACCGGTTCCATCAACTGACATGTAACTTCGTTGCATAAAGATGGCTGGCGGGTGTCTGTCTCTCCCACTTTAGTTGGATCGGATTCGACAAAGGCGGTCCTTGAAAAGGTTGAATAGCAATTTGTGTATCACCGTTGTGGTTTATGCGTAGGTAAGAATTGTTCTTGCTAGATACCCGTAGCAGCCACGTAAAACATGCAACAACAATTAGAGGACGTCTAACTTGTTTTTGCAGGGTATGTTGTGATGTGATATGGCCAATTACATGATGAGATATATGTGATGTATGATATGATCATGTTTTGTATAGAATATCATGACTTGCATGTCGATGAGTACGGCAACCGGCAGGAGCCATAGGGTTGTCTTTAATTTATTTTCGTCGTTTTTGCTTTACTTTATCGCTATGAGTTAGCAATAGTCGTAGAAGCAACAGTCGGCGCGACAACCTCATGGCGACACGTTGATGGAGATCAAGATGATGGAGATCATGGTGTCATGCCGGTGACGATGGAGATCATGTCGGTGCTTTGGAGATGGAGATCAAAAGCACAAGTTCATGGCCATATCATGTCACTTATGATTTGCATGTGATGTTAATCCTTTTATGCATCTTATTTTGCTTAGGACGATGGTAGCATTATAAGGTGATCCCTCACTAAAATTTCAAGATAAAATTGTGTTCTCCCCGAGTGTGCACCATTGCGAAAGTTCATCGTTTCGAGACACCACGTGATGATCGAGTGTGATAGACTCTACGTTCACATACAACGGGTGCAAGCCAGTGTTGCACGTGCGGAACACTCGGGTTAAACTTGACGAGCCTAGCATGTACAGACATGGCCTCGGAACACAAGAGACCGAATGGTCGAACATGAGTCATATAGTAGATATGATCAACATGAAGATGTTCACCATTGAAACCACCTCATCTCACATGATGATCGGACTTGAGTTGGTGAATTTGGATCATGTGACACTCGAATGATCGGAGGGATGTCAATTTGAGTGGGAGTTTTTTAAGTAATATGATTAACTAAACTCATTATCTTGAACAATAGTCTAAGTTGTTTTTGCAAAATTTATGTTGTAGATCAATGGCTCGCGCAGTAGCACCCCTGAATTTTAATGCGTTCCTAGAGAAAGCTAAGTTGAAAGATGATGGAAGTAACTTTGTAGACTGGGCCCATAATCTAAGGATTATCCTTACGGCTTCCCAAAAGGCTTATGTCCTTGATGCACCGCTTGGTGATCCACCCGCTCCAGTAGAGTCTACAGACGTTGCGAACGCCTGGCAGGCACGTTCTGATGATTACTCGATGGTTCAATGTGCAATGTTGTATGGCTTAGACCCGGGACTTCAAAGACGTTTTGAACGTCATGGAGCATATGTTATGTTCCTGGAGTTGAAGTTTATCTTTCAGAAGAATTCCCGAATCGAGAGGTATGAGACCTCCGATAAGTTCTATGCCTGCAAGATGGAGGAGAACGGGTCTGTCAGTGAACACATACTCAGAATGTCTGGGTATTCCACCCGTCTGGCTGAATTGGGGATGCCCCTTGCACCAGAGGCGATCACTGACAGACTTCTTCAATCACTGCCACCTAGCTACAAGAGTTTCGTGTTGAACTATAACATGCACGGGATGAACAAGTCAGTCACCGAGCTGTTTGCGATGTTGAAAGTCACTGAGTCTGAGATTCAGAAGGAGCAACAAGTGATGATGGTCAATAAAACCACTAGTTTCAAGAAGAATGGCAAGGGTAAGAAGGGTAACTCCAAGAAGAGTGGCAAAGCAGTTGCCCCTCCCGTGAAAAAACCCAAGGCTGGACCCAAGCCACAAACTGAGTGCTTTCATTGCAAGGGAACTGATCACTGGAAGCGGAACTGCCCCAAGTATCTGGCTAACAAGAAGGCGGCCAACACCAAACAAGGTATATATGATATACATGTTATTGATGTGTACCTTACCAACTCTCGTTGTAGTGCCTGGGTATTTGATACCGGTTCGGTTGCTCACATTTGCAACTCAAAACAGGAACTGCGGAATAGATGGAGGCTGGCAAAGGACGAAGTGATGATGCGCGTGGGAAATGGTTCCAAGGTTGATGTGATCGCCGTCGGCACGCTCGCTCTACGATTACCGTCGGGATTAGTGATGAACCTGAATAATTGTTATTTAGTGCCTGCGTTAAGCATGAACATTATATCTGGATCTTGTTTATTGTGAGACGGTTACTCATTTAAATCAGAGAATAATGGTTGTTCTATTTATATGAGTAATATCTTTTATGGTCATGCACCCAATGTGAGGGGTTTATTCTTATTGAATCTCGATAGTGATGATACACATGTTCATAACATTGATGCCAAAAGATGTAGAGTTGATAATGATAGTACCACTTTCTTGTGGCACTGCCGTTTAGGTCATATTGGTGTAAAACGCATGAAGAAGCTCCATGCTGATGGACTTTTGGAGTCACTTGATTTTGAATCACTTGACACATGTGAACCATGCCTCATGGGCAAGATGACTAAGACCCCATTCTCTGGAACAATGGAACGGGCAAGTGACTTGTTGGAAATCATACATACTGATGTGTGCGGTCCGATGAGCATTGAGGCGCGCGGTGGATATCGTTATTTTCTCACCTTCACTAATGACTTAAGTAGATATGGGTATATTTACTTAATGAAACACAAGTCTGAAACGTTTGAAAAGTTCAACCAATTTCAGAGTGAAGTTGAGAATCATCGTAACAAGAAGATTAAATTCCTACGATCTGATCGAGGAGGAGAATATCTGAGTTATGAGTTTGGCAGTCACTTAAGACAATGTGGAATTGTTTCACAATTGACACTGCCTGGAACACCACAGTGTAATGGTGTGTCCGAACGTCGTAATCGAACCTTATTGGATATGGTGCGATCTATGATGTCTCTTGCCGATTTGCTACTATCATTTTGGGGTTATGCATTAGAGACGGTTGCATTCACTTTAAATAGGGCACCATCGAAATCCGTTGAGACGACACCATATGAATTATGGTTTGGCAAGAAGCCAAAGTTGTCGTTTCTTAAAGTTTGGGGATGTGATGCTTATGTCAAAAAGCTTCAGCCTGAAAAGCTGGAACAAAAAGCGGAGAAATGCGTCTTCATAGGATACCCAAAAGAGACAGTTGGGTATACCTTCTATCTCAGATCCGAAGGCAAAGTGTTTGTCGCTAAAAACGGAACATTTCTTGAGAAAGAGTTTCTCTCGAAAGAATTGAGTGGGAGGAAAATAGAACTTGATGAGGTTGTTGAACCTTTACTTCAACCAGAAAGTAGCGCAGCGCAGAAAGATGTTTCTATAGAATCTACATCGGTTGAAGAGGAAGTTAATTATGATGATCATGAAGCTTCGGATCAAGTTGCTATTGAACCTCGTAGGTCGACAAGGACGCGTACTGCTCCTGAGTGGTACGGCAACCCTGTCTTAGAGGTCATGTTGTTGGACAACGATGAACCTACGAGCTATGGAGAAGCGATGATGGGCCCGAATTCCAAGAAATGGTTAGAGGCCATGAAATCCGAGATGGGATCCATGTATGAAAACAAAGTATGGGCTTTGGAAGTATTACCTGAAGGGCGAAAGGCCATTCAGAACAAATGGATCTTTAAGAGGAAGACGGACGCGGACGGTAATGTCACCGTCTATAAAGCTCGACTTGTGGCAAAGGGTTTTTCACAAGTTCAAGGAGTTGACTACGATGAGACCTTCTCACCCGTAGCGATGCTTAAGTCCGTCAGAATCATGTTAGCAATAGCTGCATTTTTCGATTATGAAATTTGGCAGATGGATGTCAAAACAGCGTTCCTTAATGGTTTCCTTAAGGAAGAGTTGTATATGATGAACCAGAAGGTTTTGTCGATCCAGAGAATGCTGACAAAGTTTGCAAACTCTAGCGATCCATTTATGGACTGGTGCAAGCATCTCGGAGTTGGAATCTTTGCTTTGATGAGGTGATCAAAGCGTTCGGGTTTATACAAGTTTATGGAGAAGCTTGTATTTACAAGAAAGTGAGTGGGAGCTTTATAGCGTTTCTAATATTATATGTGGATGACATATTGCTGATTGGAAACAATATAGAAATGTTGGAAAGCGTGAAGGAATATTTGAACAAGAGTTTTTCAATGAAGGACCTAGGAGAAGCTACTTTCATATTAGGCATCAAGATCTATAGAGATAGATCGAGACGCTTAATAGGACTTTCACAAAGCACATACCTTGACAAAGTTTTGAAGAAGTTCAAAATGGATCAGTCCAAGAAGGTGTTCTTGCCTGTATTGCAAGGTGTGAAGTTGAGTAAGACTCAATGCCCAGTGACTGCAGAAGATAGAGAAAAGATGAGTGTCGTCCCCTATGCTTCAGCCATAGGCTCTATCATGTATGCAATGCTGTGCACAAGACCCAATGTCAGCCTTGCCATAAGTATGGCCGGAAGGTTTCAAAGTGATCCAGGAATGGAACACTGGACGGCGGTCAAGAATATCCTTAAGTACCTGAAAAGGACTAAGGACATGTTTCTCGTTTATGGAGGTGATCAAGAGCTCGTCGTAAAGGGTTACGTCAATGCAAGCTTTGACACTGATCCGGATGACTCTAAGTCTCAAACCAGATACGTATTTATTCTCAATGGGGGTGCGGTAAGCTGGTGCAGTTCCAAGCAGAGCGTGGTAGCTGATTCTACATGCGAAGCGGAGTACATCGCTGCCTCGGAGGCGGTGAAGGAAGGTGTCTGGATGAAGGAGTTCATGACAGATCTTGGAGAAGTGCCTAGTGCACTAAACCCAATGACTCTGTTCTGTGACAACACTGGTGCCATTGCTCTAGCCAAGGAACCAAGGTTTCACAAGAGGACCAGACACACAAAGCGACGTTTCAATTCCATCCGCGATTACATCAAGGAGGACGACATAAATATTTGCAAAGTGCACACGGATCTGAATGTTACAGACCCGATGACTAAACCTCTTCCAAGGGCTAAACATGATCAACACCAGAACTGTATGGGTGTTAGATTCATTACAATGTAAATCACATAGTGATGTGAGCTAGATTATTGACTCTAGTGCAAGTGGGAGACTGTTGGAAATATGCCCTAGAGGCAATAATAAAGTAGTTATTATTATATTTCCTTGTTCATGATAATCATTTATTATCCATGCTATAATTGTATTGATTGGAAACACATTGCATGTTGGGATACATAGACAACACTGTGCCCCTAGTATGCCTCTAGTAGACTAGCTCGTTGATCAAAGATGGTCAAGGTTTCCTAGCCATAGACATGAGATGTCATTTGATAACGGGATCACATCATTAGGAGAATGATGTGATGGACAAGACCCAAACTATGAACGTAGCATATGATCGTGTCAGTTTATTGCTATTGTTTTCTGCATGTCAAGTATTTGTTCCTATGACCATGAGATCATGCAACACACTGACACCGGAGGAATACCTTGTGTGTATCAAACGTCACAACGTAACTGGGTGACTATAAAGATGCTCTACAGGTATCTCCGAAGGTGTCTGTTGAGTTGGCATGGATCGAGACTGGGATTTGTTACTCCGTATGACGGAGAGGTATCTCAGGGCCCACTCGGTAATACAACATCACAATAAGCCTTGCAAGCAATGTGACTAAAATGTTAGCCACGGGATCTTGTATTACGGAAGGAGTAAAGAGACTTGCCGGTAACGAGATTGAACTAGGTATAGAGATACCGACGATCGAATCTCGGGCAAGTAACATACCGAAGAACAAAGGGAACAGCATACGGGATTAACTGAATCCTTGACATAGAGGTTCAACCGATAAAGATCTTCGTAGAATATGTAGGAACCAATATGGGCATCCAGGTCCCGCTATTGGTTATTGACCGCAGAGGTGTCTCGGTCATGTCTACATAGTTCTCGAACCCGCAGGTTCTGCACACTTAACGTTCGGTGACGTTTCAGTAGTATTGAGTTATGTATGGTGGTGATCATGTTTAGCCCTGGATGAGATCCCGGACGTCACGAGGAGCTCCGGAATGGTCCGGAGGTAAAGATTGATATATAGGAAGTCCCGTTTTGGCCACCGGAAAAGTTTCGGGTATTTCCGGTAGAGTATCGGGAGTGCCGGAGGGCCATCGGGAGAGGCCACGCACGCCGGGAGGCCACATGGGCCTGAGGGGTGTTGCACCAGCCCTTAGTGGGCTGGGAAAAGCAGCCCCACAAGGCCCATGCGGCTAGGAAAGGTGGGAAAGGAAAAAAACCCAAGTGGAGAAGGTTTCCAAGTAGGAAGAAGGAATCCTACTAGGAGTAGGATTGGTGGGAGGCTCCACCTCCACCTCCTTCGGCCGAACCCCTAGGGGAAACCCTAGGGAGGCTGCCTCCTCCCCTCCCTCCTATATATACTAGAGGAATAGAGGCCCCAAAGACACAAGTCCACATGCTAGTTCTCTATTCCCTAGTTCCTCCACCAAATAGATTCCGACGGTGCTCAGGCGAAGCCCTGCCGGAATTGTTCCACCACTACCGCCGCCGCGCTGCCGGAGAACTCATATACCTCTCCGCTCCCTCTTGCTGGATCAAGAAGGCGGAGATCGTCATCAAGCTGTACGTGTGTTGAACGCGGAGGTGCCGTCCGTTCGGCGCTAGATCGTGATTGGATCGCGGGACGGCTAGTGATTTGGATCGCGAAGACGTTCGACTACATCAACCGCATTTCTTAACGCTTCCCGCTTAGCGATCTACAAGGGTATGTAGATCCACTCTCCCTCTCGTAGATGCTCATCACCATGGATAGATCTTGCGTGTGCGTAAGAAAATTTCTGTTTCCCATGCAACGTTACCCAACAGTTTCTGGCCTCAATATCTATTGGGGTATTTCCCATAATTGGGAGCACTTCAAGGTTTCGAGTCGCCGCCAACATATTGTCCACAGGGTTAGAGAAGTGACCCACGGGCGTCTGGAAACGTTGAGGCGGCGAATGAGCCGGTGACTGGCGAGGCAGCTCATGTTGTTGATCCAAACGCGGTTGTCCAGCCGCCGACATAGGTTGAGGCATGTCGAACAAGCATGCAGGCTCCAAGTTAGGGGACTTAAATGCCTCCTCCGGTGGACCGCCTCTGAGGCATCTGGACGAAGGCCCAGCTGCCAAGCATCTGCTTTCAAGCGTTCAACCTCATTATGGATATGAGTATGTAACTCCGCCATGCGAGTATTTTCGGCATCGACTTCCTCCTGGATTTTAGCCATTTGCCCGCGAAGTGTGGTTAAGTCCATGCTGCGTTCCTCCCAATTTACCGAAGTTACTGGTGTCTCTAGGAGCTTTGTCATCTCTACCATTAAGTCGGCCATGGCTTGAGCCGGTGACTTGCTTGACCCGGCCGCGCCTGAATACGGGCCAGTCCCAGCCGTCGCACCAGCCATCGCAGAGTCGTGGGCTGCTGTTGTTCCTGCCATGAAGACGGTGGCTTGACGGGGCGGCTCAAGGGAATCTTGTGTAGTCTCATCCTCTAAATAGCCCCCAAGCCTACCATCAAAAAGCGGGCGGATTGACTCGGTGTCTCCAATCGAAGACTCGCCATCGGAATTGACAAAGGTGTCTACACTAGCCGCTGGGTTATCCGCGAGGTCAACTCCCTGGATGAAGCCGACGAAAACGTGGGTCCGGCCGGCTTGAGTCAGGCCGGGTTGACTGCGCCGAGCTGGCTCGATGATGTCGGTGCAGGTGTCTGATGTCTACTACACAACTTCTTCTTGTAGACTCGTGTTGGGCCTCCAAGCGCAGAGTTTTAAAGGACAGTAGCAAATTTCCCTCAAGTGGATGACCTAAGGTTTATCAATCCGTGGGAGGCGCCGGATGAACATGGTCTCTCTCAAACAACCCTGCAACCAAATAATAAAAAGTCTCTTGTGTCCCTAACACACCAAATACAATGGTAAATTGTATAGGTGCACTAGTTCGGCGAAGAGATGGTGATACAAGTGTAGTAATGATAGTAGATATTGATTTTTGTAATAGTAACAATAAAAAACAGCAAGGTAGCAAGTAACAAAAGTGAGCACAAACGGTATTGCAATGCTTGAAAACAAGGCTTAGGGTCCGTACTTTCGCTAGTGCAATCTCTCAACAATGCTAATATAGTTGGATCACATAACCATCCCTCAACGTGCAACAAAGAATCACTCCAAAGTTCTTATCTAGCGGAGAGCATAAGAAGAAATTGTTTGTAGGGTACAAAACCACCTTAAAGTTATCCTTTCCAATCGATCTATCCAAGAGTTCGTACTAAAATAACACCAAGTTATCCTTTTCGATCGATCTATCTAAGAGTTCGTACTAAAATAACACCATATGATACACATCAACCAACTCTAATGTCACCTAGATACTCCAATGTCACCACAAGTATCCATGAGTTAATTATATGATACGCATCAAACAATTTCAGATTCATAATACTCAATCCAACACAAAGAACCTCAAAGAGTGCCCCAAGATTTCTACCGCAGAAAGTAGGACGAAAACGTGCATCAACCCCTATGCATAGATTACCCCAATGTCACCTCGGGAATCCGCGAGTTGAGTGCCAAGACATAGATCAAGTGCTCTCAAATCCATAAAAGTATTCAATCCGGTAATAACGAAATCTCAAAGGGAAAACTCAATTCATCACAACAAGATAGCAAGGGAATAACATCATATGATCCGACTATATTAACAAAGCCCATGATACATCAAGATCGTGACATCTCAAGAACACGAGAGAGAGAGAGAGAGAGAGAGATTGAACACATAGCTACTGGTACATACCCTCAGCCCCGAGGGTGGACTACTCTCTCCTCGTCATGGCCTCTGCCGGGATGATGAAGATGGCCACCGGAGAAGATCTACCCTCTCCGGTAGGGTACTGGAACGCCTCCAGATTGGTTTTTCGTTGATACAGAGAGTTGTGGCGGTGGAACTTCTAATCTAGGGTTATT
Organism: Elymus sibiricus; assembly: GCA_039707655.1. Lineage (NCBI taxonomy): Eukaryota > Viridiplantae > Streptophyta > Magnoliopsida > Poales > Poaceae > Elymus > Elymus sibiricus. The sequence continues at coordinate 359,359,053 of CM077669.1, forward strand.
TCTGGGGGTTTCTAAATATATAGGATTTTTGGGCGTCGGTTTCACGCGAAGATGGGCCACGAGGGGCCCATAAGACACCAGGGCGCGCCAGAGGGGGCTGGCGTGCCCTGGTGGGTTGTGGCCACCTCGTGGCTCTTCTGGCCCTCCCACGAAGCTTCTAGTGCCTCTTTTGTTCCAAAAAAATTGTCAAAAAGTTTCGTTGCATTTGGAGAACTTTTACTTCTGCACAAAAAACAACACCACGGTAGTTCTGCTGAACAGCGTCAGTCCGGGTTAGTTCCATGCAAATCATACCAAAACCATATAAAATTGCTGTAAATATGGCATGAATACTCCATAAATTATAGATACGTTGGAGACATATCAGCATCCCCAAGCTTAATTCCTACTCATCCTCGAGTAAGTAAATGATAAAAGAAATAATTTATGAAGTGTTAGTGCTAGCATAGTGCATAAGTTTGATCAATGATAATTTCAACCACTTTTCCTAGCATCATAACAGCAACTCTTTCTCATAAAACTCATCATGATAAAGTAGCAACCAATTCACATGTTATGGTTCAAACAATGAATTCTCTTGAAACTTAACAACCCATGTTCTTAGTCACCAAACAATTGCAATTCAACTTTTTCTCAACAAAGTCTAAGTAAGAGCTCCAGATACTCCATCATCATATAGTCTTCTATGATTGCTAGTACTCAAAGCATATTTTTAGAACAAACAACATCCATCGAACACAGAGAAAGATAGGGGCTTAATGTTTCGCCTCCCAACTCATTTATCATAGAGATAATTGTCAACAATAATAATTCCTGATCAAATATATTTGACTGGCCATATGTGCCTAGATCTTTCCCCAACACATGATGCTTGCCAACTAGTGAATAATTGAGGTTGAAATGAGAATGCATACTATTGACTCTTGCATAAAAGTAAATACTGAAAGGTAAAAGATAGGCCCTTCGCAGAGGGAAGCAGAGATTTGCATATGTGCCAAAGCTCATTGTTTAAAACAGAGATGAATATGTAATTTTGACTGGTGTGCCTTTCCTATCAACGTCACAACAGAGTATTCAATATCTTCCATGCTAATCACATTATTGGCGGTTCCCAAACAGAATTTAAATTTTTACTCCCCTCCACCATTCAAACACATTCCATGGCTAGCCGAATCCACGGTTGCCCTCCAAACAATCAACTTTCTAGGGGGAGTTTTTGTTTATTTATTTTTGTGTTATGCAGGACTGGGAATCCTTTTTACTAGCCTCTCTCATGCAATGACAAGTGAATAAACACTCATCTTGAGAATAACTCGCTTAGCATGGAAGATAATGACCGCCCCATCGCTCCATGAGCGGTACGAGCACACAAAACAGATGTTTATTTGAATGTTTAGAGGTGGCACATGCAAACTTACTTGGAATGGCAGTGAAATACCATATATAGGTAGCTATGGTGGACTCTTATGGAAGAAACTTGGCTCAAGGATTTGAATGCACAAGTAGTATCTCTACTTAGTACGAAGTGTTGGCTAGCAAAATGTTCTAAACAAGCACCACATGTTGGAGGATCCATAACAATATAACTTCTATGCAAATATACCCAAACATAACCATTAAGTTGTCTTCCCTGTTCAATTTCAACTATTTGATCAAGTTTGAAAATAATTGATGGGTATTCACAATCATAAAAGATGTCCAAGATAATATATTTGTATGTGAAAGTTCTTTTTCTTATACTAATCATTCCTGAATTGCTCATATGACCAGTACAGTGATTGTTAAACTTCAATAGATTTTACTTTCTAAACCAAATGTGAACTTGCTACTAAGAATATACCACATTGATAATTTCAGATTTATGATATTTCATTCATTCACAATTTACTCTTAGGATATAAGTGAAGCACAAGAGTAAACATCAAACTACTCTCAAAAGATATAAGTGAAGATCAATGAGTAGTCAAACAATTAAGTAGCTATGTGAGGACTCTCTCTCAATAAAGATTTTCAGATCTGAGTATTTTATTCAAACAGCAAACTAAATAAAAATTCATTCCAATAATAGCACATATCATGTGAACGAATAAAAATTTAGGCTCAACATAGGCTAACCGATAGTTGACGAAGAGAGGTGGGATGTGTAGCATCCCCAAGCTTAGATGCTTGAGACTTTTTGAAATATTATCTTGGGATGCCTTGGGCATCCCCAAGCTTGAGATTTTGTGTCTCCTTAATTCTTTTATATCACGGTTTCCCTAAATCTTAAAAACTTCATCCACAAAAACTCGAAAAGAACTCGTGAGATAGGTTAGTACACATAAGAATAAGTCCACACTTCTTGTACTGCCAAGACAAGTTGCACAATAATTTCCAAACATCATCTATTATTTAGTATCGTTTCCACAATTTATATCTACCAATATAGGCTATGGAAACTATAGGATAAGTAGATAACAAAACTATGACAGCAATTTGTCCAAACAGAAAAGTCTGTAGCAATTTATGAAAACAGTGTACTTCTGTAACTCAAAAAAATATGAAATTTAGGACGTGATAAATAATTTATATGAAAACACTGTGTAAAAATTTCAGAAACTTTCCACGTTCCAATAAAATATGAAAATTCAAACACTACAGAGAAAGTTTCTGTTTTTACAGAGCACACATCAAACATGCAATGCAAGCATCCTAAGGCAATTCTTGGAACTTTTTATTGAAAAACAAGATTATAAATAACAATTAACAGAAAATAACAAAATATAATGACGATCCAAGCAAAGCACATATTATGTGACTAATAAAAATATAGCTCTAAGTAAGATATACCGATAATGTTGAAGACGAAAGAGGGGATGCCTTCCGGGGCATCCCCAAGCTTAGAAGCTTGAGTCTTCCTTGGATATTACCTTGGGGGTGCCTTGGGCATCCCCAATCTTAGGTTCTTGTCACTCCTTATTCTCCTCATATCGGTGTCTCACCCAAAACTTGAAAACTTCAATCACACAAAACTTAACGGAACTTCGTGAGATGGGTTAGTGTAATATAAATAAAGATCATTCACTTAGGTACTGTCAATACAAGATTCATAATTGTTCTCACATAATACCTACTGTATTCTACCATTCACATAATTTATATCACTGAATATAAGCTATGGGAACACTAAAACAAGCAAACTATGCATGCAAAACAGAATCTGTCAAAAGCAGAACAGTCTGTGAAGATATGTAGTATAACCATACTTCCATGTCTATAAAAATTCTGAAAAATTAGGAAAACCTGAATAATTTGTATATCAAGACTGTAAAAATTTCAGATTATTATCACGCTCCAGTAAAAAACTAAAATTCCTGTACTGGAGTCAAAAGTTTCTGTTTTGGTTCAGCATCAATTCTACTCATCTTGTGAGTCATCCCAAAGGCTTTACTTGGCACATTATTGAAATAAAAGACACAAAACATGATTAATACAGTATCTCAATCATGTGAACATAAAAACAGAAAGTAAAAGTGTTGGGTTGTCTCCCAACAAGCGCTTTTCTTTAAAGCCTTTTAGTTAGGCATGATGATTTCAATGATGCTCACATAAAAAGTAGTAATTGAAACATGCAAGAGAGCATCATGAATCTCATGACAAGCACATTTAAGTCTGACCCACTTCCTATGCATAGGAATTTTGTGAGCATACAATTTATGGGAACAAGAATCAACTAGCAGAGGAAGGCAAAACAAGCATAACTTCAAAACTTTGAACACATAGAGAGGAAACATGATATTATTGCAATTCCTACAAGCATATGTTCCTCCCTCATAATAAATTTCAGTAGAATCATGAAGGAATTCAACAATATAACTATCACATAAATCATTCTTTTCATGATGCACAAGCATAGAATTTTCATTACTCTCCACATAAGCAAATTCCTTTTCATCCATGGTAGTGGGAGCAAACTCAACAAAATAACTATCATGAGACAGTTGATTGACATAACCACATTCAATATTAAAATCATGATGACAAGTTTCATGGTTACCATCACTCTTTATAGCATACATGTCATCATCATAATCATCATAGATAGGAGGCATGCCATCATCATAATAAATTTGCTCATCAAAACTTGGGGGACTAAAAATATCATCTTCATCAAACATAGCATCCCCAAGCTTGTGGCTTTGCATATCATTAGCATCATGGATATTCAGAGAATTCATACTAGCAACATTGCAATCATGCTCATCATTCAAGGAATTCTCATTAAGTATTTTCATAAATTCTTCCTCTACCAATTGAGCACAATTTTCCAAACCATCATTTTCACGAAAGACATTAAAAAGACAAAACAATTGAGGCAACCTAAACTCCATTTTTTTGTAGTTTTATTTTATAAAACCAAACTAGTGAAAAACAAGAAACTAAAAGATTTAATTGCAAGATCTAAAGATATACCTTCAAGCACTCACCTCCCCGGCAACGGCGCCAGAAAAGAGCTTGATGTCTACTACACAACTTTATTCTTGTAGACTTTGTTGGGCCTCCAAGCGCGGAGTTTTGTAGGACAGTAGCAATTTTCCCTCAAGTGGATGACCTAAGGTTTATCAATCCGTGGGAGGTGTAGGATGAAGATGGTCTCTCTCAAACAACCCTGCAATCAAATACAAGAAATCTCTTGTGTCCCCAACACACCCAATACAATGGCAAATTGTATAGGTGCACTAGTTCGGCGAAGAGATGGTAATACAAGTGCAATATGGATGGTAGATAAAGGTTTTTGTAATCTGAAAATATAAAAACAGCAAGGTAACAAGTGTAAAACAGCGAGTAAAACGGTATATTAATGCTTGGAAACAAGGCCTAGGGTCCGTACTTTCGCTAGTGCAATCTCTCAACAATGCTAATATAATTGGATCACATAACCATCCCTCAACGTGCAACGAAGAATCACTCCAAAGTTCTTATCTAGCGGAGAGCATAAGAAGAAATTGTTTGTAGGGTACGAAACCACCTTAAAGTTATCCTTTCCAATCGATCTATCTAAGAGTTCGTACTAAAATAACACCATATGATACACATCAGCCAACTCTAATGTCACCTAGATACTCCAATGTCACCACAGGTATTCATGAGTTAATTATACGATGTGCATCAAACAATTTCAGATTCATAATACTCAATCCAACACAAAGAACCTCAAAGAGTGCCCCAAGATTTCTACCGGAGAAAGTAGGACAAAAACGTGCATCAACCCCTATGAATCGATTACCCCAATGTCACCTCGGGAATCCATGAGTTGAGTGCCAAGACATAGATCAAGTGCTCTCAAATCCATAAAAGTATTCAATCCAGTAATAACGAAATCTCAAAGGGAAAACTCAATTCATCACAACAAGATAGCAAGGGAATAACATCATATGATCCGACTATATTAACAAAGCCCGTGATACATCAAGATCGTGACATCTCAAGAACACGAGAGAGAGAGAGATTGAACACATAGCTACTGGTACATACCCTCAGCCCCGAGGGTGGACTACTCCCTCCTCGTCATGGCCTCCGTCGGGATGATGAAGATGGCCACCGGAGATGATTTACCCTCTCCGACAGGGTACCGGAACGCCTCCAGACTGGTTTTTCGTCGATACAGAGAGTTGTGGCAGCGGAACTTCTGATCTAGGGTTATTTCTGGGGTTTTCTGAATATATAGGATTTTTGGGCATCGGTTTCACGCGAAGATGGGCCACGAGGGGCCCACAATACACCAGGGCGCGCCAGAGGGGGCTGGCGCGCCCTGGTGGGTTGTGGCCACCTCGTGGCTTTTCTGGCCCTCCCACGAAGCTTCTAGTGCCTCTTTTGTTCCAAAAAAATCATCAAAAAGTTTCGTTGCATTTGGAGAACTTTTATTTCTGCACAAAAAATAACACAACGGTAGTTTTGCTGAACAGCGTCAGTCCGGGTTAGTTCCATGCAAATCATACCAAAACCATATAAAATTGTTGTAAATATGGCATGAATACTTCATAAATTATAGATACGTTGGAGACGTATCAGTGTCCGGCTCGAGTCCTGATGCATCGATCTTGCCGATGAAGACGTGGATCTTGCTGAAGGGGAGCTGGTACCCGTACTCGATCGAGCCAGCTTCGGGGCCCCAACCTGAATCGTCGATGTAGAGCTTGCCACGACGGCTCTTTGTCATCCCACCGATCGTGTATCCCTCGATCCCTGGGAGAGCGCCCTCCAAGAACTCAACACCACCATGCGCTGGCCCCATGGTGGGCGCCAACTGTCGTGATTTTGTCATGGCAGATGTCCTCATGCGAGAACTTAGGTGTGAGGCCATCGCAACTAGGTGGCGACTTGGACGGGGTTGCTCGGGAACGAGAGACAAGAGTTTACCCAGGTTCGGCCCCTCCGATGGAGGTAAAAGCCTACGTCCTGCTTTGGTGTTATTGATGATGATCATCTCAATTACAAGGGTGTGGAATCGCCAACCTAGCTCTCGAGTATTTCTTCTCCATCTTCCTATCTCAGAGGCTCCCCTTTATATATAGGTCGAGGCCCTTGAGGTTACAATAGAGTCCGGGTCGTAACATGACCCGTGACATAATCTATCTCCTACTTATCTTGTCTCTTAAGTAAGGAAACTCACAGCGACTCCCTCCTTGAGTCGATCTGTCAAGTACTGGTCCATGAGCCGGCCCTCTTCAATGAGCCCCCTCCCGGGCCCTAAGCTTTACGGTTGACACAACCCCATGGACGACCCTGGTAGTAGTCACCGTTATTTAGCCGGGTTGTACCTTGGGGGGGGGGTCATCCGTGGGGTACATCCCCAACAGACACAGATGCCAGAGCCGATTATCCATAGCTATCTTGCATACAATTTAAATCGATTTAAACAAATGGGACAAATTTCAGCAAACATTACATATTTCATTCACTTAGAAAAACCGATGTTTCGGCCATTTAATTCAAAACATAAAAAACTAAGCTTATACCGGACGACCACCTCATACACGTGGCCGTCCTGCCTAACCACATCGCCGTCGTTTTCCACCGTCAACGTTGTCATCATCCCTCAAACTGCGGTAGGGCGTTGGTCCGCCGCGGCAGCCTTGCCCGGCAGCTACGCGGCGCTCGCGAAGGAGTTGCTTTGCTTCCTCCTACGTGGTGTGGAGGGCCGCCGCGGCCAATGCCGACTGCATACGCGGAGCCCTGGCGGCAGCCTTGCCCCTGCTGGCATTGGTGGAGAAGTTGCTAAGTAACCACTCCTCGCCGATCATGGAGAGGAGGAGGTGTGGATGTGCATCGTTAGAGTACGACTTATATAGTCATGGCCAGGCCAGGCAAAGGGACGGTCAGCCCGCTTTAATGAGGTGCAGTGGCCGGAGGTGGTCGTCTGCATTGAAACGACGACGCTCGAGAGGTTGCGTTGGTCAGCGCCACCCTCCCGTCCGGTCACATCGACAACTTCAATGTCGGCCGCTATGCTCTCTGTGTCGGCATGAATGTGACGCGGGAAGCGGCACGTGCGTTGCATGAAGAGCGCGGGAGGGGCGGTAGGTTTTTTTTGGGTGGGTCAGGTTTGTCGGAAGCGGACGCGGCAGCGGTCCGAACGCCTGCATAGCCCCCTCCCACCGGTTTGCAGGAAAAATGACATCCGGACCGTCGAGCGGACCGATACAAAACCTTATTGAATTGCAAAACACGTCTGGACTACACGGTCTGGATGTGAGTGTCACCTTCATTTGTTACTTGGATGTTGTTCTAGAGCGTAGGCTCTTTTCTAATGATGTGGTTGCACGTGATTAATTTAATTACTCGTATGATTTTGACAAGTACTTCCTTCATTTTAAAATAAGTGTCGCAAATTTAGTACTAAGTTAATACAAATTTAATGCTAAAGCAACGACATTTATTTTTGGGACGGAAGAAGTAATATATATTTCAAGATTATCAACATCTTATTTTTTTCTTCTCATGACACGTGTCCTCATACAACATGACTCCCAGCAGAGCATGTAGAATCTCCAAAATACTCTTTGGATATTGCAAACTGTTTATGTGTACTTTTAGCCAGATAAAATGTGTACGACGCATTGCGTTTATTGTGACGTTAAAGCAGAGTAGTGAATTTCATGCATGATTTGTTCATTATCAAATGCAGAGTACACGGAGCGGCAGGCCCGGTCAGCACACGCTATGGGTTGCTTTGATATATGGAAAATGCAGAGTACAATATTGGCTTTTTCCCTTGCTCCAACCGTACATCCGTACCGCACTAGCTGCAAGTCGTATAAATGCAAGGTAAAGTTCGCACACACAATATTTACGATTAATAAAGCCATTGCTTACATACGTCAATTGCATTTTGCAATGATTTTTACTACTCCTCGCTTCGATCCAAAATTAATCGTCGTTGGTTTAGTACAACTTGTAGTATAAAGCAAGGACAATTAACATGGATCGAAGAAGTACTCCCTCCATTTTTCCTACAAGGCCACTTTGTTTTTCGTGTCAAACTTTGATTTATAATTTTGATCAATAAAATAAAGATTATATGCCATAAAAAATATACCATCAAAAAGTTCTTTAAAATATGCATCCAAGGACATACATTTTGTGGCATATAACACAAAATTTGTTGGTAAAATTAATAGTCGAAGTTGGACATAAAAATATGAAGTGGCCTTGTATAAGAAAATGGAGAAAGTACTAAATTTGATTTTCTAGTGCTCTCTATAGTTTTATTGTAACGGAGGATAATCCTACTCTGTGTGCACACAACCATATATTATAATTATTTAAAATCCAGTTGCCGACAACATCGACCCGGAAAAAAGAAGAAGACTCGAGGCCGCATGCCTTGTGACGGTAACTCTATCAGACAACCACTAACCCTACGATAAAGACAACTCAAAACGAAAATATATAACTTCCAGGCTACCTCTTCAAGAAGCAATTGTCACACGTGCACCGACGATAATGAGTCCAACCCAAAGTCGATCTCATGATTTTTCATCCCCATCACCAAGTTTCGATCGACCACCTTCAACAAGGACACGAGGCATCGACATAGCCAGATCAGAGGCCTTATATTTCCTCCGGAGTGTGCAACTTGAGGATGGCAACACCCTTGCTGGTTACAACATCCAGAAAGAGCCCATACTCCACTACGCCTGCCGACAACATGGAGGTGTGCAGATCTTCGTCAAGACATGTCCTCAAGATGCAGATCATTGCGAAGACACCTGGCAAGACCATCTTCCTTGAGGAGTCATCCTCTAACACCATTCACAACGTCATGGCCAGGATTTTTGAAGGAAGATATTACAATCATGAGAACAACTACCAACGAGGAGCTGGAAAAACCATCTGACAACATGAAAGTATGAGCCATCAACTCCTTCCCGTGAAAGATCCTGTCACTCACAACGCCTAGGACGACAGACCTAGTTTCTAGGCCTATCAAGGCCTACGACGACGTGCGGCAGCATGCCTCGCGGAGGCACTGCCACGAGGCAGTTAGGTGAAGGGCAAGGTGATTCATCACCCTTTTTTAGCATGCACGTGACACCTCACGGCTGATGTGACGTGGTAACCACAACTGCACGTGCAAGTGGTGCGACAAGACAATCATCTCCCCCAGCTAACTAGAAAAGGGTTCCACCCTTGACATTTGAGCACAACATATAGCTAGAGCTAAATCAGTTCTCGGCAACAAGTGCTCGGCCGTTGTAAACATCATTTTCACCATCCATTGAATATCATCAACATGACGTAGGGTATTACGCTTCCGAGTTGCTTGAACCAGGGTAAAAATCACCGTGTCAGTGCATCTCCATCACGGAGTAGAAGTTGATCTATAGCCTATTAGCTCCTCGCAGAACACAGAAAGGGGACGTCCCTTGTCCCCGGGTGTCGTGCTCGCACACATGATACCTCCGTCACCAGGACGGCGGCTATCACCGCCTAGCCCTCCCCTCATCGTCGTGTTGGTCGCTGCGCCATCCATCCCCTTAAGCCCCGCACCACCCATGGACAACTGTAGCGACCCTCATGCACCCCACCCCGTTGCTTCCCCCTTACCCCCTTTTTCACATGGGAGGTAAGAAGGTAAGAGTTAATTAGACCCATTATTTAATGCATCATCGGCTCAGATCTATTTTATATTCTTACCTCTCATGTGAAAAGGGAAGGTAAAAGTGAGCATGTTAAAAAACCACCTAAGATAAATAATGGGGCTCCTGTTTTTCTTAAGATAGATGGTGGGGACGCTTCTTCTCCGACAAGGTCCGGCCGGCCAAAACAAAGTGACTGACGCAACAATAATTTTCAGGTAACTGAAAAAATAGCAAACCGAAAGACATGGCATTTTCCATCGATAAATTGTTTAGATCTCAATTCGAATGCTAACATAGTTCTTCCCCAATAGCAATGAAACGTCAGCCACCGGTTGTCATTTTAATGTCTATGCATGTAGTCTCGGGCATAATTTCGTCATCTATATACGAGTGAGTGGTTTATGCTTGGTTAAAAAAAAGTACTCTAGAGCCCCGCAAAAAAAGTACTCTAGAGTTGCGATTAACTATATACTTTTTCATCCGGAATTACTTGACGATGTATTTAGACGTACATTTCAATTTTCTTTGAGGGGGGGAATTTTTGAAAAGAAGCCACTCCATCAGCTGCCGTATTTCGTAAACAGTACCGAATGTTCACTCGATTACAAATGTAGCCCTTCCGTATTTCTCTCTACCGTCCCGTGCCTTCCTTTCCTCTTCTCAGCAGTCTCACTCCGCCCAAGGCTGCTCTGCTCCATCTCTCCCACAGGCTAGCTACAGACCTACAGTGTACCACCGCCTGCCCTGCCGTGCCTACCTCACGCCTCTATCCTCCCCCTCCCCCCTCCCCCAACCCCTCTCTCCCTCCATCCCCTCCGACTCTCACGCGGGACGCCGCCATTGCCGTTCCCTTTCTTCCTCGTCGCCACATCGCGTCCCTCCCGCCTCCACCCCGTCCGCAGTCTTTGGCCATTGAGTTTGAGGTATGGGCTTGTTTTCTTCCAGCGACTTGTCAGATCCCACTGTCCTTCGGAGTTTCTCGGTCTTCCGGTGCACACCCGGCACGCCATCTAGATCCGCCCCTCGGTGGAGGTTCGAGGCCGCGATTTGCCTCTCCTCGGTTCTTGTTATTTTTTTTACTTTCGATTCTCCGAGCAGAGGCCTCCCTCGATTCTTTTCTTGTCATTGTTTCTCGCTGGATCGTGCATTGGTTCCTGCATCGCGCTGGCACTTCTTTTTTGGCTTGGAAGAAAAAATGTGCATTGTACCAGTGGTGACAAAAGGACCACTTCTGCTATATCATTTTACGGTAGAATGGTAAATAGTAGGCCACCGTGGTATGAATGCACATTTCAGCCCTGCAAGTTCCATTGCCGAGGGCAATCTAGTGATAATGACTGATCTATTGCTTTTAACTAAGATGGAGCAAGATCTGCAGTGTTGTTTAACTCCTCCAGGTGTTGCTTCAGTCAAAAGCTCACTATCCCTATTACACACTTCATATGATGTATCTGTTCCTTACTGTTTGATCTTCGGCTAACAACTCAATTCCGCTGAATCCTGACTTTGATGCGCGTTTCAGTTTGTTTTTCATTCCTATCTGTGAAGCTTAATGGAAGTTTTCTTGGCTTGATTTATTGCAGGTTGATGATCCGTCGGAAAGGATGAACGGGAGTCGACAGATGGAACTCCACTACATAAACACTGGATATCCGTACACCATCACCGAGAGCTTCATGGATTTTTTTGAAGGCCTCACATATGCTCATGCTGATTTTGCTCTTGCAGATGCCTTCCAGTATCAGGTACAGAAGATTGTAATTGTCTTTTAGTGCAACAGCTAGTCACCGTTAGATTGCTTACTACTTTGGTAATGATGTACATGTATCCCGCATGTAATATTACGTGGCTTGTGGCTTTGGCAAAGGCCACTCTTTGTATACTCAGCTACTTTATAATTGAAAATGATACTCCCTCCGTCCCATAATACAAGATGTTATTACGACCAAATTTCAAATTTTAGTAGTTTACACGCCTCATGAATCTAGATATTCTTCTCACAAGTCTGCTAGCAGCTTCATTTTAAGAAAAATGAAAGAAGAAACAGAGTCACTCAGCAATCAACTACGAGAGAATATGATGATTTCTGCAAGCTCACTTGCACATCATTCAAAGATTATAATAGTGTCAATCATGACTTCAGACACTGTTTCGTCCATTGTTATCATTTTCTTTTGCGTTCCATGCTTATTTGTTGTTAATGTGCAGGCTAATCCATACTGGACGATGATGCAGACAAACTCGTATAAATACGGATATTCTGGTGCAGGAAATTACTACAGCTATGGACATGTGTATGACATGAATGACTACATGCATAGAGCAGATAGTGGACGCAGAATTTGGGATAACCCCATGCCTGTAAACAATACCGACTCTCCCAACGTAGTCCTCCAGGGTGGTGAAGCTCCTCATGCAAGCGCAAGTTCTACTACCGAGGAACGTAAGTTCAGTACTTCAGAGATATGGTTTTTGGAAGTTGAAATAATCACTATTTTAGGATATCGGAGTCGAAATCATCATTGTTTTGGAATATCAGCTACATAAGTTAGGTACTAAGGATCAATTACAATATTATTCAAGTCAGCAATATGCTACACCTGCAATTAGTGTATCGTTGGACATGGTTACAGACTGGTTTCATCAGCCACTTATGCTATACCTGCATTAACACACCTCACTCGCTATTTTTCTTCCACGTTTTTGCTTTTCCTTTCTAAGAGGACTAGTAAGCACATAAATTTGCTTACTGTTAGTCATATAGCATGGGAAGTTTGTTACTATTAGTGATCGGCATTGTATGATCAAATTTGTTGCTAATGTTGACCAAATGGATCACAGTTGATCAGATGCTTACAGGAGGACAGAAAAATGAAGTCCGGAAGTGGGTTTCGAATACCTGTGTGTCGTTATAATCGTGTGGCTATTTCGTTATGCATTTACAGATTACTGCATACTTGTTAGACTTGGTCATGATACTGATACTATTTCTTGCTGTTTTACTTGAATACTTGTTACATAGTTATCTGATTAATGCCTATTTCGGAATCCCAACTGTGCATAAAGCCATAAATTGGGGCACCGGATCTCCACATGCGATGTTCTTAAGGGATTCTTACGCATTTAGGCACCACATGAACAGTAACCGACAATTTATAAAATTTGAACCTTTACCTGCTAGCCAAACAGTTGCTTCAATGATGCATCTTTAGTTTGGCACTCTGATTTAGTTTTCACTTGCAGGCATCCAACAACCAGTGCACCAAAATTCAAGCAGTCCGCAGGTAAATGAGTTTTTTGAACATACAACAACAACAACAACAAACCCTTTAGTCCCAAACAAGTTGGGGTAGGCTAGAGGTGAAACCCATAGGATCTCGCGACCAACTCATGGTTCTGGCACATGGATAGCAAGCTTCCATGCACCCCTGTCCATGGCTAGTTCTTTGGTGATGCTCCAATCCTTCAGATCTCTCTTTACGGACTCTTCCCATGTCAAGTTCGGTCTACCCCGGCCTCTTTTGACATTATCAGCATGTTTTAGCCGTCCGCTATGCACTGGGGCTTCTGGAGGCCTGCGCTGAATATGCCCAAACCATCTCAGACGATGTTGGACAAGCTTCTTTTCAATTGGCGCTACCCCAACTCTATCTCGTATATCATCATTCCGGATTCGGTCCTTCCTTGTGTGGCCACACATCCATCTCAACATGCGCATCTCCGCCACACCTAACTGTTGCACATGTCGCCTTTTAGTCGGCCAACACTCAACGCCATACAACATTGCGGGTCGAACCGCCGTCCTATAGAACTTGCCTTTTAGCTTTTGTGGCACCCTCTTGTCACAGAGAATGCCAGAAGCTTGGCGCCACTTCATCCATCCGGCTTTAATTCGATGGTTCACATCTTCATCGATATCCCCATCCTTCTGCAACATGGACCCCAAATATCGAAAGGTGTCCTGCGGCACCACCTGCCCATCAAGGATAACATCCTCCTCCTCCTCGTGCCTAGTAGTACTGAAAGCGCACCACATGTACTCGGTTTTAGTCCTACTAAGTCTAAAACCTTTCGATTCCAAGGTTTTGCCTCCATAACTCCAACTTCTTGTTGACCCCCGTCCGACTCTCATCGACTAGCACCACATCGTCCTCAAAGAGCATACACCATGGGATATCTCCTTGTATATCCCTTGTGACCTCATCCATCACCAAGGCAAAAAGATAAGGGCTCAAAGCTGACCCTTGAGTTTATTTAATTAACTAGTATTGTCTTGCGATGTGGTAGTAGGCTATATGCCATGCATCCCCCCCCCCCCCCCAAGCAAATAACTTGATACCTGACCATATCCCACCAGAATTATGTGATAGCATTGTTTATTTATTTCCACGTGTATGTGTACACTTAATTTCTCAATCTACCCAAAAGGTATGTTCTCATTGGTCCACTGAAATACAATACTGTTTTATTTCCAGGTTGTTTGGCAAGACAGCATTGATCCTGACAACATGACATATGAGGTTAATGACTTCTCTTGCATGACTTGTGTCACCATGCTCTCATGCTCGCTGTTTCATGTAAAACCCACTTGGTATATGTGTCGTCTTCTGTATCTGATTTATATCTTTGGGTTCAGCTAGATATGTAAAAGTTTGCAGTGATTACACCATGCACAATTGAATTGATCAACTTATTTTTCCTATTTGGGTGCTTTGAGGACCAAAATACTGGACATTAAGGATGATGTGACTTAAGATGAAGAAAACTTTTGTTACTTGAATAATCACGTAGCGGTATTTTTGCTGTGCTTATCCGAAAGTACATGCTTGTAAAGTCATCAGTAGATATATACATCCACACATCACACTGCTTTTCTTTTGTTTCATGCACCGGAACTATTCAACTAACAATAGTACAATACTCTTCAATGGTTAAGCTGTATGTCCATTAATCATTCGTTTCATTGCTAGTTTTCGTTGTTTCATCTTATTAGTTCTGGAATTTGGTTCGCTGATAAGCTTTTGTTGACAGGAATTGCTGGATTTGGGCGAGGCAGTTGGAACCCAAAGTCGGGGTCTCTCCCAAGAAAGCATTTCAGCACTTCCAGTCACCAAATTCAAGTGTGGTTTATTTTCAAGGAAGAAAAAACGCCGTGAAAGGTTAGATCTTGCTGCAATCCCTCACACCATCAGTTCTGGACTATGATTTTGTCCTACTTTATGCGCGCCCTCTTGGCCTGCTTTTGCTTTCCTTGTTTTGTTGCTAGCTTTTAGTTTTCTGTTAGGCAGGTTTACCTTGTAAACTTTTGAAGCATGCCATAGTAGTTCTGTGTGCATCGACACGATGCTGCATCTTGAGTGCATTATTCTGTTTGTGCTTACCTGTAGAGGACGCAGTTACAGCAACCAGATTCTTAAATGGAAAGGAAGATAACTTTTAGAACTTTCCTATGGGTAACAAACAGGTGCGTCATCTGTCAAATGGAGTATAGGAGAGGGGATCTGCAGATGGCACTCCCCTGCAAGCATGTGTACCATGCCAGCTGCGTGACAAAATGGCTTACCATCAACAAGGTCAGCGATAAGGAAAAGGAAAAATCTGTATCCGCTTCTCGTTTCTACCCCCTGCTTCTTTAGCTGACAGGAGTATGCATTTGCTCTGCAGGTATGTCCTGTCTGCTTTGCTGAAGTTCCCGGCGAGGAGCCCAAGAGGCAATGAGCTATGGCAACCACGAAGTTCTTGCGCCGGGACGACGCTCAGCCCCAACCAACGCATGATCTCTGCTTGAGGGCAGCTTGCTTTGTGCCCTACCCCTTTTAGACTTGTATATTAGGACCATATCACTAAATATAGGTTATAAGCAGATGTAGCTGGAAGCTGGAACCGCTTCCGAGAGGTTTGCCGTAGGCTGTAGAGTTTGACCGTGAACTTTGACCACGTGGTAGACGGAGACGCGCTCCGATGGCGCATGCTTGCGAGGTGTTTTGTTCACTGCAAGGAGGCATGCGCTGGTTTCTGTTAATTGTATTCGATTAAGATTTTTGTGGACAGAGAAAAGATTCATTTGTTACACCCTGTGAGGTTGCATTCCTTGCCGTGATGTGTTTGTGACTGAAACTCTGAGCTTCGTTCGGGGGAAGCTAGGCTCAGCCAGTTTTGTGTTGCTCCTTTTTCTTTTCTCTTGGGATTTTGCGCGCGCGCGTGTGTGTGGCTCCTGTTTTTGTCTGTGGTTGGATGAACTCCTGCATCCACTTGTACCGGTGACAACTGCTCAGCTATGGGCCTGTCCAGTTTAGGTATAATTTTTGGGAGAGGCTTTGTGTGTAGCTCCTGTTTTTATCTGCAGTTGGATCAACTCCTGTATGCACTTTTTTTGAACACAGTAAAAAAATGCTTCAGAAACTTATCAGTGAGCTCCTGTATGAACCTGTACTCTTGTGACAACTGCCCAGCTCTGGACCTGTTGAGTTGAGGTGCAACTTTATCTGGACAGGAAAATAACCTTTATTTAGCTCACAACTGTTGCACTATCTTTTTCTTTTTCGCGAGTGAATCGTTGCACTATCAACCAGGTTGCAACCAGGAAATCAGGGTGTCATCCAGCCACAAAGGCGACGGACGATTATCTGGTTGTTGACTTGTTGTTGTCTTGTTGAGCTAAAAGAAAGGGTGTGTCTAGGTCACATCTAGATGTGACATAGTTATTGCACATCTAAAAGACTAAATGAAGCATAAAAAAAGAAAAAAAAAGAAAAAAAATATCTCACGAATCTTCACGTAAGATCAATGATATAAGACTTAGATGTGCAATACTTATGTCACATCTAGATGTGATTTAGTAAAACCGTAAAAAGAAAAGAAAAGATGGCGCGGTTCACAAAATGCTGTTCCAACTTGATGGCAGCAGTGGTGGTCGTGCGATGGTCTCGGAATCTCGATGTAGCAATTTTTTTATTATACTCCCTCACTTTTCTAAGTCGTTTCAGACAAGTAAAAGTAGGCTGTTTTGCATGCTGTCCTAAATCTCTACAGCGCCTTACAAAAGTGAACAGAGGGAGTATTTTGACATGTTTTGTATTTCTTTCAATGGAAAAAAAGCTGATGACCATCACCTATTCACCAGATGGCGTGTCGTTGGCCTCACTGACAGCTCGGAGTCGTGACACGTCCCAAATATCGTGTGGCCCCGCCCAGGGTGGACGTGCATAGACCAGCACCGTGAACTTCTTTCCTTCCCGTACGCACGGACGCACGTATGTTCCCGTGATCCCGTCCATACTCATCGACATCGACACAAAATTACCGCTCTCCGGTTGACCAGGAGAGGAGAACGATCCCCTGCGCGCCATGGCCGGCTCCCGTCGCGCCCTCCGCTTCGTCCTGCTCCTACCGGCCATCCTCGGCGCCCTCCCGCCGCCGGCTGCGGCCGCGGCCGGGCCGCCCAAGGTCTCCCTGGCGCTCTACTACGAGTCGCTCTGCCCCTACTGCTCGCGCTTCATCGTCACCCGCCTCGCCGGGATCTTCGACAGCGGGCTCATCCACGCCGTCGACCTCCTGCTCGTCCCCTACGGCAACGCCCACGTCCGCGGCGCCAACAACACCATCTCCTGCCAGGTGCTGCCGTCAGCCGATTCCAGCGATTCGATCCCCAATTCTCCGTAATTATCCACTTCACAATTGAATCCTTACTAGCTAAGTACTCGTAGCACTGAATTACCCTGCGAGGAATCTCCTCTTCTCTTGCCTTGGTAACTGATGCTTCTTAATTAGCGGTTCGTCAAACCAACACGTACTACTTCTTGAACGGTAGTGCCAGCAGCGGCGTGGCGTCATAGCGGCCAAGGCGTGTATTGCTGCTAATCAGTCGCCATCCTGCCATTATTATTTTTGCTGGTTAGAGAAACCAAGGTGGGTCCGATTCATATTACTACCACTAGTGCAGATACTTATCGCACAGGCGGCCCAAAATGTTCCATTTAGCGCGGCCCCGTTTGCCCTCTTTGTGTTTGTTTCTGCCTTGTACGAAGAAACAACCAAATTTGTATCTTGGCTGCCTTGCCTCACTCACGCAGTCACGCTAGAGTTAAAAGGAGTTCTCTCTCGGCTCTGAAGTCTGAACTACTAGTACTAATCTCGTACTAACCCACTACGCAGTGCGCACGGTTTGTGATTCTAAAAAGAGGAGGAGAACATGGTTTGCACCCGCCACCTATGATCATAATCGTGTACTGCTATATTTGTACGGGTGATTAATGGCCGCAGACCACAAGTTAGGCTCGCACCACTACCGTAGAATTCTTTTGCAGTTTTCAGCTTATGGAAGGGTTACTAATTCCTTGCAAGCCAATTGCGTTGAGGTTTTGTATTTGCTAGCTTTTAGAAACGCCACTAACAATCCTCAACAAGTTGATAACCTTCTGGTTTACGCGATCTAGTTCTGAACGACCTGTATCGCACTGAGTTCTTCTGGTCTAGAGTGGAAACTCTTCCAGAAGAAATAAGGTTCATTTGATTGTGCAGCATTCACCAGCATCTAGAAACTAGGAGCTCCCTTTCTACTTATTCGCATCATCATTTTATCGTGCAGGTGCTCATAAGATCAATTCACACCTCAAATATGCGCCACACCCACACAGCTGAGTTAAGCATGGAGCCATTCTGGTTTGGCCTTTAAACCACCTCGCTGCACACGCCACCCGCGCCTCACCCCGCCAATATAAACCCCTCATTGCCAAGCTCCTGCACTCACTCCAAGGCTCCACCTTCTTCTCTGCATCCTCTGCCCCTTGATCGACCGGAGGAGCAAACCCCATGGCCACCCGCCCCCACTGTTTCCTCCTCCTCCCCGTGCTACTCCTGCTGCTCAGCGCCTCCTCCGCGAGTGCCAATGGCGACATCGTCACGGCGGTGACCGGGAAGGTGAGCATGGTGCTCTACTATGAGTCGCTGTGCCCCTTCTCAGCACAGTTCGTGGTGAACAGCCTCGCCAGAGTCTTCAAGGACGGACTCCTTGACGCTGCGGACCTCACCCTGGTTCCCTACGGCAACGCCAAGGTGGACGTGCACGGTGCCATCACCTGTCAGGTGTGCCATCGCCGCGCACCCGATCCCTTCCCCTGCTTCTCCCTTTGGTCATCTTATATAGATGTTTCTTTGTTCAGTCGGGGATCCTGGGTGTGTGCTTAATTCTCAGTAGTACTTTCTATTAGCACTGTTAATTACTGACTATTTGGCAGTGGATGGTGCAGTGCTGATGCTCATACTAATATTGGGATTTTCGCTTGTTGCAGCATGGCCCCGATGAATGCCTTCTGAACAACGTGGAGGCTTGCGCCATCGACGCCTGGCCGGATTTGGTAAGTCGTCCACATCTCATCATAATCTCTGCTCCCAGCTTCAACACCAACGTATTGTTGCAACCTCATTAAGTTCTCAGCAAAGAATAGGCTGGACTACGATACAATAATC
The DNA here is from genome assembly GCA_039707655.1 of Elymus sibiricus. Lineage (NCBI taxonomy): Eukaryota > Viridiplantae > Streptophyta > Magnoliopsida > Poales > Poaceae > Elymus > Elymus sibiricus. The sequence continues at coordinate 359,378,645 of CM077669.1, forward strand.
ACAACGCGAACTTTGTACACAGTTATAGTAGTATAGAATAGTCATTAGGTAGTTGTCGTTGGTTCCCCAGGTCCGAGTTCTCACTACAAATTTAAACAGTTCTGCTCCAAGTTTGGAGAATTTTATTACACATACTCTTTGATATGATAGCTGGTTGTCATTGGTTGCAGAATGTGCATTTCGGTTTCATCAACTGCGTGGAGGACCTGGTGATGAACCGCAAGCGCGAGGAATGGGAGTCATGCTTCCAGAAACAGGGGCTTGACCCCAAGCCTGTCATGGAGTGCTACAACAGTGAGCATGGCCACAAGGTCCGTTCCCTTTGCCTCTGCGCTGTATCAGTAAACATACATTTTATAGGTAAAGTGCTAACCAGAGTGTTCGTATTTTGGCTTGCTCCATCTAGCTTTCGCTCAAGTATGGGAAACAGACTGATGCACTTGTGCCTCCGCACAAGTACGTTCCATGGGTGGTGGTTGATGGCCAGCCGCTGTACGAGGTAAGCAATAACCACTCTTCTCAAGTTTTAGATCCAGTTATGATGGTCAATTTCACATTTTACTAACTGTTTGCCCAGCTTCATGTCTGAATTTCACCATGTAAGCATACGCTAGTTCTTGAATCATGATGAGCTTGTTTGTTTCAGGATTACGAGAACTTCGAAGCTTACGTCTGCAAGGCTTACAAGGGCCATCCTCCCAAGATTTGCCAAGGGCTGGGCCGGGACTATCCAATCGTACAACAGGTGGTGGAGGCAGGCAACGGTGTCACCTACAACTCTGGTGACTTCGAGCTGGATGACGGCGTCGACGTCAAGATTAAGATGGTTCAGGCTGATGACAATTGATAAATTATGTCTCCTTTCGGGGCTGATATACCGATATACGTGAATATAGGGCAGTTTCATCTATGCGTTCAGGTTAATTATGGTGATGTACATCGATAACGAAGTGAGTTATGGTGGTGTAAATTTCTGTTCAAGTTAATATGGACATATACGTGAGCATTGTCAGTTTTATTTTTCTGTTCAAGCTATTCTTTTTGGCGGTGTTCAAGTTAATATGGAGATATACAAGGCGATAATAACTTGAGCTATGGTGATCCTGCTAGCCCTGGTTTGTTGAACTAACGAACCTAAGTAAGCGTGGATTTTCTATCCTAGCAGGTAGCCACACCGTCTATCTAGGCCATCCAGCTTAGCATCAAGAGATTCATGTTGTCTTCACATAGATATTTCTCTATTTTGTTTCTTCCAAACAAGAGAACGTTTGACCTTGAAACTTTGTAGGTCAACACCACACAAGTACCACCGTGAATAAAAGAGTGAATTCCATCGTTTACCCCAAAATTCATGTTTGTGACAGATATTACCCCATTTAGTGAAAATTCTCAATTTTGGCAAGTTTGTGACACATTTATTTCCCCCCTCCCGCATTTGATGCTAACTGGACAAGCCACATATACGGTTTTATTTTTTCTCTGGTTTTCATTAAAACTAATTATTTTTGTGAGAACTCATACAAATCACCAGTAAGGAGAATTCTAAGATAGAGAAAGTATCTGACGGAAAGCAAGATTTGGTGGAAACCGGTGATTTTTTTTTCAAATGTTTCAAAAATTCTGAAAAATACAGTGTGATGGAGAGGTGACCCTCTCGAAACATGTAAACTTTTAGTTTCAAATTCAAATTCACCTTGGAGCTATGGAGTTTTTTTTTTCAAATTCAGCAACTAAAATGTGTAACATGTGAAATTATGAAATTTATGCTAAACTTGGTTTTCTTGATAGTTGCCAAGTGAAATTGAAATTGAATTTTAATTGTTTGATATGGAGTATAACTGTGCACGACACAGGCACTCTTATAAAACTTAACGCAGCCCATTTGTCATCGTCTCTTTTGTGTTTGTTTATGCCTTGTACCAAGATCCACTGAATAATTTTTTCCCCTGCAAAAAAAAAGCTGAATAAACTGTAGGGCAACAAACGCACTTGGCTGTCTTGTCTTAATTACACTAGAGGTAAGACGAGGAGCTTTGCTACATCTACGCAAAATAGTTATGAAAATTTACGTAATAGATTAGTTGGCGTTTTTTGATTAGCGGGAGGGGGGCTCACCCTGAAATTTAGGAGGAGAGATTGATTAGAGCAAGACACCTGTAGGTGTAGGATTTTTCACTAAGAGGGGTGTTATCTTAACTCTATGAAGTGTGCACTAATGCTATGCTAACATGCTACTGCGAGCCGGAAAGAATCGTGGTTTGCGATTCTAAAACAAGAAAGATAAACCATATTCCCTTTGTCCGGAATTAATTGACGTTCAGAGACGGATGTATCTAGTGCAGTCAGCAATTGCCGCCTATATTCCACCGAGACGCCGGGTTGAGCAATGACTTGGTTTATACGCAGAACACAAGTTTAGACTCCACTACCAGACGTGTTACCGTAGAATTCTCTTGAAGTTTTCAGCTTATGGAATGGTTACTAATTAATTGCAAGCCACTTCCTTTGATGTTTTGTAATTGCTAGGTTTTAGAAACGCCACTAGCAATCCTCAATCGGTCATTTGCCATCTTGATGTTCTGAAGGAAATCAAATGTATGGCACTGAGAGTCCTTGTCTAGAGTGCCAAACTTTTCCGGAAGAAGCAAGGTTCCTTTGATTGTAGGAACCATTTCTGCATCTAGAAACCATTTCTGCCGATCGATTTGCGTCATCGTGTTATAGTGCAGATGACAGATGCTCGTAAGATGAAATGGTGGGAGCATTCATCAGTTTACACCTCAGACATCCACCTGTTAGGTTGATCTCTCCCGTGTGGGCCCAACGGCTCACCGGACCCCTGATCTGCGCCCTGATCGGGGGCGCCCAACCCATTATGGTTGGTGGGCCCCTGTGACCTGCGTATATAAAGAGTGGTGGGGGCCGGGGCACGGTACACGAGGTTCATCGCCGCCGCACTCCCCACCCACAAACCAACCGATCTAGGTCGTACGCAGTGCTCACGGGAAGCACCACCGACGCCACCTCACCTCTCTCTCTGCCCCACCGCCGTTGCCCTTCATCGATGGCCACCGGCGGCAGTACATCTCACCAGGGAGAAGGTAATCATCCCCATCTCCTTCACCCCACTACCGGACCTCTCTAGCCTAGTCGATCTACGGGTTCTATCAATGGTTTCAGAGCCACTAGGCATTAGATCAGTTTCGGTAGAAAGGAGAAAAGAGAGAAATCCCCTCCCAAAGAACCCTAACCCTAGCAGAGAAAAAGAGGGGAAAGGGAAAAGCGGCTTACCGGAGTCGGGCGCCGCCACCGTGGCCGCGCAGTTCCTCTCCATCCAGGTGAGCATCGCCTCGCGAGTCACCCGGAGGAAGAACCACCGGAGAAAACAGAGCAAACCCCTTTTGGGGGCAAAGGGCGCCGCCGGCTGTGCCGTTTGACGGCGGCGCGCTCTCCTTCGGGAGCTCGCGCACACCGGCAAAGGGACAGAAGGGGCGCCGTCACTCCACGGTTCGCCGTCGGGCACGCGGAGGAGCAGAGGATGCTCTCCCGTGGCTCTCTCTCTCACTCTCTCACTGGAGATGGAGGAAAGAAAGGAAAAGGGGGGAGGAAGGAAGAGGCTGGCGCGCGCGGCGATGGGGGTTTCGACCCCGTCGCCGGCGGCCGGTGCGACCGTCGCGGTGGCCCGTACCGGCCCGTGCTGCGGAGAGAATGAGAAAGGGCTCGCGCGAGGCGGGAGCCCAGAGCAGCGCGCGGCTGGGGGGGGGGGGGGGGGGGGGGGGGGGGGGGGGAGGAGAGGCGCGTGCGGCTAGCGCGGCGCGGTGGCTGCACGCCGTCGCCGGCGGCCGGCGTGGCCTCTCCCCGCCGTCGGCATGAGCGAGGAGCAGAAGGGAGCGGCTGCGGGCGGGAGAAATGAATTAGGGCCCCCCCCCCCCCCCCCCGACGGCGCTGGGCATTTTTGTGCCCCGATCGGTCCGCGCGGCCGTCGGATCTCGCTCCCCGCATCGGGCGGCTTGGGGTGAGCGCTGGCTCCCCACAGGCCGCGGTGGGCCAAGAGGGAGCGGGCCATGTTGGGCTCAGGCCGCTGGGGCGAAGAGTGTAGGCCGTGGGCCGAGGCAAATCGCCTAGCCGGTTTTTTCTTTTTCTGGAATTTGGTTTATCTGTTTTTTGTCTAGATTTTGGGCAAATTCCATATAGCCTTTTTATTTGGAAAAAGAAAAGTTTCTGTAAAGAGTTAAAAGTTCATGAATTTTATAAAAGAAAATAATAAAGTTCATGAATTTTTATTTTGTCAAAGAGAAGTTGCTGTTAAAGAAAATTTTGTTCAGAAAGTAGAATGAATATTTCTGAAAAGTAAAAAGTTCATGAATTTTATATTCATGTTTTTCCGCTATGTATATAATTAATAGTGCTCTTTTACCAAGAAAATAAAAGTTTACAAAATTATATTTAAAGAGCACATTAAAGAGATTATTAAAATGAATATGATTATGTTATTTTTCTGACCAACGTTGTTAATAACATGATCGTATTTTATTATTGAAATTAAAGGTGCATTTATTTCTATTATTTGCCCAACGGTAATATAGATTTAATTGCATAGACAATTGTATGTTTAATTTGACCAGCGTTAGATTACTGCATATGATTGTTATAATGATCTCACTTAAATTGTGATTTCAGGAGGCTTTCACTTGATGAGTTGCCTAAAAGATGTTCCGACACTCAGAGGTGACAATTACACTGAGTGGAGGAAGAAAGTAGACCTGGCATTTGTCTGTGCTGAGCTCGACTGGGTTGTGGATGAACCACAGCCGGTCAGACCTACAGAGTCAGTCAGAGAGGCCACAGATGATGATGATGCGTGGGATAAAAGAGAAGGGATCATGCTCCATTGGAGATGTCCTATTCCCTAAACAATCAAAAGTGGATCAACGCCAACAAAAAGTGTATGGCATTTATAAAGAACACAATTGAGAACGCCATTGTGGGCTCAATTACAGAGTGCACTTCCGTAGGGGAGTTGCTTACAAAGATAAAGAACCAGTTCACTGGTTCTTCAAAGACATATGCCACCCAGTTGATAAAGCAACTGGTAACAGAGAACTACACTGGCGGTGGTCATGGAATTAGAGAGCACATCCTCAGGATGAGCAACATGGCAGCAAAGCTCAAGCCCATGGATGCGGATCTGGAGATCAGACCAGCACTCCTGGTCCACCTAGTCATGGCTTCGCTGCCAAAGGAGTTTGAAACCTTTGTTGTAAACTATAACATGTCGCCTGAAACATGGGACATTGAAAAGACAATAGCGATGTGTGTCCAAGAAGAGGACAGACTCAAAGCCTCACATGGTGGTTCACTCAACTATGTGAGGGATAACAAGAAAAATAATTACAATAAAAGTAGCAAAGGTTCTCCTTCAAAGGCGCATGGCAAATCTCACATGCAGCATCAGCATCAGCAGAAGTCCTTTCCAGTGGACAAAGACACTTGCCTCCACTGCAAGAAGACAGGGCATTACAAGAAAGATTGCCCTGATTGGTTAAAGTCCATCATGGCAAAGAGAAGTAACGACATTGTTTCATTTGTCAATGAATCCTTGTATGCACAGTTTTCGAAATCTACTTGGTGGATTGACTCAGGTGCAACTGTTCATGTTGCCAACTCTTTACAGGGATTCCATTCGACGCAGACTATGCAAAGAAACGAAAGACGCATTGAAGTCGCTAATGGAATTCAAGCAGAAGTTGAAGCTGTCGGTGACATCTCCTTGGAGTTAGCTGATGGGTTCAAGCTTCTACTTAGAGATGTCTTATATGTCCCTTCGTGTCATAGAAACTTGATTAGTGTTTCTTGTTTGGACAAAGACAATTATGAATGTTATTTTGGACATGGCAAGTGTGCCATATGGTTTAATAATGCTTGTGTGGGTGTTGCTTTACTACACGATGAGCTTTATTTATTATCACTTCGTGAAAAAGAGCATTATGTGTGTAATGTGAATGAACATACTTCCGCGTCGAACAAAGAACAAAAGAAAAGAAAGAGAACTCACGACTCGTCGAAATTATGGCACTGTCGCTTGGGCCATATTTCTAGGGGGAGAATAGAAAGATTAGTCAAAAGTGAAATTCTTCCTCCGTTAGAGTTCTCAGACTTAGAACAATGCATAGATTGCATCAAAGGAAAGTATGTAAAACAAATAAAAAAGGGTGCAATCCATAGCACAGGCACACTAGAAATCATCCACACCGACATTTGTGGACCATTTCCGGTGAAAAGTGTGGATGGATATGACTCATTCATAACATTCACAGATGATTACTCTCGCTATGGATACATTTATCCAATCAAAGAAAGATCTGAAGCATTGGATAAATTCAAAATTTTCAAAGCTGAAGTTGAAAATCAGCATGATAAAAGGATAAAGATAGTAAGGTCTGACCGTGGGGGGGAGTACTACGGTCGACACACACAATATGGCCAAGTCCCTGGACCTTTTGCACAATTTTTACAGGAGACTGGCATAGTAGCCCAGTATTCAATGCCGGGCGAGCCTCAGCAAAATGGGGTAGCTGAAAGGCGTAACCGTACTCTGATGGATATGGTGCGCATCATGATGAGTTACTCTACATTGCCATTGGGTTTATGGATGGAGGCGCTTAAAACCGCCATTCACATTCTCAATAGAGTGCCAAGCAAGTCGGTGCCCAAAACACCGTACGAGCTGTGGACAGGACGAGTGCCCTCTCTACACCACTTCAGGGTGTGGGGGTGCCCTGCTGAGGCCAAGATGTTTAATCCAAACATTGCAAAGTTGGATCCCAAAACAGTGAGTTGTCACTTCATTGGCTATCCAGACAGATCAAAGGGTTTTCGTTTCTACTGTCCAGACAGATATACAAAGTTTGTAGAAACAAGACATGCAGTCTTCTTAGAGGACGAAATGATGAGGGGGAGCTTGGTAGCTCGGAAAATTGATCTTGAGGAGAAGAGGGTGCATGCACCTAATCCGATGATTCAGGAGCCATTTTTCTCACTACCAGTTGCAACTTCACCCATGACAACTATGGGGGTAGACCCGGAACCTGTCCTTCACGAGCCGACTGAACCCGTTGTTGAGCATGAAAGGGAGGTGCAGCAGCCAATTGTAGAAGATGTGCCAGAAGTTGAGGCACTTAGAAGATCTAATAGAACAAGAAGATCAGCTATTTCTACTGATTATAAAGTTTATAACATAGAAATGGTTCATATGGAAGGTGACCCCACTACATATGAAGAAGCCATTAGAAGCCCTCACTCATCAAAATGGCTAGAGGCAATGGAAGCTGAAATGAAATCAATGAGTTTCAAAGATGTTTGGGACTTAGTGGAAATTCTTAAAGGAGCCAAAATAGTAGGCTGCAAATGGGTCTACAAAACTAAGTATGACCCTAATGGGAATGTAGAAAAGTATAAAGCCCGACTTGTGGCAAAAGGATTTACACAAAGAGAAGGGATAGATTACAATGAGACTTTTTCCCCAGTCTCATGTAAGGATTCCTTCAGAATCATAATGGCATTAGTTGCACATTTTGATTTAGAGTTACATCAAATGTATGTAAAGATGGCATTTCTCAATGGTGATTTAAAAGAAAAGGTCTACATGAAACAACCCAAGGGTTTTATCATGGAAGGCAAGGAAAATATGGGATGCCGTCTGAAGAAATCCATTTATGGATTAAGGCAAGCGTCTAGACAGTGGTATCTAAAGTTTGATCAAACGATTAAAAGTTTTGGATTTTAAAAAAATATTGAGGATAACTGCATTTATGCAAGGTTTAAAAATGGGAAATATATTTTCCTAATCTTGTATGTGGATGACATCTTGCTTGCTAGCAGTGATGTTAGTCTACTACTAGAAACAAAGAAGTTCTTATCCTCAAATTTTGATATCACTGATCTTGGTGAAGCATCCTATGTTTTGGGCATAGAAATTCACCGAGATAGGAACAATGGAGTCTTAGGACTATCGCAGAAGGCATATTTAGAAAAGGTTCTTCAAAAGTATAATATGCATGCGAGTAAAGCCACACTTGCTCCTATAGTCAAGGGCGACAGTTTTGGGAAATTCCAATGTCCCAAGAACCAGTACGAGATCGATCTCATGAAACCAGTACCATATGCTTCGGCTGTTGGAAGCTTACAGTATGCACAAGTGTGCACTCGCCCTGACTTAGCATTTGTTACCGGGGTACTCGGTAGATATCAAGAGAATCCAGGCATGGAGCACTGGAAGATGGCAAAGAAGGCATTGCGTTATGCGCAAGGCACGAAGCACTACATGCTAACATACAGGAGATCTGATTCCCTAGAGATAAAAGGGTATTCAGACGCAGATTTTGCGGGGGACAGAGATGATAGAAAATCCACGTCAGGATACGTCTTCACTCTCGCTGGAGGGGCTATTTCGTGGAGAAGCTCCAAACAGTCAGTAGTTGCATCATCCACGATGTATGCAGAATTCATAGCATGCTTCGAGGCCACGGGGCAAGCGATATGGCTAAAGAAATTTGTACCCGACTTGAAAGTGGTAGATTGTATTCACAAACCACTAAAGATGTACTGTGACAACCAGCCCGCAGTATTTTATGCACACAACAACAAGTCGAGTAATGCTGCCAAAACAATAGAGATAAAGTATTATGTTGTGAAAGATAAAATCCAGGATCACACCATAAGTCTCGAGCATATAAAGACAAAGGATATGCTTGCGGATCCGCTTACGAAAGGCTTACCACCCAATGTGTTCAAGGAACACTTAGCCGGCATGGGTTTAAGGGAAAGCCTTATGATTCCTGGATCATGAGAGGCCCAAAAGGTACAGAATTTGTTTCTGAACAAAACGTATGTTGTAGCTGTATGATTCTATCGGCAATTAAGCTGTGACGATGAGACATGCTCTATGTACCAATATGTGATGGAACAAATAAACTAGAAAGTATAAAGTTAAAAGTAAAAGTTGAGATCAAGGGGAAGAATGTTAGGTTGATCTCTCCCGTGTGGGCCCAACGGCTCACCGGACCCCTGATCTGCGCCCTGATCGGGGGCGCCCAACCCATTATGGTTGGTGGGCCCCTGTGACCTGCGTATATAAAGAGTGGTGGGGGCCGGGGCACGGTACACGAGGTTCACCGCCGCCGCACTCCCCACCCACAAACCAACCGATCTAGGTCGTACGCAGTGCTCACGGGAAGCACCACCGACGCCACCTCACCTCTCTCTCTGCCCCACCGCCGTTGCCCTTCATCGATGGCCACCGGCGGCAGTACATCTCACCAGGGAGAAGGTAATCATCCCCATCTCCTTCACCCCACTACCGGACCTCTCTAGCCTAGTCGATCTACGGGTTCTATCACCACCACCTTGCCACACACGCTGACACACAGACGGAGGATGTCCATAGACCATACGTTTGGCCTTTAAACCATCTTGCTAAACACGTGGCCACCCTAATCGCCTATATAAACCCACCATTGTCAAGCTGCTCCATTCATCCAAGCTCCCGACGGAAACCTTCGCCTCTGCATTGTCCACCATGGCCGCCCGCCCGCACCATTTCCTCCTCCTCCTCGCCGCGCTCCTCCTGTTGATCGGCGCCCCCTCTCAGCTGGCGCCGGGAACGGGAAGGTGCCCGTGGAGCTCTACTACGAGTCCCTGTGCCCCCCCTCAGCGCAGTTCGTGACGGACCGCCTCGCGGAAGCCTTCGAGGACGGCCTCCTAGAGGCCGCGGACGTGACTCTCGTCCCCTACGGCAACGCCATGGTCGGCAACGACGGCACGATCACCTGTGAGGTGCGCCATCGTCCACCGATCAATTCTGCTCTCTTCTCCTTCCTTAGGTTATACTCATATACTAATGTTGGAGTACGTTCTCGGTTCGTTTGGGTGTGGCGCTGATCGATGCTCATATACTAACGTTGTGATGTTGCTTGTTGCAGCATGGCCCCGAGGAATGCCTTCATAACACGGTGGAGGTTTGCGCCATCGACGCCTGGCCGGACGTGGTAATTCATTCGCATCTCATCATCGTCTCTCCTCACAGCTCCACGTCTGGCCTGGCCGGATACAATACTGATAGCTAACTGTTTTTTTTGTTGCAGAATGTGCATTTCGGTTTCGTCAACTGCGTGGAGGAGCTGGTGATGAACGAAACACAGGGGGAGTGGGAGTCGTGCTTCCAGAAACTGGGGCTTGACCCCAAGGCTGTCACGGAGTGCTACAAGAGTGAGCATGGCCACAAGGTCCATCCCCCTATCCGTTGTATTCTACTACTGTGGTAGTACATTTTATAGTTGGATTGCTAACCAGACTGTTGTTTGCTCCATCCAGCTTTCGCTCAAGTATGGGAAACAAACTGGTGCGCTTGTGCCTCCGCTCACGGGCGTCCCATGGGTGGTGGTAGATGGCAAGCCACGCGTAAGCGACACCCACTCTTCCCACGAGTTTTAGATCCAGTTCTATTTATGATGCATGTCTGAATTTCACCATGTATGCACACATGCCACTTCTTGAATTATGACGAGCTCGTTTGTTTCAGGACGACGGGGACTTCGTATCTTACATCTGCAAGGCGTACAAGGGACGTCCCCCCAAGATTTGCGGGGAGCCGGACCGTCGTCACTATCCGACCGTGGTGGAGGCAGGCAACGGTGTCAGCTACAACTCCGGCGGTTTCAAGCTCGACGACGGCGTTCAGGACAAGATTGAGGTGGCGCAGGCCGATGACAACTGATAAATAATGTTTGCCTTTCGGGGCTTTTATACCGTCGATATATACGTGAACATAGGGCAGCTTCACTGTTCCGTTCAGGTTAATTATGGAGATGTGCATCACCCGATAATAAAGTGAGTTATGGTGATGTAAATTTCTGTTCAAGTTAATATGGAGATCATTGTTGGCAGTTTTATCTTTCTGTTCAAGTTAATTAATATGCACAGACAGTGGTGGACATACGATCTTACCAGTGGGGGCGGCGTGGTTTACATATACAATACATATACAACATAACTTCTGTGTTAAAAAAAAACATAACCTCCATACATCACTACAAATTTTCTGAAAGTGGCAGTATAATTATTTTTTTGAAAAAACGGGAACGCCGTCAGAAGTAACACTATAGTTAAGTCTAGACTTCATCATAATCCGAATAAGTAGTTCGAAAGTAGCAACAATTTATTAGGTTATCACGGCTAGAATTGATCAAGTCGAGTTGAGTCAGCTCGGTTCAACAAGTTTTTTTTTAAAGGAGGAATACCATGCATGCGGCCCCTTTATTAACAAAATAACCAAATCGTCCGCGGTTCAATACCAGCTGAAACAAAGGTATGAAATAGTTCGAAAGAAATAAAAAGATGCCACAACCGGTAAAGATAGGACTAGATGCCTAACCACCTATCCTACTGCTGGACCGCCATCTAAACCAGTTGTAGATAGCTTGGCTCGACTCTTTATGTTAACGAGCTCAATTTCATACTCGGCTCAACTCGTGTAACCCTCGAGCTAGCTCGTGTAACTCGTTATAAACGTAAAGAAAAAATATATGTATTATGTATACAATTAATCTACAAAAATATATTTCTACATAGATAGTTTTATTTTCACAAATCACAACAATTGACAATTTACACTAAAGGGACACTTGGTGCACTTCACAAATGATAACAATCAGCAACAATATTGGTACTTATCTCACGTCCGTTCTGATTAACGAGCTTAATGAGCAAAATGAGTAACTCATAGCTCGTCTCGTTAAACTTATTCTGTTAACGAGCTTAGATTAAAACTCGACTCGGCTCGTTAGTCACCGAGTTCAAGTCGTCTCGAGCCGAGTAACAAGCTGCTTGTTTACCTCATGAGTTTTGAATTTAAATTCCAGCCCTATAGATGTTTTTTTTAGAACACCTCCAACTAGTTTAGGCTCCACCACCAGCCGTGCTACCGTAGAATTCTCTTGCAATTTTCATCTTAGAATGGTTTAGTAATTAATGTATTACTAAACGCTCTTATATTATGGGATGGAGGGAGTAATTGCAAGCCACCACCTTTGAGGTTTTGTATTTTGCTACCTTCTAGAAACGGCACTACTAGCAATCCTCAAGCGGTCATTTGCCTACTCGTTTACGCGATCTAGTTCTGAAAGGAAATGCATCGCACGGAGTTCTTGTCAAGTGGCAAACTCTTCCAAAAGAAACAAGGTTCATTAGATTGTGAAGAACTGCATCTAGAACACCCTTTCTAGTTTTACATGGACTGATGGACACACACAGCTGAGGAGCTAGGCATGGAGTAATTGTAGTTTGACCTTTAAACCACCTCGCTGCACACATTGCCACCAGCCTCACGGTATTTGCCAATATAAACCCCCGCATTGCCAGGCTCCTCCGCTCATCCAAGGTTCGGAGCTCCCGACGGGGACCTTCGGCTCTGCACCCTCTTCCCATTGATCAAACGGAGGAGCGAAAACAATGGCCGCCCGCCTGCACCATTTCCTCCTCCTCGCCGCGCTCCTCCTGCCGATCGGCGGCGCGTCCTCAGCGGGCGACGTCGCCGCGGCGGGAAACGGGAAGGTGCGCATGGAGCTCTACTACGAGTCGCTGTGCCCCGACTCGGTGCAGTTCATGGTGGACAGCCTCGCCAGTGTCTTCAAGGACGGACTCCTCGACGCCGCGGACCTCACCCTGGTTCCCTACGGCAACGCCAAGGTCGGCGCGCACGGCGCCATCCAATGTCAGGTGCGCCATCGCCGCGCCCCCTATCCATTCCTCTGCTTCTCCCTTCGGCTATTGTAGCAGTAGATGTTTTTCGGTTTTGGGTTTCTGACTCTGAGCTGTGAATAAGCACCGTCTGATTACTGACTGTTTGGCGGTGCATGGTGCTGATCTTCATACTAACGTTGGGATATTGGCTTGTCGCAGCATGGCCCCGAAGAATGCCTTCTCAACACCGTGGAGGCTTGCGCCATCGACGCCTGGCCGGCTGTGGTAATTCAATCGCGTCACAGCTTCACGCCCGGATATGGTACTGATATGATAGGTAGCTGTTGTTGGTTACAGACTGTGCATTTCGGTTTCATCAACTGCGTGGAGGAGCTGGTGACGAAGTTCAAGTACCAGGAGTGGCAGTCGTGCCTCCAGAAACAGGGGCTTGACCCCAAGCCTGTCATGGAGTGCTACAAGAGTGAGCACGGCCACAAGGTCCGTTCCTATATGCCGCTGCGTAGTGGTACCAATCGCACACAGTACGTACATTTTATAGCTAGACTAGATTGCTGACCATGGTGTTGGCATTTTGTTTGCTCCCTTCAGCTTTCACTCAAGTACGGGAGGCAGACAGATGCGCTCGTGCCTCGGCACACGTCCGTTCCATGGGTGGTGGTTGATGGCAAGCCGCTGTATGACGTAAGCAACCACCACTCTTCTCAAGTTTTTAATCCTGGTTATGATGCCTGAACTATGATGAGATCGTTCGTTTCAGGACTTCGGGGACTTCGTAGCCTACATCTGCAAGGCGTACAAGGGGAATCCTCCCAAAATTTGCCAAAAGCCGGGCCGTCATTATGCACAGGTGGTGGTGTCAGGCAACGGCGTCAGTGACAACTCCGGCGATATCGAGCTCGATGAAGGCGTCGACGGCAAGATTAAGATGGGGCGGGCTGATAACAACTGATGAATTATGTTTCCTTTCAGGCCCCACTCATATCGATATACGTGAACATATGACAGGTTCATCCTTCTGTCCGGGTTAAGTATATAGATGTATTTCACCCGATAATAAAGTGAGCTATGTAATGCTGGTACCTGACCTGTTTCGTTGAGGGGAAAGCCATTTGACGTACTTTGCAAAAATTACGCTCGACTGTGGGGATCTTACAGACACTTTCCAACTCACTTTGCTACAGCTACGAGCAGATTTTACGGACGATGCGCTACGGACTGACGTGGGATTAAAGGAATGGGAAATCATGATGGCCAGCCCCACCATGCAAATCAGGGGGCGAGGGATTGGTTAGGACTTAGGAGAGACAGTCCGTAGGCTGCAGCCCGTAACTTGTCCGTAGGTTTAGAATTTTCGCACTAAACCTCCACCCCTGAATTTTAGAGCGTAGGCCCACGACACCCTCCTATTTTCATTGAGCTACTGCCACGACACCTTGTACGTTGTAATATGTAACAAGCAACACGTAACTCTGGCAAGTCGACACTTTATTATCATCATAACTTTTTCCAATGTTATTAAAATCTCCGAAAAAATAAAGTTGGATGGATTACCATAGCAAGCAAAAAAAAGACTTAATATCAAGGGAAACGTTTGTGCGCGGCGCGCCGACCGAACTTTGCACTGGACACATGTCCACTCACGGACACTGCAGCGACTCAAGTCGCGACACGTGGGGCGACGGGGGACCCACGTACGTTATCTCTTTCCCCCTCTCGCGCAGGTGTCGGCGAAGGGCGTGAGGCGGAGCTCGCCGCTGTCGGCCTCCTTCCCGCGCGTCGGCTCCTCGAAGGCCTCGGCCATGGCCGTGAGCGGCTGCTCCATTCTCTGTAGCGCAGCCAGCACGACTGCCGTCGCGTCGCACATCTGATCCTCATCCCTATGCCTCACCATCTTCTTCCCCGCACCTCTGTCTCGCCAACCCCCGAGCCAACGTCCCTCTTCCCCTCGATTCACTCTCTTAGTTGCATCTGCTACTGCTCCCATGATGACCGGAGCTACAACGGGCATGGCTGGCGAGCTGCGTCCATGGCTGGTGACGCACAACACTGTTTTTGCTGCAACCGGCTATGAGGAAGCTGCGACCGGCTCGAGGTAGAACTACAACCAGCAACTCCTTTTGCTATGGCGGACGCATTTTTTTGCTGGATCAAGAGAAGTGAGTGTGGTGACAGGCGTTCAGCGAAGGTGCGACCATCATCGCAAAATGCTACATCGCTTTTTTGTTGTTGTTCCAACCAAAGAGCGGATTGGCTATGACCGACGTGCGGAGGAGCTGCAACCAGGAGTTCGAAATGCTACAACCGGCGTCCTAAAAGGCTACATCCAGTATCTTAAAAAGTTTCAACACCAGACATGGAAGCTGGGCGGCCATGGCACAACCGCAAAAAAGCTACAACTGACAGATGAAAATGCTACACCTGGCACCCGAAAAAGCTTCAACGGCTTCATGAGGCTATGGTGCTTTACAACTTAGAAGCGACCGACAACGGCGAGGACGGCATTTTTGCTGCAACTGCCTCGATTTTTTGCTACTATCGCCGGCGTGTTTTGCTATGTCCATTCATGGGGCCATGGTGCTTCAAGCATGGCGGCGAATCACGAAACAAGATGTTGGTGGTGGGTTGTCGCGAATCCCGGCGACGAGATCTAGCATGTAGCAAGGAGGGGAGGCGTGGTGCTACGACCGGGAGGGGTGGGCGTAGTAGAACAGCGCAACGTTCGCCCTAGCGAGCTGCACGAGGTGCGGGGGTGTTGTGCGAGATGCGAGAGGGAGGAGATCAGTGGCCACCGGGAGGGAGGAGGGAATGGAGATGCTGCAAGTGAGGTGGACAGGGAACATAGGAGATGCGGGGATGAAGATGAGAAAGACGACGACCTGCCCCTGGAGATCCAACGGTGGATGTTGTTGAGATTGTGTGGCTACAGGCTGACCGACCCAAATTTGGGCGCGCCGGCACCTAGCGGTCGCCTTATATCGAAGCTGTATCTAGCAAGTTTGAGCGCCAAATTGTGTACTTCCCTCGGACAATAACTGAAAGTGACATCATTGATTTTTAAACTTATTTTCTTGAACCATGCATGAGGACTGCATGTGTATTCATAGATACAAGAAGAGTTCACAACCGAACGCAAGTCCCTTCCAACAACCAAGAACAACGGAACGAAAACTATAATAGGGTAACTTAATGAAAATCCAAAGAGACTAAACTACATTTGGAGGGAGTTTGATCTTGAAGTTGCTCGCCGTCATCCATCACTTAGTCTCGTCCTTGATTTGGTCCAAAACGTGCCGAATTGGAGTCTTAATTTTGTTGAAGACCCTTCTCGAGCTTTCTTTCGAGATCGACCAAATGACTGAGATAACCAGGGAACTAGACGTTATATTTTGATCTCTCTGCAGCCGCTGCCCCATCCTTTTCCGACCGGTGTGTGAAAAGCTCTCTCAAGGATGGGTAGGAGTGCGAACCAACCTGTGGCTGGATGGTTAGGTGGACAGTGGTATCCCTAGCCCACCAGGGTTCAGGTCCTGGTGCTCGCATTTATCCTGGATTTATTTCACGACTTCCGATGATGCACATTCAGTGGGAGGAGATGTTCTCGTCGACTACGAGGCGCCTACTGTGACTTCATAAAATCTCAAGATGATATGACGGCTCAGTCTCTCGGAAGTGCTCATTGGGGTAGGGCGTGCATGTGTGCATTCATAGGGGGTGGGCGCATGCGCATATATATGAGCGCTTGCGTCTGTACTGTGTTAAAAAAGGGATGGGCAGCAGTCCTATAGTTTGCCCCAAGAAAGAATATGATTGCAAATGATGTTGGATATGGCACACTTCATGAAGAGGTGATTGACACTTTCCTAGGTTAAACCATAAAGGTTCCAGTGCAAATTATGTTACAGATTATGTGTAGCCAGGCGCCCGCCAGTCCATATGCAAGCCTTGGCTATCAACCAGGTGAAAATTTTGCGAAGGGGAGCTCATGTTTTCCAACCTGGTTGCGCAACAGACCACAAAATACTCATGGCACAAAACACCTTGTATGCAGATTTGATGGTGAAACAACCTGAGGGGTCCCAGGACTATGTCCATTCATCTCTTCTTGCTGGATCAAGAGTGAAACTGTTGATGATTTCTCATAAGATGAACACCTACAAAAAATGTGTATAGATATTAACCTTTTTATGTCTCAAATCCATCTTTCGTCAGTCATGCCTTCAGCAACTATCCACGTTTCTTTGGTGACAAATCTTCAACACAATACATTTGTGGCAACATGGAACATGTGCATCTCTTTCTCACCCATAGAATTTGCAAGGTTGCTCCATCCTCTTCCATTGGAATCCCTAAGGCTCCTAGCCCATTTCATGTTCATCACATAACTCACAACATTCAAATCAATGAGGCCCAAGCCCCCTTCCTGCTTTGGCCGGCACACCATCTTCCAGTTGACCAAACAGTGCCCGCCTTGGACAACATATGTACCCTTCTAACAGAAAGCTCTCCTGATTTTGTTGATTGATTTGAAGACCTAAGGAGGGGGGAGGGGTCAAGAGATAGGAGATGGAAGATATGAATTGTCGATAAAACATATTGTATAAGGACTAAACGACCATTCTGAAACAAGAATCCGGTCCTCCATAATGGGAGCATCCCTCTGTTTTTTCAATTAAGCACTGAAGATCCTCTTTCCAAATCTTCTTTGTTTAGAGAGGCAGCCCAAGATATTTTATAGGAAGATGTCTAACCCGACAACCAATCAACTCGCGTAAGTCCTTGAACAGATCTTCGTTGCAAAGAGTTGGGGATATGTAACTCTTGCCCATGTTACAGTGGAGGCAGAGTTCCTCCACAAGGCAAACATGTGTCTGGCCATGATGTGCTCTTGAGGCTAGACCTTGAGGAATAGTACGACACCGTCAACATAAATTGAGACCCTTTGTGGTATAGAGTGCTCACCGATAAAGGCTTCAAGGAGGTTGCACATTTGTACTTTGGCGAACAGGGAGGAGAGCACATCCATGATCAGAATAGAAAGAACATAGGATAATCCCCTTGTCGCAAACCTCTACTTTGCTAAATCGTTGAACCGGGTGTGCCATTGAGCAAGATCTGGGCGGATGCAGTTGAAAGCAGCATAGCAACCCATATCCCCCGTCTATGTCCGAATCCTTTATTTTTCAACACCTTGAGTAAAATATGCAATGCGAGGGAATTGAATGCTTTGGCTATGCCTAGTTTGAGTAAAATGCTATTGCATCTATTTTCCTTAAGTAGCTTAGCTGAGTTCCGGACAAGCTTGAAGTTTCATCAAGAGATCGACCCCTAAGAAAAGCCCCCTGATTTCCCCCCAATAAGAATTGGTAAAAACCATGGCAAGCCTTCTAGCAATAACTTTGGAAAACATTTTGGCCAGATTGTGTACATGGCTTCTAGGTCTGAAACCATTAGTTCGCATGCCCCATGTTTCTTAGGAAGTAATACCATATGCACCTCATTTATGTTTTTAGACGCCCATCCATCTAACTGTTAGAAATTGTTGAAGTCCTCTAGTAGATACGCCTTGATAAATTCCATCATTGTTTGTAAAAGTCAATCATGTACCGTCTAGGCCCGGTGCTTTATCTTTGGGCATATTGTTAATTGCCTCCTAGAATTATTTTTCCATGAGGGGGATCTCCAAATGCGCCAGATAAAGCGTGGGAGTGTCAAGGAACACACGATCAATAGTGTGCTGGTGAACGACCGGAACTCCCAACCCATTTCAGAAGTATTCAAAAAGCATGTGTTAAATTTCCTCATGTGTGGTGTGATACTTGTAAACTGCGTTGGGATTTTCCCCAAAGAGGAGGGGATGATGCAGCAAAGCGTATGTAAGTATTTCCCTCGGTAAGAACCAAGGTTATCGAACCAATAGGAGAACCACGCAAATTCCCGTCTTTAGCGCCTACACACAAAAGAGCAAACACTTGCACCCAACGCGGGCAAGAGGGTTGTCAATCCCCTTAAACTCGTTACTTGCAAGCGATAAGTAGTGATAGATAGATAATTTGATAAATATAAATAGTAAATAAAAAGAAAGTAAATAATGGCAGCAAGGTATTTAGATTTTTTGTAATTATATTTGTGAGGAGACCCGGGGGCCATAGTGTTCGCTAGAGGCTTCTCTCTCGAAGAAGGCATACGGTGGGTGAACAAATTACTGTTGGGCAATTGATAGAAAAGCGCATAGTTATGCAATATTTATTCACGGCAATGATCATGTATATAGGCATCACGTCCATAAACAACTAGACCAACTCCTGCCTGCATCTACTACTATTAGTCCACCCATCGACCGCTATCCAACATGCATCTAGAGTATTAAGTAAAAACGGAGTAATGCTTGGAGGATGATGACATGATGTAGACAAAGTAAATCCAATCAATATGAATAAACCCCATCATTTTACCCTTAGTGGCAGCAATACAAATACATGTCATGTCCCTCTCTGTCACTGGGATTGAGTACCGCAAAATTGAACCCACTATAACACACCACTCCCACTTGAAGATAAATGAATCTAGTTAGCCTAACCAAACCGATAGATCGAAGAGCATTACGATGCTATAACAATCATGCAAATAAAATACTAGGAAGTATTCAATATATTTTCATGAATAATCTGAATATAAACCCACAATTCATCGGATCCCAACAAACACACCGCAAAGATTGATTACATAAGATAGATCACCACGGGAATCGCGATGATCTTGGCAATGAAGAACATAGAGAGAGAGATATCCATCTAGGTACTAACTACGGACCCGTAGGTCTGCTGTGAACTACTCATGCATTAGCATGGGAGCAACAAGGTTGATGTAGAGGCCCTCTTTGATCGATCCCCCCTCCGACAGGGCACCGGAACAGGGGTCCATATGGGCACACAACGGTACAAAGACTTATGGCAGTGAAAAAAAAGTGTTTCGGGAGGTGCTCTAGGGTTTTTGCGATTAATGTGAATTTATAGGCCGGAGATCATGACCAGAGGGCCGGGGAGGTGGCCCCAAGCCATCAGGGCGTGGCCACCCCCTGGGTGCGCCCTATTGACTTGGGGGAACCTCGTGTGCACTCCGGTCTTCCTCCAAAGCTTCCAGGTCTTATTTGGTCCAGAAAAAATCATCAAAAAGTTTCAGGGTATTTGGAATTTGTTTGGTACAGTATTCCTGAAAAAGCCAAAAACACGTAGAAAACAACATCTGGCACTTGGCACTGGGTTAATAGGTTAGTGCTCAAAAATAATATAAAACAACAAGTAATTGCCTAAAAAGTATCCTAGAATGATTATATAGTAGCATGAAACAATAAAAAAATATAGATATGTTGGAGACGTATCAGCATCCCCAAGCTTAATTCATGCTCGTCCTCGAGTAGGTAAATGATAAAAACAGACTTTGTTGTGACATGCTACCCAACATGTAATCTTTTCAGGTATGATCATTGAGAAAAGATGAATCAATAAACATTAACATAGTAATATCCATAAGCATAAATAACACAATCATCAACTTTCAAAATATACGATGCTTAAAGAATGTTTACCCCCCCCATTCATTTTAGCATATTAGCATGGCATGGCTCCGTCTTCACCACATAAATACAAATGTCAAGTGATAACCCACAAGTATAGGGGATCACAACAGTTTTCGAGGGTAGAGTATTCAACCCAAATTTATAGATTCGAGTATTAGCAGCTGAGTTGTCAATTCAACCACACCTGGAGATTAAATATCTGCAGCAGAGTGATCAGTAGCACAATAGTATGATAGTTTTGATAGCAGTAGTAGCAGTAACAGTAACAGTAGCAGTGATAGCAATAGTTTTGTAGCGGTTGGAACGGTAGCTGTAGCAATAGTAACTTAGCAAGAACAATATGTGGAAAACTCGTAGGCACTGGATCGATGAACTCGTTGGATAATATTCATCATATAAAAATCATAACCTAGGGCGACACAGAACTAGCTCCAGTTCATAAATGTAATGTAGGCATGTATTCCGTAAATAGTCATACATGCTTATGGAAAAGAACTTGCATGACATATTTTGTCCTACCCTCCCGTGGCAGCGGGGTCCATAAGGAAACTAAGGGATATTAAGGCCTACTTTTAATAGAGAACCAGAACAAAGCATTAACACATAGTGAATACATGAACTCCTAAAACTACGGTCATTACCGGAAAGTATCCCGACTATTGTCACTCCGGGGTTTACGGTTCATAACACGTAATAGGTGCGTATGACTAGCAAGACCGGATCAAGAACATAGATATAATGGTGATAACATAAATGGTTCAGATCTGAAATCATGGCACTCGGGCCCTAGTGACAAGCATTAAGCATGGCAAAGTCATGGCAACATCAATCTCAGAACATAGTGGATACTAGGGATCAAGCCCTAACAAAACTAACTCGATTATATGATGAATCTCATCCAACTCCTCATTGACCAACAAGCCTACGAAAGAATTACTCACTCCCGGTGGGGAGCATCATGGAATTGGCGATGGAGAAGGGTTGATGATGACGAAGACCGAAGATTCCCCTCTCCGGAGCCCCAAACGGGCTCCAGATCTGGCCTCCCGATGAAGAACAGGAGGTGGCGGCGGCTCCGTATCGTAAAACGCGATGAAACTTTCTCTCTTATTTTTTCTCTCCAAAAATAGGATTTTATAGCACTGGAATTAGGGTCAGTGGGGCCCCGAGGTGGGCTCAACCCACCAAGGCGCGCACCTGGAGGGGGTGGCGCGCCCTGGTGTATCGTGCCCAATCAGGGCACCCCCTCCGGTGGTTCTTGGCTCCATTAATTTTTATTTATTGTAAAATAAATCTCCAAAAAGTTTTGTCCAGTTCCGAGAACTTTTATTTCTGGACAAAAAACAACACCATGGTAGTTCTGCTGAAAACAGCATCAGTCCGGGTTAGTTTCATTCAAATCATGCAAATTAGAGTCCAAAACAAGAGCAAAAGCGTGAGGAAAAGTAGATACGACGGAGACGTATCAACTCCCCAAGCTTAACCCATTGCTTGTCCTCAAGCAATTCAGTTGACAAACTGAAAGTGATAAAGAAAAACTTTTACGAACTCTTTTGTTCTTGTTTACATATATATGCTTAAGTAGCACCCAGGTTTTCAGCAAAGATTATGACTAACCATGTCAGCAATAACTCTTAAAAATTATATTAACTCATATCAATGACATAAGCAACTAGCGAGCAATAATAAAATATCTCAAGCGCCAACACTTTGTCAAAACAATCATGATATAATATGATAATAGTGGTATCTCGCTAGCCCTTTCTGAGACCGCAAAACATAAATGCAGAGCCCCTCCAAAGTTCAAGTAGCGACTAAACATTGTAATTCATGGTAGAGAAGATCCAGTCATGCTGCACCCAACATTAACTATACACAATGCATGAGGATGACAATAGTGCTCTCAGATCTGACGCTTATTTGAGAAGGTGATGACTCAACATAAAAGTAAATAGATAGTCCCTTCGCGGAGGGAAGCAGGGATTTGCAGAGGTGCCAGAGCTTAAAGCTTAAATCAGTGATAAATATAATTTTGGGAGGTACACCCTTCCTGTCAATGTTCCGACCAAGAGTTATCAATATCTTCCATGCTAAACACATTAGCGGCGGTTCCCAAGCGGTAAAAGTAAAGGTTTACTCCCCCTCCACCAACAATGACACTCCACGGCTAGCCGAATCCACGGGTACCGTTCATACCAACAACTTTCCTGGGGGAGCTTTGTTTAATTATTTGTAATTTTTTTGATTTCGGGACTGGGAATCCCTATTACCGCCCCTCTCGTGCAAGGACGAGTGAATAAACACTCATCATGAGAATAACCCGCTTAACATGGAAGATATTGACCGCCCCCTGTCGCTCCATGAGCGGTCCAGGCACACAAAATAGATGTTCATTTGAAATTTTAGAGGTGGCACATGCAAATTTACTTGGAACGGTAGGGTAATACCGCATATAGGTAGATATAGTGGACTCATCTGGAATAACTTTGGTTTAAGGATTTCAATGCACAAGCAGTATTCCCGCTTAGTACAGGCGAAGGCTAGCAAATAGATTGAGAAGCGGCCAGCTAGAGAGCGAAAACGGTCATGAACATGCATTATGAATAATAAACACTGACTACTAGCATGAGTAGGATATGGACACCATGAACATAATTATCATGAAGGCTATGTTGGTTTTGATTCAACTACATGCGTGAACTTGTGCCAAGTCAAGCCACTTGAAACATTCAGAGGAGGATACCATATCATCATACCACATCACAATCATTTTAATGCATGTTGACATCCAAGATAAATCATTATCCACTCCTAGCTACATAAGCATGGCATGAGCAACTATAATCTCTAATTGTCATTGCAAACATGTTTGATCATAATATGCTAAATCATGGATACTAGGTTAAACATATTTACAAAAACAAAAACAAGTTGAGTTCATACCCGCTTCTCTCTGCCACAGTCACTTCATCAAATATCATCATTATTGCCTTTCACTTGCACGACCGAATGACATGAAAATAATAATAGTGCAAGAATGCCGTGGACTAAGCTGGGATCTGCAAACATTTTATTCAAGAGGAGAAGACAATGTAACATGGGCTCTTTGTTAGATTAACAATAATGCATATGAGAGCCACTCAACAATTTCATTGTGGTCTTCTCCTTGGTACGACTCAAATAAAAGGAAAAGAATTTCAGAGAACACACTAAAATATTTTTGGAGTTTTTGTTTTTTCTTGAAGAAAGCAAATTAAAGAGGGAAAAACAAAAACGAGAAAACTATTTACACGGGAAAGCTCCCAACAAGTAAAAGAAGAAGCTAGAAATCTTTTTGGGTTTTCTTTTGATACTACAATTAAATTAAACTAGAAAGAAAAGCCAAAAAGAAGTAGGAAATATTTTTGGATTTTCTCAAAGGTTTTCAAACACGCAAGAAGAAAGCGAGAAAATAAATCTAGCATGGGTAATACAATGAAAAAGTATGAACACCGACAACTGGAATGAAAAGTGTAAACATGAATATAATGTCGGTGGAAATACGTACTCCCCCAAGATTAGGCTTTTGGCCTAGCTTGGTAATCACCATCCATAATAACCATCCGGTCCTAAGTCGAAGTGCGGTGGAGACGACACCTGAGCGTCCCACTTTTGGGGCTCCTCCTCTGCAGCTGCTAGGTTGTTCCGGTAGGTGTAATGTCCTCTGGCATGATCTTGTATCTATTCCTGGCAGTAGAATCAAACAGAGCAAGTGTAGGTAACGGGATAACATCACGGGTTTCGACGCTGAATACTAAGTTATAGCGAATGTTATGAAAAGAATCAGCTGCATCAATAAATTGGCGATCCTGCAATGCCTTGTGATCTAGATAAACTTGGGACAAGGGATAATCATGTGGGCGAATCTGAACATTAAAGTGTCTCGCTAAGCGAGTAGCATAAATACCACCATGTATCTTTCCCTTAGTTCTGTTAAGGTGTAAGCGACGTGCAATGATGGCCCCCATACTAAAGGTGTGATCATTGTGCAGTGCTCGGCGTAAAATGGCGAAGTCGGGGGCACTGAGTGCACCAACCGTCTCCCTAGCGGTTAAACACTTTGCGATGAACAAAGCAAAGTAATGCACAGAAGGAAACTGCAAACTGGTAGCAGTGGCATTTGACACGCCTCTATCCTCACCCACTGTTAAAGTGAGGAGAAAGTCCTCAAACTCCGCGAGTCTAGGCTCTCTAAATTCCCCATCAGAAGGGATCAAGCATATGTCACAAAAGTCAGTGAGCGGTATCTTGTGAGTTTCAGCATATAACTTAAACTACACCTTAGGAGGATTATTCCTACTCAGAAAATGAAAACTTTGCACAAAGGAATTTGTAAGGATGTGGTGCTGGTCACACTTAGCTGCGAGAAAATCGGTTAGCCCGACATTTGCAATGAATTGGGCAAACTATTGATGGAACCCGGCCTCCTCCATGAAGGCATCATGCGGCCATTCGCACGGCCGCACCTTCGCCGTTCTCGGAGTGTGGAGGTCATTGTCCGATGATTCCCCAATGACTCCTTTATCATTTTTCTTGGAGGAAAACTTCCTAAAGAAATCCATCTTATTCCTATAATTAAAATTCTGAAAATTTTAGTCTACAAAAATTTTGTCAACAAAACTTCCTAAGATCGATAGGAACAACTCCTAAGGATGCATAGAGGCCATATTGAGCATTCAAACTACTTAGAACTCTAAGAATTCAACATGCAAGCCCATCTACAACAGCACTAAGAGTAGCTAATTATTCTAAAAATAACCCACTAAATAAAAAACTAATTGGAGCAATGGAGGAGTCACATACCTAGTAGCAATCCCCCAAAACAGTTTCAGAAACGGAGCTTCGAGCAAAGAGATCGAAATCCGCGGGTTTGAGAGCAAGAACACGGGAGTGAGAGCTATGGTGATTTTTTTTCTGGAGGTAGGAGATGACATGGGATAAAGAAGTAAGTGAGGGGGCCCACGTGGGGACCACAACCCACCAGGGTGCGCTTGGGGTTACTGGTGTGCCCTGGTGTCTTGTGGGCACCAGGTGCACCCCCTCTGATGTTATTTGCACCCGAAATTCAAAAATATTCAGAAAAAAATCATATCAAATTTTCAAAACATTCTGAGAAATTTTATTTTTGGGTCATTTTTTATTGCACGGAGAAAACAGAAAACATGATAAATATGGCATTTTATTTTATTTGACTAAGAAAAATAGAAATCAAAAGGTGGGTACAGAAAGTTGTGCTTACTAGATTCATCAACTTCATACCTCTCAAAAATGATTCATTAATAAGGTTGATCAAGTCTTATTAACAATCACTTTCGATTAGCATGAAACCGAAGAACTTTTGTAAAACACTAAGTTACCTCAATGGGGATATGCATATCCCCAACAATAAGTATATCATATTTCTTTTTCGCAGTAGGTAGAGATAATTGAAAACTTCCAATAGTGAGTGTCGGAGATTCTTCAATAACATTTATACCATTCACTTGGAATTGTTTCTTCGGAAAGTGCACCGTATGCTCATTACCATTGATAGGAAAAGTGCTGCTTTTGTTGCAATCAATAACAGCCCCTGCAGTATTCAAAAGGGGTCTACCAAGGATAATCGACATGTTGTCGTCCTCGGGCATCTCAAGAATAACAAAGTCCATTAAGATAGTAACATTTGCAACAACAACGGGCACATCCTTAAGATATCAGATATGTATGGCAATTGATTTGTCAGCCATTTGCCATGATATTTCAGTAGGTGTGAGTTTATTCAAATCAAGTCTTTCATATAAGGAGAAAGGCATAACACTAACACCAGCTCCTAAATCACACAAAGCAGTTTTGACATAATTTCTTTTTAATGGAACAGGGTATAGTTGGTATTCCTGGATCTCCAAGTTTTTTAGGTACTCCATCCTTAAAAGAATGATGAGCAAGCATGGTGGAGATTTCAGCTTCAGGTATCTTTCTTTTATTAGTGATGATGTCTTTCATGTATTTTGCATAAGGGGACATCTTTAAGATATCAGTTAAGCGGGTACGCAAAAAGACTGGCCTAATCATTTCAGCAAAGCGTTCAAATTCTTCATCATCCTTTTTCTTAGATGGTTTAGGTGGAAAGGGCATGGGTTTCTGAACCCATGGCTCTCTTTCTTTACCATGTTTCCTAGCCACAAAGTCTCTTTTATCACATCGTTTATTTTTAGGTTGTGGGTTATCAAGATCAACATCAGGCTCTATTTCAACATCATTATCTGGTTCTTTATCATTGTTCGGTTGAGTATCCTCATGAAAATCGTCATTATCATTTTCATTATCACTAGGTAAATGTTCATTACCAGACCGAGTTTCAGCATCGGAATAGAGACATCATTATCTTTAGGGAGTTTTGTATCTCAGGTTCACTAGAGGTATGCAAAGTCCTATCATTTTTCTTTTTCTTTTTTCTTTTTAGAAGGAAGGTGCATCAGTATTAATTCTCTAAGAGTCTTGTTCAATTATTTTAGGATGACCTTCAGGATAAAGAGGTTCTTGGGTCATTCTACCTCCTCTAGTTACCACTCTAGCAGCAAAATCATTCATATTATTATTCATTTCATCAAGCAATTCTTTTTGAGATTTAGCAACTTGTTCTAACTGGGTTTGAACCATAGAGGCATGTTTTCCTACACCTCTAACATCATTACTGATTCTAAATAACAAGTCACTCAAGCGAGCAATCATATCAGAATTATATTTCAATTGTTTCAGAACATTTGCATTGAAGTGATCTTGTTTCATAATATAGTTAACAAACTCGTATAAGCATTGACTATGATGTTTATTGTAAGGGATATCACTTTCATCAAACTTTAATAAAGAATTTACCTCTACCACTTGTGGAGGTGGTGCGTTGATACGTCTCCAACGTATCTATAATTTTTGCTTGTTCCATGCTATTATATTATCATTCTTGGATATTTTAAAATCATTTTATAGCAACTTTATATCATTTTTTGGGACTAACCTATTGACATAGTGCCAAACTGCCAGTTGCTGTTTTTTACTTCGCAGAATATCAATACCAAACGGAGTCCAATCGCGACGAAACTTTTTGGAGATTTTTTCTGGACCAGAAGACACCCAGTGGGCCAAAGAAGAGCCAGGAAGGTGGGCTGTGGGGAGCACAACCCACCAGGGCGCGCCAGGGGGCCCCCGGAGCGCCCTGATGGGTTGTGCTCTCCACGGGGGTCCCTCCGCACCGCCTCTGATGCCTATAAATTCCCAAATACTCCAAAAACCATAGGAGAGTCGACAAAACACAATTCCAGCCACTGCAAGTTCCAGAACCTCGAGATCCAATCTAAACACCATCATGGAGGGGTTCATCTTCCTCATAGGTGCCTCTCCGATGATGCGTGAGTAGTCCACCATAGACCTACGGGTCCGTAGGCAGTAGCTAGATGGCTTCCTCTCTCTCTTGTGATTCTCAATACAATGGTCTCTTGGAGATCTATTTGATGTAAACTTTTGCGGTGTGTTTGTTGGGATCCGATGAATTTTGAGTTCATGATCAGTTTCTATCCATGAATATTATTTGAGTCTTCTTTGATCTCTTATACGCATGATTACTTATAGCCTCGTATTTCTTCTTCGAATCTTTGGTTTAGTTAGGCCGACTAGATCGATTTTTCTTGCCATGGGAAGAGGTGCTTTGTGATGGGTTCGATCTTGCGGTGTCCTTTCCCAGTGACAGAAGGGGCAGCAAGGCACGCATGTATCGTTGCCATTAAGGATAACAAGATGGGGTCTATTCCTACATGAATAGATCTTGTCTACATCATGTCATCGTTCTTATTGCATTATTCCGTTTTTCCATGAACTTAATACACTAGATGCATGTTGGACAACGGTCGATGTGTGGACTAATAGTGGTAGATGCAGGCAGGAGTCGGTCTACTTATCTTGGATGTGATGCCTATATAATGATCATCACCTTGGATATCGTCATGACTATTCAATTTTCTATCAATTACCCAACAGTGATTTGTTCACCTACCGTGCGCTATACTCATGAGAGAAGCCACTAGTGAATCCTACGCCCCCCGGGTCTACTTTTCCAACATATTGCTTTCCGATCTATCTTTTTGCTTCTTTGTTTTCAGATCTACAAAACGAAAAACCCAAAAATATATTGCTGCATATTTTATTTGACTTTTCTATTTTGTGTTCTTGAGAGATCTATCTCTCCTATCCATCACTACCTAATCTATCTTTTTACCATAGAGAGATTGACAACATCTCTTTCGCTTCGGGTTGCAAGTATTTGTTGTTTGTGTGCAGGTGCTGCTTATTCGGTGGTGGTGATCGTCCTATTGGTTCGATAACCTTGGTTTCATAACTGAGGGAAATACTTACCGTCGCTGTGCTGCATCATCCCTTCCTCTTTGGGGACATACCAACGCAGTCTCAAGCCACGTTAAAGGAATTTCTGGCGCCGTTACCGGGGAGGAAGCGGTCTCTTCTACGTGCCTATCATAGGCGCCGAGGAGACACCATCATCATCTACCAGGTTCCTAATCACAAATCTCATCTCCTTGCAATTACATTATTTACCATTTGCCTCTCGTTTTCCTCTCCCCCACTTCACCAATTTGTCGTTTTATTCGCCCTCTTTTTCCTATGCCTTTTTCTCGTCAGATCTCTTGTTTGCTATCTCTGCTTGTGTTGCCATGTGCCCTCTATTTTGCTTGCATCTTCACTTGCTAAAAATCTATTGATATGGATCCTCATCCACTTGCTAATCTTTTCAAAAAGCCAAATTATGATGACCAATTGCTAGTGAGTTGAGTGCACTTGATTATCTCTATGAAGTTTTGTTTGAAAATCATGAATCTGAAAATTTTGATGTAGTGTTGAAAGAAGAAATTTATAAGGTGATTGATGATAGTTCCTTGAATGATGAGCATGATTGCAATGTTGCTAGTATGAATTCTCTAAATATCCATGATGCTAATGATATGCAAAGCCACAAGCTTGGGGATGCTATGTTTGATGAAGATGATATTTCTAGTCCCCCAAGTTTTGATGAGCAAATTTATTCTGATAATTGCATGCCTCCTATTTATTATGATGGTGATGACACGTATGCTATAATGAGTAATGATAACCATGAAACTTATCTTCATGGTTTTTGTGGTTATGTCAATCAAGGGTCTCATGATAGTTATTTTGTTGAGTTTGCTTCCACTACCATGGATGATAAGGAATTTGCTTATGTGGAGAGTAATGAAAATTCTATGCTTGTGCATCATGAAAAGAATGATTTATGTGATAGTTATATTTTTGAATTCCTTCATGATGCTACTGAAATTTATTATGAGGGAGGAACATATGCTTGTAGGAATTGCAATAATATCATGTTTCTTCTCTATGTGTTCAAAGTTTTGACGTTATGCTTGTTTTGCCTTCCTATGCTAGTTGATTCTTGTTCCCATAAATTGTTTGCTCAAAAAATCCCTATGCATAGGAAGTGGGTTAGACTTAAATGTGTTTTTCATGCTATTCATGATGCTCTTTTGCATATTTCAATTACTACTTTTTATGTGAGCATCATTGAAATCATTATGCCTAGCTAGGGGCGTAAAACGATAGCGCTTGTTGGGAGGCAACCCAATGAATAAATTTATTTTCATCTTTTTCTTTCTGTTTTTGAGTGTTGACAAAATTATGCCTCTGTTATGATTATGCTTTTTTGTTTTATTTTGTGTTTGTGCCAAGTAGAGCCTTTAGGATGATTCATGAGATGAGTAGAAGCGATGCTGAATCTGAAACAGAAACTTTGCATCAAGTATTTGAATTTTCGTTTTTTGCTGGAACGTGATCTTGAGCTGAAATTTTACCGCAGTGTTGCTATACAAATTCTTTATGTTATCCTAAGTTTTCAGAATTTTTAGAGTTACAGAAGTATGGTTAAAGTACAGATTACTACATACTGTTCTGTTTAAGACAGATTCTGTTTTCGTTGCATTGTGTGCTTGTTTTGATGAATCTATGGGTTATATTGAAGGGTATGAGCCATGGTAAAGTTAAAATACAGTAGGTATAATGCAATAATAAAATATGAATGGGTTTGCAACAGCACCTAAAGTAGTGATTTGCTTTATTATACTAATGGATCTCACGAAGATTTTGTTGAGTTTTGTGTGATTGAAGTTTTCAAGTTTTGGGTGAGATCACGATGGATGAAGGAATAAGGAGTGATAAGAGCCTAAGCTTGGGGATGCTACCGCACCCCCAAGATATATACAAAGAGTAACAAGCAACTAAGCTTGGGGATGCCCCCGAGTGGCATCCCCTCTTTCTTCTAACAACCATCGGTATTTTACTTGGAGCTATATTTTTATTCGTCACATATCATGAGTTTTGCTTGGAGCGTCTTGTATCTTTGCTTGCTTTGCTTGTTTGTTTTTACTTTGTATCCTTGCTGTACACACCTATTTGGGAGAGCCAAAATTATGCTATGATTTGTTAGAATTGCTCTATGTGCTTCACTTAAACTTTTTGAGCTATAGAATTGCTCTAGTGCTTCACTTATATCTTGTTGAGCACGGTGTGCTTGGAAATTTTTGTAGAAATACTCTCATGCTTCACTTAGATTAATTTGAGAGTTAGTAAATTTTGAAGAAATCCTCTCATGCTTCAGTTATACCTTTTTGAGAGATGAAATCTTTATGCTCATGTTCTTCACTTAGATTTGTTTGAGCTTGTCAAAAAAGCAATGGCAATATATGAAACTAGTCCCAAAGTGATAGATATACAAGGAGGATATAATAAAAACTTCATGAAGATCATTGGACAAATTAAACTTGATTCCTTGTAATAGTTTTGAAACATGATGATAGTAATATGTGAGTCATGTTAGTGAGTAATTATGCTTAGTAGGAATATTGGTGTTAAGGTTTGTGATTCCCTATGCAAGTACGAAAGTCAATAGTTATGCAATGAAATTATATCCTACTTATGGTGCATTATTCGGTGTTAGTTATGCTCAATGCTCGCTTATGTGAATTTTCGTTTCTTGGTTTGGTTGCTTCTCAATCTATTTGCTAGCCTCCATTTGTACTAAGTAGAAATACTACTTGTGCATCCAATATCCTTAAACGAAGTTTTGCCTTATGAGTCCACCATACCTACCTATATGCGGTATTTCCATGCCGTTCCAAGCAAATTTTTTAGTGCCATCTCTAAATTTTAAAAATAATTTTTCTCTTTTGTGTGCTCGTATCGCTCATGAAATGGTGGGGAGTGTCCAATATTTTTCCATGCTAGATGTGTTATTTTCAAGATGAGTGTTTATTCACTTGTCATTGCACGAGAGTGCGGCGGTAATAGGGATGCCCATTCCCGAAATGAAAAAGAAAAAAAATATTTACTTTATGTTGTCAAATAATAAATTCCTTGGAAAGTGTTGGTATGGAAGGCAACCGTGGATACGGCCCGCCATGGAAAGTGAAAGTTTGGTGGAAAAAGGAATAAACTTTATTTTCTGTTTGGGAACCGCCTATGATATATCTAGCATGGAAAGTATTGTGAGCTACTTTGTCATTTTCGTTGACAGGAAAAGCATGCCACCCAAAATAGTTTTCTCTCTCAATTTAAAACCTTGAGGTCTAGAACATCTACAAATCCCTACTTCCCTCTACGAAGGGCCTATCTATTTACTTTATGCAATTTTTGTTTTTTACTTTGAGTCTCCATCTTCTCTTATAAAGCACCAACTAGGGGGCACTATGATCGTACTTGAGCATTGGGTATAGCTAATGTTTGAGTGTGTTTCATGAATGGATCAATGATTGATCATGATGGGCTAGGGATAACTTTCTTTAGTGTTGATATTTTGAAAGACATGGTTGTTTATTGACATGCTTGAGTATTGAAGTCATTATGTTAAAACTAGACTATTGCTTTGAATCATTTACAAGTCCAAATGTCCATGCTATACAAAAGAAAAGAATATGATGAACATGTTAGGCAGCATTCCACATAAAAAATTCTGTTTTTATCATTTACCTACTCGAGGACGAGTAGGAATTAAGCTTGGGGATGCTGATACGTCTCCAACGTATCTATAATTTTTGCTTGTTCCATGCTATTATATTATCATTCTTGGATGTTTTACAATCATTTTATAGCAACTTTATATCATTTTTTGGGACTAACCTATTGACATAGTGCCAAAGTGCCAGTTGCTGTTTTTGCTTGTTTTTTACTTCGCAGAATATCAATACCAAACGGAGTCCAATCGCGACGAAACTTTTTGGAGATTTTTTCTGGACCAGAAGACACCCAGTGGGCCAAAGAAGAGCCAGGAAGGTGGGCTGTAGTGAGCACAACCCACCAGGGCACGCCAGGGGGCCCTCGGCGTGCCCTGATGGGTTGTGCCCTCCACGGGGCCCCTCCGCACCGCCTCTGATGCCTATAAATTTCCAAATACTCCAAAAACCCTAGGAGAGTCGACGAAACACAATTCCAGCCGCCGCAAGTTCCAGAACCTCGAGATCCAATCTAAACACCATCATGGAGGGGTTCATCTTCCTCATAGGTGCCTCTCCGATGATGCATGAGTAGTCCACCATAGACCTACGGGTCCGTAGGCAGTAGCTAGATGGCTTCCTGTCTCTCTTATGATTCTCAATACAATGGTCTCTTGGAGATCTATTTGATGTAAACTTTTGCGGTGTGTTTGTTGGGATCCGATGAATTTTGAGTTCATGATCAGTTTCTATCCATGAATATTATTTGAGTCTTCTTTGATCTCTTATATGCATGATTACTTATAGCCTCGTATTTCTTCTTCGAATCTTTGGTTTAGTTAGGCCGACTAGATCGATTTTTCTTGCCATGGGAAGAGGTGCTTTGTGATGGGTTCGATCTTGCGGTGTCCTTTCCCAGTGACAGAAGGGGCAGCAAGGCACGCATGTATCGTTGTCATTAAGGATAACACGATGGGGGTCTATTCCTACATGAATAGATCTTGTCTACATCATGTCATCATTCTTATTGCATTACTCCGTTTTTCCATGAACTTAATACACTAGATGCATGCTGGACAGCGGTCGATGTGTGGAGTAATAGTGGTAAATGCAGGCAGGAGTCGGTCTACTTATCTTGGACGTGATGCCTATATAATGATCATCGCCTTGGATATCGTCATGACTATTCGATTTTCTATCAATTTCCCAACAGTAATTTGTTCACCCACCGTGCGCTATACTCATGAGAGAAGCCACTAGTGAATCCTACGGCCCCCGGTGTCGGTGTCAAAACCGGCGGATCTTGGGTAGGGGGTCCCGAGCTGCGAGACTAGGATCGATGGTAACAAAGGGACGAAGGAGACGATGTTTACCCAGGTTCGGGCCCTCCTACCCGAGATCCGCCGGTTTTGACACCGACATTGGTTCTTTCATTGAGAGTTTCGCTGTGATCGCCCAAGGAATCGATGGCTCGCGTCTTCATCAATGAAGAGGTCTGTAGCATGGACTCCTTTGTCCCTGGACAGATCTTCGCTTTTGGCAGCATCGTGCTGCACGCTGACCCTACCGGCCGCTTTGGCCGGGTCGGGAGTTTCGCCCCTGATCAAGAAGTCAGATTCGGGAACTTAGAGTTCTCCGTTGACCCTCGGGGCGATCTCTTGCTCACCAGGCTCGCAGTCTCACCTGACACGCCCGAGGACTCCGAGGCCTTAACCTCAGATGCCGTTTTCAACCCCGCTCACGGGGCCAATCCCGGTGACGCTCTGGACTTAAATCTGGAACCGGCTATAGCGCCAGATTGCCGGGCACCAACTCCTGCCGAATACACTTCTCGTGCGGACGCGGTGGAGGTTCACTCCGAACACGCCAGGCAGATCGACCCGATCGAGCTCTCGGTACTCGGCGAAGCTCTAGATCGGATCTTGTTGATGAAAACTACTGATGACCCAATCCCGATCCACACTCAGATCGGTCTTGAGGCGGGTCAAGAGGAATTTTTCGTCCCACCCACCACCCACTTAGTAGCCACTATGGAAGACCTAACCGATATGGTGGACTACTCCTCCGAGGAGGCAGCGGACATGGAGGAAGAGGATCGCGCTCTCACCCCCGTCAACACCGGGCGATGGACCGCCACCTCCACTTATGACGTCTACATAGTGGATACGCCAGCCGGTAACGGCGAGCGCACACCAGCAAACAATGGTGATGACTCAGGTGAGGCGCCGTCAAGACGCCAGAAACCGCATAAGCGATCAAAGACAAAAAAGGGAAGGGAAGCTATTGCCGGCACCGGGGAAAATGATACCCCGGAAGACCTCGGCGATCCCGATATCCCCGAGTTCCGTTGGAGGACCAGGAAAGGCCGGAGGACCAGCGCGACCCCAAAGATCCTAACGACTCCGAGGATTACAACTACCTCCCCCCGAAACCATTGAGGATCATGAACGGTTCAGGCAACAGCTTTTAGCGACTGCCCGAAGCCTAAAGGCAAAAGCGCGGCAACTCAAGGCCGAACAAGACACCCTCAACGATAGATGGACAAGGGTTCTATCAGCCAAGGAAGAACACGGCGCCGGTCTATGGGACCAACCCAAGAGCTACCCCCGCCGGCGGTTGCTGCCACAATTCGACGACAAGCTCCCCAACACGCCGTCCCCCAAGCACACTCCATACGACCAGCCGGACCGCCCTCCCCGAGGATGAGATAGGACGGCTGGCGAGGCCGGTTATAGGCCGGTGATACCCCGCAGATGGGGAAAGGAGCCAATGGAGCCTGACGATAGGTATGACCTGCGACGCGACCTGGATGAGAGAACAGGCCGCACGACATCCATCTACGGATCCAGAGGGTACTCCCCTGGTAGAAGGGACGAGTACCGGCCCTGGCTCGACCGAACCAACAGAGTTCGGGACCAAAACCGGGCCAGAACAGACGTCGACTACCGGCGTGATATAGCTCGGGTCAGAGGCGCTGCCCACCCGCTCTGCTTCACTGACGAGGTGATGCAGCATCAGTTCCCTGAAGGGTTTAAACCCGTGAACATCGAGCAATGCGACGGAACAACTGACCCAGCAGTGTGGATCGAGGATTTCCTCCTACACATTCACATGGCACGAGGAGACGACCTCCATGCCATCAAGTACCTACCCCTCAAACTTAAGGGGCCAGCTCGGCACTGGTTAAACAGTCTCCCCGAAAACTCTATCGGGAGCTGGGAGGACCTCGAGGATGCATTCCGATCTAACTTCCAGGGCACCTATGTACGGCCCCCAGACTCCTCCGACCTAAGCAATGTCATGCAAAAGGCAGGAGAGTCCGCTCGACAATTCTGGAACCGGTTCTTGACCAAGAAAAACCAGATCGTCGATTGCCCAGATGCCGAAGCTATAGCCTCTTTCAGGCACAATATTCGGAACGAGTGGCTGGCTCGCCAGCTCAGTCAGGATAAACCCAGGACCATGTCCGCCCTCACATCACTCATGACCCGCTTTTGCGCGGGCGAGGATAACTGGCTCGCGAGACGAAGCCACAACCCCGAAGACCCTGGCACCTCTGAAGTCCAGGATGGAAGTGGGAAACCACGACATAATAAAAACAAATGCCGGCACAGCACTAGCGACGCCGACGACATGGCTGTTAACGCCGGCTTCCGCAACCCTCGATCAGGGCAAAGGAAGAAGCCTCCTAAAGGCAACCGCGACGGGCCCACCCCGCTGGACAAGATCATGGAGAGGCCTTGCCAGATCCATGGCACTCAAGAAAAGCCCGCCAACCACACCAACCGTAACTGTTGGGTGTTCAAACAGGCCGGCAAACTCGCAACCGAGGAGCAAAGCAAAGGCCCACGTAGCGAGGACGACGAGGAGCCCCGCGGTCCGAGCAATGGAGGTCAGAAGCAATTCCCTCCAGAAGTAAAAACTGTGAACATGATATATGCCACTCATATACCTAAAAAGGAGAGGAAGCACGCCCTTCGGGAGGTCTACGCCGTAGAGCCTGTAGCCCCAAAGTTTAACCCATGGTCAGCCTACCCGATCACTTTTGATCGACGAGATCACCCGACCAGTATCCGTCACGGAGGTTCGGCGGCCCTTGTCCTGGACCCCATTATCGATGGGTATCACCTCACTAAAGTCCTAATGGACGGAGGAAGTAGCCTTAATCTGATCTACTTAGATACGGTGAAAAAGATGGGCATAGATCCGTCAAGGATAAAGTCTAGCAACACTTCCTTTAAAGGAGTCATCCCAGGTGTCGAAGCCTGGTGCACAGGTTCTGTTAGCCTGGAGGCAGTGTTCGGTTCGCCCGACAACTTCCGCAGCGAGGAATTGATCTTCGACATCGTACCTTTCCATAGCGGCTACCACACCCTGCTGGGCCGTACAGCGTTCGCTCGCTTTAACGCCGTCCCACACTATGCATACCTCAAGCTCAAGATGCCGGGGCCCAAGGGGGTCATCACCGTCAACGGAAACACAGAGCATTCCCTCCGAACTGAGGAACATGCATTGGCCCTGGCAGCCGAATTCCATTATGAGGACGGTCGGCAAACACCCAAATCGGCCATAAAGGCCCGTAAGGTCGACAAACGAGTTTGGTTTCAATCCGAACTCCCAGACTCTTCTGCTCCCCAGAAATAGGGATACGCCCCCATTGCACAGCCCTAACGACCGCCAAACACGTGCCAAGAAGGCACAACTTCGCGCTCAAGATACCATGGGTAGCAATGGGGAGCAACCATCAAATGGTAAGTGTTCGGCTGGACCGACCAATACCAATACACGTCCTTAGACAAAACACAGGTACCATCAAGGACCTACTAAAAAGCATAAAGCTCATCGATACTTCGGCGACTTCTCAAGACCTTCTTCCAAAGGTCCGCTCGGCGACAACATCACTCTTAATGGGATGCAACCCCCACAGAGGAACAAGAACAGACAGATGACAAGGCACATCGAGGACGTCATGTCATCAATCGAAGACCCCTGGTACAGCCTCCCCTCTGTAAATTTTATATTTCATTTTCAAAACCTGTAAACAGTTGCTTCGACAATCCAAGTTATAAGAATTATCGAGCAAATACAAGACCATCGTATATGGCCACTTCGTTGTCTTTTATACATCCTCTGCTCTTCACTTGGTAACGCTTCTTACGAAAACTGTTCGGTATATATTATGATGCAACCGGCTAATAGACCGGAGGCTCGAATTTAAAAATCGCCTTGAACATCACCCCAGTACAACTAGTTGTGTGTTCGGCGTTTTGGGTTTTGCTTTATATGCATCGGATCCGAACTATGTATTGGGTCAATAGTTGGGTTGCCCGGCTCCTGTGCTTGCCCTCTTACGTTCCGCTCGTTCGGCTAAAAGGGCAAAGGGAGAACCACTGCGATTGTGCTTCCAGCTCATCTGGTCAAGCACCTCAGGGGAGAAAGCCGAAAACTGATCGTCATAGTAAGCGAGAACCGGTCTGCGAATCCGAGCATAAGTGTCATACTAAAAAACTAATAGCGGTTATTCCGTGTTATACGATGGGTTTTGTACTAGTACAAACCATGTGATGCTGGCTTCGGTCCAGATACATCGGAACATCACAAAACACTGGGGGCTTGTCATCGGCCCCCGCATTTTTCTACACTCCCACGGCTAAGTGAAAGTGATAGAGCACCATAGTCCGATTGCCTTGTCCCGCTCGCACTACCGCCTTTGGGCGCTGATACCTCGGCTAAGGGTAAAAGTGCGGATACAGAGACACCCCGCGTAGTATCTACGTGGGTGCTGAAGCCGATGACTCGCTGCTTTCAGATGAACCGGCCACATAGGAGTCTAAATAAACATAAACTACTTATAAGACATGATAAACCATGCAACACTAATTATAAAGCGTTAAAGTCTTCGGACATATTACAACGCGCTCATTCATACAAAACGTCCTTGGAGCATTGAGCCTCTATTGACCGAGCACCCTCCATCACTGCGGGGAAGTATCGCTCGGGGCGCCTATACTCCTTTGCAGGAGGCGGAGGTGCGGTAGCCATCTCGGTTGGCTTGAGCTTTGGCCAATGCACCATGGTCTTTGCAAAGGCCATCCGCACGCCCTCGATGCACGTAGAACGCTTCAGCACGTCGACCCGATGCGCAGCTTCGCATAGTTTCTGCACTAAGCCGAAGTAGCTGCTCGGCAACGGCTCATCGGGCCACAGACGGATGCAGAGGTCCTTTATGGCCGGCTCCGCCACTCTGTGCATCTCCATCAGTTGCTTCATTTGCTCGATAAGAAGAGGAGAGCGCTCGGGGGACTCAAACTGCGCCCAGAATAGTCGGCCCTCGTCATCCTCCGCCCGCGCAGCATAAAGCTTGTTCGCGTCTGATACACTCCTCTGGAGATCCGCACAGACGCCTAAGGAACGCCACACCTGGGTGAGCAAAGCAAACTTGCTACCACCGAAGGTGCATTGCAATGAATATGGCTTACCATCGATGACAGCCTTGACTTGGCGAACCTCCTCCTCAAAGGACCGCCTCTCCACCCGCTCCTTTTGGAGCTCGGATTTTAGCGCTGCTAGCTCGGTGGCTTGCTCCTTGCCTTTCTGCTCAAGGGCCTCACACTTTGTGCCGGCATCCTTGAGCTCTTGCTGCACCTCCTCCACCCGGGCCTCATGCTTGGCACATGCAGCTTTCAGAACGGAAAGCGTGGCTGCTGCTTGTTCGGCAGCCGTCTTCTCCTCCGCGGCCTCCTGCTTCATTTTCTGGAGCTCGGCCTTGAGTTTTTCAACCTCCGCAGCTGATGCTGTGGACGCAATAAATAAACAGTCAATCTGGGTTACCAGTATGGACCATTACCAAAATATAGCTCGGATATTAGAATTCGGCTTACCTTGTGCCTCGTCGAACCTCTTGTTCAGGCTAACAAGCTCCTCGTCGGAGATCTTGAGCTTCCGATTTAGCTCGGTCAGCTCAGTGGTATTGACTGACGCCGCCGATGACGAGGCCTACAAAAAATGTGCACCCAGTTATGTGCATTCCAACCTCTGAACTGTCAAGGATATGACTCTCTGTTCGGTCCTCTTAAGGGCCTTTCGAGCATTGCAGGACTAAAGGGTGCCTTATGCATCATTGATCGATCCTTGTTATTTGACCCCCGGATGCGTCTTTGCAAACCCACCCGGGGCTCGGGGGCTACTACATATATAAAGATAACACAAACTTAAAATTATAGTTGTTCGGGAAAAAGGTATTACATGACTCACCTGGAAGCCCGCCAAGAGACCATTGAAGGCCTCTTTCAGTCCGTTATCAACAGACTGAATTCCTTGTAAAACCGCACCCATAAGGGTGCGGTGATCCTCGGAGATGGGGGCGCTTGCTAGCGCCTCCTCCATAACCGGCCACCCAGCCGTTGGTGGCATCGGTGGTGACCGGGCAGTCCAATCTCTGATCGGGGACTGAGCCGGTAACTCCGGAGGCATAGAGTGCTCCGGAGACGGCCTCGGAGGGGATTGGGCATTTATTCGCCCTTCCTCTTCGGTGACCAGGGGAGCATTCTCCCCCTGGTCCTCAGCAGCCTGGGGAGTTTTCTCTCCCTGGCCTTCGGCGGCCGCGGCATCAGCCTCGGCCATGGCATGGTCACCCCCTCCGCCTGTGTTCGGCTCCAAAGGAGCCTGGCTGGATGACACCTCCGTGTTATCCTTCGCGGCCCCTGGAGGTGTAGGGTGCGATGCGGTCCCGCTCTCCGCCAGCTCGGTGGGTGGAGACTCCCCATCCGATATTTGGTTGGTAGGGAGGACGCGCGGTGGGCTGCGAGACATTCTTACTTAAAACATTGAAGGCTTTGCGTAAATAACCCGGGAGTGTTCGGATTCATACCTTTGAGCGGGGGGCTTGACCCTTGGGTTCCTTCGGGGAACCCTCTCGAAGTCTTTGGACTCTTTATCAGAGTCCGAACTGTCGTCGGGCAAGATCAATCTCGCCCGGCGTGCCCTCTTCAGGGTGGGAGGGGCAGCAGCCTCCGCGGCATTCGGCGACGCTGCCCTCTTTCTTGTGAGGGGGGAAACGCCTTCCCCCCCGTCTTCATGCTCCTCCTCATGACTAGAGGAGGCATGGGTCTCCTCGGACGCAGCATCTGGCTGTCCCTTTATACGGAGGCCCTCTCTGGCTTTCTTTTTCTTCTCCTTCTTCCCGGGCGCCTAGTACGGCGCCACAACAAGCATCGCCGCCAACAGCTCCGACCTGGGGTCTTCGGGTTATGGAGCCGGACAGTTGACTCTCGCGGCTTTGCTCAGCCACTTCTATGAAAGTAAGGGAGAAGGAGTTCAGACCTTTTTGCCGAAGAACAGAATCAATGAATTGAAATGATACCATACCTTGGTCGGTGGGTTGTCGGCGCTTAGGCCCGTATCCTCTTCCTTGGCCGGCCAGCTTTTCCGAGGCTTGAATAATGCCTTCCACAACTTCTCAGGAGTAGTGCGGAAAAGTTGGTGCACGGTAGGCTCATCGTCAGTCCGATAATCCCACATTGGGGAAGCCCGGCGCTGGCAGGGAAGGATACATCGGTGGAGCATGACCTGGACCACGTTGACCAGCTCCATCTTGGCCTCGATCACCGAGGTAATGCGCTTCTGTAGTAGCTTCACCTCAGCGTCCGACCCCCAGTCAAGGCCCTTCCTGAGCCACGAGGTCAATCTCGTTGGGGGTCCAGATCTGAATTCGGCGGGCGCCGCCCAGCCCTCATCCCTTGGCTCGGTGATGTAGAACCACTCCTTCTGCCAGATTTTGATCGTGTCGATGAAGGTGCCGGATGGCCACTCGACGCGGGGAAGTTTGCTGATTACCGTCCCTTCGCAGTCCGCGTGCTCGCTTGCCACGGTCTTTGGCTTGACGTTGAAGACCTGGAGCCACAGGCCGAAGTGCGGTTCGACCCACAGAAAGGCTTCGCAGACGATGATGAATGCCGATATATGCATGAAGTAGTTCGGCGGAAGGTCGTGGAAGTCTAGACCGTAGAAAAACATGAGATCCTTGACAAAGGGGTGGAGCGGAAAGCTCAGTCCCCGGATAAAGTGGGGGACGAACACCACCCTCTCGCCTACCTTGGGGGTGGGAATCACCTGGTTCTTCTCCGGGGCGCGGTGGAAGACGTTGGCGGGGAGGTAGCCGGCCTGCTTTAGGTCCCAGATATCCTGGTCGGTGACCATGGAGGCCTCCCACTTGCCATTGGAGCCCGAACCTGCCATGGCTAAGCTCGGAGGAAAGGGCGAGGAAAAACTGGATCTGGGCTCTCGGAGCTTGGAGAGATTGAGGAGGCGGAGGATGCGAATGGGAAGCGTGAATAGGCCTTGGGGTTTTTTCCCTTTTTATGGGACGTGTCACCGATTAGCCTTGCTTACCGCGCCGCAAATCCCTCTGCTTCCCAAGACATGCGTGCCGTTATGCGCGTGTGAAGATTAATCATATCCCGTGTGAAACGGAGCACGATCTGCGCATTGATAAGTCGTGTCACTGTAAAAATGGCCCCCTACCGCGAATCGAGTTTTCGTAACTGGTTCAGTAGGCCACGACCCTTCGTCAGAGGGGGGTGTCAGAAAACACTGTTTACACTTTGGCGATTGGCCTTCGGGGCTAAGCAATTCATGGTGTTCGGTCAATCATATGATCGGAAGAAATACGTGTCATCGGAAACCGAACTAGTCTCAGCCGATCATGGAAAGGGAAGAAGAACTCACCCCGCAAGCCGAAGGCTCTGATCATACGAAGCAGTTGGAGCTGAGACCCTTGGCGTTGGGGGCTAGTTCGGGGGCTATTGAGGGAGTCCCGGACTAAGGGGTCCTCGGGCTGCCGGCTCATCTCTCAATAGGCCGGTTTGATGGGCCGTTCTCTGAAGAAGGGCCGGACACATCTAGACTCCATGTTCCAGAAGGGAGTCCCAAAGGCGCGTCGTGCACTCCAAGTCAAGATGAGAAAGTCGACATCTCCATCCTCGGCAGGAGGCCCATCATGTGTAAACCCTAGGTACCCCCCGGTGTCTATATAAACTGGGAGGGTTTTAGATCATACGACACAGAAACTCATCTAGGGTTTT
The DNA here is from genome assembly GCA_039707655.1 of Elymus sibiricus. Taxonomy (NCBI): domain Eukaryota; kingdom Viridiplantae; phylum Streptophyta; class Magnoliopsida; order Poales; family Poaceae; genus Elymus; species Elymus sibiricus. The sequence goes on from CM077669.1 coordinate 359,421,103, forward strand.
AGCTAGTCGATCTCGAGGTAGATCAACTCTGTAACCTTCATATCATCAATATAATCAAGCAGGACGTAGGGTTTTACCTCCATAGGAGGGCCCGAACCTGGGTAAACATCGTCTCCTTCGTCCCTTTGTTACCATCGATCCTAGTCTTGCAGCTCGGGACCCCCTACCCGAGATCCGCCGGTTTTGACACCGACACCCGGGTCTACTTTTCCAACATATTGCTTTCCGATCTATCTTTTTGCATCTTTGTTTTCAGATCTATAAAACCAAAAACCCAAAAATATATTGCTGCATATTTTATTTGCCTTTTCTATTTTGTGCTCTTGAGAGATCTATCTCTCCTATCCATCACTACCTAATCTATCTTTTTAACGTAGAGAGATTGACAACCTCTCTTTCGCGTCGGGTTGCAAGTATTTGTTGTTTGTGCGCAGGTGCTGCTTCTTCGGTGGTGGTGATCCTCCTACTGGTTCGATAACCTTGGTTTCATAACTGAGGGAAATACTTACCGTCGCTGTGCTGCATCATCCCTTCCTCTTTGGGGACATACCGACACAGTCTCAAGCCACGTCATGCATCAAGGCCATATATTTCTTCAATAGGTGGTAAATTCTTAACATCCTCAGCTTTAATATCTTTTTCCTTCATACATTTCTTTGCCTCTTGCATATCTTCAGGACTGAGAAATAAGATACCCCTCTTCTTTGGAGTTGGTTTAAGTGGTGGTTCAGGTAGAGTCCAATCATCATAATTCTTCAATATATTATTCAATAGTTCATCAGCTTGTTCATAGTTCGTTCCCTGAAAACACAACCAGCACAACTATCTAGGAAGTCCCTAGAAGCATCAGTTAGTCCATTATAGAAGATATCAAGTATTTCATTTTTCTTAAGAGGGTGATCAGGCAAAACATTAAGCAATTGGAGAAGCCTCCCCCAAGCTTGTGGGAGACTCTCTTCTTCAATTTGCACAAAGTTGAATATTTCCTGTAAGGCAGCTTGTTTCTTATGAACAGGAAAATATTTTTCAGAGAAGTAGTAAATCATATCCTGGGGACTACACACACAACCAGGAGCAAGAGTATTGTACCATATCTTAGCATCACCCTTTAATGAGAACGGAAATAATTTGAGAATATAGTAATAGCGAATCTTCTCATCATGAGCAAAGAGGGTGGCTATATCATTAAGCTTAGTAAGATGTGCCACTACGGTTTCAGTTTCATAGCCATGGAAAGGATCAGATTCAACCAAAGTAATTAACTCTGGGTCGATAGAGAATTCATAATCCTTATCAGTAACAAAGATAGGTGACGTAGCAAACTTAGGATCACATTTCATTCTAGCATTCAAAGTCTTCTCTTTGTACTTGCGTAGCAATTTCTTATGATCATCTCTATTCTTACAAGAAAGGATTTCTCTAGCTATCTCTCCATCTAAAACATAACCTTCAGGTATCTTAGGCATTTCAAATCTAGGAGAGCTAGGTCTAATAGGTGTTTCATAGTTCTCAATTTCAAAGACTTCATCAGTTTCAGTAATTTCATTCTCTTTAGCTCTAGCAATTTGTTCATCAAGAAATTCACCTAGTGGCACATTATCATCAAGCATGGTACTAGCATCATCATAAGCATCATTCATAGCAGAAGTAGCATCATCAATAACTTGCAACATATCAGGATTAATAGCATGTGGTGGTGTTGCAAACTTACTCATAACCGAAGGTGAATCAAGTGCAAAGCTAGATGGCAATTCCCTACCTCCCCTCGTCTTAGAGGGAAAAATCTTGGTTTTTGGATCCTTCAGATTCTTCATAGTGATCAATTGATATAAATCCCAAGTGACTCAGCAAATATAGCTATGCTCCCCGGCAATGGCGCCACAAAAAGGTCTTGATAACCCACGAGTATAGGGGATCACAATAGTTTTCGAGGGTAGACTATTCAACCCAAATTTATAGATTCGACACAAGGGGAGCCAAAGAATATTTGCGAGTATTAGCAGCTGAGTTGTCAATTCAACCACACATGGAGATTAAATATCTGCAGCAGAGTGATCAGTAGCACAGTAGTATGATAGTTTTGATAGCAGTAGTAGCAGTAATAGTAACAGTAGCAGTGATAGCAATAGTTTTGTAGCAGTTGGAACGGTAGCAGTAGCAATAGTAACTTAGCAAGAACAATATGTGGAAAACTCGTAGGCATTGGATCGGTGAACTCGTTGGATAATATTCATCATATAACAGTCATAACCTAGGGCAAGACAGAACTAGCTCCAGTTCATGAATGTAATGTAGGCATGTATTCCGTAAATAGTCATACGTGCTTATGGAGAAGAACTTGCATGACATCTTTTGTCCTACCCTCCCGTGGCAGCGGGGTCCATAAGGAAACTAAGGGATATTAAGGCCTCCTTTTAATAGAGAACTGGAACAAAGCATTAACACATAGTGAATGCATGAACTCCTCAAACTATGGTCTTCGCCGGTAAGTATCCCGACTATTGTCACTCCGGGGTTTACGGATCATAATACGTAATAGGTGCGTATGACTAGCAAGATCGGATCAAGAACATAGATATAATGGTGATAACATAAACAGTTCAGATCTAAAATCATGGCACTCGGGCCCTAGTGACAAGCATTAAGCATGGCAAGGTCATAGCAACATCAATCTCAGAACATAGTGAATACTAGGAATCAAGTCCTAACAAAACTAACTCGATTACATGATGAATCTCATCCAACTCCTCACGACCATCAAACCTACGAAAGAATTACTCACTCCCGGTGGGGAGCATCATGGAATTGGCGATGGAGAAGGGTTGATGATGACGAAGATCGAAGATTCCCCTCTCCGGAGCCCCAAACGGGCTCCAGATCTGGCCTCCCGATGAAGAACAGGAGGTGGCGGCGGCTCCGTATCGTAAAATGCGATGAAACTTTCTCTTAGATTTTTTTCTCTGAAATAGGATTTAATAGCACTGGAATTAGGGTCAGTGGGGCCCCGAGGTGGGCACTACCGACCAGGGCGCGTCTGGAGGGGGTGGCGCGCCCTGGTGTATCGTGCCCAACCAGGGCACCCCCTCAGGTGGTTCTTGGCTCTAGTAATTTTTATTTATTGTAAAATAAATCTCCAAAAAGTTTCGTCCAGTTCCAAGAACTTTTATTTCTACACAAAAAACAACACCATGGTAGTTCTGCTGAAAACAGCGTCAGTCCGGGTTAGTTTCATTCAAATCATGCAAATTAGAGTCCAAAACAAGAGCAAAAGCATGAGGAAAAGTAGATACGACGGAGACGTATCATCAAGCACCACAGTGTTAAGCCAAGCAATTGGATCGTACTTTTTCACGTGCTTCAGCATTTTGTACCTCACTCAATACATGACTGAGAACCATGGACATACCATATAGGTGCAATAGAATGTGGTAGTAGGTTTCAAAGGGGTAAAAGTGGAGAAGAAAGTCTCGCATCAACTAGGCGGATCAACGGGCTATGTAGATTCCCATCAATCGATATCAATGTGACGAGTAGGGATTGCCATGCAACGGATGCACTAGAGCTATAAGTGTATGAAAGCTCAAATGAAACTAAGTGGGTGTGCATCCAACTTGCTTGCTCATGAAGACCGCGGGCATTTGAGGAAGCCCGTCACCGGAATATACAAGACAATATTTATAATAAAAAATTCCCACTAGTATATGAAAGTGACAAAACATGAGACTCTATATAAAAACATGGTGCTTCTCTAAGCACAAGTGTGGAAAAGGAGGTAGTAGCACTGTCCCTTCTCTCTTTTATTTCCTTTTTCTCTTTTTTTCTTCTTCTTTTTTCCTTTTTCTTTTTTTTCTTTCTTTAATTTTTCGTCCGGAGTCTCATCCCGACTTATGGGGGAATCATTGTCTCCATCATCCTTTCCTCACTGAGATAGTGCTCTAATGATGATAATCATCACACTTTTATCTACTTACAACTCGATATGAAAAACTACCGAACAATATGACTCTATATGAATGCCTCTAGAAGTGTACGAGGATGTGCAATGATCTAGCATAACATGTAAATAACGATGAACGGTGGCTTTGCCACAAATACTATGTCAGCTACATGATCATGCAAAGCAATATTATAATGAGTGTACAATTCATGTGATGTAACGGTGGAAGTTGCATGGCAATATATCTCGGAATGGCTATGGAAATGCCATTATAGGTAGGTATGGTGGCTGTTTTGATGAAGATATAATGAGGCTTATGTGCAGCAGAGCGTATCTTGCCACGGAGTTTGGATGCACCGGCGAAAGCTGCACCGACCCTCAAGGTGAGAATGGGCAATGCACGGTACCGAAGAGGCTAGCATATATGAAAAGGTGAGTGTGCGTACATCCATGGATTCACATTAGTCATAAAGAACTCACATACATATTGCAAAGATTTATTAGCTCTCTTGAAGCAAAGTACTACTCACATGCCCCTAGGTAGGAGGTTGGTAGGAGTTAACCATCCCGCACCCCGACCTAAACAACACTAGGTTTTCAACGAGGAATAAGAATGCTCACATATCATCACTGAAAGGATCGATATGGTTGACTAGAGGGGGGGGGGGGTGAATAGGCAACTACCAGTTTTTAACTTTTCTTTAACAATGTATGCTTAGCAATAAATAGGTTGGCTAGATATGCAACTAGGTGAGCAACCTATATGATGCTAAACACAACAAACAACTCAAGCAAGCAAGATAAACAATGTAAGTAGGTTGCGTGAAGTAAAGGTAAGAAATAACCACAAGAGGAACCGATGGAGACGAGGATGTGTTACCGAAGTTCCTTCCCGGTAAAGGGAAGTACGTCTCCGTTGGAGTGGTGTGGAGGCACAATGCTCCCCAAGAAGCCAATAGGGCCACCGTATTCTCCTCACGCACTCACACAATGCGAGGTGCCGTGATTCCACTAGTGGTGCACTTGGAGGCGGCAGCCGGACCTTTACAAACAAGGTTGGGGCAATCTCCACAACTGAATTGGAGGCTCCCAACGACACCACGAAGCTTCACCACAATGGACTATGGCTTCGAGGTGACCTCTTCCGTCTAGGGTGCTCAAACACCCAAGAGTAACAAGATCCGCAAGGGATTAGTGGGGGGAATCAAATTTCTCTTGGTGGAAGTGTAGATTGGGGCCCTCTCAACCAAACCCTAGAGTATCAACAAGTTTTGTTGGCTAGGGAGAGAGATCGGGCAAAAATGAGCTTTGGGCAACAATGGAGCTTGGGGAAGGAGAAGAGGTAAGTCTTCTTGGGGAAGAAGACCCTTTATATAGTGGGGAAGGGAATCTGCCCGTTACCCACCAACCAGCCGCACTTCAGTGGTAGTACCGTTCCGGGGAGCGGTACTACCGCCTAGTACCAGGGGCAGCGGTAGTACCGCTTGGTACTACCGCCCCTACTACCGCTCTGGTGGCGCAGGTTACCAGACACTTTATGAGGAAGTGTCTGGTGCCCAGGACACCCCAGTGGTACTACCGCTGTTACCTGCGGTACTACCGCCCTCACAGAAGCAGCAGCTGCGGCTCTGGAGACGCACGTCCTCAGACACTCGACAGACGAGTGTCTGATGCCCCGCGTGAGGTGCCAGAAATATATGGCGGTACTACCGTGGACACGAGCGGTAGTACCAGGCGGTACTACCATTCAGTTCAGCGGTACTACTACCAGGATATTTGTGAGGTGGCCAAGGGTACAGGGCAGAGCTCCAGTTGCAGAAATGGACGGGTGCAAAAGAGTGCGTGTTGATTCCACCCAGCCTTTCCAAATGCGGACCCCCTCTTGATAGTACGGATTTTCCTATGACTCAAGTCCACCAACACTAAATCGTCGAAAAATAACCATCTTCTCTTTTATAATCCGAAGGGGAAAATAACCGTCTCGTGCCACCTGATAATCTCTGAAATCTTAATGCACACGGTTAGTCCGCAAATGCATTGTCATCAATCACCAAAACCATTAGGGTATAAATATGCCCTTACAATCTCCCCCTTTTTGGTGGATTGATGACAACACGTGATTTGCATAGATAATATACAAGAGAAGGAAAGCAAACCCAAAAGTCTACAAAAATATAGACGGGCTCCCCCTAGATGTGTGCTATATTTGATATTCTTTTGGAATGCAAAACACACATGCTAGGATCAACACTCCCCCTATATTTTAGAGACGATTACTCCTTGCAACAATATATAATATGGCAGAGATAACTAAGCAAGGAGCACTATGTGAGAGTGTAACACATAAGGTATGATAAAAAAAACTAACTCACGAACGAGACATATAAGGATAATTAAGGGTAGCATATGTCTTACACCATACGACGAAGTGACTGAAGTCTCACAAACATAAGCAAAGCAAAGCAAGGCAACTAGAAAGAGTTCACGAGCAATGACATAAAAGAAGGCAACACAGAAAGCAAACGCATGCTCGTGACTCGGCAAATCCCTACACTCTCTCCCCCTTTGGTAGCGAGACACCAAAAGGGCAGGGAGGACTAAGACACACATGTGGCAGAACACGAGGACCCATCATCAGTACTCTCCAGACTCTGGAGTGTGGGAAATGGTGCCGAGCGGAGCTGGAGCAGAAGAGCCAGGCATATCATCCTCAGAGTCCCCCTTGCAGTGCCGTGAGATCCAGACCTCCTCATCAGTAATATACTCCTCAGAACCACTACAAACCTCCAACCCAATGTGTCTGCCAAGAGCCTTGTGACGCCGTCTAGCTTCCTTCTCAGCAACATGAGCTCTGTACTGACCCTTAGCCTGTAAACAAAACAACTTCTTCATCTTCTCCTTGAGCTTCTTAGCCCAAGATGGTTCATCCAGAGAAGGTGCAGAACGAGGAGCCGCACCACCCTGGACCACAAAGTCCTCGTCATCCTCGTCATCCTCATCTTCATCCTCAACATCATCATCAGCCAAAACAGCTTCGGGAGCAACATAGTTTGCCCATTTGTCCTTCTGACGGAGCTGCACAACCTTATGAGAAACCACCTCACCATGCTCAAAGATGATACCAGGATGGATCTTAGCCTACGTGCTCTCAAGAAGAAGCATCAAGTACGGGCCATAAATAGGAACCTTACGATCAAAGACAACAGAGTGTAGTTCAGACCACATGATGTGAGAAATATCCAGAGCAGGCACCTCAGTAGAGTCCTTCATATGCTGACAGAAGAGCAAAAGATCCACCTGGTAGGAGTGCACCATGTCCAAGTTGCCAACACGAGGAAACAAGGTGTTCCGGAATATGCGGTGCATAATATCAAGGAACGACTGCAGAACATAAGTAGCTTTGCCAGTAGTGGAGGATACCTTCTCAGTGGAGTAGGGCCAAAGATTGTGCTTGTGAGTTGCCGTAGATTCCTTGTGTGGGCGGAAACCGACAGGGTCATCGAGCCCCCTGTCCTCAACGTGAATATGGTCCATGAACTCCTTCCATGTAGCAGACAACTTCCTCCCATTAGTCATCCAAGTCAAAGTCCTGTCATCATCAGTCCCAAAGTGAACGGTAGCATAAAACACGGCAATCATCTCAGCATCAAAGTCCTTGTTGAATTCCATGAGATGGGTGATCTGAAGCTTCTGACAGAGCTCAATAGCGTGGCCAAAGTATTGGGCATTCTTTTCCAAGCACTCCATATCAATCGACTTGACATTTGGCACAAAGATGTTTTCCTTACCCAGAAGCATGTCATTGTAAATACACAACTGCTGCTTGGTCCAGAAGGGACGGTTGCGAACAGCATTCTCTTGAGGAGTGACATATGGATCGCGACGGCGAATGGCCCATTAATCTTTGAGAGGGATCTTGTCCAGGGATGGCTGCGACCTCTTGGAGGTAATCTTCTTCGTCTGCTGCTTGGGAGGGTTGACTGAGCTGTCTTCTTTTGTGGTGTGCGGTCGCTTGGATCCTGTCTCACGGCTCGGGTTCCTCCTACTACCACCTGGAAACCAAATGAGAACACCAAACAAGAGGAAAGGAGGGTAAAACAGTTTGCATAAGCCAGAAAAAAATAAAGCAATTCTGAAGATTTTAACAGAAAAACATGGGCAGTTGGCATCACCAGCGGTAGTACCGCTGTCACCAGCGGTAGTACCGCTTGTCACTACCGCTTAGTACTACCGCTTAGTACTACCGCTCCAAGGGGCGGTAGTACCGCGCGGGCGAAAACTGCAGGCGAACCTACAGCCGCCGGTGAGATCCGGTACTACCGGGGATGTCAAATGCACATATTTGACTGCTAAACATTGAGAAATACTTCCTAGCAATCTTTTATAAGAGAATCACACCCGGATTTGACAAAAAATAGACAGAAACACCACGCATTGTCCAAGACCTAGATTCAAAAAGAGGAGAACCCAGGGAGAGAAAAACGGGACAATACCGGCGTCCATGGCGAGAGGGAGGGTTGGAGATCGACTCCTCCAGACGGTTTTGCAAAAACTTGGCCGGAATCAGAGGACCGATGACGGCCTCCGTGGCCTTGGAAGCGCCCTGGAGAGAGAGAGCCATGAGAGAGAGAGGGGTGAATGGGTATGGGGAAGTTGCCAGTTCCCCTGCCCCGCCTCATATCCCTTCGTGGAACCTCATGGGCGGTAGTACCGCTTAGTACTACCGCTCAAGACAGCGGTAGTACTGCTCAGGGTGACATTAGGACAGAGAAATACCAGCAAACCAAAAGGCTTATGCAAGAGTTTCGTTTGGAAAAGAGGTTGGAGACATCAAATCTTTGAGGAACCAATAGAAAAAACATTTTGATAACGCCGATCTTAATCAAAATAAGCAGGTTGGAGAGACCTTGAAACCACAAAAACATGCTTCTCAAAAAGCAAATGCCTCGCTAGGAGGGGCGGTGGCCGAGGCCACCTATGTTTGAGTCAATTGGTATGGCACCACAAAGATTTGAACCTTGGGCCCATGACCAAAACTCGTCTTTGAAGCACAATAACCATCAAAAATGGCGAATGTGAAAGAGTTTTATTACTTTATGCATAATAGGAGGAGGCATAGTTCATTGAGAGAACTAGACTCCCCCTAAATCCATGCCTACATCTAGACAAGACATAATGATGAGTGTGCTGGGGTGTGCACTAAGTCAAGCCACATTGCTCGAATCAATGATATTTAGCTCATGCCTTAACTCGCGAAATCTTGCTTCATCCAATGGCTTCGTGAATACATCTGCAAGCGGTTCCTTGGTATAAAGATGAATAAGATCAATTTCTCCACGCTTGATGTGGTCCCGGATGAAGTGATGACGAATCTCAATATGCTTCATCTTGCAGTGTTGAACCGGGTTGTTGGAGATCTTGATCGTGCTTTCATTGTCGCAGTAAATAGGCACTTTGTCACAGTTGACACCATAATCCTTTAAGGTTTGCCTCATCCAAAGAATCTGAGCACATCAGCTTGCGGCGGCTACATACTCGGCCTCGATGGACGAGAGAGAAACACAGTTCTGTTTCTTTGAAGACCAACTTACCAAAGAGCGACCAAGAAATTGGCAGCCTCCGGAAGTGGACTTCCTTTCCACACGGTCTCCCGCCCAATCCGAGTCTGTATATCCAATGAGATCAAATGAAGCACCTTTGGGGTACCATAAGCCAAAGTTTGGGGTATGAGCCAAATATCAAAAGATTCTCTTGACAGCCACATAGTGACTCTCCTTAGGTGCAGCTTGAAATCTTGCACAAATTCCCACACTCAACATAATATCTGGTCTAGATGCACAAAGGTAAAGCAGCGATCCAATCATGGAGCGATATACCTTTTGATCCACAGCTTTACCATTGGGATCACTGTCAAGTTGGCATTTGAGCGGCATTGGAGTATTGGCCTTGGGAGGATTGAGCTCATCCAACTTGAACCTCTTGAGCATGTCTTGAGTGTATTTTGCTTGGTTGATGAAGGTTCCTTGGCTTCGTTGCTTGACTTCGAATCCAAGGAAGAACTTCAACTCTCCCATCATAGACATCTCAAACTCTTTTGTCATTAGTGCGGCGAACTCATCATTAAAAGCTTTGTTAGAAGAACCAAAGATAATATCATCTACATATAGTTGGCAGACGAACAAGTTCCCGTTAACCCTCTTAGTAAAAATAGTGGATCGATTTTCCCAATTTCAAACCCACGATCTTGCAACATCTCGGTAAGGTGCTCATACCACGCACGTGGGGCTTGTTTAAGGCCATAGAGTGCCTTATCGAGAACATATACATGATTGGGGAACTTGGGATCTTCAAACCCCGGGGGTTGCTTGACATATACCAACTCCTTAAGTGGACCATTAAGAAAAGCACTCTTCACATCCATTTGATATAATTTGAAATCATGATAAAAGGCATAAGCAAGCAACATGCGAATAGATTCAAGGCAAGCAACAGGGGCAAAGGTTTCACCGTAGTCGATGCCCTCGAATTGGGAGTAGCCTTGAGCCACCAGTCTTGCCTTGTTGCGAATAATAATACCATGTGCATCTTGCTTGTTCTTAAAGATCCATTTGGTTCCAATGACATTGTGCTTCTCCTTTGGTCTTGGCACCAATCGCCACACTTTGTTTGCGCTCGAAGTTGTTGATTTCTTGATGCATGGCTTCAAGCCATTCCTCGTCTTCGAGCGCATCTTGTACCTTGAGGGGTTCAAAGAAAGAAACAAACACATGATGTGCACAAAAGTTTGTTAATTGACGACGTGTAGTTACCCCTCTCTTCAAACTTCCATAAACATTCTTTAATAGGTGTTGCTTGACTCTTAGTTTGGAAGCGATCTTGGCAGCTCGTCTTTCAAGAATTTCCTCCATGGAAAGTTGAGGCTTGGTAACTTGACGAACTTCGGTACTAGCACCGGCTTGCTCTTGATCTTGAGCATGGTCTTGATCTTTAGCTTGACCTTCATCTTGAGCTTGATCTTGGTCTTGAGCTTCATCTTGATCTTGAGCTTGCACGGGGGTGTGAGCAAGATCTTGAGCATCATGTGGTGTAGAATCATCACCATTTAGTTGATCTTACCCTTGATCTTTATCACGGGGTTGAGGGCCTTCACTTTGTTCTTCGGAAGCATGTGGGTCGTGCGTCGGTGATGGTTCCACTTGAGTGGAACATTGTCCTTCTCCTTCAGCCACAAGGGGTCCCTCAATGGGTAGGAAGTATCCCACACCCATTCTTCTTATGGCTTGGGGAGGAATTTCATCACCTACATCACAAAGACCACTTTGCTCCACTTGGGAGCCATTATTTTCATCAAACTCTATGTTACTCGTCTCCTCAATGAGTCCCGTGGACTTGTTGAGGACACGGTAAGCATGAGAGTTTGCAGCATAACCAACAAATATGCCCTCTTGAGCTCTAGATTCAAATTTTGATAAACGTACACCTTTCTTGAGAATGAAACACTTACAACCGAACACCCGGAAGTACTTGAGGTTGGGCTTGTTCCCGGTAAGAATCTCATAAGGAGTCTTGTTCAAGCCTTTCCGGAGATAGAGCCGATTTGATGCATGACACGCGGTGTTGATGGCTTCGGCCCAAAAGTTGTATAGAGATTTTAACTCTGCCATCATGGTTCTTGCCGCATCCATCAACGTCCGGTTCTTCCTCTCCGCAACACCATTTTGTTGAGGGGTGTAAGGTGTGGAATATTTGTGCTTTATCCCCTCATCACTGAGAAACTCATCCAAGGTGTAGTTCTTGAACTCAGTGCCATTGTCACTTCTAATCATCAAGATCTTTGCTTCACGTTGACGTTGGACTTCATTTGCAAAGTTAATGACGGTCTGTTGGGTCTCACTCTTCCTCTTGAAGAAATATACCCATGTGTATCTTGAGTAATAATCCACAATCACCAAGCAATACTTTCTTCCTCCAAGACTGTCAAAAGATGGAGGACCGAAGAGATCCATGTGAAGGAGCTCTAGGGTCCTCTTTGAGTAGATTGTAGTAGTAGGACGATGAGCCTTTTCATGTAGCTTTCCTTTGATACAAGCACTGCAAGCATGATCTTTAGCAAAACTCACATTTGTTAGTCCAAGAATGTGATCCCCTTTGAGGCGACTTTGCAAAGATCTCATATTGACATGGGCTAGTCGGTGATGCCAAAGCCATCCCACATCAACTTTGGCCATTAGACATGTCGCGGTCTTAGTGGGTCGCTCCGAGAAGTTAATCACATAGAGACCGTTTTCGACATGCCCAACAAAGGCTACTTTAACAGTCTTGCTCCACAAAAGGGTCACGGTATCAATGCCAAAGAAGGTACTAAAACCCATAAGTGCAAGTTGACGAACGGAAAGTAAATCGTATGCAAGGGTCTCAACAAGCATGACTTTCTCAATGGTTAAGGTTGGAGAGATAACCACCTTGCCAAGACCCAATACCTTTGAAATTGTGTCATCGCCAAAAGAGACTTGAGTGGCCACGGATGTATCGGGTTGAACGTCCACCACCAAGTCCTTGCTTTCGGTCATATGATTTGTTGCTCCACTATCGAGCAACCATGAGACTCCCCCGGAAGCAAACTCCTACAATAGATCAATGCTTGGATTTAGGTACCCATTATTTAACGGGTCCTTTCATGTTAGTGACAAGGGTCTTAGGAACGCAAATAGACCACTCAATGTACTCATAAGAAGAACCAACATATTTGGCATAAACATGCCCATCACTAGCATGACACAAAACATAAGAGGGGTTAAATTCGCCGGCTTTGTTGAGGGGAGTGGTCTTGTCCTTTTTAGCGCTACCACTCACAACCTTGTCCTTCTTCTTCTCATGAGTCATGTCCCCCGCTTTGACAAATGTTTCCATGAGCGGAGGAACCTGCATGTCCTTTACCTTCTTCTTCCTTTTGGACTTGGGTGCAAACCCAACTCCTTTTGCAACCACTTCCTTTTGATTGCTCAAAAGGTCATTGAGATTCTTCTCACCTTGGATACATGTCACAAGGCCTTTCTCAAGCAGCTCTTTCAGCTTAGCATTTTCCTCCACAAGATGTGCTTGCTCACAACACGGGTTAGTAGCAGAGGCATTATCAATTAAAACAAAAGGAGGACACGTGGCAATTTCCTTAGTGAGTTTGACTTGGAGTTGATCATGTGACTCCTTAAGAGAAGCATGAACGCTCTTCAATGCCTTGTGAGCATTGTCAAGTGAGTCAAACTCATCCTTGAGTTGAGCATGGCCAACCCCAAGTGCAACCTTTTCAGATTTGAGCACACGGTTAAGAACGATATCATGATCATAATCTTTACGTAATTTAGCAAGGTTATCATTTTGTGACTCCTTAAGAGTAAAATGAAGACCTCGCTCTTCCTCTAGAGCAATATAAAGATCTGCTATCTCGTCGGCATAATCACGACTATGCCCTCTCAACTCCTCAAGATATTCTTCTTAAGACTCAATCGTGTCATTGGCCTCACCAAGTTGTTCCAAGAGAGCAATGAAGTGCTTCTTGGATTCTCCCTTGAGTTTGCACAAGAACTTGTCAAACTCATTCTTGCCCTCTTTCGCCTCCTCATTTTCATCCACACAATCTAGCAAAGACGAAGTGGAAGAAATAGAAGTCTTAATGTTTGAGGTTTTGACGTTGGAGGTTACCTTGGTGATACCTTTGGCCATGAGACACCTAGCAATGTGGTTCTCGTTGGGAGCGTCGAAGAGTGACACCTTTGTTGGGGGTAATCGATGCAATAGCCACAGATGCCATTGCCATTCCTTCACCACTTGTGTCTTCGTCATCCACATCATCATCGGAGACATACTCTTCTTGAGCCACCAACACTTTGTGAGGAGCCTTCTTGGTGAAGTTGGACTTGTTGGGAAAAGACTTGGCCTTATCTTTGCGGATGAGCTTGCCACCATTGTCTTCCCTCTTCTCATAAGGACAATCCACCACGAAGTGACTCACATTACCACAGTTGTAGCAGGTCCTCACACGTTGCTTGCCCTTTGACCCGCTTGAGTTGTTCTTGGAGAAATTGGGCCTTGCGTTTCTCTTATTGCCCCAGAATTGCCTAGACGCTAGAGCCATATGCTCATGGTAAGCATATTTGGTGTCCTCGGGGCAACCCTCCTCCTCTTCTTCTTCTTCTTCCTCTTGACTGACCTTGGCCTTCAAAGCAAGGTTGGGAGATGATTTCTTTGACCGTTGCACACGAGCAAGAGCATTGTCTGTAGGTCGTGTTCAAGATGTTCATTGCAATAAATTCATCCAACACATCGCTAGAGGACAAGTTGTGAAAATCCGGTCTTTGGCGGATGACGGCAGACATGGCCTTGTTGAAGGGCATGATGGCCTTCAGAAACTTACGCTTGACCCAGGTGTCATCCACATCCTTGCTGCCATGATCTCGGAGGGCAACGGCAAGAGTAGTTACCCTCATATAGAGCTCACGAGGTTCCTCATCTTCTATCATTACAAACTCATCTGACTGATCAAGCACAACCTCATAGTTCGACCGTTGAATGCTTGAGCTGCCCTTGTACATGGAGACAATGTGTTCCCAACACTCTTTAGCAACAGTGAAGGGACGCAGGTGAGCTAGGTCTTCGGTAGGAACTGCAGCTTGGAGTATGAACAAGGCATAGGAATTTAGCTATTTATCAGCCTCTTCTCTTGGGGTGAGGTTGCGTGGATCACGTTGATAGTATCCTTCTTCAATGACTGTCATGAGTTGAATTGAGCTGTGATCCAAATGAGACTTGATACGAAAAACCCAATTAGCAAAATAATTCTTAACAATTTTAGGAGGAGGACCAAGATTAACTATATGAGGTGGGTGCACCGGTCCTCCATAGACCAAGGGAGGGGGAACTGAGGCAAAAGTCCCCGACCCATTAATTCCTTGAGAATGAGTGTCCTTATCAGCACTAGCCCCCTCCTTACCGGAGTTGACATCCGATGTCGAGTTAGTGGGATTAGCCACTTGCACCGCATCAGTGGAAAGTTTAAGAGTATCAAGGAATTCTTTAAACATGGATTTGACCTCGGTCGTCATGGAGGATTTAAGCGAGGAAATGGCCTCATTTAAATCCTCATGTGAGACTGTGTTCACACCCATGGCCTCGGGGAGTTCAACCGGCCGGTCCCTGTCGTCAACCATACTCTTCGGGTGGTGAAACCCTTAATAAAGAGACGAGGCTCTGATACCATTTGAAAGGATCGATATGGTTGACTAGAGGGGGGGGGGGGGGTGAATAGGCAACTACCAGTTTTTAACTTTTCTTTAACAATTTATGCTTAGAAATAAATAGGTTGGCTAGATATGCAACTAGGTGAGCAACCTATATGATGCTAAACACAACAAACAACTCAAGCAAGCAAGATAAACAATGTAAGTAGCTTGCGTGAAGAAAGGTAAGAAATAACCACAAGACGAACCGATGGAGACGAGGATGTGTTACCGAAGTTCCTTCCCGGTAAAGGGAAGTACGTCTCCATTGGAGTGGTGTGGAGGCACAATGCTCCCCAAGAAGCCACTAGGGCCACCGTATTCTCCTCACGCCCTCACACAATGCGAGGTGCCGTGATTCCACTAGTGGTGCACTTGGAGGCGGCAGTCGGACCTTTACAAACAAGGTTGGGGCAATCTCCACAATTGAATTGGAGGCTCCTAACGACACCACGAAGCTTCATCACAATGGACTATGGCTTCGAGGTGACCTCTTCCGTCTAGGGTGCTCAAACACCCAAGAGTAACAATATCCGCAAGGGATTAGTGGGGGGAATCAAATTTATCTTGGTGGAAGTGTAGATCGGGGCCCTCTCAACCAAACCCTAGAGTATCAACAAGTTTTGTTGGCTAGGGAGAGAGATCAGGAAAAAAAGAGCTTTGGGCAACAATGGAGCTTGGGGAAGGATAAGAGGTAAGTCTTCTTGGGGAAGAAGACCCTTTATATATTGGGGAAGGGAATCTACCCGTTACCCACCAACCAGCCGCACTTCAGCGGTAGTACCATTCCGAGGAGCGGTACTACCGCCCAGTACCAGGGGCAGCGGTAGTACCGCTTGGTACTACCGCCCCTACTGCCGCTCTGGTGGCACAGGTTACCAGACACTTCATGAGGAAGTGTCTGGTGCCCCGCGTAGGAAACCAGGACACCCAAGTGGTACTACCGCTGTTGCCAGCGGTACTACCGCCCTCACATAAGCAGCAGCTACGGCTCTGGAGACGCACGTCCTCAGACACTCGACAAACGAGTGTCTGATGCCCTGCGTGAGGTGCCAGAAATATACGGTGGTACTTCCGTGGACACGAGCGGTAGTACTAGGCGGTACTACCGTTCAGGTCAGCGGTACTACCGCCAGGATATTTCTGAGGTGGCCAAGGGCACAAGGCAAAGCTCCAGTTGCAGAAATGGACGGGTGCAAAAGAGTGCGTGTTGATTCCACCCAGCCTTTTCAAATGCGGACCCCCTCTTGATAGTACGGATTTTCCTATGACTCAAGTCCACCAACACTAAATCGTCAAAAAAAACCATCTTCTCTTTTATAATCCGAAGGGGAAAATAACCGTCTCGTGCCACCCGATAATCTCTGAAATCTTAATGCACATGGTTAGTCCGCAAATGCATTGTCATCAATCACCAAAACCATTAGGGTATAAATATGCCCTTACAATCACCATGCCATAACCAATATTTAGATGAACAGCAAATTAACACCCTTTAACTATCAATATTTCTACTAATCAACAACCATGCACTCACGCCCTTTCATATTACCACATCATTATCATTAACCCACAATTTCTCTTTTATGTGCTACATGAAGGTTTTGATTATGCACTCCTTGAATACCTATTATTTTTGGACTAGTCTTATAACCCATGCAAATTACCGTCACTATATATTAGACTCTCAAACAAATTTAAGTGAAGAACGAGAGTGCAATTATTTCTATAAAATCTATACGCCACCGTGCTCTAAAAGATATACGTGAAGTACTAGAGCAACTGCTTAGCTCAAAAGATATAAGTGAAGCACATAGACTATTCTAATAAATTATGGTGATCATGTATCTCTCTCAGATAGGTGTGTCCAGCAAAACAATGATTGTGGAAAACTAAAACAAAAGCAAACTAAAACACAAGACGCTCCAAGCAAAACTCATATCATGTGATGAATAAAAATCTAGCTCCAAGTGATATACCGATGGATTAAGACGAAAGAGGGGATGCCTTCCGGGGTATCCCCAAGCTTAGACGCTTGAGTCTTCCTAGAATATACCTTGGGGTGCCTTGGGCATCCTCAAGCTTAGGCTCTTTACCCAAAACTTGACAACTTCAGCACACAAAACTCAACAGAAAACTCGTGAGCTCCGTTAGTATGATAGGTAAATAAAAACTTTAGGTACTGTCGTAAATTGAGTAATGTTTTATTATTGCATAAGGTACTGTATTCTAACTTCTCCATGGTTTATACCCCCCCGATACAATCCATAGCATCATCAAAACAAGCAAACTATGCAAGCAAAAATAGAATATGTCTAAAACAGAATAGTCTGTAATAATCTGTGCAATCACCATACTTTTGTAACTACAAAAATTCTAAAAAATTAGGAAAACCTGGGGAATTTGTATACCAATACTGTGTGATAATATCAGATCAAAAATATGTTCCAGTAAAATCAGAGAAATTCTGCACTGGACGCAAAAGTTTCTGTTTTTGCACCGTATCAATTCTACTTATCATGCAAGTCATCCCAAACAACCCTGCAATCAAATACAAAAAATCTCTTGTGTACCCAACACACCCAATACAATGGGAAATTGTATAGGTACACTAGTTCGATGAAGAGATGGTGATACAAGTGCAATATGGATAGTACATTGAGCTATTCCGATCAATCTATTGAGCTATTCCTATAAGTGTCACAAACAACCCTAGAGTTTGTACATAAATAACACCTATGATACATATCAATCAACCCTAATGTCACCTAGATACTCCAGTGTCACCACAAGTATCTGTGGGTTAATTATCCGACATGCATCAAACAATTTCAGATTCATCATATTATATCCAACACAAAGAACTTCAAAGAGCACCCCAAGATTTCTATCGGGGAAAGTAGGATGAAAACGTGCAATCAACCCATGTGCATAGATCCCCCAAGGTCACCAGAATCCGCAAGTTGATGTCATAACATATATAAAGTGAATCAATAGAATACCCCATTGTCACCATGGGTATCCACATGCAAGACATACATCAAGTGTTCTCGAACCCAAAATATTCATTCCAACATAACGAGATCTCAAAGGGAAAGATTCAATTCATCACATCAAGATAACAAGGGAAGAACACCATATGATCCAACTATATTAACAAGGCTCATGATACATCAAGATTGTGACATCTCAAGAACACAAGAGAGAGAGAGAGAGAGAGATCAATGACATAGCTACTGGTACATACCCTCAGCCCCGAGGGTGAACTACTCCCTCCTCGTCATGGACACCGTCGGTATGATGAAGATGGCCTTCGGTGATGATTGCCCCCTCCGACAGGATGCCGGAACAGGGCGCCAGATGAGTTTTCTTCAGTATAGAGGCTTGCGGCGACGTAGCGGAAGTTCTAGGTTAACTTCTGGGGGGTTCCCAATATATAGGATTTTTCAGCGTTGGAATCACGTCAACCGGAGCCACGAGGTGGTCCCATGCCATCAGGGCGTGCCCAAGAGGGGTGGGGTGGGTGGGCGCGCCCTGTTAGCATGGCACCAACAGGTGGCCCCCCTCCGGTGGTTCTTTGCTCTGGTATTTCTTATTTTCTCCAAAAAAATCATCAAAAAGTTTCGGGCGATTCCGAGAACTTCTATTTTTTTCGCAAAAAACAACACCACAGTAATTCTACTGAAAACAACATCATTCCGGGTTAGTTCTAATTAAATCATATAAAGTGCATCAAAACCATATAAAAGTATTGTAAACGTAGGTAAATATGGCATGAATACTTCATAAATTATCAATACCTTGGAGACGTATCAGCATCCCCAGGCTTAATTCCTACTCGCCCTCGAGTAGGTAAATGATAAAAGAAGTAATTTATGAAGTGTGAATGCTAGCATAGTATATAAGTTTAATCAATTATAATTCAATCAATTTTCTAGCATCATAACCAACAATTATTTCTCATAAAATGCATTCTGTTGAAACTTAACAACCTATGTTCTCAGTCATCAAACTATTTCAATGCATCTTATTTTAGCAAAGTCTAAGTAAGGGCTCCACATACTCAATTATCATATAGTCTTCTATGATTGCTAATAATCAAAGCATATTTTTAGAATAAACAACATCCATGGAACACAGAGAAAGATAGGGACTTAATGTTTCGCCTCCCAACGTACTTATCATGAAGATAATTGTCAACAATAATGAATCATGATCAAATATATTTGACTCGATATATGTGTTTGGATCTTTCCCCACCACATGATGCTTGCCAACTAGAGATTGAGGTTGTAATAAGAAGTTGACTCAACATGAAAAGTAAACAACATGAAAGTAAATAGCATAAAAGTAAATAGAATGTCCCTTCGTAGAGAGAAGTAGGGATTTGTAGAGGTGCCAGAGCTCATTGCTTAAAACAGAGATGAATATATTTTGGGTGGTGTGTCTTTTCTGTCATGTCACGACAAGGGATTTCAATATCTTCCATGTTGAACACATTAATGGTGGTTCCCAAACGGAATTGAAATTTTACTCCCCCTCCACCAGTCAAACACATTACATGGCTGACCGAATCCACGGGTGCCCTCCAAACAATCAACTTTCTAGGGGGATTTTTGTTTATTTATTTATTTTTGTATTATGTAGGACTAGGCATCCTTTTTACCAACCTCTCTCGTGCATTGACAAGTGAATAAACACTCATCGTGAGTTAAACACACTTAGCATGGAAGATACCGACCGTCCCGTCTCTCCATGAGCGGTACGGGCACACAAAACAAATATTTATTTTGAAGGTTTTAGAGATGGCACATGCAAATTTACTTGAAATGGCAGTGAAATACCATATATCGGTAGATATAGTGGACTCTCATGGAAGAAAATTGGCTCAAGGTTTTTGGATACACAAGTAGTATCTCTACTTAGTACGAAGTTTTGGCTAGCAAAAAGGTTCTAAAAAAGCACCACATGTTGGAGGATCCATAACAATATAAGTTCTATGCAAATATACGCAAACATAACCATTACGTTGTCTTCCTTGTCCAACTTCAACAATTTGATCAAGGTTGAAAATAATTAATGGGTATTCACAATCATAAAATATGTCCAAGATAATATATTTGTATGTGAAATCTCTTTTTCTTATACTAATCATTCATGAATTGCTTGTATGATCAATACTATGATTGCCAAACTTAAATATATTTTACTTTATAAACCAAATGTGAAACTACTACTAAGAATAAAGCTCACGGATAATTTCTGATTTGTGATATTCAATTCATTCACAATTTACTCTTAGGATATAAGTGAAGCACAAGAGTAAACCTCAAACTACTCTCAAAAGATATAAGTGAAGATCAATTAGTAGTCAAATAATCAATTAGCTATGTGAGGACTCTCTCTCAATGAATAATTTCAGATCTTATATTTCTTTCAAACAGCAGAGAAAACAAAATACACTCCAAGAATAGCACGTATCATGTGGACTTATAAAAACTTAGGATCAACATAGGCTATCCGATATTTGTTTGATGAAGAGTGGTGGGATGCGTAGCATCCCCAAGCTTAGATGCTTGGAACTTCTTGTAATATTGACTTGCGGAGCCTTGGTCATCCCCAATATTTAGCTTTTTCTTGTTAATTCCTCTCGTATCATGGTTTCACCAAGGTCTCAAAAACTTCATCCACACAAAACTTGAAAAGAACTCGTGAGATAGGTTAGCACACATAAGAATAAATCAACAATTTATGTACTGGCAAGATAAGTTGCATAATAATTTTCAAACATTATATACTGTATACTATTATTTCCACAATTTATATCTACAATTATAAGTCATGAAAACTATAGGAGAAGTCGATAACAAAACATGACATCAATCTGTCTAAACAGGACAGTCTGTAGCAATTAATTTAAAAAGTGCACTTATGTAACTCCAAAAAATTCTGAAAATTTAGGACATGATAAAAAATTTATATGACAATAGTGTGTAAAAAATTCAGAAACTTTCCACGTTCCAGTAAAACATGAAAATTCAAACACTACAGCAAAAGTTTCTGTTTTTACACAACACACATCAAACATGCAATTCAAGCAACCTAAAAGGCAATTCTTGGAACTTCTTATTGAAAAACAAGATTATAAATAATATAAAGCAAAGTTTAACAAAATAAAATGACACTCCAATCAAAACTCATATTATGTGATGAATAAAAATATAGCTCTAAGTAAGATATACCGATAGTGTTGAAGATGAAAAGAGGGGATGCCTTCCGGGGCATCCCCAAGCTGAGACACTTGAGTCTTCCTTAGATATTACCTTGGGGATGCCTTGGACATTCCCAAGCTTAGGTTCTTACCACTCCTTATTCTCCTCATATCGGTGTCTTACTCAAAACTTGAAAACTTCAATCACACAAAACTCAACGGAACTTCATGAGATGGGTTAGTATAATAAATATAGATCATTCACTTCGGTACTCAAGACAAGATTAATAATTATTTTCACATAATACTGATGTCTACTATGCAACCTTCTTCTTGTAGACTTGTGTTGGGCCTCCAAGCGCAGAGTTTTGTAGGACAGTAGCAAATTTCCCTCAAGTGGATGACCTAAGGTTTATCAATCCGTGGGAGGCATAGGATGAAGATGGTCTCTCTCAAACAACCCTGCAACCAAATAACAAAGAGTCTCTTGTGTCCCCAACACACCCAATACAATGGTAAATTGTATAGGTGCACTAGTTCGGCGAAGAGATGGTGATACAAGTGTAATATGGATGGTAGATATAGGTTTTTGTAATCTGAAAATATAAAAACAGCAAGGTAACAAGTAACAAAAGTGAGCACAAACGGTATTGCAATGCTTAGAAACAAGGCCTAGGGTTCATACTTTCACTAGTGCAAGTTCTCTCAACAATACTGACATAGTTGAATCATATGTAAATCCCTCACGTGCGACAAAGAGTTCACTCCAAAGTCACAAATAGCGGAGAACAAACGAAGAAATTAATGTAGGGTACGAAACCACCTCAAAGTTATCTTTTCCGATCAATCTTATGAGCTATCCCTATAAGTGTCACGAACAGCCCTAGAGTTCATACTAAAATAACACCTTAAGATACACATCAACCAAAACCCTAATGTCACCTAGATACTCCAATGTCACCACGAGTACCCATGGGCTTGATTATACGATATGCATCACACAATTTCAGATTCATCATGTTCAATCCAACACAAAGAACTTCAAAGAGTGCCCCAAAGTTTCTACCGGAGAGTCAAGACGAAAACGTGTGCCAACCCCTATGCATAGATTCCCAAGGTCACGGAACCCGCAAGTTGATCACCAAAACATACATCAAGTGGATCAATAGAACATCCCATTGTCACCACGGATATCCCATTTCAAGACATACATCAAGTGTTCTCAAATCCTTTAAAGACTCAATCCGATAAGTAAACTTCAAAGGGAAAACTCAATTCATCACAAGAAGATAGAGAGGGGAAAACTCCATATGATTCATCTATATTAATAAAGCTCGCGGTACATGAAGATCGTGTCATCTCAAGAACACGAGAGAGAGAGATCAAACACATAGCTACTGGTACATACCCTCAGCCCCGAGGGTGAACTACTCCCTCCTCGTCATGGAGACTGCCGGGATGATGAAGATGGCCTCCGGTGATGGTTTCCCCCTCTGACAGGGTGCTGGAACGGGCCCCCGATTGGTTTTTCGTGGCTACAGAGGCTTGTGGCGGCGGAACTCCCGATCTAGGTTTCTTTTCGGAAGTTTCTGTATTTATAAGAATATTTGGCGTTGGAATCACGTCAAGGGGGTGCTCGAGGAGTCCACAAGCCATGGGGGCGCGCCCCCCAGGCTTGTGACCTCCTCGGCCACTTCCTGGCCCAGCTCCGGTGCTTCGGGGGTCTCTTTTGGTCCATCAAAAATCACCATAAATTTTCAGCCCATTCCGAGAACTTTTATTTCTGCACAAAAAACGACACCATGGTAGTTCTGCTGAAAACAACGTCAGTCCGGGTTAGTCATAATAAAATCATACCAAAATCATATAAAATTATTGTAAACATGGCATGAATACTTCATAAATTATAGATACGTTGGAGACGTATCAAATACCTACTGTATTATACCATTCAAATAATTTATATCACTCAATATAAGATAGGGAAACACTAAACAAGCAAACTATGCATGCAAAACAGAAACTGTCAAAAACAGAACAGTCTGTGAAGATTTGAATGAAATCCATACTTCCCTGGCTCTTACAATTCTGAAAAATAAGGACAACACAGAGAATTTGCATAGAAATGCTGTGTAAAAATTTCAGAATTTGCTAACTCCCCAGTAAAATCAGTGAAATTCTGCACTGGTCGTAAAAGTTTCTGTTTTTGCACAGAATCAAACTGACAAGTATCCACACTATCCCAAAGGCTTCACTTCGCACATTATTGAAATAAAAGACACAAAACACGATGACTATAGTATCTTAATCATGAGAACACACAAAAATAGAAAGTATAAGTGTTGGGTTGTCTCCCAACAAGCGCTTTTCTTTAAAGCCTTTTAGTTAGGCATCATGGTTTCAATGATGCTCACATAGGAATAGTATTTGAAACATGCAAAAGAGCATCAGGGATCACATGACAAGCACATTTAAGTCTAAAC
This sequence comes from Elymus sibiricus, assembly GCA_039707655.1. Classification (NCBI taxonomy): domain Eukaryota; kingdom Viridiplantae; phylum Streptophyta; class Magnoliopsida; order Poales; family Poaceae; genus Elymus; species Elymus sibiricus. Next base: position 359,445,007 of record CM077669.1, read on the forward strand.
CACTTCCTATGCATAGGTATTTTGCAAGCGAACAATTTATTGTAGCAAGAATCAACTTGCATAGGAAGGCAAAACAAGCACAACTTCAAAATTTTGAACACATAGGGAGGAAACTTGATATTATTGCAATACCTACAAGCATATGTTCCTCCCTCATAATAATTTTCAGTAGAATCCTGAAATAATTCAACAATATAACTATCACATAAAGCATTTTTTTCATGATCCACAAGCATAGCGAATTTATTACTATCCACATAAGCAAATTTCTTCTCATTCATAGTAGTGGGAGCAAACTCAACAAAATAACTATCACAAGTCACTTGATTGACATAGCCACATTGAATATTTAAATCATGATGGCAAGTTTCATGGTTATCATTATTCTTCATAGCATACATTTGATCACCATAATTATCATAGATAGGAGGCATACCATCATCATAATAAATTTTCTCATCAAAACTTGGGGGACTAAAAATATCATCTTCATAAAACATAGCATCCCCAAGCTTGTGGCTTTGCATATCATTAGCATCATGGATATTTAGAGAATTCATACTAACAACATTTCTATCATGCTCTTCATTCAAGGATTTAATGCCAGACATTTTATTAAACTCTTCTTCTAACACTTTGGCACAATTTTCCGAAACATCATTTTCACGAAAGACATTATAACGATGAAGCAATTGAGGTAACCTAAATTCCATTTTTAGTTTTATTTTATAAAACCAAACTAGTGAAAAACACGAAACTAAATGATTTAATTGCAAGATCTAAAGATATACCTGCAAGCACTCACCTCCCCGGCAACAGTGCTAGAAAAGAGCTTGATGTCCACTATGCAACTTTATTCTTTGTAGACGTTGTTGGGCCTCCAGGTGCAGAGTTATGTAGGACAACAATTTTTTCCCTCAAGTGGATGACCTAATGTTTATGAATCCGTGGAAGGTGTAGGATGAAGATGGTCTCTCTCAAACAACCCTGTAATCAAATACAAGAAATATCTCGTATCCCCAACACACCCAATACAATGGCAAATTGTATAGGTGCACTAGTTCGACGAATAGATAGTGATACAAGTGCAATATGGATAGTAGATATAGGTTTTTGTAATCTGAAAATATAAAAAAACAAGCGAGCAAGTGGAAAACAGCGAGCAAAATGTTGTATAAATGCTTGAAAATAAGGCCTAGGGTTCATACTTTCACTAGTGCAATATCTCAACAATAGAATCATATGATCATCCCTCAGCGTGCGACAAAGAATCACTCCAAAGTTCAGAAGTAACGGAGAACAGAAGATGAAATTGTTGTAGGTAGTAGAACCACCTCAAAGTTATCCTTTCCGATCAATATATTGAGCTATTCCTATAAGTGTCACAAACAGCCCTAGAGTTCATACTAAAATAACACCTATGATACATATCAATCAACCATAATGTCACCTAGATACTCCAATGTCACCACAAGTATCCGTGGGTTAATTATCCGACATGCATCAAACAATTTCAGATTCATCATATTCAATCCAACACAAAGAACTTCAAAGAGTACCCCTAAGATTTCTATCGGAAAAAGTAGGATGAAAACGTGCAATCAACCCATGTGCATAGATCCCCCAAGGTCACCGGAATCCGCAATGTCGGAAACGACACCTATGGGATCACGAGAATCCCTTTACGATTCGGCGGGGAAGAAGGCTTGCACAGAGAGCAGATCGAACGATCAACGCAAAGGGATTTTACCCAGGTTCGGCCGCTCGAAAGCGTAAAACCCTACTGCTGCTTGGTTATATTGGATGTGTTCTTAGGCCAGTTCTTGGAGCGCTACAGTAAATAGCAGCTACACATGCCAAACCGGCCAGAAAAGATCCCCCCTGTAGCTGCACCTCGGGCCTCCTTTTATACCTTCGAAGGGGTCGCCGACATTAGTGCATAGGGTATACATGAGGTGTAAAGCAACTACAGTGCTTATCATACCTAATACTGACGGCTTAGGACAAGAGCATTTAATGCTCCGTTGAGGTGTCCCTGCCTTTCTTGGGGATGGAAAAAGGAGCCATCCCATCGCACCGCTTAAGCCTTCACACCGTCAGCGTCTGACACGCTCCCAGGGGGGATAACAGCTAAAAGACAAGCTGGTAGTTGCCCTAGGGCAGCGCGCGTGAACAGTGGCGAAGTCTTGCCGGGTGCAGGGCTTGTCGGGGCTCTGAGCCTTCCCGGCAAGGTCTTGCCGGGGCCCCGGCCTTTGGCTTTCTGTCTCCTTGATGCTGCTGTATCTGATTCCAAGGTTTTGCTAGGTCTTGTTGGCCCCAGGGGGTTGCCCGCGCACAAGTCTGGGTAATAGATACCCTGGTTCTTTGTACACTGACAGAAGCCCCCGGGCCTGGGCCATACATGCGCGCGCGGCGCTGTTGGGCTTGGCCCAAAACAGTGCGCGGGCACTCGTGGCCATGGTAATGATGACGGTTGATGACTTTTCCCACGACGCGCAGTAACTGCAGGCCTTGAGCGCATCTGAGCGAGGCGGTCCGCCTTCTTCCTCGGGAGTAGAAACGATGAACAGGGCGGCGCCCGCTCGCTTCCACATTAATGTCTTGAATGACGCGCCTCGGGTGACGTGTGTTGTCCAGGACCATGAAGAGTCGGCCTCTCTCTTCCTTCAGCATCCAGCCCTATAAAAGGGGGGCGAGGGAAGAAGAAGAAAGCCGCTCATCTGCAGTCCTCCACTCTCCTGCTGCTCGGTTCTTTCTCCTTCTGTCTTTCGCCACCTCCTTGCCGCGCTGCCCCAAGATGGCGAGAGGACGCGGCCATGCCCGGGGTTCCCTTAGCGCTTCGAGGAGCAGCCCTCGGACCCCAGCGCGCGTGGTGGTGACGATGGCGGGTCCGAGCTCCCGCGGCGGTTCAGCATCCCGTGGGCGTGCGAGGACGGCTCCGGCAGGGTGCGGTAGCCGCAGCAGCACACCTCTTCCGCAGCCCCACGCGGGGATCCACACGGGGGAAGAGGTGCGGGAGTTCGTCGTGGTCCTCCCTCGCCGGCTCCGGAGCTGGCTGCGCCTCCCCGACCCTTTCGCAAGGGCCGTGTAGAGCAACCGGCCCCGTGGCTTATGGCTCCATGCGGACGGCTGCAGCAATGGCCCTTGGTGGGTGGCGGTCGACCTCACCCCCGGAAGCGCCATGTTCCTGACGCCGGGATGGAAATCGTTCGCCCGCTCCCGAGGCCTCACCCCCTGGCAGCTGCTCCACTTCAAGCTCATCGACTCCGACACCCTCTCCGTGAGGTTCTTCGGGGCGACCGGCGTTCGTCTGGAGTGCTGCGCCGAGAGCTCAAGCGACAGCGACTTCGACTCCTCCAGCAACAACGACGACGAGGACAACGTCGTCGGCATGAAGAACGAGGACTCTGACTAGGCACGCTTGGCGCCGTAGTTAGGTCCCGACGTTCCATCCGCGAGACCTCGTTTCCGGATCAATTGCCGCGTCGCAGTAGTAAATATCTTTTGATGTATGAGATCGTACCCAATGTAGTCCTTGAATGTTCAAGAAGAAATGCACTGGGTGTCAATCTTAAAAAAAACCTTGCTTAAACATCCTTTGCTCTTGTATGTATCTTTGTTTTATGCTGTCCCCCCGACAAGTGCCTTGCCGGGAAGGTCCCTGGCACGTCCTCAACGGGAGCGCAGCACTCCGAAGAGGCGCGCTTGCCGGAGGTCTTGCCGGGTCTTCAGCTTCCAGTAATGTGGACGAATAGAACGAAATGTCGACTAAATGCCGACAAGAGTCGCGGGCCCAAAAAGGAAACATCGCGGCGTGCGATGAAGAGCCAGACCCCGATACCTTCCCATAAGGGGTACCGTGAGTGCGATGCTCGATTCATACACCCATTCTTGCCTTCGCTACTATCCGTCGTAGACGTCCCACTGCTATCTTGTTGATCTCCAGTATGGGGTTCTTGACCTTATGATCTTGCGCCTGCCGCAAGTCTTGCTGCAGACGTATCTTCAACTGCCCATGCACCCCGACAGGCCTTGCCGTAAGTCTCCCGACAAGCCTTGCCGCAGGTATAGCCTCGACTGCTCGCAATTTTAGTACACCGACACCGGAGCCCCCGGGCCTAGGCCACACACAGGCGCACGGCATTGTTGGGCCGGGCCCAAGCAGTGTACGGGTACGCGTGGCAGGAGTTACCTTCCGCAGTTATTCCTTTTACTGCGCCACCCACGACGCCCATTAAATGCGGGACGTGGGAGACGTGCGCGACGCGACCGTTGCAGCAGCACGCTCGCGAAGTATTCCATCAATATTTTAGTAAAGAGGCCGCCCTGCGCCTTCCCCATAAAAAGGAATCCGCAGGGGCACGGCTCATTTACCTCTTGCCTCTTCCGATCTAGGAACCGCCGCCGTCTTCCTCCTCAAGCCCAAAACAAAGCTTTCTTCCACCCCCTTGCCGCTCCCACACCTTTGCCGTCCTCAGCTTCCGGCCTCCGTAGCTATCATGCCGCCCAAGGCAGGCAAGGGCAAGAAGGCGGCGGAGAGCAAGATGGCGGAGATGCGGAAAGGGCACGTCGTCTTCGCACCGGTGCTAGACACGAAGGCCTTGAAGGAGCAGTACCAGTTCATGTGGGCGGCGGAAACGACGGCGCATCCCGCCACCCGCGTGAGTCCAGGTTCTTCTGAGGGCAATCCAATGAAATACCGCTTTTTTGCCGATTATTTCTATTGCGGACTCTGTCCCCCTTTCTCCGATTTCTTCAAAGATATCATGCACACCTACGGCTTCCATCTCTTGGATTTCACGCCGAATGCCGTGACGTGCATGTCTGTTTTCGCTCATCTTTGCGAAAACTTTGCCGGAGTAAATCCTTGCACCGCCCTCTTCTGCCACTATTTCATTCCTCGAATTGAGAAAGGCGAGGCCCTTTCTGGTTCCGTCACCTGGATCCCATGGACAGAAACCAAGGAGGTCTACCCAGACGGGGCTTTCCGCCGAAAGTGGGAAGAATGGCAGGGCAGATGGTGCTGGGTTCGGGAGACAGTAGAAAAAGCAGTCCAATCTTTCTGCCTGCCGCGGGAGACGAAGATAGCCCACAACAATGACTGGAGCGCCCTCGATCCTGAGGATGCAAAGCTCACAGTTGCGACGACAAGGATCCTTCGCCTCAAGACTGCCGGGCTTTCAGTAGATATGATAGGTGCTGATTTCCTCCGCCGGCGTATTGCCCCTCTGCAGAACAAAGGAAGGCTAGCTTGGCAGTTCAAGAACGCGGCAGACATCATGAGACTGCGCCCGGGGCTGGATAACAACCTGACGCTGATGCAGCACGCAGCCCTCTGCCAAAAATTGTTCAGGAGTGCACTGGTGCACGATCTGCCGGCAAGCGTAGTCCCCTTGTGCAACAACTCTTCTCTGGGCCCAATCCTTGCCATGATGCCAGTACTGGATGCCCACAGTGTTGACGAGCGCTGGATCGTGCCTTCCGAAGACCAGGTACAACAATTTTTTGATGGCCTGACAGAAAGGCCAATCTGCACAGAAGAGGAGACGCTGCCGGACGAAAATCTTGCCGGGCAGGGTGAAACTATCGAGGAACAAGGTGGTACTTCTGCCGGGGACCATCCTGTCGCGGACGCAGCCGAGGAGGAGCCACTCGAGGAGGACCCGACTCTCAGGCCAAGGAGCAGACACATCCTTCGAGGCGCCACCTCTGGGGCCTTGCTCCACCAAACTTCCTCAAGTAGCGCAGCCCCCGGCAAGGGGGCGGCCGGCAAGGCGACGCAGCGGCAAGAAGCTCCTCAGCGACCTGCGCCCGCCACGGCCAAGCGACCCAGAAGTACCCCTCCACCTCCTTCCACGGCCACAATGGTGGAAGTCACTTTTGACCTCTCCGCCTTGAGCTCAGGAGAAGAAGAGGAGGAGTAAGGACCTTGCCGCATCCTTTATCTTCCGAATTTGTGATTTATTTCAACTCATTTCCTTTGCTTTGGCTTGTCTCTACAGAGATACAGAAACTCTGACACCGGGCGAATAGGGCCAAGACCTCGACGGGCGAGGAACCACCGGCGAGCACCTCTGGTGCGCCGGAGACGATCACCACCAGCCCGGAGCCTAGCCCGCGATGCAGCCCTCGACTTAGCCCCCGGCGCAGTCCCCCGCGTGAGTCTATTACTCACTTTCCGCTGGCAAGTGCCGGGGTGTGCATCTTTACTGCTGACATCGCTAGGCGTGCAGGAGGAGAGCAGTGACAAGGAGAACCCTCAGAGGCCACCCCTGATATGCCGCCTCCGTCAACCACGCTGCCTAGAGATGGATCGCCGGCCAGGACTTCCTCTAGCGCGCTCTACCGCAACGAGGAAGAGCCGACGAGCATGGGTACCGGAAAGTTCTACGCCGGCAACCGATGTTGGCACATGTACTTGTTACTTTGTTTTATTTCTTTTTTTGTCTTCTTGAACTTCCATCTCAATCTCATCTTGATTTGTTTTCTTCCTTGGGCCCCAGGCATTCCCTCGGCGGAGCAAATGGACGTCCATGCTATCATCGAGGAGACCGCCAGGGATGTTGCTGTCGAGGGCGACAGGATTTCTGCTGACGAGGCCGCCAAGAATGCTGCCGCCGAAGCTGCCGAAGCCGCCAAGAATGCTGCTGCTGAGGCCGCCAAGGATGCCAGCGCCGAAGCCGCCAGGGCTGTGTAGGAAGAGGCCGCCAAGGAATCCGCTGAAAGAGCCGGCGAGGAGGCTAGTGGCCGTACTGACGGCATCCCTGCTGCAGGAGCGCCAGGCACTGCGCTGGACACAGAGCCCCCAGCTGCCGGGGAGGCGGTTGTTGAGGAACAACCAGCAACATCCGAGGCTCCCTCATCAAGCAAATACCTTAAGATCGGCGACAACTTGTTCGTCAGCATCCCTGGCACGGCAGGTACTAGGGCACCAGCTGAAGGGGAGGTCTTTGATGAAGACGCCATCGCTGCTGCCGGGCTCGAGATCGTTGGTGACCCAAGTGCCAGCGACAACAAAACTGAAGAGGAGAAACTCCTCTAGGCCATGAGCGACAACTACCAGAAGCTCCAGGCGCTTCATCGCGCTCGAAAGGAGAAGCTGGACTCCAGGGTAGCAGTTGCCGACAAGGTGGAGGCAGATTTCCAAAAGCGCGTTGAAGAGACTCAAGGTTGGTTTGCCGAAGCTTATCAGGACTTGAGGCAGGCCAAGTGCAGCTGAGCCAAAAATGGGACGATCTCCTCCTGAAACAGTCCGATGTTGAAAAAGCACAGGAGGAGGCCAAACAACAAGCTGCTGCAGACGAAGCACGCTTGAACGAGCTTCGCGTTGAACTTAAGGCCCATGACGAAGAACTTGAAGCTTGAGAAAAGGCGCTCGCCGACAAGCTCCGCACCAAGGACGAGGAGATCGAGAGTCTTGTCGCACAGCGGACCCAAGATCTGGAGCTGAAGCACAAAGAGACGCTCGAGGCCCTGACCACAGATCACGCCGGCAAGCTAAAGGAGGCCATCGACGCTGCCGGAGCTGCGGAGGCCGCCAAGAACCTGCTGGAGGAGAGGGTGAAGAAGCTGGAGGCAGATCTTGAGGACCACGGCAAGAAGATCTCAACACTCGAGACCGAGAGAGACAAAGCTCTCCACAGCCTGATGGAGGCACAGGTCGCCGCGTCTGACAAGACCAAGGAGCTCTCCACAGCCAATGAATCCATTGCTGATTTAAAGCTGAAGCTGACCACGCTGAAGGAGACCCTTGAAGCCGTGGAGACTCGGGAGAAGGCCCTGACCAAAGATCTCCAGAACGAGTGGGAGCTGGTCAAGAGTGCCGCCTTCAAGCACAACGACTATGTGCGAGGCGTGGAGATTTGGACTGAAAAGCTCGTCGACGTCGCGGAAAAACTTGCCGCTCAACTGTCCATCATGGGCTTGCAAGATCACCGGCAGCCTCTTGAGGACAGGGTATCTTCGAGCGCCAAGCTGATCATGTCCTTCGATCGTGTACTTGCGGCCCTGGAGCGGCTCCATTCTGACCGAACAACTCATCTGGCCAGCGAGTCCCGCAAACTCTGCCAAGCTGTCCTCCGCAAAGTGCTCACAAAGGTGGTCTACAGGAATCCCGGCATCAACCTCGCCAATGTTCTTGACCGCCTGCCGAAGAATGCAGATCTCAAGGCGGCAGAAGAGCTTGTCGCGCCCATCGTCGACAGGGTGAGCCAAGTGAAGAGGGTCGAAGGCGATCGCCGGGATTAGATGCTTTACTCCTTGCCGCCGTTATTTCATGCCAAAGACAACATTGCCTTATGTTAGAATCGCGGCAGCTTTTATTGTAATATCACTTGCTATGCTCTGGACGAATGCTATGTTATTCTCCTTGCTTAATTTCTTTCTGTATGTACTCGCCCTACGCTTGACTGGAAACCTGCCGGTGCGTACACCCTTGCCGCGAGCGCTAGGTGCGGGACTTTAGCAGCATGCTGGCAGGGCCGCTGCCGGCAAGTAGCCTTGGTGCTTTCAGTGCAGCCACCTAAACTGTTGAGCGGACTCGAAACAGGATAAGGGCGCAACCAATCACAACAAGGTTCCTTCGCGTGCAGGTTTTCCATACCAAAATTGAAATCGTTCAAGGAGAACAACAAAACAAAAATCGCTTAAAATCTCTGCAATTCTGCAACTTAGCTTTTCATTGAAGTACTCTTTCCGACAAGATGATTTCCTTGAACATCGCCTATTGGTATCCATACCACCATTCTCCCCCCCGGCAAAGCTGCACGCGAGGTAACCTTCTGTCCCTTTGAGAAAAAGAAATAAGAGAAAATAGAGATATGGAACCTTGGCGGTTCGTTAGCACTTGCCGGGAGTAAGCGTAATACAATACCTTAGATAAACATGCATATAAATAAACATGCGAATCGAAAAGAATCGTAAAACACTTAGCTTTATTCAACTACGCACATTGTCTGCGCCTGGCTTTGTACAAAGGATTACATGCTACTGCAGCAAGACTTGTACAAAAGGGGTTGCCGGGAGACTCGGCAACCGCGCCTTATGGATAGAACTTACGAAGATGCTCGATATTCCAGGAGTTGCTCACCGGAATACCGTCTTCGGTCTCCAGGCGGACTGCGCCAGGCCTGGTGACTCGTACTACACGATAAGGGCCTTCCCACTTCGGCGTCAACTTGTTGGAATTCTTGGCCGACTGAACGCGCCAAAGAACAAGGTCGCCTTCCTCAAGACTCCGGGCATGAACCTTGCGGCTATGATAGTGGCACAAAGCTTGCTGGTAGCGTGCAGCTCGCACAGCAGCCTGGAGATGATCTTCCTCAAGGAGCAGCGTGTCATCTTGCCGCAGCTGCTCTTGCTCGAGCTCATCATAGGCGAGCACTCGAGGTGACCCGTACATGAGTTCCGTGGGGAGAACTGCTTCTGCCCCATATACTAGGGAGAAAGGTGTCTGGCCGGTTGCTCGATTCGGTGTCGTTCTGATTGACCAAAGAACCACCGGCAACTCATCAATCCAACGCCTTTCGCACTTGCGCAGCTTGTCGAAAGTTCTTGTCCTGAGACCACGCAGCACCTTAGCATTCGCCCTTTCCACCTGGCCATTACTCCTTGGGTGAGCAACAGAAGCAAAAAAATTTTTGCCGCCAAGGTGTTGGACATATTGCATAAAAGTGTGGCTCGTGAACTGTGTGCCGTTGTCGGTGATGATCCTGTTAGGTACTCCAAAACGGCAAACTATTCCTTTGAAGAACTTGACGGCCGACTGCGCCGTCACCTTCCTCACTGGTTCCACTTTTGGCCACTTTGTGAACTTGTCGATGGCGACGTACAAGTACTCAAAGCCCCCGACAGCACGGGGGAAGGGGCCCAAGATGCCGAGCCCCCAGACCGAAAATGGCCAGGATAAAGGGATCGTCTGAAGGGCTTGAGCTGGTTGATGTAGCTTCTTTGAATGAAACTGGCATGCTTCACACTTGGTTACTAGCACAGCTGCATCCTGGAGGGCAGTGGGCCAAAAGAAACCTTGCCGGAACGCCTTGCCGGCAAGTGCTCTTGATCCTATGTGGGAGCCACATATGCCTCCATGTATCTCTGCTAACAGCTCTAGTCCATCCTCCCGAGAAATGCATTTCAATTTCACACCGTTCGGCCTCTTTCTGTACAGGACATCGTCCACAAACTGGTACATTTTAGACCGACGGGCTATTTTCTCTGCTTCTTCCTGCTCATCGGGGAGTTCTCCTGTCTGAAGGAAATGGACGATGTGCTGTGCCCACGCTGGAGCTTGAGGCTCGACGGCAAGGACTAAAGGCAAATCTTCTGCCGCGGGAGCAGTTGTCTCGACAGCAAGGGCCTGAAACCCTACCGGATCTTGCTGTTCCCCGGCAAGCTCGGCGGGAGCGTTTGTCTCGACGGCAAGAGCCTGAGCCCCTGCCGGAGCCTGTTGCTCACTGGCAAGCTTGGCGCTGTTCCCGGCAACTTCCTTGCCGGTGGCTTCTGGGAGCTCTGCCGGGAAGTACTTGCCGGAACTCAACTTTCTCCTTTTCTCTTGTCCCATCGATGGTGCCACAGATGGTTGAGTCAGCCAGAGCACAAAAGTTCCTGGTTCCACAGGTAACTTAAGAGCAGCGCATTTTGACAGGCCATCAGCAATGCTGTTTTCCGCACGAGGGACGTGCTCCATTTGCAAGCCGTCAAAACGCTCTTCCAACTTTCTCACTTCCACATAAGCCTCCATCAACGGACTCTGATAATCTTTATTGACCTGCTTGACGACAAGCTGAGAATCACCTCTGACAATAAGCTTCTGGATTCCAAGGTCTGCCGCGATCCTGAGACCAGCAAGCAACCCTTCATACTCGGCAGTATTGTTCGTTGATCGCTCCCAGGGAAAATGCATCTGAATCACGTATTTGAGGTGCTCTCCGGTGGGTGCGACAAGCAGCATGCCAGCACCGGCGCCTTGCAGCGAGAAAGCCCCATCAAAATACATGATCCAATCTTGATTTGTTTCCTTACCGGGGAGAGTTGACTCTGGAACTTCTTCATCTGGCGTTGGGGTCCATTCTGCAATGAACTCCGCCAAGGCCCTGCTCTGGATTGTCGAAGTACTTTCAAACCTGAGACCAAAGCTTGACAGCTCCAAAGCCCACTCTACAATCCTGCCGGTAGCCTCTGGGTTTCGCAAAATCCGCTGCAACGGAAAGCGAGTAATGACGGTGATCTCATGTGCCTGAAAGTAATGGCGCAGCTTCCTCGAGGCCATAAGGAGGCCGAAAAGCAGCTTCTGCACACCAGAATATCTCGACCTAGCCCCTTGTAGAAGGGAACTGACAAAATAGACTGAGCGTTGCACCATCTTCTTCCTCTGTATCGATTGGCTTGACTGCGCAGACTCAACCTTGCCGGCGCCAGACTCTACCGGGGAAGGCCTTGGCTCGTCACTTGGCGGTCCTGCCGTTGGCGCTGCTTCTTCATCAACTTCTCTCTCCGCCACCAACGCAGCACTCACCACTTGATTCGTTGCCGCTAGATATAGCAGCAATGGCTCTTGTGGATTTGGCGCGACTAGTACTGGCGAAGAGGAGAGGTACCTCTTCAAATCCTGTAGCGCTGCCTCCGCTTCCGGAGTCCATTTCATTGGACCTGCCTTCTTCAAAATTTTGAAAAAGGGCAGGGCATGCTCAGCAGATTTTGAAATGAACCTACTCAGAGCAGCAACGCAGCCGGCAAGACGGCGCACATCCTTGACACGTCTTGGCGCTTCGATTTGCTCAATTGCTTTGATCTTGTCGGGATTTACTTCAATTCCTCGCTGAGATACAAAGAACCCGAGGAGCTTGCCGGATGAGACACCGAACACGCACTTCTCAGGGTTGAGCTTCAAGTTGATCTTGCGCAGATTTGCAAAGGTTTCTTCTAAATCTGATATGAGTGTTGCCTTGTCTTTGGTTTTGACCACTATGTCATCCACATAAGCTTCCATATTTCTATGTAGCTGGGGCTCAAAACCAATATGGACTGCTCTTGCAAATGTAGAACCGGCACTTTTCAACCCGAAAGGCATGCGCAAAAAGCAGTACGTACCACATGGGGTGATAAATGCGGTCTTTTCTTCGTCTTCCTTGGACATGAATATCTGATGATAGCCTGAATAGGCGTCAAGGAACGACAGCAAGTCGCAGCCGACAGTGGAGTCCACAATCTGGTCGATGCGCGGCAAAGGAAAGGGGTCTTTTGGACAGGCTTTATTGATATCTGTATAGTCAATACATAGCCTCCACTTCCCATTCGCCTTGCGCACTACAACTGGATTGGCCAACCATGTTGGATGAAGTACTCCTCTAACCAAGCCTGCTGCTTCTAACTTCTTGATTTCTTCGGCAATAAACTGTTGCCGCTCCAAAGCTTGCTTCCTAACCTTCTGCTTGACGGGCCGCGCGTGTGGACAGACGGCAAGGTGGTGCTCAATTACCTCCATGGGAACACCGGGGATATCAGATGGTTGCCATGCAAACACATCGACATTCGCCCGCAGGAAGGCAACGAGCGCGCTTTCCTATTTGCTGTCAAGGGTGGAACTTATAATGAAAGTTCCCCCCATGCCATCTTCCTTGGCGGGCACCTTCTTAGTCGCTGGTGGAGCAGCCTTGGACTTCTTGCTCTTGCCGGTGGAGCTCTCAGGCATATCCTCAACGGGAGCGCAGCACTCCGAAGAGGCGCGCTTGCTGGAGTGTGTGCGAGAGGCCTTGCCGGTCTTCTTCCCCCCAGGAGCTTCAGCGGCAGGAGCAAGCGCCTTGGCGGCAGATGCTGCAACTGCCTCCCGGTAGAGCTGATCGGTGCAGATGAGCGCATCCTTCTTGTCGGAACCGACAGTGATAACGCTCATTGGCCCAGGCATCTTCAGCACATTGTAGGCATAGTGTGATGCCGCCATAAACTTGGCCAGCGCCGGGCGGCCAAGGATCCCATTATATGGCAATGGTATCTTGGCGACGTCAAACACAATCTTCTCCGTCCTGAAGTTTAAGTCACTGCCAAATGTCACCGGCAGCGTGATTTTCCCCTTGGGTTGGCTTCTTCCTGGATTGACCCCTTGAAAAGAGCCCGTCTCTTCGAGATCTCCATCAGGAATTTGCAATCTCTTGATGACCTCGGGTGAAATCAAGTTCAAGCCGGCCCCACCGTCAACTAGCATTTTCGTCACCTTGAGGTTGTGAATCATTGGCGAGACCAACAACGGCAAACACCCAACCGCTGTTACGTGATCAGGGTGATCCTCAACGTCAAAAATGATAGGCGTGTTGGACCATCTTAAGGGCTTCCGAGCGCCGACAGACGGCTCCGTCGCATTAACCTCGCGTGCCCACTATTTAAGTTGGCGGTGGGAAGAATGCAATGATGCGCCTCCGTCGACGCACATGGCATCAGTAGCTTTCTGAAATTCTTGCTCACTGTACTCGTCGTCCTCTTCCATGCCATCATCAGCCCCTTCTTGCTTGTCGCGGCCTTGAGCGGGCCGATCCTTCTGCTGCTTGGCCTTGCCGCGGCGGCCTCCTCGGCCACCGCGCTTCTTGCCGGACCCTTCAGCACCATCCTGAGCCCTCTCCTTGTCTCGCCTCTCGTACTCGGCCTTCTGCTTTTCGACAAGCTGTTCGACTTGCCGGCAGTCTTGGAGATCGTGGCCCTTGGTACGATGGATCTTATAATACTGCTTGCCGGAGCCGTCTGGCTTGTCGGCAGCCGCCAAGGCCTGACAGGAGGCGCACCCGGCAACATCCTTGCCGGGGTCGTTCACCTTGGCCTTCTTGGCGGTGCCGGGGTTGCCGGACCCCTCGACAGCAAGTACGGCCTTGCCCTTGCACTTCCTGTTGCGCCGCCGACCCTTCTTCACTGGAGCGGTAGCGTCTTCATCCTCGGAATCAGCCCTTGCGCCAACATCCTCGCCGGGGAGTCTCCTCCCTTCTTCAGCTCGAGCACACTTGTCGGCCAGAGCATAAAGCTCGACAATCCTTGACCTTGTTCATTGCCAACTCTTCCCGCATCCTACGGTTACGCACGTTCTGATGGAACGCGCTGATGACAGCGGCAGGATGAACATCTGGAATGTTGTGATGTATGCGGCTGAACCTTTGGATGTACTTGCGCAGGGTCTTGCCTTCCTTCTGGGGGATGATATGTAGATCACTCTCTTGGCCCGGAGCTTGATGGCCTCCGGTGAAGGCGCCAACAAACTCGTGGCACAGATCTGCCCAGGAAGAAATGGATCCTTCTGGCAAGTGCATCAACCACGACCTCACGTTGGGCTTGAGCACCAACGGGAAGTAGTTGGCAAGTATCTTGTCGTCACGAGCCCCGGCAGCCTGCACCGCAATGGTGTAGATGCTCAGGAACTCTGACGGATGGGTTTTGCCGTCTTATTTCTCCGGGACCTCCGGCTTTAACGTGCGGGAATTGGGCCACTGGACTCGCCGTAGCTCACGGGTAAACGCTGGACAACCCACCTCGTAAGGTAGATCGCCAGGATACCCCGGCGCAGGCTTATCTACAGTGGGCCCCGCGCGCTTGTCGGACTGGTAGCGTGCTTCCCGACGCCGCTCGATGGTAGTTCGAGCGTCTTCCTTGCCTCGCTCCCGAAGAACTTGACGTTGATCACGGCGAGTTCGCGGGTCGGACGACGCCGTGGAATCGTCCTCACGAGTGTCGACCCGTCGAGTCATCGTCCGCTGCTGCTGCTGTGGGGGAGAATACACCGTAGTTGTACCGCCCACAGCCTTCTCATTGCCGACGCGCGCCGGCTCGATGGACCGCCGCCGCGAGGGCTCCGCCTGCTCCGGCTTATCTTCGTTTGCAAGGCCAACGAGGCTCTGAATGGCAACTCTCCACTCCTCGAGCTTGTCCGCAGCGGGAGGGAAGCTCAGGAGCAGCTGTGCACGTGCCAGCGCTTCTGCCGGCGTAGGCGGCGGCGACAGGTGCGAGGAACGTGAGGTGCTCTGACTCCTAAGCGTGTTAAAAGGAGCAACAACACGATCCTGCGACCGTACGCCGCTTCCACCTTCACGTGGACGTGCATGCTGGTCTCGCACATCCCGAGAATGATGCTCAGGAGATTTTCCATGGGGACGTCCAGGACCCCCAACGTCGCGGCGATGCTCATCGCGCGCGCCCTGGGAAGGTCGCGGCACGTGCTCCGGCGTGGGTGTCTTGGAAGGCGCCCTTCCATCTCTGGAGTTCGCCGCACCGCCTGCTGGCAGCATGGCTCCGTCCCTGGATCCAGCGGCGCGAACGACGCCGCTCGCCTGGCTACGATCACCGGAGCATCGTGGAAGCTCGGGATCTCTACTCCCTCCACCTGCGTCGACTCCGTCGCCCGTGTGCGTAAGCACAGGCGCAGCAGACGCGGACGGTCCAACCGCCGTGAGACCCTTCCTCTTGGGGGCCATGGCGGTGATGATGATGAAAAGCTGGCACGCTGATCACTGGATCAGGTCCACGCAGCCTTTCGCCCCTACCTGGCGCGCCAAAGATGTCGGAAACGACACCTATGGGATCACGAGAATCCCTTTACGATTCGGCGGGGAAGAAGGCTTGCACAGAGAGCAGATCGAACGATCAACGCAAAGGGGTTTTACCCAGGTTCGGCCGCTCGGAAGCATAAAACCCTACTCCTGCTTGGTTATATTGGATGTGTTCTTAGGCCAGTTCTTGGAGCGCTACAGTAAATAGCAGCTACACATGCCAAACCGGCCAGAAAAGATCCCCCCTGTAGCTGCACCTCGGGCCTCCTTTTATACCTTCGAAGGGGTCGCCGACAGTAGTGCACAGGGTATACATGAGGTGTAAAGCAACTACAGTGCTTATCATACCTAATACTGACGGCTTAGGACAAGAGCATTTAATGCTCCGTTGAGGTGTCCCTGCCTTTCTTGGGGATGAAAAAAGGAGCCATCCCATCGCACCGCTTAAGCCTTCACACCGTCAGCGTCTGACACGCTCCCAGGGGGGATAACAGCTAAAAGACAAGCTGGTAGTTGCCCTAGGGCAGCGCGCGTGAACAGTGGCGAAGTCTTGCCGGGTGCAGGGCTTGCCGGGGCTCTGAGCCTTCCCGGCAAGGTCTTGCCGGGGCCCCGGCCTTTGGCTTTCTGTCTCCTTGATGCTGTTGTATCTGATTCCAAGGTTTTGCTAGGTCTTGTTGGCCCCAGGGGGTTGCCCGCGCACAAGTCTGGGTAATAGATACCCTGGTTCTTTGTACACTGACACGCAAGTTGATGCCATAACATATATCAAGTGAATCAATAGAATACCCCATTGTCACCACGGGTATCCACATGGAAAACATACATCAAGTGTTCTCAAACCCAAAATATTCAATCCAACATAACGAGATATCAATGGGAAAGATTCAATTCATCATGTCAAGATAGCAAGGGAAGAACACCATATGATCCAACTATATTAACAAGGCTCATGATACATCAAGATCGTGACATCTCAAGAACACGAGAGAGAAAGAGAGAGAGAGAGAGAGAGAGAGAGAGAGAGAGAGATCACATAGATACTGGTACATACCCTCAGCCCTGAGGGTAAACTACTCCCTCCTCGTCATGGACACCGCCGGAATGATGAAGATGGCCTCCTGTGATGATTGCCCCCTCCGGTAGGATGCCATAACAGGGCTTCGGATGAGTTTTCTTCAGTACAGAGGCTTGCGGTGGCGGAGCGCAAGTTCTAGGTTAACTTCTAGGGGTTTCCCAATATATATGATTTTTCAGCATTGGAATCACGTCACCCGGAACCACGAGGTTATCCCAAGCCATTAGGGCGCGCCCAGGAGGGTGGGCGCGCCCTGTTGGCTTGGCACCAATAGGTGGCCCCCCACCGATGGTTCTTCGCTCCGGTATTTCTTATTTTCACCAAAAAAAATCGTCAAAATGTTTCGGGTGATTCCAGAACTTTTATTTTTTGCACAAAAAACAACACCACGGCAATTCTGCTGAAAACAGCATCGGTCTGGGTTAGTTCTAATTAAATCATATAAAGTTCTTCAAAACCATATAAAAGTATTGCAACCGTAGGTAAATATGGCATGAATACTTCATAAATTATTGATACGTTGGAGACATATTCGAGACGTATTAGCATCCCCAAGCTTAATTCCTGCTCGTCCTCGAGTAGGTAAATGATAAAAACAGAATTTTTGATGTGGCATGCTACCCAACAAGTAATCTCTTTCAGGTGTATATATTGAGATCAACATAATAATATCCATGAACGTAAGAAGCATAATCATTAATGTTTCAAAATATACGACCATTAAAGAATGTTATCCCTACTCATTTTATCATATTAAGCATGGCATGACTCCATCTTCACCGCATAAGTATAAATCATGAGTACCCCGATGTCAAACCAGGCAATTGGATCGTACTTCTAACATGCTTCAACATTTTCAAATTCACGCAATACATGAGCGTGAGCCATGGATATAGCATATGGGTGGAATAGAATATGGTGGTAGATATCAAAGGAGTAAAAATGTGGGAAAGTCTCACATCTACTAGGTGGATCAATGGGCTATGGAGATGCCCCTCGATCGATATCGATGTGAGGAGTTGGGATTGCCATGAAATGGATGCACTAGAACTAAGTGGGCGTGCATCTAGCTTGCTTGCTCATGAAGACCTCGGGCATTTGAGGAAGCCTGTCATTGGAATATACAAGCCAAGTTCCATAAAGAAAAAATCCCACTAGTATATGGAAGTGACAAAACTGGAGACTCTATATATGAAGAACATGGTGCCACTTTGAGGCACAAGTGTGGTAAAGGATAGTAACATTGCCCCTTCTCTCTTTTTTCTCATTTTTTCTTCTTTTTTCTTTTCTTTTTTGCAATTTCTCCCTTTTTTCATTTCCTTTTTCTTTTTTTTTCATGGTGGGCTCGTTTGGCCTCCCCCATTATTCATTATTTATTTTTTGTCCGGAGTCTCATCATGACTTGTGGGGGGAATCATAGTCTCTATCATCCTTTCCTCACTAGGACAATGCTCTAATAATGAACGTCATCACACTTTTATTTACTTACAACTCGATAAAGAGCAATATGACTCTATATGAATGCCTCTGGCAGTGTACCAGGATGTGCAATGATCTAGCGTAACATGTAATCAATGATGAACAGTGGCTTTGCCACAAATACTATGTCAGCTCTATATGATCATGCAAATAATATGACGATGAACAAACAAGTCATGTGACGGAACAGTGGAAGTTGCATGGCAATATATCTCGGAATGGCTATGGAAATGCCATAATAGGTAGGTATGATGGATGTTTTGAGGAAGATATAAGGTAGCTTATGTGTGATAGAGCATGTCATATCACGGGGTTTGGATGCACCGATGAAGTTTGCACCGACTCTCGAGGTGAGAAAGGGCAATGCACGGTACCGAAGAGGCAAGCAAATTACGGAGGTGTGAGAGTGTGTATATCCATGGACTCACATTAGTCATAAATAATTGATATACTTATTGCAAATCTTTATTAGCTCTCTCAAAGCAAAGTGCTACCACATGCCCCTAGGGAGGATGTTGGGAGGAGTCAACCATCGCGCGCCCCCGATTCGTACAACACGATAGGATTTCATTTCAGACATAAAAATTCTCACACCTCATCACCATGCCAAGACCAATACTTAGATGATAAGTAAATAACAAACTTTAATACCGATATTCCTACTAACCAATGATCATGAACCTATATCCTTTCATATTACTACATCAGTATAAATTAACCCACGTTTCCTATTTGTGAGCTACATGAAAGTTTATATTATATCCCCCTTGAATACGTATCCTTTTTGGACTAGTCTTATAACACGTGCAAATTATCATTCCTTCTGCCTTATAATCTAAAAAAGATTTAAGTGAAGCATGAGAGTTCAACTATTTCTACAAAATATGACCGCTGCCATACTCTAAAAAATATAAGTGAAGCACTAGAGCAACTGCATAGATCAAAAGATATAAGTGACGTACATAGAGTATTCTAACAAATTATGATGAAAGTGTGTCCGTCTCGAAAGGTCTGTCCAGAAAACGATGATTGTGGCAAACTAAAAAGAAAATAAACTATAATACACGACGCTCCAAGCAAAACTCATATCATGTTATGAATAAAAATATAGCTCCAAGTGACATACCGATAGATTGGAGACGAAAGAGGGGATGCCTTACGGGGCATCCCCAAGCTTAGAAGCTTGGGTCTTCCTTGAATATTACCTAGGGGCACCTTGGGAATCCCCAAGCTTAGGGTCTTTTCGCACATTATTCCTTCATCCAACTTGGTCTCACCCAAAACTTGAAAACTTCAGAACACAAAACTCAACAAAACCTCGCGAGATCCGTTAGTATAATAGACATATCAAATACTTTAGGTACTGTTATAAATTGATTCATATTTTTATTATTCCATAATTGGTATTTTATTATAACGTCTCCATGACTTGTACCCCCCCCCCCCGATATAATCCATAGCATCATCAAAATAAGCAAACTATGCAAGCAAAAAACAAAATATGTCTAAAACAAAATAGTTTGTAGTGATCTGTACTAAAACCATACTTCTATAAATCTGAAAATTCTGAAAAATTAGGACAACGTGTGAAATTTTGTAGAGATACTGTGTAAAAACGTCTGATAAAAAATACGCTCTAGTAAAATCATAGAAATTCTACACTGGGTGTAAAAGTTTCTATTTTTGCACAGAATCGATTCTACTATCATCCAAATCATCCCAAAGGCTTTACTTGGCACAACCACTAATTTAAACATACAAACACAAACATTACAGTAGAAAAAATTGTAGGAACTCAAAATAACAGGAAGTAAAAGCAAAAATTTAAGATAACTATTGGGTTGCCTCCCAACAAGACCTAATGTCTTATGCCCCTTGCTAGGCATAATTCATTGTTTCAAGTATTCTCATAATCATAAGGGATGTCATTCATGCTCATCTCATACTCCCTTTCGTCAGTAGCAAGTTGGCTAATAGGTAAACAAAAATAATTAAAGGGGATATATTTAATAGGGCAAGGATCCGAAAGATCAAGTTTAATAGGAGGACGTCCTCTTTTGCCCCCTTGTAAGTGATGACTATTTCTTCATTATATATATGTTTCTATAAATATATCCTCGCATCTTATTCTTAAGCACACCTCCTAGACCATTATTTTCTATGACAAGCCCATCATTATTTTTGGATAACTTATCAATCAAGATAGAAGGAGGGACCGGTTCTCATTGTACTCATTAGGATCAATCGATTTCAACTTCCTTATTTCATCTGGATCATATAAAATTCTCTCTATTTGTGGGTACTCAGTTTTTATATTATAGTGAGCAAATATTTCCCTTGACTCCTTCATAAGGTAACTGAATTCATTAATCAAAAATATTGTGACCAAGCGCTTAACAGAAGGGTCTTGGATATTGGAAAATTATAGCATCATTGTTTGTATGACGAGATGCATGTGTACAAATTGTCTTTAAAATTCAACCACAAGTAATGAGACAACATCCGCTTAACTAGTAGTTCTAGCAAGAATTGATCCTCTTAACATAGGTATTTTCCTACACAATTAAAGAAAGAAATCTTGTATAACACCTCTTCCAATAATATCACCACTACCTACTCAAAGTGTTTTTGTATGCATAGTAGTAGTGTCTTCTTTACTAGTCAAAACATCATCTATTTCCTTTGGCAAATCATCACTAGAATTTCTTCCAAGCAGGGATTTGCATAAGTGCCAGAGCTCATTGTTTAAAAGAGAGATGAATATAATTTTGGGAGGTGCGCCCTTCCTGTCAACGTTATGACCAAGAGTTATCAATGTCTTCCATGTTAAACACATTAGCGGCGGTTCCCAAGCGGTAAAAGTAAAGGTTTACTCCCCCTCCACCAACAAACACACTCCACGACTAGCCGAATCCACGGGTACCGTCCATACCAACAACATTCCTAGCGGAGTTTTGTTTAATTATTTGCATTTTTTTATTTCGGGACTGGTAATCCCTATTACCGCCCCTCTCGTGCAAGGACGAGTGAATAAACACTCATCATGAGAATAACCCACTTAACATGGAAGATACTGATCGCCCCCCGTCGCTCCATGAGCGGTCCAGGCACACAAAACATATGTTTATTTGAATGTTTAGAGGTGGCACATGCAAATTTACTTGGAATGGCAGTGAAATACCATATATAGGTAGGTATGGTGGACACTTATGGAAGAAACTTGTCTCAAGGATTTGGATGCACAAGTAGTATCTCTACTTAGTATGAAGTGTTGGCTAGCAAAAGGTACTAAACAAGCACCACATGTTGGAGGATCCACAACAATATAACTTCTATGCAAATATACACAACCATAACTCATTACGTTGTCTTCCATGTTCAACTTCAACTAATTTGCTCAAGTTTGAAAATAATTAATGGGTATTCACAATCATAGAAGATGTCCAAGATAATATATTTGTATGTGAAAGTTCTCTTCCTTATACTAATCATTCACGAATTGCTTGTATGACCAATATTGTGATTGTCAAACTTCAATAGATTTTACTTTCTAAACCAGATGTGAAACTACTACTAAGCATAAAGCACATTGATAATCTCAGATTTATGATATTCAATTCATTCACAATTTACTCTCCGGATATAAGTGAAGCACAAGAGCAAACATCAAACTACTCTCAAAAGATATAAGTGAAGATCAATGAGTAGTCAAACAATTAAGTAGCTATGTGAGGACTCTCTCTCTCTTAATGAAGATTTTCAGATCGGAGTATTTTATTCAAACAAAAAACAAAAGAAAAATAGCACTCCAAGAATAGCACGCATCATGTGAACGAATAAAAATTTAGGCTCAACATAGGCTAACCGATAATTTTTGATGAAGAGAGGTGGGATGCGTAGCATCCCCAAGCTTAGATGCTTGAGACTTCTTGAAATATTTACTTGGGTGCCTTGGGCATCCCCAAGCTTGAGATTTTGTAGCTCGTTCAATCCTCTCATATCATGGCTTCACCTATTCTCAAAAACTTCATCCACACAAAACTCGAAAAGAACTCGTGAGATAGCTTAGTACACATAAGAATAAATCAACACTTCATATGCAAAGATAAGTTGCACAATAATTTTAAAACATCATCTACTGTTTACTATCGTTTCCACAATTTATATCTACCAATATAGGCTATGGAAACTATAGGATAAGCAGATAACAAAACTATGACAGCAATCTGTCCAAACAGAACAGTCTGTAGAAATTTATGAAACCAGTGTACTTATGTAACTCAAAAAATTATGAAAATTTAGGACATGCTTAAGAATTTATTTGATAACACTGTGTAAAAATTTCAGAAACTTTGCACGTTCCAGTAAAATATGAAAATTCAGACACTACAGAGAAAGTTTCTGTTTTTACACAGCACACATCAAACATGCAATGCAAGCATCCTAAGGCAATTTTTGGAAATTTTTATTGAAAAACAAGATTATAAATAACACCTAACAGAGAACAACAAAATAAAATGACGATGTAAGCAAAGCACATATTATGTGACGAATAAAAATATAGCTCTAAGTAAGATATACCGATAATGTTGAAGACGAAAGAGGGGATGCCTTCCGGGGCATCCCCAAGCTTAGGAGCTTGAGTCTTCCTTGGATATTACCTTGGGGGTGACTTGGGCATCCCCAATCTTAGGTTCTTGTCACTCCTTATTCTTCTCATATCGGTGTCTCACCCAAAACTTGAAAGCTTCAATCACAATAAACTTAACGGAACTTCATGAGAAGGGTTAGTGAAATAAAGATAAATCATTCACTTAGGTACTGTCAAGACAAGATTCATAATTGTTCCCACATTATACCTACTGTATTCTATCATTCCCATAATTTATACCACTAAATATAAGCTATGAAAACACTAAAACAAGCAAACTATGCATGCAATACAGAATCTGTGAAAAACAGAACAGTCTGTGAAGATCTGTAGTATAACCATACTTCCCTGTCTCTAAAAATTCTGAAACATTAGTACAACCTGAATAATTTGTATATCAACACTGTGTAAAAATTTCAGATCATTATCACACTGCAGTAAAAAATGAAAATTCCTGTACTTGAGTCAAAAGTTTCTGTTTTGGTTCAGCATCAATTCTACTCATCTTGTGAGTCATCCCAAAGGCTTTACTTGGCACTTTATTGAAATAAATGACACAAAACATGATTACTACAGTAGCTTAATCATGTGACCACACAAAAACATAAAGGAAAAGTGTTGGGTTGTCTCCCAACAAGCGCTTTTCTTTAAAGCCTTTTAGCTAGGCATGATGATTTCAATGATGCTCACATAGGAATAGTATTTGAAACATGCAAAAGAGCATCATGGATCACATGACAAGCACATTTAAGTCTAACCCTCTTCCTATGCATAGGGATTTTGCAAGCAAACAATTTATGGGAGCAAGAATCATCTAGCATATGAAGGCAAAACAATTTACGTAACCACAATCAATATTAAAACCATGATGACAAGTTTCAAAGTTGCTATCACTTTTTATATCATACATGTCATCACCATAATCATCATAGATAGGAGGCATTCTATCATCATAATAAATTTGTTCATCAAAACTTGGGGGACTAAAAGTATCATCTTCATCAAACATAGCATCCCCAAGCTTGTGGCTTTGCATATCATTAGCATCATGGATATTCAGAGAATTCATACTACCAATATTTCTATCATGCTCATCATTGAAGGAATTCTCATTAAGTATTTTCATAAATTCTTCCTCTACCAATTGAGCACAATTTTCGGAATCCTTATTTTCATGAAAGACATTATAAAGACGAAACAAATGATGCAACCTGAACTCCATTTTTTTGTGTAGTTTTCTTTTTTAAAACCAAATTAGTGAAAAACAAGAAACTAAAAGATTTAATTGCAAGATCTAAAGATATACCTTCAAGCACTCACCTCCCCGGCAACGGCGCCAGAAAAGAGCTTGATGTCTACTACGCAATGATGACCCACAAGTATAGGGGATCTATCGTAGTCCTTTCGATAAGTAAGAGTTTCGAACCCAACGAGGAACAGAAGGAAATGGCAAGCAGTTTTCAGTAAGGTATTCTCTGCAAGCACTGAAATTATCGGTAACAGATAGTTTTGTGATAAGATAATTCGTAACGGGTAGCAAGTAACAAATGTAGCAAAGGTGCAGCAAGGTGGCCCAATCCTTTTTGTAGCAAAGGACAAGCCTGGACAAACTCTTATATAAAGCAAAGCGCTCCCGAGGACACATGGGAATTTCTGTCAAGCTAGTTTTCATCATGCTCATATGATTCGCGTTCGTTACTTTGATAATTTGATATGTGGGTGGACCGGTGCTTGGGTGCTGCCCTCACTTGGACAAGCCTCCCACTTATGATTAACCTCTCTCGCAAGCATCCGCAACTACGAAAGAAGAATTAAGATAAATCTAACCATAGCATGAAACATATGGATCCAAACCAGCCCCTTACGAAGCAACGCATAAACTAGGGTTTAAGCTTCTGTCACTCTAGCAACCCATCATCTACTTATTACTTCCCAATGCCTTCCCCTAGGCCCAAATAATGGTGAAGTGTCATGTAGTCGACGTTCACATAACACCACTAGAGGAAAGACAACATACATCTTATCAAAATATGGAACGAATACCAAATTCACATGATTACTTATAACCAGACTTATCCCATGTCCTCAGGAACAAACGTAACTACTCACAAACCATATTCATGTTGATAATCAGAGGGGTATTAATTATCATTAAGGATCTGAACATATGATCTTCCACCAAGTAAACCAACTAGCATCAACTACAAGGAGTAATCAACACTACTAGCAACCCACAGGTACCAATCTGAGGTTTTGAGACTAAGATCGGATACAAGAGATGAACTAGGGTTTGGAGAGGAGATGGTGCTGGTGAATATGTTGATGGAGATTGACCCCCTCTCGATGAGAATATCATTGGTGATGACGATGGCTTCGATTTCCCCCTCTGGGAGGGAAGTTTCCCCGACAGAACAGCTCCACCGGAGCCCTAGATTGCTTCTGCCCAGGTTCCGCCTCGAGACGGCGGCGCTTCGTCCCGAAACCTCTCTTCTGATTTTTCCAGGTCAAAACCCTCCATATAGCAGAAGATGGGCACCGGAGGGCTGCCAGGGGGCCCACAAGCCACAGGGGCGCGCCCTGGGGGGTAGGGCGCGCCCCCCAGGCTTGTGGCCTCCTGGTGGGTCCCCTCTGGTATTTCTTTCGCCCAATATTTTTTATATATTCCAAAATAATTCTTCGTAACTTTTTAGGGCTTTTGGAGTTGTGCAGAATAGGTCTCTCATATTTGCTCCTTTTCCAGTCCAGAATTCCAGCTGTCGGCATTCTCCCTCTTCATGTAAACCTTGTAAAATAAGAGAGAAAAGGCATAAGTATTGTACCATAATGTGTAATAACAACCCATAATGCAATAAATATCAATATAAAAGCATGATGCAAAATGGACGTATCAACTCCCCCAAGCTTAGACCTCGCTTGTCCTCAAGCGAAAGCCGAAATCGATAAATATGTCCACATGTTTAGAGATAGAGGTGTCGATAAAATAAAATACGGACATGAGAGCATCATGATCATCTTTAGAACAACAATATTTATTGATATATAATTTCTTATACTAGAGTAACAATTCATTCACATGGTAAAGTATGAATCAAGAACTCTATTGAGAACCAACAAACTATGATCTCAGTCATTGAAGCAATTGCAATTTATCATAACATCGGAAAGAGTCAATATAAGAGCTTGTAAAGCAAATCCACATACTCAATCATCTTTTAGTCTTTCATAATTGCTAACACTCACACAGTACTTATGAGGTCAAAGGTTCATTTGGACACAGAGAAAGATAGGGGCTTATAGTTTTGCCTCCCAACTATTTACCTCAAGGGTCATGTCAATAGAAATAACTCATAATCACCCACATCTGAGTGGATATATGTGTCTAGATCATTCCCCAACACATGACGCTTGCCAAGAGAGAAAGGCGAAATATAGGAAGTGGTGAAGATCACCATGACTCTTGCATAAAGGTAAGTACTAGAAAGTAAAAGTAACAGATAGGCCCTTCGCAGAGGGAAGCAGAGGTTGTCATGCGCTTTTATAGTTGGATGCGCAATCTCTTAATGCAAAAGAACGTCACTTTATATTGCCGCTTGTGATAAAGAACTTTATTATGCAGTCTGTCGCTTTTATTTCTTCCATATCACAGGTTCGTATAAAGTTTATTTTCCTCACACTAATAGATCATACATATTTAGAGAGCAATTTTTATTGCTTACACCGATGACAACTTACTTGAAGGATCTTACTCAATCCATAGGTAGGTATGGTGGACTCTCATGGCAATACTGGGTTGAGGGTGTTTGGATGCACAAGTAGTATCTCTACTTTGTGCGGAAGTTTTGGCTGATATGGGGTGGAAGCAAGCGTCACATGTTAAAGGATCTATAACCATATAACTTCTATTCGGAAATAAGTAAACATAACCCATTATGTTGTCTTCCTTGTCCAACATCACCTTCTTAGCATATAATATTTTAATGAGTGCTCACAATCATAAAAGATGTCCAAGATAATATATTTATATGTGAACCTCTCTTTCTTTATTACTTCCTTTTTATTGCAGCAATGACCAATCACTATGTTTGTCAACTCACAATAAATTTCAATAAACATACTTCTTATATGTGAAGTCATCACTCCCCATAAGATCATCATATATACTCTTTTCTTTTATTCTATTCTTCTTTCTATTTCTTTTTCTCAAGATCATAGCAAGCAAGCAAAGCCCTCAACTCAAAACTACTTTTTATTATATAACTCTCGGACTCGCTTACATAGGGGGAGCATAAAGCAAAACTCAAAACTAGATCACACAAAAAACTTTATTCTACTAGATCAAGATATAACCAAAAGGATCGAACTAAGAAAAACGATAAAAGTAAAAGATGTGATGGTGATACGATACCAGGGCACCTCCCCCAAGCTTGGCACAAGCCAAGGGGAGTGCCCATACCCATGTGTTTAGTAGTCTTTCTTCTGAGGTGGTGATGTTGGAGTTGTTGATGAGGTTGGAGGCTTGTCCTCCGTCTTCCAAGGCATAGGCTCACCATCGTAAAAAGATGAACGAGTCTCCGGGATCCTCAAATCTGCAGCCAAACTCATTCTCTTAAATCTGTATTCATACTCACAGTTTTGGTTTTGCAGGTCATAGATCTGGCTTGGAGATGCTCGATTTTCTCGTAAAGCTTGAAGATGTCCTCCCCGATGTCCTTGGCGTCCAGCTTGTGCTTATGGGTAAACTCCGCGATCATCATGTGATTGGCATTGAGTCCACGTTCCACCATCCCTTGGCACTTGAAGACTTGCTGCTCCATTGCTTCGAGCCTTGTCTCCATGCTTCCGGTCTTCTTTGGCCCCTCAACATCACGGATGTGTAGCACCCCCTCACGCATCTCAATGGTTTGAGGGTGTCGCAGCACCTCCGCAAGGTAGGGGTTGATGACCTTCTTGAAGAACTTGTCCTTCGAAGCACTTGGGGACGTCATGGCGATCTAAATCTGTCCAGAAAACAACTCAAAACAAAAACAGGAGATATTGTTGTGATACGAAGATCAAAACCTTCGGGAGATTATATAATGAATTTTTACCGACCAACAGGAGTATTCTACAAGAAAACGGAGTCCAGAGGGTACACGGGGTGGCCACAAGCCACAGGGGTGCGCCCAAGGGGGTAGGGCGCGCCCCCCTGTCTTGTCGCCTCCTCGTGCACTTTTCGGACTACTTTAAATTTTCCTAATTTATTAAATATTCCAAAACAGGGAAAATTGCTATTGGAAAAGTTTTGGAGTCGGTTTGCTTACCGTACCACATACCTATTCCTTTTCGGAGTTTGAAACGTTCTGGTAGGTCTCCCTAATGTACTCCTCCAGAGTTATGGTATTGATAATATTGGTTTCAACATTTATGGGAGTACCTGAGATATAATGTTTGATTCTTTGCCCGTTTACCACCTTCGGATTTGTGCCTTCGGCGTTGTTGATCTTGATGGCACCGGAACGATACACTTCCGCGATAATGTAAGGCCCTTCCCATTTAGAGAGAAGTTTTCCTGCAAAAAATCTTAAACGAGAATTGTATAGCAAGACATGGCCACCTACATTGAATTCACGCTTTTGTATCCTTTTATCATGCCATCTCTTAACCTTTTCTTTAAACAACTTGGCATTCTCATAGGCCTGGGTTCTCCATTCATCAAGTGAGCTAATGTCAAATAACCTCTTCTCACCAGCAAGTTTGAAATCATAGTTGAGCTCTTTGATTGCGCAATAAGCTTTATGTTCTAGTTCTAGAGGTAAGTGACATGCTTTACCATAAACCATTTTATACGGAGACATACCCATAGGGTTTTTGTAAGCAGTTCTATAATCCCATAATGCATCATCAAGTTTCTTAGACCAATTCTTTCTAGATCTATTAACAGTCTTTTGCAAGATCAATTTAATTTCTCTATTGCTTAATTCTACTTGACCACTAGACTGAGGATGATATGGAGATGCAATTCTATGATTAACATCATACTTAGCAAGCAATTTACAGAAAGCACCATGAATAAAGTGTGAACCACCATCAGTCATTAAATATCTAGGGACTCCAAATCTAGGGAAAATAACTTCTTTAAGCATTTTAATAGAAGTGTTATGATCAGCACTACTAGTTGGAATAGCTTCTACCCACTTAGTAACATAATCAACAGCAACTAGAATATGAGTATACCCGTTGGACTTTGGAAAAGGTCCCATATAATCAAAACCTCAAACATCAAATGGTTCAATAATAAGTGAGTAATTCATAGGCATTTCCTGACGTCTACTAATATTACCAATTCTTGGACATTCATCACAAGACAAGACAAACTTATGAGCATCCTTGAAGAGAGTAGGCCAATAAAAACCAGATTGTAATACCTTGTGTGCAGTTCTATCTCCAGCGTGGTGTCCTCCGTAGGCCTCGGAGTGACACTTGTGTAGGATCTGTTCCTGTTCATGCTCAGGTGCACAACGTCTAATAACACCATCTACTCCTTCTTTATAAAGGTGTGGATCATCCCAAAAGTAATGTCTTAAATCATAGAAGAACTTTTTCTTTTGTTGGTAAGTGAAACTAGGCGGTATAAATTTAGCAACAATGTAATTACATAATCAGCATACCATGGAGCATTACGTGAAGCATTTATGACAGCTAATTGTTCATCAGGAAAGCTATCATCAATAGGTAGTGGGTCATCAAGAATATTTTCTAACCTAGACAAGTTGTCTGCTACGGGGTTCTCAACTCCCTTTCTATCAATAATATGCAAATCAAATTCTTGTAGCAAAAGAACCCATCTAATAAGTCTGGGTTTAGCATCTTTCTTTTCCATAAGATATTTAATAGCAGCATGATCAGTGTGAACAGTTACTTTGGAATCAACAATATAAGGTCTGAACTTATCACAAGCAAACACAACTGCTAAAAATTCCTTTTCAGTGGTAGCATAGTTTCTTTGAGCACTGTCTAGAGTTTTACTAGCATAATGGATAAAATTTAATTTCTTATCAACTCTTTGTCCTAGAACAGCACCAACAGCATAATCACTAGCGTCACACATGATTTCAAAGGGTAGGTTCCAATCAGGTGGTTGAACAACAGGTGCAGAAATCAAGGCTTTCTTAAGGATTTCAAATGCTTCTACGCAATCATCATAAAAAACAAAAGCAATATCTTTTTGCAAGAGATTAGTGAGAGGCCGAGAAATTTTAGAGAAGTCTTTAATAAATCTCCTATAGAAACCAACATGACCAAGGAAACTTCTTATACCTCTGATATCCGTAGGACACGGCATTTTTTCAATAGCATCAACTTTAGCTTTATCAACTTCAATACCTCTTTCGGAGATTTTGTGTCCCAAGACAATACCCTCATTAACCATAAAGTGGCACTTCTCCCAATTCAAGACAAGATTAGTTTCTTCACATGTCTGCAAAACTCGATCAAGGTTGCTCAAGCAATCATTAAAAGAAGTTCCGTAAACGGAGAAATCATCCATGAAAACCTCAACAATCTTTTCACAAAAGTCAGAGAATATAGCAGTCATACATCTTTGAAAGGTGGCAGGTGCATTGCATAAACCAAAAGGCATACATCTATAAGCAAAGGTACCAAAAGGACAAGTAAAAGTGGTCTTCCCTTGGTCTTCTTTGGACACAGGTATTTGAGAGAAACCAGAATAACCATCTAGAAAGCAAAAGTGTGTGTGTTTGGATAGTCTTTCTAGCATTTGATCAATAAAAGGTAGAAGGTAATGATCTTTCCTAGTAGCTTTATTTAATTTCCTAAAATCAATTACCATTCTATATCCCGTAACAATTCTTTGTGGGATCAATTCATTTTTATCATTAGCAACAACGGTAATACCTCCCTTCTTAGGGACACAATGAACGGGACTAACCCATTTACTATCAGCAATAGGATAAATTATACCTGCCTCCAGAAGCTTTAATATTTCATTTCTTACCACTCCTTTCATTTTAGATTTAACAGTCGTTGGTGATCAACAACTGGTTTAGCATCAGGCTCCATATTAATTTTATGTTGATATAGAGTGGGACTAATGCCCTTAAGATCATCAAGAGTATATCCAATAGCAACACGATGCTTCTTCAGGGTTTTCAATAATCTCTTTTCTTCATGCTCTGAAAGGTTAGCACTAATAATAACAGGATATATCTTCTTTTCATCAAGATAAGCATATTTCAGAGTATCCGGTAATTGTTTAAGCTCAAACACGGGATCACCCTTGGGTGGAGGAGGATCCCCAAGTATTTCAACAGGCAAGTTGTGTTTCAAAATAGGATGCTGATCAAAGAAAATCTTATCTATTTCATTCCTTTCATTCATATGCATATCGTTTTCATGGTCTAGCAAATATTGTTCTAAGGGATCAGTGGGAGGTACAGCAATAGAAGCAAGACCAATAATTTCATCCTTACTAGGCAATTCTTTATCATGGGGTTGTCTACGAAATTTAGAGAAATTAAACTCATGGGACACATCCCCAAAACTTACAGTAACAGTTTCTTTCTCACAATCTATCTTAGCATTAACAGTATTCAAGAAAGGCCTACCAAATATAATGGGACAAAAGTCATCTTGTGGGGAACCAAGAACAAGAAAATCAGTAGGATATTTTATTTTCCCACACAAGACTTCAACATCTCTAACAATCCCAACTGGTGCTATAGTATCTCTATTAGCAAGCTTAATGGTAACATTAATATCTTCTATTTCAGCAGGTGCAATATCATTCATAATTTCTTGGTATAAGGTAAAGGGAATTGCACTCACACTAGCACGCACATCACATAAGCCATGATAACAATGGTCTCCTATTTTAACAGAAACAACAGGCATGCCAACAATAGGTCTATGTTTATCTTTAGTATCAGGTCTAGCAATTCTAGCAGCTTCATCACAGAAATGAATAACATGCCCATCAATATTATCAACCAAGAGATCTTTAACCATAGCAATACAAGGTTCAACTTTAATTTGTTCAGGGGGTGTAGGTGTTCTAACATAGCTCTTACGAACCACAGTTGAAGCTTTAGCATGTTCCTTTATTCTAACAGGGAAAGGTGGTTTCTCAATATAAGTAGCAGGAATAACAGGATCAACATTATAAATAATAGTTTCTTCTTCAATTTTAATAGGTTCAACTACTTTCACTTCAATGGGAGGATGATATTTAAACCACTTATCCTTAGGGAGATCAACATGAGCAGCAAATGATTCACAGAAAGAAGCTACTATCTCAGAGTCAAGTCCATATTTAGTGCTAAATTCACGAAAAGCATCGGTGTCTATAAAGGATTTAACACAATCAAACTTAAGGTTTATACCTGACTCCTTACCTTCGTCGAGTTCCCAATCTTCAGAGTTGCGTTTAATTCTTTCCAATAAATCCTATTTGAATTCAATATCTTTCTTCATAAAGGAACCCGTACAAGAAGTATCGAGCATGGATTGATCATTACGAGAAAGCCGAGCATAAAAATTCTGAATAATAATTTCTCTGAGAGCTCATGATTGGGGCATGAATATAACATTGACTTAAGCCTCCCCCAAGCTTGAGCGATACTTTCTCCTTCACGAGGCCAAAAATTATAAATATAATTCCGATTACGATGAACCAGATGCATAGGATAAAACTTCTGATGAAATTCCAATTTCAATCGGTTGTAGTTCCATGATCCAATATCATCACATAGCCTATACCATGTCAATGCCTTCTCCTTCAAAGATAAAGGAAAGGCCTTCTTCTTGACATCATCCCCGGGCAAACCTGCAAGCTTAAATAGTCCACAAACTTCATCCACATAGATCAGGTGCAAATCAGGATGTAGTGTTCCATCTCCCGCATAAGGATTAGCTAGCAGTTTCTCTATCATACCCGAAGGAATTTCATAATAAATATTTTCAGTAGGTTCAGTAGG
The DNA here is from genome assembly GCA_039707655.1 of Elymus sibiricus. Taxonomy (NCBI): domain Eukaryota; kingdom Viridiplantae; phylum Streptophyta; class Magnoliopsida; order Poales; family Poaceae; genus Elymus; species Elymus sibiricus. Next base: position 359,477,701 of record CM077669.1, read on the forward strand.
TTGAGGAGAAACTCTTTGTGCTTCCGGTCGAGGTGAAGATACCCCGAACAAGCCCCTCAAAGGATTATTTTCCATAGTAACAAGTGACAGTAAATTTCAGCACACTATATAAATTTTTCCTTACCAAATTCCACTCACCAAAGGCGCTTCACTCCCCGGCAATGGCGCTAGAAAAGAGTCCTGATGACCCACAAGTATAGGGAATCTATCGTAGTCCTTTCGATAAGTAAGAGTGTCGAACCCAACGAGGAGCAGAAGGAAATGACAAGCAGTTTTCAGTAAGGTATTCTCTGCAAGCAATGAAATTATCGGTAACAGATAGTTTTGTGATAAGATAATTCGTAACGGGTAGCAAGTAACAAATATAGCAAAGGTGCAGCAAGGTGGCCCAATCCTTTTTGTAGCAAAGGACAAGCCTGGACAAACTCTTATATAAAGCAAAGCGCTCCCGAGGACACATGGGAATTTCTGTCAAGCTAGTTTTCATCATGCTCTTATGATTCGCGTTCGTTACTTTGATAATTTGATATGTGGGTGGACCGGTGCTCGGGTGCTGCCCTTACTTGGACAAGCCTCCCACTTATGATTAACCTCTCTCGCAAGCATCCGCAACTACGAAAGAAGAATTAAGATAAATCTAACCATAGCATGAAACATATGGATCCAAACCAGCCCCTTACGAAGCAACGCATAAACTAGGGTTTAAGCTTCTGTCACTCTAGCAACCCATCATCTACTTATTACTTCCCAATGCCTTCCCCTAGGCCCAAATAATGGTGAAGTGTCATGTAGTCGACGTTCACATAACACCACTAGAGGAAAGACAACATACATCTTATCAAAATATGGAACGAATACCAAATTCACATGATTACTTATAACAAGACTTATCCCATGTCCTCAGGAACAAATGTAACTACTCACAAACCATATTCATGTTGATAATCAGAGGGGTATTAATTATCATTAAGGATCTGAACATATGATCTTCCACCAAGTAAACCAACTAGCATCAACTACAAGGAGTAATCAACACTACTAGCAACCCACAGGTACCAATCTGAGGTTTTGAGACTAAGATCGGATACAAGAGATGAACTAGGGTTTGGAGAGGAGATGGTGCTGGTGAATATGTTGATGGAGATTGACCCCCTCTCGATGAGAAGATCGTTGGTGATGACAATGGCTTCGATTTTCCCCCTCTGGGAGGGAAGTTTCCCTGACAGAACAGCTCCACCGGAGCCCTAGATTGCTTCTGCCCAGGTTCCGCCTCGAGACGGCGGCGCTTCGTCCCGAAACCTCTCTTCTGATTTTTCCAGGTCAAAACCCTCCATATAGCAGAAGATGGGCACCGGAGGGCTGCCAGGGGGCCCACAAGCCACAGGGGCGCGCCCTGGGGGGTAGGGCGCGCCCCCCAGGCTTGTGGCCTCCTAGTGGGTCCCCTCTGGTATTTCTTTCGCCCAATATTTTTTATATATTCCAAAATAATTCTTCGTAACTTTTCAGGGCTTTTGGAGTTGTGCAGAATAGGTCTCTCATATTTGCTCCTTTTCCAGTCCAGAATTCCAGCTGTCGGCATTCTCCCTCTTCATGTAAACCTTGTAAAATAAGAGAGAAAAGGCATAAGTATTGTACCATAATGTGTAATAACAGCCCATAATGCAATAAATATCAATATAAAAGCATGATGCAAAATGGACGTATCACGCAACTTTATTCTTGTAGACTTTGTTGGGCTTCCAAGCGCAGAGTTTTGTAGGACAGTAGCAATTTTCCCTCAAGTGGATGACCTAAGGTTTATCAATCCATGGGAGGTGTAGGATGAAGATGGTCTCTCTCAAACAACCCTGCAATCAAATACAAGAAATCTCTTGTGTCCCCAACACACCCAATACAATGGCCAATTGTATAGGTGCACTAGTTCGGCAAAGAGATGGTGATGCAAGTGCGGTATGGATGGTAGATATAGGTTTTTGTAATCTGGAAATATAAAAACAGCAAGGTAGCAAGTAACAAAAGTGAGCACAAACGGTATTGCAATGCTTGAAAACAAGGCCTAGGGTCCGTACTTTCGCTAGTGCAATCTCTCAATGATACGTCCATTTTGCATCATGATTTCCCACTGTTATTTACTTTGTTTTGTTGAATAATAATGCTTTGGGGAGTGATTCTAATGCCTTTTCTCTCATAATATGCAAGGTTTACACAAAGAGGGAGAATACCAGCAACTGGAATTCTGGACCTAAGAAAAGCACGTCAGAGATACCTATTCTGCACAACTCCAATGAAGCTGAAATTTTACGGAGATTATTTTTGTATTTAATAAAAAATACTAGAGCAGAAAACTACCGGAGGGGGCCTCCCAGGTGGGCACAACCCACCAGGGCGCGCCCTGATGGGTTGTGGCCACCTCGGCCCACCTTCTGTGTCCATCTTCTAGTATATGGTCACTCTTGACATAGAAAAAAATCAGAGGAGGACTTTCGGGACGAAGCACCGCCGCCTCAAGGCGGAACTTGGGCAGGAGCACTTTTGCCCTCCGACAGAGCGATTCCGCCGGGGGAACTTCCCTCCCGGAGGGGGAAATCGAAGCTATCGTCATCACCAACACCCCTCTCATCTTTGTGAGGCCAATCCTCATCAACATCTTCAACATCACCATATCCTCTCAAACCCTAGTTCATCTCTTGTGTTCAATCTTTGTACCGGAACCTCAGATTGGTACTTGTGGGTGACTAGTAGTGTTGATTACCTTGCGTAGTAGATTACTATATGGTTTATTTGGTGGAAGATTATATGTTCAGATCAATTATGCTATTTAATACTCCTCTGATCTTGAGCATGATTATTATTTGTGAGTAGTTACCTTTGTTCTTGAGGTCACGGAAAAGTCATATTGCGAGTAATCATGTGAATTTGATATGTGTTCGATATTTTGATGATATGTATGTTGTGATTCCCTTAGTGGTGTCATGTGAACGTCGACTACATGACACTTCACCATTCATGGGCCTAAGGGAATGCATTGTGGAGTAGTTATTAGATGATGGGTTGCTAGAGTGACAGAAGCTTAAACCCTAGTTTATGCGCTACTTCGTAAGGGGCTAATTTGGATCCACATGTTTAATGCTATGGTTAGACTTTGTCTTAATACTTTTCTCGTAGTTGCGGATGCTTGCGAGGGGGTAAATCATAAGTAGGTTGTTAGTTCAAGTAAGAACAACACCTTAGCACCGGTCCACCCACATATCAAATTATCAAAGTAGCGAACACGAATCAAACCAACATGATAAAAGTGACTAGACGAAATTCCCGTGTACCCTCAAGAACACTTTGCCTATTACTAGTGATTGTTCTAGACTGTCCTTTGCCTCAAAAGGATTGGGCTACCTTGCTGCACCTTGTTTACCGTTACCGTCACTTGCTTGTTACCAATTATCTTGCTATCAAACTATCTGTTACCTACAATTTCTGTGCTTGCTGAAATTACCTTGCTGAAAACCGCTTGTCATTTCCTTCTGCTCCTCGTTGGGTTCGACACTCTTACTTATCGAAAGGACTACGATTGATCCCCTATACTTGTGGGTCATCAAGACTCTTTTCTGGTGCTGTTGCCGGGGAGTGAAGCGCTCTTGGTAAGTGGAAATCGGTAAGGAAAAACTTATACTACGTGCTGAAATTTATCGCTACTTGCAATTATGGAAAACAATCCTTTGAGGGGTTTGTTCTGGGTTTCTCGACCGGAACCACAATTAGTTGCCCCTCAACCTACAGCACCTACTGAAAATGTTACTTATGAAATTCCTTCGGGTATGTTAGAGCAACTGCTTGCTAAACCTTATGCAGGGGATGGAACTGAACATCCTGACATGCATCTTTTATATGTGATCGAAATTTGTGGATTATTTAAGCTTGCAGGTTTACCCGGAGATGAAGTTAAGAAGAAGGTTTTCCCTGTATCTTTGGAGGGAAAAGCATTGACATGGTATAGGCTATGTGATGATCTTGGATCGTGGAACTAGAATCGTTTGCAATTGGAATTTCACCAAAAGTTTTATCCCATGCATCTAGTTCATCGTGATCGGAATTATATATATAATTTTTGGCCTCGTGAAGGAGAAAGTATCGCTCTAGATTGGGGGAGTCTTAAGTCAATGTTATATTCATGCCCCAATCATGACATTCCAAGGGAAGTTATCATTCAAAAATTTTATTCTCGGCTTTCTCATAATGATCAATCCATGCTCGATACTTCTTGTGCTTGTTCTTATATGAAGAAGACTAATGAATTCAAGTGGGATCTCTTAGAAAGAATTAAACGCAACTCTCAAGATTGGGAACTCGACGAAGGTAATGAGTCAGGTATAAAGCTTGAATTTGATTGTGTTAAATCTTTTATGAATACTGATACTTTTCACAAGTTTAGCACTAAATATGGAGTTGACTCTGAGATAGTAGCCTCTTTCTGCGAAGCATTTGCTACTCACGTTGACCTCCCTAAGGAGAAGTGGTTTAAATATCATCCTCCTATTAAAGAAGAAATTAAAGAACCGGTCATATCTAAAGAAGAAACCATCTTTTACAATGTTGATCCAGTTATGCCTACCGCTTATATTGAAAAACCACCTTTTCCTATTAATATAAAGGAACATGCTAAGGTATCAACTGTGGTTCATAAGAGTAATATAAGATCACCTAAACCCTCTAAGAAAATTAAAGTAGAACCAAGTGTTGCTATGGTTAAAGATCTCTTGGTAGAAAATATTGACGAGCATGTTATCTACTTTTGTGATGAAGCTGCTAGAATTGCTAAACCTGATGAAAAAGATAAACATAGACCCATAGTAGGCTTGCCTGTTGTCGCAGTTAAAATAGGAGATCATTGCTATCATGGTTTATGTGATTTGGGTGCTAGTGTGAGTGCTATCCCTTTTACTCTATACCAAGAAATTATGGATGAGATATCACCTGCTGAAATGGAAGACATTGATGTTACTATTCAACTTGCTAATAGAGATACTATCACACAACTAGGGATTGTTAGAGATGTTGAAGTCTTGTGTGGGAAGGTAAAATACCCTACTGATTTTTTAGTCCTTGCTTCCCCACAAGATGACTTTTGTCCCATTATCTTTGGTAGACCTTTCTTGAGCACCGTCAATGCTAAGATAGATTGTGAAAAACAAACTGTCGGTGTCAGTTTTGGTAATGTGTCTCATGAGTTTAATTTTTCCAAGTTTGGTAGACAACCTCGTGATAAAGCGTTATCTAGTAAGGATGAAATAATTGGTCTTGCTTCTATTGCTGTGCCCCCTACTGATCCATTAGAACAATATTTGCTTGACCATGAAAAAGATATGCACCTGCGTGAAAGAAATGAAATAGATCAAATTTTGTTCGAACAACAACCTCTCCTGAAACACAATTTGCCTATTGAAACTCTTGGAGGTCCTCCTCCACCTAAAGGTGATCCTGTGTTTGAATTGAAACAATTTCCTGACACTTTGAAGTATGCTTATCTTGATGAGAAAGAGATATATCCTGTTATTATTAGTGCTAACCTTTCAGAACATGAGGAAGAAATATTATTGAAAGTTCTAAGGAAGCACCGGGCTGCTATTGGATATACTCTTGATGATCTTAAGGGCATTAGTCCCACTCTATGTCAACACAAGATCAATATGGAACCTTATGCTAAACCCGTTGTCGATCATCAACGGCGATTGAACCCGAAGATGAAAGAAGTGGTAAAAACTGAAATATTAAAGCTTCTGGGGGCAGGTATAATCTATCCCATAGCTAATAGTAGATGGGTAAGTCCCGTTCATTGTGTCCCTAAGAAAGGAGGTATTACCGTTGTTCCTAATGATAAGAATGAAATCATTCCACAAAGAATTGTCACTAGCTATAGAATGGTAATTGATTTTAGAAAATTAAATAAAGCTACTAGGAAAGATCATTACCCTCTACCGTTCATTGATCAAATGCTAGAAAGACTATCTAAGCACACACACTTTTGTTTCCTAGATGGATATTCTGGTTTCTCTCAAATACCCGTGTCACAATCCGATCAAGAGAAAACCACCTTTACTTGCCCTTTTGGAACCTATGCTTATAGACGTATGCCTTTTGGTTTATGCAATGCACCTGCTACCTTTCAAAGATGTATGACTGTTATATTCTCTGATTTTTGTGAAAAGATTGTGGTGGTTTTCATGGATGATTTTTCCGTTTACGGAACTTCTTTTGATGATTGCTTAAGCAACCTTGATCGAGTTTTGCAGAGATGTGAACAAACTAATCTCGTCTTGAATTGGGAGAAGTGTCACTTTATGGTTAATGAAGGCATTGTCTTGGGGCATAAAATATCTGAACAAGGTATTGAGGTGGATAAAGCTAAAGTTGATGCAATTGAGAAAATGCCATGTCCTAAAGATATTAAAGGTATTCAAAGTTTCCTTGGTCATGCTGGTTTTTATAGGAGGTTCATTAAAGACTTCTCTAAAATTTCTAGGCCTCTTACTAATCTTTTGCAAAAGGGTATTCCTTTTGTTTTTGATGATGATTGTGTGGAAGCCTTTGAAACACTCAAGAAAGCCTTAACCTCTGCACCTATCGTTCAACCACCTGATTGGAACTTGCCTTTTGAAATTATGTGTGATGCTAGTGACTATGCTGTTGGTGCTGTCCTAGGACAAAGAGTTGATAAGAAATTGAATGTTATCCATTATGCTAGTAAAACTCTAGACAGTGCCCAACGAAACTATGCTACTACTGAAAAAGACTTTTTAGCAGTTGTGTTTGCTTGTGATAAATTTAGATCCTATATTGTGGACTCCAAAGTTATTGTTCACACTGATCATGCTGCTATAAAATACCTTATGGAAAAGAAAGATGCTAAACCTAGACTCATTAGGTGGGTTCTCTTGCTTCAGGAATTTGACCTACACATCGTTGATAGGAAGGGAGCTGATAACCCCGTAGCTGATAACTTGTCTAGGTTAGAAACTATTCTTGATGACCCACTACCTATTGATGATAGTTTCCCTGACGAACAGTTAGCTGGAATAAGTGTTTCACAAAACACACCTTGGTATGCTGATTATGCTAACTACATTGTTGCTAAATATATACCACCTAGCTCCACTTACCAACAAAAGAAAAAATTCTTCTATGACTTGAGACATTACTTTTGGGATGACCCACATCTTTATAAAGGAGTAGATGGTATTATTAGACGTTGTGTACCTGAGCATGAATAGAAACAAATCCTATGGAAATGTCATTCCGAAGCTTATGGAGGACATCATGAGGGACATAGAACTGCTCATAAGGTATTGCAATCTGGTTTTTATTGGCCTACTCTCTTCAAGGATGCCCGTAAGTTTGTCTTGTCTTGTGATGAATGTCGAAGAATTGGTAATGTCGGTAAGCATCAGGAAATGCCTATGAATTATTCACTTGTTGTTGAACCATTTGACGTTTGGGGTTTTGATTATATGGGGCCTTTTCCTTCCTCCAACGGGTACACTCATATTTTTGTTGCGGTTGATTATGTCACTAAGTGGGTAGAATCTATTCCAACTAGTAGTGCTGATCACCACACCTCCATTAAAATGCTTAAAGAGGTTATCTTCCCAAGGTTTGGAGTCCCTAGATATTTAATGACCGATGGTGGTTCACATTTTATTCATGGTGCTTTCCGTAAAATGCTTGCTAAATATGATGTTAACCATAGAATTGCATCCCCTTATCATCCTCAATCTAGTGGTCAAGTTGAACTTAGCAATAGAGAAATAAAAGTAATATTACAAAAAACTGTCAATAGGTCTCGTAAGAATTGGTCTAAGAAATTAGATGATGCACTTTGGGCCTATAGAACAGCTCATAAAAATCCTATGGGTATGTCTCCATATAAAATGGTACATGGGAAAGGTTTTTATTTGCCTCTAGGATTAGAACACAAAGCATTTTGGGCAATTAAAGAACTTAACTATGATTTTAAACTTGCCGGTGAGAAGAGGCTATTTGATATTAGCTCACTAGATGAATGGAGAACCCAAGCGTATGAAAATGCCAAGCTATTCAAAGAAAAAGTAAGAAGATGGCATGACAAAAGAATCCAAAAGCGGGAATTCAAAATAGGAGACTATGTTCTTTTGTTCAACTCTTGTTTAAGATTTTTTGCAGGAAAGCTTCGCTCAAAATGGGAAGGACCATATATCATCGAAGAGGTTTATCGTTCTGGAGCTATCAAGATTAATAACGCCGAAGGTACTAACCCGAAGGTGGTCAATGGACAAAGAGTTAAGCATTATATCTCAGGTATGCCTATTAACGTTGAAAGCAATGTTATCCAAACCATGACACCGGAGGAACACATAAAAGAAACCTTCCGGAACACTCCAGAATTCCTAAAAATAGGAGGTATGTGATACGGTAAGTAAACGGACTTCGAAAAATCCGCAAACATATTTTTTGTCAGTTTTGGAATATTTTAGAATTTTGGAAATAAAGAAATAAACCGGAAGGTGATCGAGGTGAGCACGATACACCAGGGCGCGCCAGGCCCCCCTGGGCGCGCCCTGGTGGGTTGTGCCCACCTCGGATGCCTTCCCGACTCCGTTTTCCTTCCATATACTTGTTTCCCAAGAATAAAAATTCTCTATATATACCCCCAACTGTTTTGACGACCGCATCGCAGAAAAATCCTTTGTTCTTGTTTCTTACTATTTTCCTATCAGATCTGTCAAGTCAGGCATCATGTCTTGCCCCTCTTCTAACAACATGGAAGAAGATGCCTAGCTAATGAAGATAGAGTTGAAGAGGGAGGAGCCGGAAGAAGCCAACAAGGAAGAGAAGGGCAAGGAAGCTATGGTAAATCAGCCCCCTGAAGAAGGTCAATCCATGCCAACAAAGGAGGGAGAAGAAGAAGATATCCTTCAACCTTATTATAGTCTTCTCACCCCTCTTGAAATCGAAGCCTTTAGAGCTTTCGAAGCGGTCCATGTTCAGAATAAATTTCTCATCCATGACAATAGTTTGCTAGAAGAGCACATCAATAATCTTAGGAGGGTCATCCGCAAATTGGAGCATCTTTTGAAGCTGAAGTGTGACACCACATCACCACTATATTCTTCATCATCACCACCAAAGGAGACTTGAGCACACGGGTATGGGCACTCCCCTTGGCTTGATCCAAGCTTGGGAGAGGTGCCCCGGTATCGTATCACCATCACTTTTATTCACATTTACCTATTTTAGTTCGATCTTTAGTTTCCTTTGCTTTAGTTGAATAAAAGTTTAGCATGATCTATTTTCGTGTGTTAGTTCCGTGATCTATCTATCTATGTAATTGAGTGAGAGTTATATAATAAAATTTAGTTTGAGTTTTTGCCTCTCTACTTTCTTGTTGCAATCAAAATAAAGAAAAGTAAAACAAATGAAAAGAATCATAGGCAAATCCTATGGTGAGTAATGACATCACATAATGAAAACTATAAGTAGTAAAATTTATTGGAGATTGACAAACATAGCATTGGTCAATGATGCAATTCATGAAAGAAGTAATAAAGGAAGAGAAGATTCACATGCAAATACACTATCTTGGACATCTTTTATGATTGTGAGCCCCCATAAAATATTATATCTCAAAATTGTTGACGTTGGACAAGGAAGACAACCTAATGATTTATGTTTGTTCATATCCACATAAAAGTTATATTGTCATAGATCCTTTAACATGTGGTGCTTGCTCAATATCTTTGCTAGCCAAAAATTCCGCATTAAGTAGAGATACTACTTGTGCATCCAAAAACCCAAACCCAAATTCTTTCTTTGAGTGTCCACCATACCTACATATGGATCGAGAAAGATCCTTCAAGTAAGTTGTCATCGGTGCAATAAGGCAATAAAAATTGTTCTAAAAGTGTTTTGATCAATTAGTGTAAGAGAAAATTGAGCGCTATATGAACTTATGATGGCAAAGTAATAAAAGCGACAGACTGCATAATAAAGGTTGCTATCATAGGGGGCAATATAGCGTGACGTTCTTTTACATTAAAGGATTGGGCATACAAACCAATAAGCGCATGACAACCTCTGCTTCCCTCTGCGAAGGGCCTATCTTTTACTTTTATGTACTTACTTTTATGCAAGAGTCAAAGTATTCTTCCCTATTCCTTTTTATTTTTTTTCTTTTGCAAGCATCATGTGGTGAGGAAAGATCTAGGCATATATATCCAGTTGGATATGGGTGGGCATGAGTTATTATTGTTGACATCACCCTTGAGGTGAATATATTGGGAGGCGAAACTATAAGCCCCTATCTTCCTATGTGTCCGGTTGAAACTTTTTTTTCATGGGTATGCCGTGAGAGTTAGCAATCATAGAAGACTAAATGATGGTTGAGTATGTGGACTTGCCAAAAGGCTCCGACATGAGACCCTTCCTGAAAATATGATGAATTGTAGTTGCAAAGTTGACTGAGAACATAGTTTGTTGGTTCCCAATAAGGTTTATGCTTCATACTTCTATGTTGTGATGAATTGTTACTTGTTCATGAAAAGCCATATGATAAAAATGTATTGAAATAAATTTTATGTTAGAGTTTGTTGCTGCTATGTTAATAAGCATGATGCTTCTATGTCCGTATTTTGTTTTTATCGACACTTCTCTCTCAAACCATGTGGATATGCTTTTCAATATCGGCTTCCGCTTGAGGACAAGCGAGGTCTAAGCTTGGGGGAGTTGATACGTCCATTTTGCATCATGATTTACTACTGTTATTTACTTTGTTTTGTTGAATAATAATGCTTTGGGGAGTGATTCCAATGCATTTTTTCTCATAATATGCAAGGTTTACACAAAGAGGGAGAATACCGGCAGCTGGAATTCTGGACCTAAGAAAAGCACGTCAGAGATACCTATTCTGCACAACTCTAATGAAGCTGAAATTTTATGGAGATTATTTTTGTATTTAATAAAAAATACTGGAGCAGAAAACTACCGGAGGGGGCCTCCCAGGTGGGCACAACCCACCAGGGCGTGCCAGCCCCCCTGGGCGCGCCCTGATGGGTTGTGGCCACCTCGGCCCACCTCCGGTGCCCATCTTCTGGTATATGGTCACTCTTGCCCTAGAAAAAATCATAGGAGGACTTTCGGGATGAAGCGCCGCCGCCTCGAGGTGGAACTTGGGCAGGAGCACTTTTGCCCTCCGACGGAGCGATTCCGCCGGGGGAACTTCCCTCCTGGAGGGGGAAATCAAAGCTATCGTCATCACCAACACCCCTCTCATCTTTGGGAGGCCAATCCTCATCAACATCTTCAACAGCACCATATCCTCTCAAACCCTAGTTCATCTCTTGTGTTCAATCTTTGTACCGGAACCTCAGATTGGTACATGTGGGTGACTAGTAGTGCTGATTACCTTGTGTAGTTGATTACTATATGGTTTATTTGGTGGAAGATTATATGTTCAGATCCATTATGCTATTTAATACTCCTCTAATATTGAGCATGATTATTATTTGTGAGTAGTTACCTTTGTTCTTGAGGTCACGGGAGAAGTCATGTTGCGAGTAATCATGTGAATTTGATATGTGTTCGATATTTTGATGATATGTATGTTGTGATTCCCTTAGTGGTGTCATGTGAACGTTGACTACATGACACTTCACCATTCATGGGCCTAAGGGAATGCATTGTGGAGTAGTTATTAGATGATGGGTTGCTAGAGTGACAGAAGCTTAAACCCTAGTTTATGCGCTACTTCGTAAGGGGCTGATTTGGATCCACATGTTTAATGCTATGGTTAGACTTTGTCTTAATACTTTTCTCGTAGTTGCGGATGCTTGCAAGGGGGTTAATCATAAGTAGGTTGTTAGTTCAAGTAAGAACAACACCTTAGCACCGGTCCACCCACATATCAAATTATCAGAGTAGCGAACACGAATCAAACCAACATGATAAAAGTGACTAGACGAAATTTCCGTGTACCCTCAAGAACACTTTGCCTATTACTAGTGATTGTTCTAGCCTGTCCTTTGCCTCAAAAGGATTGGGATACCTTGCTGCGCCTTGTTTACCATTACCGTTACTTGCTTGTTACCAATTATCTTGCTATCAAACTATCTGTTACCTACAATTTCAGTGCTTGCAGAAATTACCTTGCTGAAAACTGCTTGTCATTTCCTTCTACTCCTCGTTGGGTTCGACACTCTTACTTATTGAAAGGACTACGATTGATCCCCTATACTTGTGGGCCATCACTCAACAATGCTAATATAATTGGATCACATAACCGTCCCTCAACGTGCAACAAAGAATCACTCCAAAGTTCTTATCTAGCGGAGAACATAAGAAGAAATTGTTTGTAGGGTACGAAACCACCTTAAAGTTATCCTTTCCGATCGATCTATTCGAGAGTTCGTAACATCAAGTTATCCTTTCCGTTCGATCTATCTAAGATTTCGTACTAGAATAACACCATATGATACGCATCAACCAACTCTAATGTCACCTAGATACTCCAATGTCACCACAAGTATCCATGAGTTAATTATACGATACGCATCAAACAATTTCAGATTCATAATACTCAATCCAACACAAAGAACCTCAAAGAGTGCCCCAAGATTTCTATCGGAGAAGTAGGACAAGAACGTGCATCAACCCCTATGCATAGATTACCCCAATGTCACCTCGGGAATCCGCAAGTTGAGTGCCAAAACATACATCAAGTAAATCAATAGAACATCCCATTGTCACCACGGGTATCCATATGCAAGACATATATCAAGTGTTCTCAAATCCAATATTCAATCCAACATAACGATATCTCAAAGGGAAAGATTCAATTCATCACAACATGATAGCAAGGGAATAACATCATGTGATCCGACTATATTAACAAAGCCCATGATACATCAAGATCGTGACATCTCAAGAACACGTGAGAGAGAGATTAAACACATAGCTACTGGTACATACCCTCAGCCTTGAGGGTGGACTACTCCCTCCTCGTCATGGCCTCCGCCGGGATGATGAAGATGGCCACCGGAGATGGATTCCCCTCTCCGACAGGGTACTGGAACGTCTCTAGATTGGTTTTTCGTCGATACAGAGAGTTGCGGCGGCGGAGCGGAGAGTCTAGGGTTATTTCTGATGGTTTCTGTATTTATAGGATTTTTGAGAGTCAGTTTCACGTGAAGATGGGCCACGAGGAGGGTACAAGACACCAGGGCACGCCTGGGCCCTCTGGCACGCCCTGGTAGGTTGTGCCCACCTCTTGGCTCTTCTGGACCTCCCACGAAGCGTCTAGTGCCTATTTTGTTCCAAAAAAAATCGTCAAAAAGTTTCGGGCGATTCCGAGAACTTTCATTTTCTGCACAAAAACAACACCACGGTAGTTCTGCTGAAAACAGCGTCAGTCCGGGTTAGGTCTAAATAAATCATATAAAGTGCATCAAAATCATATAAAATCATTGTAAACATAGGTGAATATGGCATGAATACTTCATAAATTATCGATACGTTGGAGACGTAGCAAGTAGCAATAAGTATTTCCCTTAGTGAGAACCAAGGTTATCGAACCAGTAGGAGAATCACGGCAACTTTACATCAACAATACCTGCACACACAGAACCAAACACTTGCACCCAACGCGGATAAGAGGGTTGTCAAGCCCCTTGAACTCGTTACTTGCCAGGATTACTTCTGATAGTGATAGCTACATAAATTAAAAGTAAAATAAAAAGAAAGTAAATAAATTTCAGCAAGGTTTTTAGGGTTTTAGTATTATGATTTGAATAGACCCTAGGCCATAGTTTTCACTAGAGGCTTCTCTCTCGAACACATATCATACGATGGGTAGATAAATTACTGTTGGACAATTGATAGAAAAGCGTATAGTTATGATATTATTCATGGCAATGATCATGTATATAGGCATCACATCCATGACAAGTAGACCGAAGCGATTCTGTATCTACTACTATTACTCCACCAATCAACCGCTATCAAGCATGCATCTATGGTATGAAGCTCATGACAAACATAGTAACGCTTTAAGCAAGATGACATGATGTAGACAAAGTAAGACAAGCAATATGTTTAGACCCCGTTGTTCTATCCTTAGTAGCAACAATACAATACGTGTCTTGTCCCCTTCTATCACTGGGATATAGAGCACCGCAAGATTGAACCCACTACAATGCACTTCTCCCACTGAAGATAAATCAATCTAGCTGGCCAAACTAAACGGATAGATTAGATAGAATTACAAAGCTATAAAAATCATGCATAGTAAAGTTCAGCAAAGACTCAATTACTTTCAGTGAATAATCTGATCATAAACCCATAATTCATCGGATCCCAACAAACACACCGTAAAACAAGATTACATCTGATAGATCATCGCGAGAATCGCGAAGAACATGGTATTGAAGATCAAAGAGAGAGAAGAAGTCATCTAGCTACTAGCTATGGACCCATAGGTCTGTGGTGAGATACTCACACATCATCATGGAGGCAGCAATGTTGATGTACATGGCCTCCGTGATCGATTCCCCCTCTGACAGAGTACCAGAAAAGGCCTCTAGATGGGATCGCAGAAGAACAGAGGCTTGTGGTGGCGAAAAAAGTGTTTCAGGTGGCTCTTTGTTGGTTTTGGGGTAATTGAGGGTATATAGAAGTGAAATTAGGCCAGGAGGTGCCACGAGGGGGCCACGAGCCAAGGGCGCGCCCTACCCCACAGGGCGCACCCTGGCGGCTCGTGGCCACATCGTGGGTCTTATGACCTCCTCTCGAAGCTTCGTGGGTCTATTTTGGTCCAAAAATAACTACCGTAAGTTTTTATGCAATTTGGATTCCGTTTGATATTGATTTTCTGAAAATTCTAAAAATAGGCAAAAAATAAGAACTTGCACTGGGCGCTGGGTTAATAGGTTAGTTCCAAAAAACGATATAAAATAGCATATGATTGCTTAGAAAGTATCCAAGATTGATAATATAATAGCATGAAACAATCAAAAATTATAGATACATCGGAGACGTATCAAGGAGTTCAAACCAACCCGAGGGATACAACTGGGGGACCCTATTTTACCCTACTTATTATTGCTCGTGGCCGAGGGCCTGTCGTGCTTATTGAAATCCTCCAATCGATAGGAGAGCTTCCATGGTATCCTAGTTGCACCTACTACCCCACGATTTAACCATCTTTTGTTCGCTTATGATAGTTTACTTTTCTTTGATGCTACTCCTGATATGGCATGAAGGGTGGAGGTGTTGCTTCAGAAATACTGTGTAGCTTCGGGACAACGTATAAATAACGATAAATATTTGTGTTCTTCAAGAAGGGGTGCCTTGAACCCTTTGAGACATGAAATTATGCAGGTATTGGATGTGTAGAATGAGAAGCTATCAGAAAAATATATTCGAGGCTTCCTTGTGACGTGGGGCGAGCTAGGAGGGATCCTTCAAGTACCTTAAGGACATGATCTGGAAAGAGGTTCAAGGATGGATGGAGAAATCACTTTCAGTTGGAGGTAATGATGGCCTTATCAAATCAGTTGCTCAAGCAATTCCTACATACTCTATGGCGTGTTTTAAACTTCCACATGGGCTATGCCAACACATCAATGGTCTGCTTCACAAATTTTGGTGGGGCACTAAGAAAGGAAAGATGAGGCAATGTCACAACCCAAGTACATGGGAGGTATGGGCTTTCAGGACTTGGGTGTCATGGGAGGTAATGTCGCAACCCATGTACATGGGAGGTATGGGCTTTCGAGACATTGAGCTTTTCAATTTAGTATTGTTAGCCCGTTAGGCTTGACATCTGTTACAAGAGCCAAAGTCCCTCAGTGCCCGCATCCTAAAATCAGTTTATTACCCCACAAGAACCCCTCGCAAGTGTGGCGCTCTATCTTTGAGGGGAAGGATACTCTCAAGTTGGGTATAATAAAAATGATCCGGTAACCAAACTGATATTTGGCACGATAATTGGATCCCAGGAGATTTCAAGCTCCGCCCAATCTGTTCTAAATCAGCAAACCCACCCCAGAAGGTGAGTGAATTGATTGATCGTACTTTGGTTTCATGGGATGTTGTGCTGCTGGATGAGCATTTTATAACTATGGATAAAGAGGCAATTCTCAATATTCCCCTCAGTTTGAGAGTTCACAAATATTTCTGGTCATGGCACTGTGAAAATAAAGAGTATTTACTATGCATTCAGCTTACTGGCTCCTTGCGCCAACAAAGAAGGAACGAATAGTTTGGCTTGAGCATAGACCCGACCATTCACATCTAGAAGCAGATCAGAGTTCTTGGGGGAAGTTGTGGAGTTTGAAAATACCTTCTATGATTAAAGTGGCCTGGCGCCTAGCAAAGTCTTCGCTGCCCATTGGGACGTTCGAAAGCACAGAAAGATGGCAGACACATAGCATATTCAATCTACAATAATGTGCGGGATTCATGGCGGCATTCTCTCTTTGATTGTAATATGGCATGCTGCGTTTGGGCCCTAACAGATGAGGAGTTAACTAAGGTAATCATGTCGAACTAGACTAATGATTCAAAGCTTTGGATGTTTTGGTTACTCGATATGTTACCGCCGGACAGAAGCACGCTGTCAGAATGTGGTCACTATGGTGGGCTAGAAGGCGAGCTATTCACGATGAACAGTACCATAGCCCTTTGAGCACTTCATGCTTCATCACAAAATTCATTGAATAGCTCGAAACTGCAGCATCATATGCCAAATATCGGTACAGGGACTCGCAGGTCACACCCAAGGACGTGCATGCAATTTTAGGGGGCATGCATCTGACAACATCTAGAGCTCCGAGGTTGAGCTGGCTTTGATGGCGACCTATCCAAGAGCAGAAATCGAGGAGCAGTTGCGCTAATATGTCGGGACAAAAATGGCAAGTTTCTTGGTGCCTCGGATTTTGTGTTTGAAGGACTCGTCACCCAGCCTCGCTTGAAGCTCATGCATGCAACGAGGCCCTGTCCCTAGCACTTGACTTGAATCTCACCTCGGTTTGTGTTGCTATGGACTGTGCACATGTGGTCGCCAACATTGAAGCAAGGGCATCATGTCGCCACACCACAATCTTATAGGAGATCAACCACCGCAAAAGTTCCTTCCGATCACTCTAGTATGTTCATGAGAAACGAAATCATAATGTAGAAGCTCATGCACTTGCAAAAACAGTTTCTTCGCTTTCTTCCGCGCGCCATGGTTGGCTAGCTCGTTTGCCCGATATCATTTGTATCCATATGAACCTAATTCTTTAATAAAGGATGGAGTTGCTCAAAAAGAGTAGAAAAAGTGAAAACCCAGTAAGTGGGTCAGATCACATACCCTTGCGGAGGGTGTGCAATTAGTCGCCTCCTCACGCCTTACTCACGAGATAGCATGATTCACGTCAACTAATATTCTTTTCATAGAAAGCACACACCCCTCTCAGCGCTATGTTCGGTAAGTGGGCCGGACCATGTAGGCCCCCTTTCACCAGCTTTTGGAAGCTTCCAACCTGGCTTTTTATTTAATGTATTTTCTTTCTAGTTTACTAGTTTCCTTTTTGTTTTTCTATTCATATTTATCGCTTTTGTTATTCTTCTCTTTTTTCTGTTTTGTTTTTAAACTGTGAATTTCTGAAAATCTGTGGCTATTTATTTGAATACACTTTTTTTCAAAATAATCACGATCATTTTTTAAATTATCATTTTTACCCCAATTCATCAACATTTTCCAACTTTTGCAAACTTCCTTCAAATTCAGTTTTTTTAATTGAAGAATATATTTCAAATTCATAAATATTTTTGAATTATATGGAACTGTTTAAAACCAATAAACATCTCTTAAAAGTAATGATTTTTTAATTGAATTATTATATTTAATGAAAAAATCGTCTGAAATAAAAGGGAGGCGCACAAGAAGAAGGGAGGCGCTAAATTGGCCGCCCCCAGCGCTCGTTTTAGCGCCAATTCGGCACTGATGCGCTGAATAATGAGAGCTCTCCGAAAATACATGTCTTTACTCGTTTCTAGGTCAAGAAGTTATTATGGAGGACGAGACATTAAATCGACCGACCAAAAAAAGTCCACCAACCAACTGTCCCGAGCATTCAAGCCTGCAATTATGCGAGCGTTCTTCCGTTGAAGAAGGCAAGGAGGATTCAATGCGATCGGAGAGTAGCTAGCAAACCTGCACAAGTAGGAGTAAAAGAAATTTGCTTTTCGAAATCGGGCTGCTCTTGCGCGTTCAGATCCGGAATGAATGCTCCCGGCCAGGCTTCCAGGGTAGAGCAGAGCCATGAAAATCTGAGTTGATTACGAAATGAGATGGCTGATATTCTAAATTGCCGCAGTTTGGTCTCAAGGTTTTGCGGTCTGAACTGAATATTACAATATTTTTTAAGCCCAATTCGCTCTCTGAATTTTGAAATTCGTAACGTGGCGTAGCTAAACGCTTTGCAGAAATCTGAAACATTCTGAGCAGTAAAACCATGAGGTTTTACCTTGTATTCACCCATTGTTGCATTCCACCCACGAAAACACTTCAAATTTCATAGATCTCCACTCCTCGCGCGTGTACGATGAATGAATCTAAAATACACACGAGATCGAACGGAACAAGAGCAAACCAGCTGATAATCTGGATCCCAGCTCGGAGCAGGGGAGCAAAGAACTCTGCGATCTTCTCACGGGTGGCCTCTGATCCACAGCAGCGTCCGCCTCGCGAACGAAGGCGCCTCGTCCGCCCTCGAGCTCAGCCCGCCGGCGGCCGTGCCGGACTCGACGTCCCAATCCACGATGCTGCCGCTCCGGCTCTTGTCCCACGCCGACACGTTGTACTCGGACTCGGTGACGGGGCTCACGACGTCGGCCCGCCGCTTCGGCGCTCCGATGTCGCTCGCCGCACGCTGGAGCGCCGAGGGGAGCCGGAACGACGACGCGCGGCGCGACGACGAGCCTGACGGGGCGGCGCTGATGTCCTTCCTCCGCAGCCCGCCCCGCATCCATATCTTGGAGATGGAAAAGCTCTCTTTCTTGTCCATCGTGGGCTTCGAGTGCTTGGCCGCCGGCGGCTTCACGGATACACGGAGCAGGGAGCTCTGGTCCATCACGTACTCATAGGTCCCCATGGAGTAGCACCGCCTCACATCTTGGTCCGTGTTGGAGCTGCATCCCGCGCCTCCTTCCGTGGCCTGGCTCCTGAACTTGCCGAGCTTGACGGGGACGACCACCTCGTCCTTCTCCTTGACATCCAAGTGCTTCTGGCTTCCACATCCTTCGTCTTGCTCCATGACCAGGCTGAGGTGAGCAGAGGGCGGCCGGTCGACGCGGCCGGAGACGGAGCCCTCCGAACCAGACTCGAGCACAAACATCAGCGAGCTGCAGCCGCCGCCGCACGGCGAGAAGTCGGCCAGGAGGCTGCAGCGGCAGAGCGGGCACGTAGAGTGCGACAGAAGCCATGTGTCGATGCATTCGACGTGGAAGGCGTGGCTGCACTTGGGGAGGAGGCGGAGGCGGTCGTCGTCGGCGAACTCACACAAGCAGACCGCACAGTCGAAGGGGTCCTTCCCTCCAGCGCCCACGACCGCGCCGTAGAGAAATACCGGCAGCGCGTCGATGAAAGACTGGTCGACGCCGGCGTCATGGAGATGGAA
Organism: Elymus sibiricus; assembly: GCA_039707655.1. Taxonomy (NCBI): domain Eukaryota; kingdom Viridiplantae; phylum Streptophyta; class Magnoliopsida; order Poales; family Poaceae; genus Elymus; species Elymus sibiricus. The sequence goes on from CM077669.1 coordinate 359,497,383, forward strand.
CAACTGCTGGAGCTGCCCGTGGAAGGCGGTCGCGTTCGCGTCGCTGCTCCCGGCGTCGCCAGGGTCACGCGGAGTTGGGCGGAACAACAACCAGACGAGCAAGTGGAGGAGGCCGGAGACAAAGAAGATTACGGCCAAGATCAAGATGATGAGAAGGATCTTAGGGCTGATCCTGCTCTGAAAGCCTGCATCGACGGCCGCCGGAGGCGGCGGCGACAGCAGCGGCAGTAATGGCGGCAGTGGGGGTGGCAGGTAGGGGAGCGGGAGCTGCAGGGGCGACAGGGCTGCGTAGTTCATGGCAGCATGCATTGTGTGGCGGCTCATAGCTCCCGCCAGACCCGATCTAAAGACAAGGTGGAAGAATAGAATGTGGGGTGCTCGGCTCACCAGTCACCAATGGCGGTGTTGCCGGGGCTCACAAGTCACAACATGTGGCTTCTCGTTGTGTACTCTCTCCTATACTATTTCTTGAGACGGCAACATAGGTCAAGGAGCTCGTCCTTGTCTTGTGAAGCTTTTGTTTGAATCTTTGGGAAGGGAGTATGGAACTGAGAAACAGAGGAGGCACTTAACTGGCTACAGCAAAAACAGGTGTGTAAAGCAGGATGGATCCTTGATGTGGTTAGGAAATGAGGAGGGGGGGCGGCCAAGAACGAAGAGAACACATCCGACCCATCACACACGCGATATCTTCTGGGTGTGGTGTTAAGAATCAATAAAAGCGCACTTCCTCACGTAAAAACGAATGAATTTTGCCCTGTTTTATAGACAAAGTCAATCTGAGAGTGACCGGACAACATAAATGCACGCGACTATGTTGATGAAAAAATATGTTTGAAGGACTGGAGATAATGTCACATCACACCCTAGAACACCTAATCTTCATGACAACGTCCTCGGGAGGGAGAACAATGCAAAGCGTCACTATTGCTGAGTCCCAAATAGACAAGGGTTTTCACCCGAAACCTGAAATAGAGAGGAGAACCACAACGATGAATTCACGAGGAGAACGACGCCCATGTATCGCCGCCGTCGACACTGAAGGGCAGAGTTTTTGGCCCACAACTCATCCATGCTAGCAAGACATCCCTAGGACAATCGCGATGAGCAAAAACCTCCAGAACCGGATCTGGGTGCCGTCACTGCCAGTGACAGGTAACTTGCCCGAGTCTTACATTACGAAAAACCGTCAGTACCCTCGGTAAGGTGGCAAATGCGGCTGGAAGTGCCAGAGGGCAATTCTCACAAGGGGATTACCCACGTTTGGTCTATCAGGAATGCATAGTATCCCACATCCTGCTTCTGATTTGTATTCATGGTGGAGCACCTCGTGCGAGGGGATTACAATGGAGAAAACCTATAATGCTACCGAGAGTATAGTCTACGTTGTAGATAGAAATGGCTACCCTCAACCCCGCCTTATATATCTGACGAGGGTTAGGGTTTACAAGGAATCTGAAAGCACAACTTATTCCTTGGTGGTTTTGGTAATTAATCTCAACATATAGATCATTGAACCAATGATCAGTCAAGTATATTTCACGAGATGTTCAATGATTGGCATGGCTAGGATATGTGATGTGGAACCCCTATGATGCAAAGGAAACAAATTGGCAAAAGCTTCAAGAATCTACATTTTGCTTTAAGTGATTTTGATCACATTGAGTCCATAGGAAAGCCAATACTATTAAGAAGGATGAGGTATTGATGATGATCTGGTTGCTCAAGTGCTTAAAGATTTGCCACCAAAAACCCTCAAATACACCCTCATATCATTTTTGTCCAAAAAACTAAAAGCCAAATCGGTCCCACGGAATCATTCCATTCGGTGCCACCGAGTTACCTACGACAGAGCTCTAAGCCAAACCCTGGCATCTCGGTGTAACCGAGATTGCATTCGGTAAGACCGAAATGCAGTTACCAAGTTTCTGTGGTCGATTGTTTTTCACTTCGAAATCTCTGAGATGAACCAGTCGGAACCTCAGAAGCATTCGATCCGCGTAGGTCATGCCGAATCGGTCTCACTGAGTTGTTTCCTTCGGTCTCACCGAAACGCCAAAAGTTGGAACCTTTTGCACTACTCAGTATCATCGAGATTTCATTTTGGTGTCACCGAGTTGTGTACTAAAGTTGTAATGGTTGGATTTTTGGTGAAGGTTATATATACCCCTCCACCACCACCTACTCTTGTAGAGAGCCATCAGAATGAAACTACACTTCCACCATTCATTTTCTAAGAGATGACCACCTACTCATGTGTTTGAGATCAAGTGATTCCACTCCAACCAATAGATCCTCGATTGCTAGCCTCTCCAGGTTGTTTTCTACCCAATCACCCTATTCTACCAAGCAAATTTTTGTGAGAGAGTGACAGAGTGTTGTGGAGATATCTTTTCAAGCACAAGAGCAAGGAGTTCATCATCAACACAACATATATTACCTCTTGGAGAGTGGTGTCTCCTAGATTGGATAGGTGTTGCTTGGGAGCCTCCAAATCGTGTGGAGTTGAACCAAGAAGTTTGTAAGGGAGGAGATCGCCTACTTCGTGAAGATCTATCCCGAGTGAGGCTAGTCCTTCCTGGACGTAAGCCATGGTGGAATAGACAAGGTTGCTTCTTCGTGGGTGGAGCCCTCCGTGGACTCGCACAGCCATTACCCTCCGTGGGTTGAAGTCTCCATCCACGTGGACATATGATAGCTCCACCTATCGGAACCACGCCAAAAATCAATGTGTCTTCATTGCATTTGATTTATCCAATCCCTCATTTACATTCACTTGCAATGTCTTTACTTTCCGCTACTCAACTCATAGACTTGCATGTGTAGGGTGTTTCTAGACTCGGTAAAATCGCTAAAACTTGTCTACCGATAAAATTGGGAAGATGTTATGTTTAATTTGGTCAAGTAGTCTAATCTCCCCCATATAGACGTACTCTCGATCCTACAAGTGTTATCAGAGCTTTGGTCTCCATTGCATTGGTTTCACAACCTACGAGAGTATAGCATCTAGTGAGGGAAATTACCACCGTAGAGGTCCATATTTTGATGGTACTGATTTTCTAGTTGGAAGCATAAGATGAAAATGCATATTCTTGGTCATAACCCCTTCGTTTGGGATGTTGTTCATGTTGGCTTGCAAGGTGAATTCTTTGAAGATGGAAAAGAACTGAATCGTCAAGCAACCGCGAATGAATTGAAGATGATGTAATACAACGCTCAAGCATGTGACATCCTATTCAACGGTTTGTGTCCCGAGGAGTTCAACAAGATAAGTCGCCTTGAAAACGCTAAGAAATTTGGGATACTTTGGTTGGTATGACCTAAGGAACCGAGTCCATCAAGGAATCTAAGTTTGATGTGCTTCAAAGTCAACTTGACAAGTTCAAGATGAAGGATTGTGAAGGAGTTACGGAAATGTACTCTAGGCTTGCTCTCATCACAAATGAGATTGCCGGCTTAGAAAGTGAAGAGATGACCGACAAATTCATCATTGATACATCTCCAACGTATCATTAATTTATGAAGTATTCAAGTCATATTTACCTATGTTTACAATATTTTTATATGATTTTAATGCACTTTATATGATTTAATTAGAACTAACCCAGACTGACGTTGTTTTCAGCAAAATTACCATGGTGTTGTTTTTGTGCAGAAAATAAAAGTTCTCGGAATCGCCCGAAACTTTTTGACTATTTTTTCTGGAAGGAAAGAGGCCCAAGAAGCTTAGAGGGAGTACCAGGGGACCCACAAGGAGGTGCCAAGGTAACAGGGCACGCCCAGGGGGTGGCCGCGCCCTGTTACCTTAGGCGGCCCTGTGGCTCCGTTTCGCGTGATTCCAACGCTGAAAAATTCTATAAATAGAGAAACCCACAGAAATAAACCTAGAACTTCTGCTCCGCCGCCTCAAGCCTTTGTACCGAAGAAATCTCATTCGGAGACCTATTCCGTCACCCTGCTAGAGGGGGGAATCATCACCGGAGGCCATCTTCATCATCCCGGCGGTCTCCATGACGAGGAGGGAGTAGTTCATCCTTGGGGCTGAGGGTTTGTACCAGTAGCTATGATCTCTCTCTCTCTCTCTCTCTCTCTCTCTCTCTCCTGTGTTCTTGAGATGGCACGATCTTGATGTATCATGAGCTTTGTTAATATAGTTGGATCATATGGTGTTCTTCCCTTGCTATATTGATGTGATGAATTGAGTCTTTCCCTTTGAGATTTCGTTATGTTGGATTGAATACTTTGGGTTTGAGAACACTTGATGTATGTCTTGCATGTGGATACCTGTGGTGAAAAGGGGTTATTCTATTGATTCACTTGATATATGTTATGGCATCAACTTGCGGATTCCAGTGACATTGAGGGATCTATGCACATGTGTTGATACACGTATTCATCCTACTTTCTCCGATAGAAATCTTTGGGTACTCTTCGAAGTTCTTTGTGTTGGATTGAATATGATGGATCTGAATTTGTTTGATGCATGTCGGATAATTAACACACAGATACTTGAGGTGACATTGGAGTATCTAGGTGACATTAGGGTTGATTGAGGTGTATCATATGTGCCATTCTAGTACGAACTCTAGGGCTGTTTGTGACACTTATGGCTCAATAGATTGATCGGAAAGGGTAACTTTGAGGTGGTTCGTTGCCTACAACAATTTCATCCAATGTTCTCCGCTAGATAGGAACTTTGGAGTGATTCTTTATCGTATGTTGAGGGATGGTTATATGATTCAATTAAGTTACCACTGTTGAGAGATTGCACTAGTGAAAGTATGAACCCGAGGCCTTGTTTCCAAGCATTAATATACCATTTTGCTCGTTGTTTACTACTTGTTACCTTTCTATTTTTATTTATTCAGATTTTAAAAACCTATTTCCACTATCCATGCTACACCTGTATCGCCATCTCTTCGTCAAACTAGTGCACCTATACAATTTGCCATTGTATTGGGTGTGTTGGGGACACAAGAGATTTCTTGTATTTGATTGCAGGGTTGTTTGAGAGAGACCAACTTCATCCTACACCTCCCACTGATTGATAAACCTTAGGTCATCCAGTTGAGGGAAAATTGCTACTGTCCTACAAAACTCTACGCTTGGAGGCCCAACAGAGTCTACAAGAATAAAGTTGTGAAGTAGACATCAAGCTCTTCTTTGGCGCCGTTGCTGGGGAGGTGAGTGCTTGAAGGTATATCTTTAGATCTTGCAATTAAATCTTTTAGTTTCTTGTTTTTCACTAGTTTGGTTTTATAAAAACTACAAAAAATGGAGTTTAGGTTGCCACATATGCTTCACCTTTATAATGTCTTTCGTGAAAATGATGGATCGGAAAATTGTGCCATAGTGTTAGAAGAAGTATTTAATAAAATGTTTGGCATTAAATCCTTGAATGATAATAATGATTACAATGTTATTAGTGTGTCTTCTCTGAATTTCCATGATGCTAATGATATGCAAAGCCACAAGTTTGGGGATGCTATGTTTCATGAAGATGATAGTTTTTGTCCCCCAAGTTTTGATGAGCAAATTTATTATGATGATTGCGTGCCTCCTATTTATGATTATGGTGATGACATGTATGCTATAATGAGTAATGATAACCATGAAACTTATCATCATGATTTTAATTTTCAATTTGGTTATGATAATCAATTGTCACATGATAGTTATTTTGTTGAGTTTGCTCCCATTACCATGAATGAAGAGGAATTTGCTAATGTGGAGAGTAGTAAATTTTCTATGCTTGTGGATCATGAAGATAATGCTTTATGTGATAGTTATATATTTGCATTCCTTCATGATGCTACTAAAAACTACTATGAGGGAGGAACATATGCTTGTAGGTATTGCAATAATATCAAGTTTCCTCCCTTTATGTTCAAAGTTTTGAAGTCATGCTTGTTTTGCCTTCCTACACAAGTTGATTCTTGCTACAATAAATTTTTTGCTTGCAAAATCCTTATGCATAGGAAGTGGGTTAGACTTAAATGTGCTTTCCATGTGGTTCATGATTCTCCATTGCATGTTTCAAATACTATTCCTATGTGAACATCATTGAAATCATCATGCCTAGCTAAAAGGCTTTAAAGAAAAGTGCTTGTTGGGAGACAACCCAACACTTCTTATTTCTGTTTTTGTGTGTTCACATGATTACGCTATTGTAGTAATTATGTTGTGTGCCTTTTATTTCAATAATGTGCCAAGTAAAGCCTTTGGGATAGTGTGGATACTTGTTGATTTGATTCTGTGCAAAAACAGAAACTTTTGCGTCCAGTATATGAATTATGTGATTGGAGCATCAAAATATTCTGAAATTTTTAAACATTATTTCTATGAAAATTCTCTGTGTTTTACTAATTTTCAGAATTTTTAGAGACAGGTAAGTATGGTTTTAGTTCAGATCTTTACAGACTGTTCTGGTTTTGACAGATTCTGTTTTGCATGCATAGTTTGCTTGCTTTAGTCTTTCCATAACTTATATTCAATGATATAAATTATGGTAATGATAGAATACATTAGGAATTATGTGAGAATGATTATGAATCTTGTCTTGACAGTACCTAAGTGAATGATCTATCTTTAATACACTAACCCATATCACGGAGTTCCGTTAAGTTTTGTGTGATTGAAGTTTTCAAGTTTTGGGTAAGACACCGATATGAGGAGAATAAGGAGTGTTAATACCCTAAATTTGGGGATACTACTGGAAACAGGGAATTTGCCATCAGTCAGCTCTTTGCCGTCTGCCAGCGGATGGCAAAGAACGTCTTTGCCATCTGCTTACAAAAAACAGACGGCAAAGAACTGACAGATGGCAAAGAACATGGTTGCCATCAGTCAATTCTTTGCCATCTGCCAGCGGATGGCAAAGAATCTTTGCCGTTCGCTGGCAGACGGCAAAGAGGTGGGTGGGGTCCAGTGGGCGTCGACGCTGCAACGGCCCATCAACTCCACCTCTTTGCCGTCTGCCAGCAGATGGCAAAGAATCTTTGCCGTCTGCTGGCAGACGGCAAAGAGGTTGGTGGGGTCCAGCGGGTGACGGCGTTGCAACGGCGCACTAGCCCACCTCTTTACCATCTGCTGGCTGATGGCAAAGAGCTGGGGCTTTGCCATCCGCTGGCTGATGGCAAAGAGGTGGGGCCCCTCCCTCCCAGCACGGCCCCACCCACTGTCCAGTCCTCTCTCTGGACCGATTCGCAAAAAAAAAAACCTCTCTCTCGACCTGCTGTCCTCTCCTCTCTCTCTCTCTCTCTCGACCTCCTCGACCCCCTGGGAGCCAGGGTTTCGCGCCGCCGGCCGCCACCCCCGCCCAGTCCGCCGCCGGCCGCCGCCCCCGCCCAGCTCCCTCGGGCGCGACCCCGCCCTCGGCCGCGTCCCCTCCGTCCCCGGTGTCCAGCAGCCGGCCGCGTCCCCTCCGGCCCAGGTGTCCAGCAGCCGGCCGCGTCCCCTCCGACCCCGCCCTCGGCCGCGTCCCCTCCGGCCCAGGGCTCCACTCCGGCCGACGGCGCCCCACTCCGGCCCAGGGCTCCACTCCGCCTCCCCTCCTCCTGGCCGTGAGCCACCAAGGTGAGCAGCTCCTCTATCGTGGATGTGGGGTTCAGCTGGAAACAACCGAGGCAGATAGATAGATCCCCTTTCCTCCTGTCTCTGCAACTGCAAGCAGACCGGCCGATCGAGGTGATGATCCGTCGGAAAAATCATATTTTGCATATTTATTTCCAGCTACTTACTGGAGTAGTACGTAGTTGATTATTGTCTTTTTAGCTGCATCGGAGTCGTAGGTCCATCGCTATCTGCTGCTTGCATTGTGTGTGAGTGTGATTAATCAGCGTGCCACCTGTTAACTGTGTGATTAATCTGTACTACTAATGGTGTACGTACAAGAAGGAAGCCCTGGCGGCTGTCCTTGATGCTTTTGCCAGCCAGCCAGCCTGATCAAAATCACTTATCATATATACAAGCCCAAGCCGTCAAAGTTGGTTTCTTTTCCTTTTAAGTAACAACATGAATGTATTCATTCAGAGTAGAAATTATTGATGCATCTGCTCGATCTATGAAATCAAATGAGCCTGCTGTCCAACTAGTCAAGTATTTGTTTGGGGTCAAACTAGTTAACTAGCACTAGTCCCTGTTTTATTTTTAGCTACATCCATCTCCACCTGCTGCTTGCATTCTCATTAATCACACGCCTATTCACACGGCGAGGGAGCCACCTGCACACAAGCCGCCCAGCACCATGCCTGCATCCGCCGGTGGGGAGGAGCGACGGCCTAGTGCGGGACCAAGCGCCGCAGCACCGGAGAGGGTCGCGGCGGTCGCCGCCGCAGTCGTAGACGCTGGGGAGGGGACAGTGAAGCGGTTGACTCCAACGCTGGAGCCAATCTCTAAGCCTAAGATGAATCACTGAATCCCTTTCCATCTTCCAAGTTCCAACTCTGATTTTTTTTGTTGATTCGGTTCATTGTGAAATTCCCAAATGAATGTGTAGCTGCTATTTGGTTCAGAGAGAAATAGCCATAGATGTGACTGAGAAGTGAGTATTTGGTTGATTTTATTAGCAGAAAAATAGCAAAGGAATTCTCTTCAAATTATAGACAGTAGAGCATCCAAGACTTAATAGGAAGAACATCCATTTCAAAACTTTAAGGAGCAGAGTTGAAAGAAATCAGACGCATGTATCAGGTTGAGCAACAAGTGCAGGATATATTCAAAACTTGGTAAATTATTGTTAGTGAACAATTTGTATTTCTGTGAACCAATTGGTTCGTCTATAGGGTGGAAATTTCTGTGAACAATTTGTATTGTCTGTCTGCTGATATTGTTAACCTTATATAAGTATAAAAAAAGTCTAGTCAAAATAGTTCCACCACATTACACGGCCGATGGAATTGCCTTTTAAATTCCACTCCACTCTGCAAAGATGGTGCTGCGGGGAGGTGTCCAATGAAGAAAGATTATGTTCAACTCACCTCTTCACTTTTACTTCAGAAAGATTCATTGCTACTCTGAAAGAGAATTACTACTCTAGTTAGCTAGGCCACCCTTTGGTTCGTTCGGGGGCAAAATGAAGAAAAATATGGCCTTTTTCTTCAGAATTGTTCGGTCTCGCTCGCGGCGACGGCTTTTCGGAGAATATATATGTTTAATACAGTCTGTCAGCGTAAAGTTGCACGCGCACTCTCTTGTGATCTCATCTGATGAGATGATGCCTAACCGTTTTGATTTGATTTGGACGTCCTTCGAAAGCCAGGATTTCTTTTCAGCATATCGCATAGAAAAAACAGAGAGTAAAAAGGGCAGAAACTTAAGAATTTTATGCAGGTTGCTTACTTTTCTGTCTAGGCAGCAGTTATCAGTTACCTGTCAGTCGGTCTAGAAAGAATCCCCTCTCTTCTTTTGCAATCAACTCACAGGCTGCATAACATTCTGAAATATCGTCCGGGGGGCCGTTTGCCATTTCCATCCCCCTGCCTGGAATATCTAACATGTTCCTTCCAAAGTTCCAAGAACATATTATTCTCTTGTGCCTGGATTCCATTCCACCCCCTACTTTCCAGTGACATGATATTTTCGTTCACAGCAACTTCCACTGCTCTGCTCTGCTCTGCTGTGTGCCTTGCTTACTTTTAAGCTGATTTTTATTTTATTTTTCAGCATATCCTTTTAGGCTGATTGGTTGGTTGGTTGCTGCACTAGACTAGACATGAACTGAGTGGGAGTTTACATGAGTGAGCAAACATGGACATTAATGGTCAGCATAGATTACATAGGGTGCAATAATTCAGGGCTTGAATTTATAAACTTCCTTCAGCATAGGGTGCGGTCCTATTTATTTCCTCTCTAGTGGCCTAATTCTAGTGGAACTTTGGTTGGTTAGTGGTGTATGTTGCTTTCGACTAATCTTAGTTTGACTTGACTTGTGCCCCCATTCCATTGGACTTCACATTTCAAAGGAGGGACAAAAGAGCAGCCTACCTGAGAAGGACATGCTGCTCGATGCAGCAGGGCCCGCCGCCCGCGTGGCCTGACCGAGCCGTCGTGGAGCCCGAGAGGAGGTCGTGGGAGGGCCCCAAGCCCATCTCGATCGTTGGCTCAACGGGTTCCATAGGAACACAGGTAAGACACGTCGAACCTGCTTGAAAGATGAGTCTGCTACCTTCAGTGAACAAAAAAACAGTCCAAATGTTTATCTGACGGTTTCTCCGTTTTCGTTTTCCGTAACTGAAACAGACATTGGACATCGTCGCGGAGAATCCCGATAAGTTCCGGATTGTCGCTCTAGCTGCTGGCTCCAATGTGACTCTTCTAGCTGACCAGGTACAATGATCTGTCCTGTGACTTGTGAGTGTATTTTGTTCTGTTTCATCATGCTCCTTTCTGAATTTGTAAGGGACAGTTGCTGTGCATTTTGTAGTATTAACTGGATGCAGTTACCGTCGAATTTAACAGGTGAAAACGTTCAAGCCAAAGCTGGTTGCTGTAAGAAACGAGTCATTACTTAACGAGCTAAAGGAAGCGTTAGCTGGTTGTGAAGACATGCCGGAAATTATTCCTGGAGAGCAAGGTGTCATAGAGGTAACAAGACATTTCTTCTGATCCTATGTGCAAACGGAATCAATGCTTTATACTGAGATTTCACTAATATTCAACTTTTCAATAATAGGTCGCTCGACACCCGGATGCAGTTACAGTCGTTACGGGCATAGTAGGGTGTGCGGGGCTCAAGGTAATTTATGTTTTCTTTATTGAATTTTTTTTCCTTCATCTTTTATTTTTGATAGTTTTTAAGGTATTAAGAAAACTCGGTATGGGACAACTTAATTCGATAGTGCCGTAGTGGTGCAACCAATATCCTGTCCTTAACAGTTTAGAGCATTGGTCCATGGCTCCTTTATGAAACTGCATATCAGTAGGCCCATCATGCCTCAGTGGTGCTACTTTCAGACTCTGCTTAGTATCTTATCTTATCTTCGCATTTCCGGAGAACTTAACATTATCATGCTATTGTTAAATTTTCTCTCCTCCACTTTGGATGGATGGATTGAAAAAAATATAGATGTAGCCAAATCTGATTATGTATGCTTGCTAAAGCTACTATGAAGGCCAACTAAAATATCCATTATTTTCTTTCTGCTTGACAGCCTACAGTTGCAGCAATTGAAGCTGGGAAAGACATAGCATTGGCGAACAAAGAGACACTCATCGCAGGCGGTCCGTTCGTGCTTCCCCTTGCACACAAGCACAATGTGAAAATACTTCCTGCGGATTCAGAGCACTCTGCTATATTTCAGGTACATACCATCAAACAGTTAGTTCTTACTGCAGTTATATTTTTCACCATGATGAAAAAAAGTTGTTGATATGATTTGTGTTTTTTTTATATATTTTTGTTAATATTGTGAATTTAAGTTTGTTGCTCCTATCCTATAGTGTATACAAGGCTTGTCTGAAGGATCACTTCGTCGCGTTATTCTGACTGCGTCTGGCGGTGCTTTCAGGTAAGTCTGTTTGTTTTGATGTGTATTGTAGTACATGTTTTACTTCTGGAAGCATCGAACTCCATCTGATATCAATTGATGATGACAGGGACTGGCCAGTTGAGAATCTGAAAGATGTAAAGGTTGCCGATGCTTTGAAGCACCCAAACTGGAGCATGGGGAAGAAACTCACAGTTGATTCTGCTACTCTGAGATAAGGCCTCGTGCACGGCCAATGGAGCTCGAATTCCAGGTTAGTTATACGGACTCAGATACCTTTCCTCCATTACATTGTGTGTGCGGCCGTCGATGATTACAATGCTAACGAGTGGTGTTGCAGGCTGCTATTGAGGCAGAGAGAGCGAAGACCCAGGCTGCTATTGAGGAAGAGAGAGCGAAGACCCAGGCGCTTCTAGAGGAGAGGGACCGGCAGGCGGAGGAGAGGGAGAGGGAGATTGAGGAGAGGACGAGGGAGATTGAGGAGAGGACGGCTAGGCTAATCGAGGAGGAGAGGAACCGGAACGACGCGGCTAACCGGGCCATATACGAGCTCTTCGTGGTAAGTTTCTTCTGCATATTAGCCAAATCATTACGTAATGTTCCTTTCATTGGTAACTAATATGACTGACTCGTCAAAACCAAATGTGCAGTCCATGTGCGAGAAGAACGGCCAGATCCCTCCGCCGATGCCAGTCATTGCTCCGGCGGGCACGGTGAGTTTCATTTGAATGGTCATTAGTTACTAGTCTTCACATTTGAGTTGCATCATGCTAACGATACATTGGAAATAATCTTTGGTGCAGCATAACTCCCGACAAGCATCGACCGATCCTTCTCCGTTTGCCACTGGCGCGACCGGTCCTACACCTACACCTACACCTACACCTCCGTGATGACGGTAAGTTTTCCCAAGTGTTTTGCTTAATAGAGTTTTGTTGTGATGCCATGTTGTATCTACACATATCGTGCATAATGTGTGTATGTTTGAAATGCATTGTATGTGTGGGATTCGACACCTAGTCGTGTGCCTTTGGTAGCCTTCCATACAGGGAAATGTCTCCTAGTGCTTCCACTGAGCCATGGTAGTTCGCTACTGCTCCGGAACACATGGATTGACCGGCATGTGTCCTTCTTTGCTCCTGTGTCTGTCCCTACGGGGAAATGTCACGCGGTGTATCACTGAAGTCCTTGTAGCTTGCTACGACTTGGTTGCTCTCGCTGATGACTGACACGTGCATTGCTGGGTCATGTATGCCTGTCCCTGTACGTTTGTGCCACCTTGGTTCTATGACTAGTCATGTCGGCCCGGGTTCTCTGCCATATGGATACTAGCGACATAATCATATACGTGAGTCAATAATCGCAAACGGTCCCGGCCAAGGTAAGGTGGCAGCTGTGGGTTACCGTGCGTGAGACCGCAAAGCGATATGATATGTTACATGCTACATGCTAGATCTGTGTGACTTAGGATCGGGGTCCTACAAATGCATCCTTAGTTTAAGAAATTACCTATTTATCTCCAAAATGCTATATACTTAGCTTAGTTTCCTCGAATATGACATTATAACCTTACTTAGCTCCAAAATGACCAATTTTACCACGGATAGCTCTCAAATGACCTATACTTAGCTTAGCTTAAGAAATGACCTATTTAGCTCTAAAATGACCTGCACTTAGCATTATTTCCTCCAAAATGACATAATAACCTTAATTAGCTCCAAAATGATCTGTACTTAGCATTTATTCCTCCAAAATGAATTTATATGCTTAGCTAGCTAAAAAAAGACATAACAATCTTAATTAGCTAAAAAATGACCTATTTAACCTAGGATAGCTCTAAAATGACCTATACTTAGCATTTATTCCTCCAAAAATGAATTTATATGCTTAGCTAGCTCAAAAAAGACATAATAATCATACTTAGCTCCAAAATGACCTATTTAACCTAGGATAGCTCTAAAATGACCTATACTTAGCTTTTTTCCTTAGCTAGCTAAAAAATGACATAATAACCTTAATTAGCTCCAAAATGACCTATTTAACCTAGGATAGCTCTAAAATGACCTATACTTCGCATTTTTTCCTCCAAAATGACTCAATATGCTAGCTAGCTCAAAAATGACATAATAAGCTTAATTAGCTCCAAAATGACCTATTTAACCTAGGATAGCTCTAAAATGACCTATACTTAGCATTTTTTCCTTCAAAATGACTTAATATGCTTAGCTAGCTTAAAAATGACCTATTTAACCTAGGATAGCTCTAAAATGACCTATACTTAGCATCTTTTCCTCCAAAATGACTTAATATGCTTAGCTAGCTCTAAAATGACATAATATGCTTAAGAAATGACATATTTTAGCTCCTAAATGACTTCATATGCTTAGCTAGCTCCAAAATGACATAATAACCTTACTTAGCTCCAAAATGACCTATTTAACCTAGGATAGCTCTAAAATGACCTATACATAGCATTTTTTCCTCCAAAATGACTCAATATGCTTAGCTAGCTCAAAAATGACATAATAAGCTTAATTAGCTCCATAATGACCAATTTAACCTAGGATAGCTCTAAAATGACCTATACTTAGCATTTTTTCCTCCAAAATGACTTAATATGCTTAGCTAGCTTAAAAATGACCTATTTAACCTAGGATAGCTCTAAAATGACCTATGTACTTAGCATCTTTTCCTCCAAAATGACTTAATATGCTTAGCTAGCTCTAAAATGACATAATATGCTTAAGAAATGACATATTTTAGCTCCTGAATGACTTCATATGCTTAGCTAGCTCCAAAATGACATAATAACCTTACTTAGCTCCAAAATGACCTATTTAACCTAGGATAGCTCTAAAATGACCTATACTTAGCATTTTTTCCTCCAAAATGACTCAATATGCTTAGCTAGCTCAAAAATGACATAATAAGCTTAATTAGCTCCAAAATGACCTATTTAACCTAGGATAGCTCTAAAATGACCTATACATAGCATTTTTTCTTACCTAGCTAAAAAATGACATAATAACCTTAATTAGCTCCAAAAGGACCTATTTAACCTAGGATAGCTCTAAAATGACCTATACTTAGCATTTTTTCCTCCAAAATGACTTAATATGCTTAGCTAGCTTAAAAATGACCTATTTAACCTAGGATAGCTCTAAAATGACCTATGTACTTAGCATCTTTTTCTCCAAAATGACTTAATATGCTTAGCTAGTTCTAAAATGACATAATATGCTTAAGAAATGACATATTTTAGCTCCTAAATGACTTCATATGCTTAGCTAGCTTCAAAATGACATAATAACCTTACTTAGCTCCAAAATGACCTATTTAACCTAGCATAGCTCTGAAATGACCTATACTTAGCATTTTTTCCTCCAAAATGACTCAATATGCTTAGCTAGCTCAAAAATGACATAATAAGCTTAATTAGCTCCAAAATGACCTATTTAACCTAGGATAGCTCTAAAATGACCTATACTTAGCATTTTTTCCTCCAAAATGACTTAATATGCTTAGCTAGCTTAAAAATGACCTATTTAACCTAGGATAGCTCTAAAATGACCTATGTACTTAGCATCTTTTCCTCCAAAATGACTTAATATGCTTAGCTAGCTCTAAAATGACATAATATGCTTAAGAAATGACATATTTTAGCTCCTAAATGACTTCATATGCTTAGCTAGCTCCAAAATGACATAATAACCTTACTTAGCTCCAAAATGACCTATTTAACCTAGGATAGCTCTAAAATGACCTATACTTAGCATTTTTTCCTCCAAAATGACTCAATATGCTTAGCTAGCTCAAAAATGACATAATAAGCTTAATTAGCTCCATAATGACCAATTTAACCTAGGATAGCTCTAAAATGACCTATACTTAGCATTTTTTCCTCCAAAATGACTTAATATGCTTAGCTAGCTTAAAAATGACCTATTTAACCTAGGATAGCTCTAAAATGACCTATGTACTTAGCATCTTTTCCTCCAAAATGACTTAATATGCTTAGCTAGCTCTAAAATGACATAATATGCTTAAGAAATGACATATTTTAGCTCCTGAATGACTTCATATGCTTAGCTAGCTCCAAAATGACATAATAACCTTACTTAGCTCCAAAATGACCTATTTAACCTAGGATAGCTCTAAAATGACCTATACTTAGCATTTTTTCCTCCAAAATGACTCAATATGCGTAGCTAGCTCAAAAATGACATAATAAGCTTAATTAGCTCCAAAATGACCTATTTAACCTAGGATAGCTCTAAAATGACCTATACATAGCATTTTTTTCTTAGCTAGCTAAAAAATGACATAATAACCTTAATTAGCTCCAAAAGGACCTATTTAACCTAGGATAGCTCTAAAATGACCTATACTTAGCATTTTTTCCTCCAAAATGACTTAATATGCTTAGCTAGCTTAAAAATGACCTATTTAACCTAGGATAGCTCTAAAATGACCTATGTACTTAGCATCTTTTTCTCCAAAATGACTTAATATGCTTAGCTAGTTCTAAAATGACATAATATGCTTAAGAAATGACATATTTTAGCTCCTAAATGACTTCATATGCTTAGCTAGCTTCAAAATGACATAATAACCTTACTTAGCTCCAAAATGACCTATTTAACCTAGGATAGCTCTAAAATGACCTATACTTAGCATTTTTTCCTCCAAAATTACTCAATATGCTTAGCTAGCTCAAAAATGACATAATAAGCTTAATTAGCTCCAAAATGACCTATTTAACCTAGGATAGCTCTCTAAAATGACCTATACTTAGCATTTTTTCCTCCAAAATGACTTAATATGCTTAGCTAGCTTAAAAATGACCTATTTAACCTAGGATAGCTCTAAAATGACCTATGTACTTAGCATCTTTTCCTCCAAAATGACTTAATATGCTTAGCTAGCTCTAAAATGACATAATATGCTTAAGAAATGACATATTTTAGCTCCTAAATGACTTCATATGCTTAGCTAGCTCCAAAATGACATAATAACCTTGCTTAGCTCCAAAATGACCTATTTAACCTAGGATAGCTCTAAAATGACCTATACTTAGCATTTTTTCCTCCAAAATGACTCAATATACTTAGCTAGCTCAAAAATGACATAATAAGCTTAATTAGCTCCAAAATGACCTATTTAACCTAGGATAGCTCTAAAAGGACCTATACTTAGCATTTTTTCCTCCAAAATGACTTAATATGCTTAGCTAGCTTAAAAATGACCTATTTAACCTAGGATAGCTCTAAAATGACCTATGTACTTAGCATATTTTCCTCCAAAATGACTTAATATGCTTAGCTAGCTCTAAAATGACATAATATGCTTAAGAAATGACATATTTTAGCTCCTAAATGACTTCATATGCTTAGCTAGCTCCAAAATGACATAATAACCTTACTTAGCTCCAAAATGACCTATTTAACCTAGGATAGCTCTAAAATGATCTATACTTAGCATTTTTTCCTCCAAAATGACTCAATATGCTTAGCTAGCTCAAAAATGACATAATAAGCTTAATTAGCTCCAAAATGACCTATTTAACATAGGATAGCTCTAAAATGACCTATACTTACCATTTTTTCCTCCAAAATGACTTAATATGCTTAGCTAGCTTAAAAATGACCTATTTAACTTAGGATAGCTCTAAAATGACCTATGTACTTAGCATCTTTTCCTCCAAAATGACTTAATATGCTTAGCTAGCTCTAAAATGACATAATATGCTTAAGAAATGACATATTTTAGCTCCTAAATGACTTCATATGCTTAGCTAGCTCCAAAATGACATAATAACCTTACTTAGCTCCAAAATGACCTTACTTAGCATTTTTTACACCAAAATGACTTAGTATGCTTAGCTAGCTCAAAAATGACATAATAATCATACTTAGCTCCAAAATGACATATTTTACAGATATAAGTTGCATCATAATAGTCTTCACATTTTAGTTGCATCATAATAATCTTCTTCTTCTAGTCTTTTTCTTCTAACTTTCTTCTTTCCCATTTTGCAGATTTGCTTTAGATCACGGAAGCTTGGGTTGATGGAGTGCTTGTCTTTAGTTTTTGTTTTGACTTTGTGAAACTTGCTACCTATGGATGAAACTGTGTAATATTGATGAAACTATGTATATGTATGGATGAAACTTGCTACTATTGGTAACATGTGTTGGATATGTGTTCATGGATGTGTTGGATATATATGTGTTCATGACTATTGGTAATATGTGTTGAATATGCTATATTGGTTATATATATATGTGTGTGTTTGATTTTCTGTGAAGATGAATTGATATAAGAAAAAACAAAATTAAATGGGGCAATATAGGCACTTTGCCATCTGCTGGCAGATGGCAAAGAGCTTTGCCATCTGCTGGCAGATGGCAAAGAGCTTTGCCATCAGCTGGCAGATGGCAAAGAGGCCACGTGGCATCTACCTATGCGTCCTGTGAAGTACCCAGCTGGCCTATTTGGCCTCTTTGCCATCTGCCAGCAGATGGCAAAGGTTGCAGCCTTTGTCGTCTGCCAACAGATGGCAAAGAGCCTACAACCTTTGCCATCTGCCAGCAGGCGGCAAAGAGCCTGCAGCCTTTGCCATCTGCCAGCAGTCGGCAAAGAGCCTGTAGCCTTTGCCATCTGCCAGCGGACGGCAAAGCATGCCGTTAGCCTCCTAACGGAGCTAACACCGTCCCTCTGCCGTCCAGAGCCTTTGCCATCTGCCAGCTGATGGCAAAGGCTGCAGGCTCTTTGCCATCTGCCAGCAGACGGCAAAGTAGCCTTTCCCGGCTGGGTTTCAGCCAAACTGTTTGCCGTCTGCTGGCAGATGGCAAAGCCTTTGCCATCCGCCGACCATGCCTTTGCCATCTGCCATGGCAGATGGCAAAGTGCCTGATTCCTGTAGTCGATGCCCAAGGCACCCCAAAGGTAATATTCAAGGAAGATTCAAGCGTCTAAGCTTGGGGATGCCCCGGAAGGCATCACCTCTTTTGTGTTCAACACTATCGGTATATCTTACTTGGAGCTATATTTTTATTCATCACATGGTATGTGTTTTGCTTGGAGCATCATTTTATTTTTTTAGTATTTCCTTGTTGTTATTTATAATCTTGTTTTTCAATAAAAAGTTCCAAGAATTGCCTTTAGGATGCTTCAATTGCTTGTTTGATGTGTGCTGTTCAAAAACAAAAACTTTTGTTGTAGTGTTTGAATTTTGTTATTTTGCTGGAACGTGGAAAGTTTCTGAAATTTTTACACAACTTGGTCATACAAATTATTTATCATTTACTAAATTTTTATAATGTTTGGATTTACATAAGTATTCTTTTTGAATTAATTGCTATAGACTGTCCTGTTTAGACAGACTGATGTCATAGTTTTTTATCTACTTCTCCTATAGTTTTCATGACTTATAACGGTAGATATAAATTATGGAAATAATATTATACAGTAGATAATGTTTTAAAATTATTATTCAACTTGTCTTGGCAGTACATAAAGTGTTAGTTTATTCTTATATGTACTAATCTATCTCACGAGTTCTTGTCAAGTTTTGTGTGGATGGAGCTTTTTAAGATTTAGGAAACAGTGATATGAGAGGAATTAAAGAGACACAAGAGCTCAATCTTGGGGATGCCGAAGTCACCCAACTCAATATTACAAGAAGTGTCAGGCATCTAAGCTTGTGGGATGCTACGCACCCCACCTCTCTTCCTCGACAAATATCGGTTAGCCTATGTTGAGCCTTTTTATTCGCTCACATGATGTGTTCTATTCTTGGAGTGTATTTTTGTTTCCTTTGCTGTTTGAAATAAATCTCAGACCTGAAAGTCTTTATTGAGAGAGAGAGTCCTCACATAGCTACTTAATTGTTTAACTACTCATTGATCTTCACTTTATATCTTTTTGAGAGTAGTTTGATGTTCACTCTTGTGCTTCACTTATATCCTAAGAGAAAATGTTGAATGAATTGAATGTCATAAATTTGAAATTATATATGCCTCATATTCTTGTCCTATGGGGAGTAATGACTTCACATACAATAAGTATAATGAGTACAATTTATTAGAAGTTAGCAAACATAGCATTGGTCACTTGAACAATTCATGAAAGAATATTGAAGGAGGAGAGATTTCACATATAAATACACTATCTTGGACATTTTCTATGATTGTGAGCCCCCATTAATTATTTTCAAACTTGATCAAGTAGTTGATTTTGGACAAGGAAGACAACGTAATGGTTATGTTTGTTTATATTCACATAGAAGTTATATTGTCATGGATCCTCTAACATGTGGTGCTTGCTTAGGATCTTTTACTAGCCAAAAATTTGTACTAAGTAGAGATACTACTTGTGCATCCAAAAACCCTTAAACCCAGTTTCTAGTCATAAGAGTCCACCATATCTACCAATGGATTGAATAAGATCCTTCAAGTAAGTTGTCATCGGGGCAAAAAGTAATACAAATTACACCTAAATATGTATGATATTTTATTGGAAGGGGAAATAAGCTCTGTACGAACTTGTGTGGTGAAGAAATAAAAGCAAAGAACTGCAAAATAAAGGTTGCTATCACAAGCGGCACTACAAAGTGTTGTTCCTTTCCATTAAGAGAATGCACATCCTAAAATAAAAAGCGCATGACAAGCTCTGCTTCCCAATGCGAAGGGCCTATTTTTACTTTTATGTATTTACTTTTCAATATTTACTTTTATGCAAGAGTCAATAATGTCCATCCCTATTTCATTCTATTAATTCTTTAGTTAGAAAGCTTCATGTGATGGGGAAAGATCCAGGCACATATATCCAGTTGAATATAGGTGGTCATGATTCATTATTGTTGACATTATCCGTGAGATAAATAAGTTGGGAGGCAAAACATTAAGCCCCTATCTTCCTATGTGTTTGACTGAAACTATTTGTTCTCAAAATATGATTTGAGTGTCAGCTATCATTGAAGAATAATGATAGTTGAATATGTGGAATTTGCTAAATCAAATCTCTTACATAGACCCTTCTTGAAAATAAGATGAATTGTAATTGTTTGATGACTGAAAACATAGTTTGTTGTTTTTCAAGAAAGTTTATGGTCTATACTTTAACATGTGAATAGCTTGCTACTTGGTCATGAGAAGTTCTATGAGAAATGGGCTACTGTTTATGATATATATAACGATGCTAGAAAAGGTGATTGAAATTATCATTAATAAAACTTTTCCACTATGCAAGCATTCACACTTCATAAATTATTTCTTTCATCATTTACCTATTCGAGGACGAGTATGAATTAAGCTTGGGGATGCTGATATGTCTGATACGTCTCCAACATATCTATAATTTTTGCTTGTTCCATGCTGTTATATTATCATTCTTGGATGTTTTACAATCATTTTATAGCAACTTTATATCATTTTTTGGGACTAACCTATTGACATAGTGCCAAGGTGCGAGTTGTTGTTTTTGCTTGTTTTTTACTTCGCAGAATATCAGTACCAAACGGAGTCCAATCGCGATGAAACTTTTTGGAGATTTTTTTTGGACCAGAAGACATCGAGTGGGCCAAAGAAGTACCAAAGAGGTGGGCCGTGGAGACCACAACCCACCAGGGCGCGCCAGAGGCCCCAGGCGTGCCCTGATGGGTTGTGCCCTCCTCGGGACCCCTCTCCACCGCCTCTGACACCTATAAATTCCCAAATATTCCAGAAACCCTAGGGGAGTCGACGAAAAACACATCCAGCCACCGCAAGTTCCAGAGCCCCGAGATCCAATCTAACACCATCATGGAGGGGTTCATCATCCTCATTGGTGCCTCTCCGATGATGCGTGAGTAGTCCAGCATAGACCTACGGGTCCGTAGGCAGTAGCTAGATGGCTTCCTCTCTCTCTCTCTCTCTTTTGATTCTCAATACAATGGTCTCCTGGAGATCTATTTGATGTAAAATTTTGCGGTGTGTTTGTTGGGATCCGATGAATTTTGAGTTCATGATCAGTTTCTATCCATGAATATTATTTGAGTCTTCTTTGATCTCTTATATGCATGATTACTTATAGCCTCGTATTTCTTCTTTGAATCTTTGGTTTAGTTAGGCCAACTAGATTGATTTTTCTTGCCATGGGAAGAGGTGCTTCGTGATGGGTTCGATCTTGCGGTGTCCTCTCCCAGTGACAGAAGGGGCAGCGAGGCACGCATGTATCGTTGCTATTAAGGATAACAAGATGGGGTCTATTCCTACATGAATAGATCTTGTCTACATCATGTCACCGTTCTTATTGCATTACTCCATTTTTCCATGAGCTTAATACACTAGATGCATGCTGGATAGCGGTCGATGTGTGGAGTAATAGTAGTAGATGCAGGCAGGAGTCGGTCTACTTATCTTGGACATGATGCCTATATAATGATCATCGCCTTGGATATCGTCATGATTATTTGATCTTCTATCAATTGCCCAACAGTAATTTGTTCACCCACCGTGTGCTATACTCATGAGAGAAGCCACTAGTGAAACCTACGGCCCCCGGGTCTACTTTTCCAACATATTGCTTTCCGATCTATCGTTTTGCCGCTTTTGTTTTCAGATCTATTATTCCAAAAACCCAAAAATACATTGCTGCATTTTTTATTTGCTATTTTTATTTTGTGTTCTTGAGAGATCTATCTCTCCAATCTATCACTAACTAATCTATTTTTTTTACCGTAGAGAGATTGACAACCTCTCTTTCGCGTCGGGTTGCAAGTATTTGTTCTTTGTGTGCAGGTGCTGTTTATTGGGTGGTGGTGATCCTCCTACTGGTTCGATACCTTGGTTTCATAACTGAGGGAAATACTTACCGTTGCTGTGCTGCATCATCCCTTCCTCTTTGGGGAAATACCGACGCAATCTCAAGCCACGTCAATGGAATTTCTGGCACCGTTGCTGGGGAGGAAGCGGTCTCTTCTACGTGCCAATCTCTGGCGCCGAGGAGACACCATCATCATCTACCAGGTTCCTAATCACAAATCTAATCTCCTTGCAATTACATTATTTGCCATTTGTCTCTCGTTTTCCTCTCCCCCACTTCACCCAATTTACCGTTTTATTCGCCCTCTTTTTCGTTTGCCCTTTTCTCGCCAGATCTCTTGTTTGCCAATCTTGTTACTATGACTGGCGTTACTACTCCCCCTTTGTCACCAGATTTTGAAGTTCTGTACTTCAAACAAAAACAAGGGGAAATTTTGAAAGATGCCTGGTATAGGCTAATGGAATCCTATCGTATTTGCAATCTAAAAGGAGATGCAAAAGTTTTGCTACGAATTTTTTACATAGGATTAGCTTTGCATCATAAACAACTCTTGGATTTTGCCGATAAAGGGAATTTTATTGAGCTTGATGCAAACACCGCTTATGAAATTTTGGAAGGGATATTGGGGGTTCCTCCATCAAAAACGGGACTTTATTTTACACAAGAGGTGGTTTAAATCCTAGACAAATTGGGTGACTTACATAAGCACTTGGTCGAGTTGCAAAAATATAATGAACCTCTCAAACATATTAGTGGGAACCTCAATCGCTTGAATACTTTGATTACTCTTTGCAAGCGTTTGGATATTTTGGATCTCAAGATGGTTTCTTCTCCTAAAAATTTGGGGAAGCGTAAAGAGCCCCCGGATTCGAGAAAGCCCTCACAAAAGTAGCAAAAACCAAAGATGAGAATACTTGAATCTATGTGTTATGCCTAGCTAGGGGCGTAAAATGATAGCGCTTGTTGGGAGGCATCCCAATGAATAAATTTATTTTCCTCTTTTTCTTTCTGTTTTTGAGTGTTGACACAATTATGCCTCTCTTATGATTGTGTTTTTTATGTTTTATTTAGTGTTTGTGCCAAGTGGAGCCTTTAGGATGATTCATAAGATGCGTAGAAGTGATGCGGAATCTGAAACAGAAACTTTTCCTCCAGTGTTCAAATTTTCATTTTTTACTGGAGCATGATATTGATCTGAAATTTCAACACAGTGTTTTTATACAAATTATTTACGTTGTCCTAATTTTTCAGAAATTTTAGAGTTACAGAAGTATGGTTAGAGTACAGATAACTACAGACTGTTCTGTTTAAGACAGATTCTGTTTTCGTTGCATTGTGTGCTTGTTTTGTTGAATCTATGGGTTATATTGACGGGTATGAGCCATGGTAAAGTTAAAATACAGTAGGTATAATGCAATAATAAAATATGAATGGGTTTGGAACAACACCTAAAGTAGTGATTTGCTTTATTATACTAACGGATCTCACGAAGATTTTGTTGAGTTTTGTGTGATTGGAGTTTTCAAGTTTTGGGTGAGATCACGATAGATGAAGGAATAAGGAGTGAAAAGAGCCTAACCTTGGGGATGCTACAGCACCCCCAAGATATATCCAAAGAGAAACAAGCAACTAAGCTTGGGGATGCCCCGAGTGGCATCCCCTCTTTCTTCTAACGACCATCGGTATTTTACTTGGAGCTATATTTTTATTCGTCACATATCATGAGTTTGCTTGGAGCGTCTTGTATCATTTGAGTCTTTGCTTGCTTTGCTTTTTAGTTAGTATTTAGTATCCTTGCTGGACACACCTATTTGAGAGAGCCAAAATTATGCTATGATTTGTTAGAATTGCTCTATATGCTTCACTTAAACTTTTTGAGCTATAGAATTGCTCTAGTGCTTCACTTATATCTTTTTGAGCACGGTGTGCTTGGAAATTTTTGTAGAAATACTCTCATGCTTCACTTAGATAAATTTGAGAGTTAGTAAATTTTGAAGAAATTTTCTCATGCTTCACTTACACTATTTTGAGAGATGAAATCTTTATGCTTATGTGCTTCACTTAAATTTGTTTGAGCTTGTCAAAAGCAATGGCAATATATGAAACTAGTCCCAAAGTGATAGATATCCAAGGGGGATATAATAAAAACTTTCATGAAGATCATTGGACAAATTAAACTTGATTCCTTGTAATGGTTTTGAGACATGATGATAGTAATATGTGAGTCATGTTAGTGAGTAATTATGCTTTAGTAGGAATATTGGTGTTAAGGTTTGTGATTCCTTATGCATGCACGAAATTCAATAGTTATGCAATGAAATTACATCCTACTTATGGTGCATTATTCAGTGTTATTTATGCTCAATGCTCGCTTATGTGAATTTTCGTTTCTTGGTTGGTTGCTTCTCAATCTATTTGCTAGCATCCACTTGTACTAAGTAGAAATACTACTTGTGCATCCAAAATCCTTAAACCCAGTTTTGCCTTATGAGTCCACCATACCTACCTATATTCGGTATTTACATGCCGTTCTAAGCAAATTTGTATGTGCCATCTCTAATTTTCAAAATAAATTTCCTTTTTGTGTGCTCGTACCGCTCATGAAACGGTAGGGGGTGTCCAATATTTTTCCATGCTAGATGTGTTATTCTCAAGATGAATGTTTATTCACTTGTCATTGCACGAGAGTGCGGCGGTAATAGGGATGCCCAGTCCCGAAATGAAAAAATATTTTTTTTTACTTTATGTTGTCAAATAATAAATTCCTTGGAAAGTGTTGGTATGGAAGGCAACCGTGGATACGGCCAGCCATGGAGTGTGAAAGAATGGTGGAACAAACTTTATTTTCTGTTTGGGAACCGCCTATGATATTATCTAGCATGGAAAGTATTCTGAACTACTTTGTCGTTTTCGTTGACAGGAAAGGCATGCCACTCAAAATATTTTCTCTCTCAATTTAAACTTTGAGCTCTGGCACCTCTACAAATCCCTACTTCCCTCTGCGAAGGGCCTACCTATTTACTTTATGCAATTTTTATTTTTACTTTGAGTCTCCATCTTCTCTTATAAAGCACCAACTAGGGGGCACTATGATCGTACTTGAGCATTGGGTGTAGCTAATATTTGATTATGTTTCATGAATGGATCAATGATTGAGCATGATGGGCTAGGGATAACTTTCTTTAGTGTTGATATTTTGAAAGACATGGTTGCTTGTTGGCATGCTTGAGTATTGAAGTCATTATGATAAAACTAGACTATTGCTTTGAACCATCTAAAAGTCCAAATGTCCATGCCACAAAGAAAAGAATATGAGATGAACATGTTGGGCAGCATTCCACATCAAAAATTCTGTTTTTATCATTTACCTACTCGAGGACGAGTAGGAATTAAGCTTGGGGATGCTGACACGTCTCCAACGTATCTATAATTTTCGCTTGTTCGATGTTGTTATATTATCATTCTTGGATGTTTTACAATCATTTTA
Source organism: Elymus sibiricus (assembly GCA_039707655.1). Lineage (NCBI taxonomy): Eukaryota > Viridiplantae > Streptophyta > Magnoliopsida > Poales > Poaceae > Elymus > Elymus sibiricus. The sequence goes on from CM077669.1 coordinate 359,523,162, forward strand.
TAGCAACTTTATATCATTTTTTTGGGACTAACCTATTGACATAGTGCCAAAGTGCTAGTTGCTGTTTTTGCTTGTTTTTTACTTCGCAGAATATCAGTACCAATTGGAGTCCAATCGCGATGAAACTTTTTGGAGATTTTTTTGGACCAGAAGACATCCAGTGGGCCAAAGAAGTACCAGATAGGTGGGCCGTCGAGACCACAACCCACAAGGGCGCGCCAGAGGCCCCAGGCGCGCCCTGATGGGTTGTGCCCTCCTCGGGACCCCTCTCCACCGCCTCTGACGCCTATAAATTCCCAAATATTCCAGAAACCCTAGGGGAGTCGACGAAAATCGCATCTAGCCGCCGCAAGTTCCAGAGCCTCGAGATCCAATCTAACATCATCACGGAGGGGTTCATCATCCTCATTGGTGCCTATCCGATGATGCGTGAGTATTCCACCATAGACCTACGGGTCCGTGGGCAGTAGCTAGATGGCTTCCTCTCTCTCTCTTTTGATTCTCAATACAATGGTCTCTTGGAGATCTAATTGATGTAAATTTTTGCGGTGTATTTGTTGGGATCCGATGAATTTTGAGTTCATGATCAGTTTCTATCCATGAATATTATTTGAGTCTTCTTTGATCTCTTATATGCATGATTACTTATAGCCTCGTATTTCTTCTTCGAATCTTTGGTTTAGTTAGGCCAACTAGATCGGTTTTTCTTGCCATGGGAAGAGGTGCTTTGTGATGGGTTCAATCTTGCAGTGTACTCTCTGATAATCCCCAAGTGCAAGGAATCATCGTAGCAATTTCCAAAGGTGGAAGTGATAAGTATGGAGTGTCGAACCCACAAGGAGCTAAAGGTAAGATCAATATTCTCTCAAGTCCTATCTGCCACTGATACGACTCTACGTATGACGAACGTTTGCTTCCAACTAGAAACGAGAAATAAAACTACGTTGTGGGTATAAAGAGGATAGCTTTGCATGATAACGGAGAACTAAAATATAAAAATAGGTGCTGTTATCATAAAGTTAGAATATATTACAATATATTATAAATAGCGAGTGTGGAATAATGATGGGTCGGTGTGCGATATTGTCCTAGGCAATTGTTAACAAGATCGGTAATCATTATTGCAATTTTATATGAGGGAGAGGCATAAGCTAACATACTTTCTCTACTTGGATCATATGCACTTATGATTGGAACTCTAGGAAGCATCCGCAACTACTAAAGATCATTAAGGTAAAACCCAACCATAGCATTAAAGCATCAAGTCCCCTTTATCCCATACGCAACAACCCACCTACTCGGGTTTATGCTTCTGTCACTCAAGCAACCCACTATAAGCGAATCATGAACGTATTGCAACACCCTACAGCGGGAATCCTTCACGTGTGGGCGGCACGGAAGGCACAATAGGACAGCACCAAAATAAACATACAACTCAAACCAATCTAGATCATCAATCAACCCATAAGACAAAAGAAATCTACTCAAAACATCATAGGATGGCAACATATCATTGGATCATAATATGTGGCATAAAGCACCATGTTCAAGTAGGGGATTACAGCGGGATGCGGGAGAGTGGACCGCTGAAAAGACATGAGGACGGTGATGAAGAAGGTGATGTTGATGAAGACGATCACCGCGGCGATGGTTCCCCCGATGGCACTCCGGCGCCACCGAGAGAGAGGGGGAGAGGGTCTCCCCCTTGTGCTTCCTCCTCCATGGCCTCCCCCTGGGTGGGGAGAGGTTCTCCCTCTGGTCCTTGGCCTCCATGGCGATGATGGCCCCTCCGTCTTCCTCCTCCATGGTCTCTGGTGATGGTGACCCCCTCCGGCAGGGTGCCGGAGAGGGCCAAGATTGATCTTTCGTGGCTACAGAGACTTGCGGCGGCGGAACTTCCGATCTAGGTTTCTTTCTGTAGGTTTCTATATTTATAAGAATTTTTGGCGTCGGAAACAAGTCAAGGGGGGCCACGAGGCGGCGACAAGCTAGGAGGGCGCGCCCTAGGGGGGGCCTGCAGGCTTGTGGTGGCCTCGTGGCTCTTCTGGCCTAACTCCAATGCTTCGGGGGTCTCTTTTGGTCCATAAAAAATCACCGTAAATTTTCAGCCCATTCCGAGAACTTTTATTTCTGCACAAAAAACGACACCATGGTAGTTCTGCTGAAAACAACGTCAGTCCGGGTTAGTTCTAATAAATTCATACCAAAATCATATAGAATTATTGTAAAGATGGCATGAATACTTCATAAATTATAGATACGTTGGAGACGTATCAGCATCCCCAAGCTTAATTCCTGCTCGTCCTCGAGTAGGTAAATGATAAAAGAAATAATTTATGAAGTGTGAATGCTAGCAAGTGCACAAGTTTGATGAATTCCAATCACTTTTTCTAGCATCAATATAAACCATAAACAGTATCTCATCTCATAAAACTTCTCATGATCAAGTAACAAGCTATTCACATGTTAAAGTATAGACCAGAAAGTTTCTTGAAAACTAACAAACCATATTCCTAGTCATCGAACAATTGCAATTCATTTTATTTTCAGGAAGGGTCTATGTAAGAGCTTTGATTTAGCAAATTCCACATACTCAACTATCATATAGTTTTCCATGATTATTGACACTCAAAGCATATTTTAAGAACAAATAGCATCCATCGAACACAGAGAAAGATAGGGGCTTAATGTTTCGCCTCCCAACTTATTTATCGTATAGATAATTGTCAACAATAATAATTCATGATCAAATATATTTGTGTGGATATATATGTCTAGATCATTCCCCAACACATGACGCTTGCCAAGAGAAAAAGGCGAAATATAGGAAGTGGTGAAGATCACCATGACTCTTGCATAAAGGTAAGTACTTAGAAAGTAAAAGATAGGCCCTTCGCAGAGGGAAGCAGAGGTTGTCATGCACTTTTTGTTTTTGGATGTGCAAACCCTTAATGCAAAGGAACGTCACGTTGTACTACCCTTTGTGATAGCAACCTTTATTATGCAGTCCGTCGCTTTTATTTCTTTACCATCACAAGTTCGTACAACGCTTATTTTCCCTTTCAATAAAAGATCGTACATATTTAGGAGCGATTTTTATTGCTTTTCGCACCGATGACAACTTACTTGAAGGATATTACTCAATCCATAGGTAGGTACTAGTGGACTCTCATGGCAAAACTGGTTTAAGGGTGTTTGGATGCACAAGTAGTATTTCTACTTGGTGCGGAAGTTTTGGCTAGTATGAGGTGGAAACAAGCACCACATGTTGGAGGATCCATAACAATATAACTTCTATACAAATATACCCAAACATAACTCATTAAGTTGTCTTCCTTGTCCAATATTAACTAATTTTCTCGAGTTTGAAAATAATTAATGAGCTCACAATCATAGAAGATGTCCATGATAGTATATTTATATGTGGAATCTCTCTTCCTTCAATATTCTTTCATGAATTGTTCAAGTGACCAATGCGGTGTTTGCTAACTTTCAATGAATTTTACCACCTATACTTATTATGTGTGAAGTCATTGCTCCCCATGGGATAAGTATATGAAGCATATTTAATTTCAGATTTATGATATTCAATTCATTCAACCATTTACTCATGGGATATAAGTGAAGCACGAGAGTGAATGACAAACTACTCCAAAAAGATATAAGTGAAGATTAATGCGAAGTCAATTAGTTAAATATCCATGTGAGGACTCCCTCTCTTATTCAGAATTTCAGATCCAATGCTTTTATTCAAACAGCAAAATAAAAATGGCACTCCAAGAATAGCACGCATCATGTGAATGAATAAAAATTTAGGCTCAACATAGGCTAACCGATAATTGTTGATGAAGAGAGATGGGATGCGTAGCATCCCCAAGCTTGGATGCTTGTGACTTATTGAAATATTTACTTGGGGTGCCTTGGGCATCCCCAAGCTTGAGCTTTTGTATCTCGTTCAATCCTCTCATACCACGGTTTTACCTATTCTCAAAAACTTCATCCACACAAAACTCGAAAAGAATTCGTGAGATAGGTTAGTACACATAAGAATAAATCACCACTTCAGGTACTGCCAAGACAAGTTGCATAATAATTTCCAAACATCATCTACTGTTTACTATCGTTTCCCCAATTTATATCTACCAATATAGGCTATGGAAACTAGAGGATAAGTAGATAACAAAACTATGACAGCAATCTGTCCAAACAGAACAGTCTGTAGCAATTTATGAAAACAGTGTACTTCCATAACTCAAAAAATTATGAAAGTTTAGGACATGCTAAGGAATTTGTGTGACAATACTGTGTTAAAATTTCAGAAACTTTCCGCATTCCAGTAAAATATGAAAATTCAAACACTACAGCAAAATTTTCTGTTTTTTTACACAGCACAGATCAAACATGAAATGCAAGCATCCTAAGGCAATTCTTGGAACTTTTTATTGAAAAACAAGATTATAAATAACACCTAACAGAGAATAACAAAATATAATGACGATCCAAGCAAAGCACATATTATGTGACGAATAAAAATATAGCTCCAAGTAAGATATACCGATAGTGTTGAAGACGAAAGAGGGGATGCCTTCCGGGGCATCCCCAAGCTTAGGCACTTGAGTCTTCCTTGGATATTACCTTTGGGTTGCCTTGGGCATCCCCAAGCTTAGGTTCTTTTCACTCCTTATTCTCCTCATATCGGTGTCTCACCCAAAACTTGAAAACTTCAATCACACAAAATTTAACGGAACTTCGTGAGAAGGGTTAGTGTAATAAAGATAGATCATTCACTTAGGTACTGTCAAGACAAGATTCATAATTGTTCCCACATGATACCTAATGTATTATATCATTCCCATAATTTATATCACTGAATATAAGCTATGGGAACACTAAAACAAGCAAACTATGCATGCAAAACAGAATCTGTTAAAAACAGAATAGTCTGTGAAGATATGTAGTGTATCCATACTTCCCTGTCTCTAAAAATTCTGAAAAATTAGGACAACCTGAAGAATTTTTATATTAAGACTGTGTAAAAATTTCAGAAACTTTTGACTCTCTGGTGAATTTATTACAATTCTGGACTGGGCACCAAAGTTTCTGTTTTTGCACAGAATCAAGTCAACTATCAACCACATCATCCCAAAGGCATTACTTGGCACTTTATTGAAATAAAAGGCACAAAACATGGTTACTACAGTAGCTTAATCATGTTAAAACACAGAAACAGAAAGGGTAAATATTGGGTTGTCTCCCAACAAGCGCTTTTCTTTAATGCCTTTCTAGCTAGGCATGCCATTGATACACTTCCAAGCCTAATTCCGATAGAAATTTTATTCATACTCTAAAAGATATAAGTGAAGTTCATAGAGCATTCTACAATTAATTAAGATTAACCAATACCCAAGCTCAAAATATATAAGTGAAGCACACAAAGCATTCTATAAAGCCATACTCAAAAGATTTAAGTGAAGCACAAAGAGCATTCTACAAAGCCATACTCAAAAGATATAAGTGAAGCACAAAGAGCATTCTACAAAGCCATACTCAAAAGATATAAGTGAAGCGCATGAAGCATTCTATAAATCAATGAAGGACTAACTCATACTAGAAGGGTGCACAATAGGAAAAGAAAAACACTAAAGATGCAAATCATGTGAACAAAACAAAAACCGAGGTACACCGATAATTGTTGAAGAATAAAGATGGGATGCCTTCCGGGGCATCCCCAAGCTTAGATGCTTGAGTCTCCTTGAAATATTTACTTGGCTTGCCTTGGGCATCCCCAAGCTTGAACTCTTGTCTCTCCGTATTCTTCTTATATCGATACCTCCTCGATCTTCGAACACTTCATTCACACAAAACTTAACAAAACCCTCGTGAGATCCGTTAGTATAATAAAGCAAAATACTACTTTAAGTACTGTTGTGAACTCATTCCAAATTCATATTAGCATTATATCTACAGTATTCCAACTTCACCATGGTTCATACCCCCCGGTACTACCCATAGATTCATCAAAATAAGAGCACAATGCATAGAAAACAGAATCTGTCAAAAACAGGACAGTCTGTAGCAATCTGGAAACTTCGTATACTTATGTAACTCAAAAAATTCTGAACATTTAGGACAAATTAAAAAATTTGTATAGCATTACTTTGTAAAAATTTCAGAACCTTTTGACGTTCTAGTAAGAAATGTAAATTCATGCACTACAGTCAAAGTTTCTGTTTTTGCACCGCACAAAGCAAACAAGCAATCTAATCAACCTAAAACCAAATCTTGGCACATTATTTTTATAATACAATGGATATATACAAGGGGATAATTATTTTTGAGAAACTTCCATGAAAAATTCTACATTGTTTCCATAAGCATGAACACAAGTGTTCAAGGTCGACCCTCACTTCTCCAATGCACAACTTTCCAATCACTTCTCTTTTTTGAAAAACTTCTTAGGCAAGAGGCAAGTAATTCTTTTTGTATTTTTCATTATTTAATTTTTTTGTTTGTTTCACCCGCAACTAAAGAAAGCAAAAAAGGGAAAACAAAATCTACTTAGTGAAGAAAGCAAACAAGCACACACGAGAATATCAACCCCACGCTATTGCTCCCCGGCAACGGCGCCAGAAAAAGGTCTTGATAATCCCCAAGTGCAAGGAATCATCGTAGCAATTTCCAAAGGTGGAGGTGATAAGTATGGAGTATCGAACCCACAAGGAGCTAAAGGTAAGATCAATATTCTCTCAAGTCCTATCTGCCACTGATACGACTCTACGTACGCCGAACGTTTGCTTCCAACTAGAAACGAGAAATAAAACTACGTTGTGGGTATGAAGAGGATAGCTTTGCATGATAACGGAGAACTAAAATATAAAAATAGGTGTTGTTATCATAAAGTTAGAATATATTACAATATATTACAAATAGCGAGTGTGGAATAATGATGGGTCGGTGTGCGGAATTGTCCTAGGCAATTGTTAACAAGATCGGTAATCATTATTGCAATTTTATACGAGGGAGAGGCATAAGCTAACATACTTTCTCTACTTGGATCATATGCACTTATGATTAGAACTCTAGCAAGCATCCGCAACTACTAAAGATCATTAAGGTAAAACCCAACCATAGCATTAAAGCATCAAGTCCCCTTTATCCCATATGCAACAACCCACCTACTCGGGTTTATGCTTCTGTTACTCAAGCAACCCACTATGAGCGAATCATGAACGTATTGCAACACCCTACAGTGGGAATCCTTCACATGTGCATGGCACGGAAGGCACAATATGACATCACCAAAATAAACATACAACTCAAACCAATCTAGATCATCAATCAACCCATAAGACAAAAGAAATCTACTCAAAACATCATAGGATGGCAACACATCATTGGATCATAATATGTGGCATAAAGCACCATGTTCAAGTAGGGGATTACAGCAGGATGTGGGAGAGTGGACCGCTTGAAAGACATGAGGACGGTGATGAAGAAGGTGATGTTGATGAAGACGATCACCGCAGCGATGGTTCCCCCGATGGCACTCCGGCGCCACCGAGAGAGAGGGGGAGAGGGTCTCCCCCTTGTGCTTCCTCCTCCATGGCCTCCCCCCTGGGTGGGGAAAGGTTCTCCCTCTGGTCCTTGGCCTCCATGGTGATGATGGCCCCTCCGTCTTCCTCCTCCATGGTCTCCAGTGATGGTGACCCCCTCCGGAAGGATGCCGGAGAGGGCCAAGATTGATCTTTCGTGGCTACAAAGACTTGCGGCGGCGGAAATTCCGATCTAGGTTTCTTTCTGGAGGTTTCTATATTTATAAGAATTTTTGGCATCGGAAACAAGTCAAGGGGGGCCACGAGGCGGCGACAAGCTAGGAGGGCGCGCCCTAGGGGGGCGCGCCCTGCAGGCTTGTGGTGGCCTCGTGGCTCTTCTGGCCCAACTCCAATGCTTCGGGGGTCTCTTTTGGTCCATAAAAAATCACCGTAAATTTTCAGCCCATTCCAAGAACTTTTATTTCTGCACAAAAAACGACACCATGGTAGTTCTGCTGAAAACAACGTCAGTCCGGGTTAGTTCTAATAAAATCATATAGAATTATTGTAAACATGGCATGAATACTTCATAAATTATAGATACGTTGGAGACGTATCACTCTCCCAGGGACAGAAGGGGCAGCGAGGCACGCATGTATCGTTGCTATTAAGGATAACAAGATGGGGTCTATTCCTACATGAATAGATCTTGTCTACATCATGTCACCGTTCTTATTGCATTACTCTGTTTTTTTATGAGCATAATACACTAGATGCATGCTGGATAGCGGTCGATGTGTGGAGTAATAGTAGTAGAGTCGGTCTACTTATCTTGGACGTGATGCCTATATAATGATCAGCGCCTTGGATATCGTCATGATTATTTGATCTTCTATCAATTGCCCAACAGTAATTGGTTCACCCACCATGTGCTATACTCATGACATAAGCCACTAGTGAAACCTACGACCCCCGGGTCTACTTTTCCAACATATTGCTTTCCGATCTATCTTTTTGCCGCTTTTGTTTTCAGATCTATTATTCCAAAAACCCAAAAATACCTTGCTGCACTTTTTATTTGCACTTTTTATTTTGTGTTCTTGAGAGATCTATCTCTCCAATCTATCACTACCTAATCTATCTTTTTACCATAGAGAGATTGACAACCTCTCTTTCGCGTTGGGTTGCAAGTATTTGTTCTTTGTGTGCAGGTGATGTTTATTGGGTGGTGGTCATCCTCCTACTGGTTCGATACCTTGGTTTCATAACTGAGGGGAATACTTAACGTCGCTGTGCTGCATCATCCCTTCCTCTTTGGGGAAATACTGACGTAGTCTCAAGTCGTAAATAGATAAATCCCTAGAAATAGACCTAGAATTATGCTCCTCTGCCGTAAGCCTCTATCCCGAAGAAATCTCAACCGGGCCCCACTTCCGGCTCCCTGCTAGAGGGGGGAATCATCGCCGGATTCCATCTTCATCATCGCGGCGGCCATGACGAGGAGGGAGTAGTTCACGCTTGGGGTTGAGGGTATGTACCAATAGCTATGTCATCTCTCTTTCTCTCATGTTCTTGAGATGGCATGATTTTGATGTATCACGAGCTTTGTTAATACAGTTGGATCATATGGTGTTGTTCCCTTGCTATCTTGATGTGATGAATTGAGTCTTTCCCTTTGAGATTTTGTTATGTTGGATTGAATACTTTGGGTTTAAGAACACTTGATGTATGTCTTGCATGTGGATACCCATGGTGACAATGGGCTATTCTATTGATTCACTTGATATATGTTATGGCATCAACTTGCAGATTCCAGTGATATTAAGGGATCTATGCACATGGGTTGATGCATGTTTTCATCCTACTTTCTCCGATAGAAATGTTGGGGTACTCTTTGAAGTTCTTTGTGTTGGATTGAATATGATGGATCTAATTTTTTTGTTCATCTCGACTAATTAACCCACAGATACTTGAGGTGACATTGGAGTATCTAGGTGACATAAGGGTTGTGTGTATCATAGGTGTTATTCTAGTACGAACTCTAGGCTGTTTGTGACACTTATAGGGATGGCTCAATAGATTGATCGGAAAGGGTAACTTTGAGGTGGTTCACTGCCTACAACAATTTCATCCTATGTTCTCCGCTAGATAGGAACTTTGGAGTGATTCTTTATCGCACGTTGATGGGTGGTTATATGACTCAATTATGTTAGCAGTATTGAAAGATTGCACTAGTGAAAGTATGAACCCTAGGCCTTGTTTCCAAGCATTAATATACCGTTTTGCTCACTGTTTACTACTTGTTACCTTGCTATTTTTATTTATTCAGATTACAAAACCCTATTTCTACAATCCATACTACACTTGTATCACCATCTCTTCGCCGAACCAGTGCACCTATACAATTTGCCATTGTATTGGGTGTGTTGGGGACAGAAGATATTTCTTGTATTTGATTGTAGGGTTGTTTGAGAGAGACCATCTTCGTCCTAAACCTCCCACGGATTGATAAACTTTAGGTCATCCACTTGAGGAAAAATTGCTACTGTCCTACAAAACTCTACGCTTGGAGGCCTAACAGAGTCTACATGAATAAAGTTGTATAGTAGACATCAATCATCAAGAAGATTCTTAGAGCCCTGGATGGAAAGTACAACACCATGTGCACATTGATCTGAATGATGCCCAACTACAAAGATCTCAAGTCCAGAGTAGTCACTGAAAGGATAGTTTCTCATGAAATGTTACTCAAGGACAAAGAGGAGCTCCACAACAAGTCAAGCGGTGCTGACAAAGCCACAAGTGATGCTCCCACTACTTCAAGTGACAAGCTCGTATCCAATGAAGATATAAGCCTCGTGGTCAAGAGCTTCAAGAAATTCTTTAAGAATAGAGGCAAAGAGAGAAGCTCCAACTCAAGATACAAAAAGAACCGTTCTTCTAGTCGTGGCCGGAATTGTTACAATTGTGGAAGACCCGGACACTTCTCCAATGAGTGCACGACACCTCCCAAGAAGAGAGATGAGACACCTAGAAGAAGGAGTAGACGAGATGAGTCACCTCAAAGAGAGAGAGAGAGAGAGAGAGAGAGAGAGAGAGAGAAAGAGAAAGAGTAGAGAAGATCGATATGAACAAAGACCTTCCCGGAGAAGAAAGGATTCAGAGAGAAAGGAAAAGTACACCAAGAGCTACACAAGAATAACACATCAAGCTCATATTGGTGAATGGGTTTCCGGCTTCAACTCCGACAACCAATCGGAGAGAAGTTACCACTCCAACTCCGACTATAGTCAAGATGAAGGTGTTGCCAGACTAGCTCTCGTATCCTCCAACTCCTATGAACTATTTGACTCACCAAATGAAGGAACTGGAAGATGCTTCATGGCTAAAGGACCCAATGTATCACACCCCGAATTCATTGACTTCAATAGTGATGAAAATGACTTGTTAGGTGATGATGACTTGCTCAATAATGAAACTAGTGACGTTAGCTCTAGTGAACTTGCTAGTAATCATGATAGCCAAGATTAATTGTTTGTTGATGCTAAGAAGGATATTGAGCGCTTAACTCAATAACTAAACACTCTTAAGATAGCTCATGAATACACTCAAGAAGATCATAGAGAGCTTATAAGAACTCATGAGAAGCTACGGTTCGGGAAGCTAAATTTAGAGCAAGAGCCTGGGTTTCTTAAAGCTGTCAATGATGATCTTCGAAAGAAGAGTTCGTATTATCTTGCCAAACGACTCCTCTTATCTACTTTTATGCCATACATTAAATCTAAGCAAACTAGTAACAAGGGCAAGAAGGGTTCTTCATCTAGCAACAACAACAAATATGCTAAATCCAATGATGTTCTTTCTAGTATCTCTATTGATTCCACTAACGATTCTCTTAGCCAAGTTACACTTGAGCAAGAAAACAATTTATTGAAAGGAATTATAGAGAAAGGTGTCTACAATAGTCTTGCCAGGAGTAAGCAATTAGAGGAAATTGTACACAAGCAAGGATGAACTTGGAAGAATCAAGGTGTTGGTTTTGAATGGAAGTTCAATGCCAATGGAGTTGAATGGGAAGAAGATTAATACCCCAAGAAAAAGTTTGTTCCTCAACAAGAGAAGTATGATCCTACTCTCTTCAAGGAAATACAAGCTCAAGATGATCTTCCACCACATGACCAAAATCTAATGGGCAAGGACATGCTTCAAGAGAAGATTGACTCATTTGAAGAACCACCTCGAGCTATGGTCAAGTGGGCTCCCAAGACTACTACAAGCTCTACTTCATCAAGTGCTACTTCAACTCTCAGGATTCCCATCAAATTTATGTGGGTCCCAAAGAAGAAGAACTAGGAAGTTCTTGAGGGTGTCCCCGTCAACAAAATTCACTCACATTAATTTTATGGCAAGAACTTGTGCAATCAACTTCAACATCATTCATTAGTTCAAGGAGTCACAAACCCTCTTGTTGGTAAGCAAGGGACAAGGTATTCAATGCGTCCATGGACATCACCATATGAGCATTTAACTCTATGTCCATAGATATTATTGTTATTGTTCCTTGTGTGGGACTAACCCATGTAGGTGTTGAGAGTATCATAACTAAACAAGGATTGCACCCAAGTCTAGATGATCTTCATCAATAATGAGCATCCACCACTAGAACATCTACATGAAGTCTTCAACCACAAAACCCAAAGATAGCCCATCCTCTTAGGGGGGATATAACATATAGGGGGAACGTTGCTCCAAGACTTGAGCTAAAGCAACTCTAGTGGTGTCAACATAATAATGCTTTATGTAAAAGTGGTAAGCCCACTTGTGCTTAAACGATGAGTATGACCTATGATCAGGTGTTCTCACTTGGCTCCTAAGTCAATCTAATCATATATAGATGACTTTTTCATCGACCATTTCTTGATAGATACTATAGTTGATTGTGCATGTTTGATATATTTCATTTCCTATTTTATTGTGTGAGCATGTTGCTATGCGTTTTTCCCCATTCAAGGACATCCAATTGTGGTTTGTTGATTTTGTTTTTCTGGCCAATTGGATGTACAAGAATGCCTAAGTACCCCCTCTAGCTATCTATCTTAACTTGTCTCGAATTCTTTCTTGCTATATCACAAAATTTGAACAAGATGTTTTTGGACCCTCGGGGTGAGGAGCACTCGGAGCCACCAATTTGTCTATGGTTGATTTCCAAAAGCTTCTAAGAGTGTTTCGGTCAGACCAATCCTTACACTCTCGGTCTCACTGAATGCACTTGAACTGATCTGGTTCTTCTATCTTGGTCCACCAATCGAAACTTCTCGGCGTCACCGAGTTGCACTCTCTCTGGCAGCTGTACATTTCGGTGCCACCAATTTGTTTCACTCGGTGTCCCTGACAGCAAATGGGTATATAAACTTGTGCGGACTAGACTTTGAAAATTCCTTCAAAACCCCCACTCCCGCAACCCATTGATCTCGTCGCCTTGGTCTACGGATCGTCCTTGTCGTCTCCAGCGCGCCCTCCCCATAGGATTCCGTCGCCGTTAATGGGAATCAACCCCTTCATTGCCACCATAGAGAGATTTCTCCAAGTTAGGGTAAATCTCAATCTCTTTTGCGCTTCCTTTTCTGATTCATTGCACAGAAGATCATGCCTATTATCTTGCCACAGTGTGAAACTTCCTATCCTCGCAAATTCTTTGTAAGATTAATTTTGAGCAAAAAAAAATTAGGGTTAGGGTTCTGCAGTATGAACTTCGGACGTTCTGATAGAAACGGATCGAAGTCACCAATCTGGTTTCGGCCACAGCACACACGAGGACTCGGTGAAACCGAGCGGTTCCTATCAGTGTCACCGATTCAGGTTTTCAGAGGCATCTTGTGCACTTCAGAGGAACCAGGACACACTTCGGTGAAACTGAAACAGTGTGGCCATGTTTCTGTTGTTGCCTCGGTGCTTCCAAAAATTCTCAGTCGAAAATTCTGAAATGCCTACTGTGAACACCTATAACTGATTTTTTAACTCAAATTTCCTCAAAAACCTCTGGATTTGTGATGCTCATCTATTCCACTCTTCTCACTCTAATTCACAGGGCTAGAGTTCATCATGTATGCTTCAGAGAATAGTTAGAATGTGTTAGTTCTGCCAGGTGTTGACATGGAGGCAGGTACTAGCCCCGAGGAGAGCTATGATGAAGGAGAGAGGAGTTCTCCTAGTCTTCCTAAAGCTGCCACAAGAGCTAGGAAGAAGAAAAATTCTGATGAGGAGGATCAAGACTTTGGACCATTGGAGATCACCTCCAAGAGATAGCTTGTGAGGAAGGAATATGCAAACACTCAAAAGGAAAGGGTAGTTGCAAGGAAAGTCTCAGCTTCCATAGCAGCCAAAAGAGGCATTCCACTCTCATTAGAGACCACTAAAGGATCAGGGCCAACTAAGTCATCGACAAAGAAAGCAGGAGTGAAGAGGGCAAGGAAGAGGATTGTTCATGTTGTTGGAAGGCCAACATATATGTATGAAGATCCAACGGATGCTGAGGAGGCAAAGCCAACTGCACAGCCTCCTCCTACCAAGCAACGGAATCTTATGGAAGATGCTATGCCAAAGAAGGCTCCCAATACCTCCAAGGTTGTTGCCAAGCCCAAGGGGAGGATAGCCAGTGATGTGCCAACTTCTGGGAAGAACAAGGCCCAAGTGCTTGAGAGGACATTTGATGATGAAGGCCTAGTGCTCAAGAAACTGAGATCAGGACTACCTGAACACAATGATGCATACCCCATTGCTGAGAACATGACAGAGAGGAAAGGCAAAGGTTTGAGGAGGTGGAGAGCCGAGGATCCCTATGCAAATAGGAGGAAGACTGTCGTGGATTACCGTTTCCACACCAAGGAGCAGCAAGACTTCTGTGAGACAGTGCTCCTTGACAAGACCCCGACGGTGTTTGACATGAGATATGTGGTATGAAAGTACATTGATGACAATGTTGACTATTTTCCTCATGTGCACAAGAGTTTCAGAGAGAGGAAAGACAAATGTTTGAGGAAGTGGAGAGCCGAGGATCCCTATGCAAATAGGAGGAAGACTGTCGTGGATTACCGTTTCCACACCAAGGATCAGAAATACTTCTGCGAGATAGTGCTCCTTGACAAGATCCCGACGGTGAGTGACATGAGATATGTGGTATGAAAGTACATTGATGACAATGTTGACTATTTTCCTCATGTGCACGAGAGTTCTAGACTTATGGGCATTGATGCTTCCGTAGGCCAGGAGATGACTGCGTGGACAGATGAGCTCATCATGCAGTTCTACTCCACCACACACTTCTATCTGGATGGAAGAATTGTGTGGAAGACTGAGGGAGTGAGATACCAATCTACTATTGATGAGTGGGCTGTGTTGATTGGTGCTCCAGAGGCATGAGAGGGAGATGTTGATGTGTATGGAGAGTTGAAGAAGGGCCATAACTCTATGGCCAACATGTATACACCCGTTCCCAAGGAGTATCTGAAGTATCACAAGCTTGGCTCAGTATACAGTGGTGCAGCGACGTGCTATACAAACGGTTTTTAACCCCTTTTCGCGACGAATGTTTAAACCACTACCTTGGCTGTGTGGGCTATAGGGGGGTCCATCCCACACGACACGGAAAAATGTCGGTGATGGTGATCGATGAATGTAGACGAGCTGCCGAACAGAATCGTGTGCGGTGCAGGAACATATCACACACACTATTTTTTGGGGGTACGTCTGGGATTTGGGATCAATCACACACGTCTATCACGAGTCAAACGCATCTAATTGATCATGGAAAACAAACGGTGTTTGACCTTTTACTGTTTGCGAAACATTACCTAATCCACACGGGCCATGGTAGAAACTGTGTGTGATATCTTCATCATCGCACACGGGACTTCCCTACCAACCGTCTGCCATGCATGATATCATCACACATGTTTCCCAAAAAAATTACGTGTGTGTGACGCCCCCATTTTGATCGTACACTAATCATACACGCAAATGCGTACGACCAAGATTAAGGACTCACTAGAAGATATCACAACACAACTCTAGACACAAATTAAAGTCATACAAGCTTCATATTACAAGCCAGGGGCCTCGAGGGCTCGAATACATAAGCTCAAATTCAAACGAGTCAGCGGAAGCAAATATTATCTGAGTACAGACATCAGTTAAACAAGTTTTGCCTTAAGAAGGATAGCACAAACATAAGCATCGGATCGGAAGAGGCAAGGCCTCCTGCCTGTGAGCCAACCTAACTACTCCTGAGTGTCGGCACTCTCCACGTAGTAGTAAGCTCCAGCGGTGGTGTAGTAGTCGTCTGCGGTGTACTCCAACTCCTGGGCTCTGTCATCTGAACGCAGTAATTGTATTGAGGGGGAAAGAGGAGGTAAAGAAGCGGTGAGTACTCATCCAAAGTACTCGCAAGACTTACATCAGAACTATACTAAAATATGCATCAGTATCAAAGGAATGGGGTTATATCTTTGGACTGACTGCAGAAAAGCGAGAATAGGGGGAACAACCTAGTCCTATCGAAGACTAGCATCTTCAACATCTTGCAGCATTAGAAGAGTGTAGATTGGTAACTCATATGTAACAATATTATTGTAGCAATTTAATTTAGTAACCACGCCCAGAGATTCTTCCTTGACTCCCTGCGAGAAATCAAACCTCGGAGCCAACATTCATTTCAATTTTAAAGTCACAATTCTAGTTGTATTAGATTGAGGTACAACTCCAAGTCGTCCTGTTACCGTGGACACGACTATTCAAATAGTTGAATTCATCCCTGCAGGGGTGCACCACATTTTCCAACACGCTTGATAACCTTTGGCCGGACACACTTTCTTGGGTCATGCCCGGCCTCGGGAAATCAACACGTCGTCGCCCTACCTAGGCTTAACAGAGAGGCCAGCCCACCGGTCTAAATCCTAAGCGTGCAGGGGTCATGGGCCCACTCACCCTTTGCACTCCTGCACGATGCGTGGGTGGCCGAGATTAGTCCTAGCACCTCTAATACAAGATCAATGCCATCGCGGACCACTCGGGCGCGCGCCACTCCATTGCTGACGTCCGAAGAGCTTCGGCTGATACAATGACGCCGGGTACCCATAACTTGTCCCACGTGAAGGTTAGTGCGTAAAAGGTCAATCGAACAACTCAGATCAAAAACCCAACTCATTAGCATTTTATTAAGTGCGGTGACGAGCGCGACCCATGATGTGCGGTCCCGTCGCCTCGTCTCGAGGTCTAGTGGCAAGGGCCTCACCTTCCCGGTCACGCCTCGTCGTTATAAAACTGTGGGTACCCTTTAGGGCCGACCCATCACCAACATCTTTCTGTAACCAAGTCATAGTAACCGTGTGTATTTCATCAAGGCGGAACCTGAGGAATCACCCTCAATGGATCCCACTTGATGTAACCATCAAGGTGGACTTAGAGGAATCACCCTCAGGGGCTCACACTCGAGGGGTTGCATGACAAGTCGTTATCGGATGTGGTGAAGGAGGAATCACCCTCGATAACCACGACTGACTATATACACTACAGAGTTAGCATCATGAGTACTTCACGAGGTGTCACCCTCGGTACCCGATAGTAGCTCTACAGAGCCGTACAACTAAAGGGGGTGTGCGGTGATGTGTTGGTCTCTGCACATCGATCATAATGATCGAGTAACTCATAAGTAAAGCGGGGCAACTAGGACTAAGGGGTCACATTGGATCATTATCAACCGATGCTAAGTAGTTTAATGAATAAGTAGGTACAGTAGCAGTTTATCAAAAGCAGGCTATGCATTAGAATAGGATCTATATACAACAGTAGCAAAATCTAATGCAAGCAAGAGAGAGAAAGAATGGGCGATATCGGAATGCTCAATGGGGTTTGCTTGCCTTGCTCCTCTGCTGCAAAGGCTGATCGTCTGTGGTGCGTAGTCGTACCTGGCAGCAGCGTCAGTGTCGGGGGGATGACCCCGGGGTAGCCTCAAGCGACCCCCTGCTCCAACTTTCTAATGCAACCGAAGAATGGGCCGCCTCCCCCTGCGGTCCGGCTGCGCCCTGCCGGCAGCGGCCCTCCGGCTAGGCCCTGCCGGCTACGGCCCTCCGGCTGTGACCTGCCGGCCACGCCCTGCCGGTCACGACGTGCCGGCCGGCTGGGGACGGTGCCGCCTGGCCCCCCAGCCGGCTGCGCATTGGATACCGTCGTCAGGGCACGCGTCGCGACAGTGGCCCCCATCCCATCGGGGGTCAGCGCCCGTGTGGCCACAGTGGAGGTGTCAGAGCCTCTGACCCTGGCGGATGGTGATCGGGCTCCCAACAGTGCCGGCACGCCCCAACCACTCCATTACCTGCCCCGGCGTGGCTACAGGGCGGCCGGCCGTACCGCTGACCTCGGCCGGTTGCCGCAAGATGACGCCACAAGGGGCGGCCCGTGCCGTGACATGACCGGCGTCGGGACCCGCCGCGCGGGCCCCGCCGGCTCCTGACGGGACCCTTCAGCCGGCGGGGCCTACCAGCGAGAAGACCCCGCAGCCGGTGGCCCCCACGGCCGACTAGAGAGGCTGCCGGCTGGGGCCCCCCTGAGATCTCTTATTCATATTGTAACCCGGGGGGTTGGCCTATAAAACCCCCCGGGCCTCCCCCATGCAACGGGGTTGGTTCCCGGTCGACTCGATCCACACTCCACTCACACGTAGAGAGGCAGCAAGGGCAGCCTAGCCCTTTCTTCCTCCTCTAGCCATACAGCTCCAGGAGCACCATTGTAACCTTACCATTGTCTCAACTAGACCAGGCAGGACTAGGGGTGTTACCTCCCACGGAGGGCCCCGAACCTGGGTACATCATGTGTCCGCCACCGCTTGTGCCTAACCCTGCTCCCGGAGCCCATCGGCGTCCTTCGGCCCCTCTCGATAAGCCTACCCATGGCATCTGCCGTGACGAAACCACGACAGTTGGCGCCCACCGTGGGGCCGTCCGCGGCGCCGGCCGGAGTCACGCTCCGGGCGGGGCCCTTCACCACCTCCCCCAGCCGCCTCGCGTCCGGGCGGAACCGCTTGCTCGTGGGGCTTGCTCCGGCAGGCCCTGCGGGCGACGCGGCCGGCATCTCCGACGAGTGCCTCGGCCGCGACCTCGCGCTCGACGTCGCCGCGCTCGCCGGGCGGCTCAGCAAGCTGAGCCTCGTCGACGAGTACCCTAGCTGGGTGCTCGACTGCACTGACCCTCCCTCGTCCGTGGGCGCGCTCGCCATGGGCGTGGCCACCGGCTCCCGTGCTTGCGTGGGAGTAATGGTCGCCTCCTCCACCACTTCGGGCCGTGTGCGGGAGGCCGAGCCCGACGCGGCCGCCGCCCGCGCCGGTACCTCCGACCCGCTCGCCGCTACCCTCCGGGGTCTGGGCACTCCCATCGCCCAGACGGCGGACCCGGCCGCCGCCAGAACCGAGCTGGAGGCGGCCCGCCGCCTGCTGTTCGACGACGCCACCGCCCTCGCTGCCGAGCGGCGCCGGATGGAAGCCGCGCAGCGGGAATACATCTCCGCATATGGTCTCACCCCGGCTGGCCCCGAGCCCAGCCGGCGTGGGGCTGTGCGGGAACACGGCCGCGTAGTCGCGGAAATCCTCGGCGGCCGCCTTCCCGTCTACGAAACCCCCGCGGCCAACCTGCGTGCCGCCAAGGTTGCCTACGAGGATTTGGCAACCTTGGAGGGCGAGGAGCGTGCTGCACGCGAGCGGCACATCAAGGACCTCATCGACACCGCCAACGCGCAACAGGTGGTCCTCTCCCCCGATGGGGCCGTTTCCAAACTCCCCCGGCCCGAGGGTGAGGGCGCTGGGGCTACCAACCGTCAGCCGGCTCAGCACTCCAGTTCCCGTCGCCCCTCCGGCCGGCGGAACGAGGGAAGCAACGCTCGCCGCACCCAGCTGCGCGGCAACGAGCAGCCGGCGGTAAACAGCCGGCGCAGCAACAATCTGGCTGGCAGCAACCGCCGGGACGAGGCTTCGGCTGGCGGTAGCCGGCGTAGCCGCGGGCACACCCCGCCACCGCGGCAGGAACCGGCCCGGTCTATCCCGCCAGCCGTCCGCCCCGAACTCGCGGCCTGGCTCGGGCCGCGGGTCCCCCACAGCGACAACGACGCCCGGCTCTGCCTCGACCAGCTAGCGCAGTCGGCTCTCCTCGAGGAGGAGGGTTCGATTGGCCCGGCCTGCTTCGGCCCTCGGATCCGCAACGAGCCGTTTCCGCCCGGCTTCACTCTTCCCCGCGACACCCCGAAGTACACCGGGGCCGCCAAGCCGGAGGACTGGCTGGTCGACTACACCACCGCCGTCGGCATCGCCAAGGGGAACAAGCGCGTAGCCGTCCGCTACGCCCCCTCATGCTGATTGGCTCGGCCCGCACCTGGCTGAACAGCCTAGCGGCTGGCAGCATCAACACTTGGACGGACTTCGAGGAGGCGTTCGTCCGCAACTTCACCGGCACTTACAAGCGGCCGGGCCGGCCCCGCGAGCTGGCCATGTGCGTCCAGGGGCCGGAGGAAACCCTCCGCGACTATCTCACACGCTGGGCCGAGCTCCGCAACTCCTGCGAGGGAGTGCACGAGGTGCAGGCCATCCAGTACTTCATCGAAGGTTGCTGCGATGGCACCCCTCTCAAGCATAAGCTCTTGTGCTCCGAGCCAACCTCCCTGGCGGACCTAATGTCTAAAGCGGACAAATACGCCACGGCCGATTCCTCAATTAGGATGAAGGCTAAGGCACCAGCCAAACCGGCTCTGCCGCCCGCCGCGCCACGGGCGGCCGCCGACAACCGGCAGCAGCAGAACAACAAACGCAAGAACGATCAGCCCGACTCCCGCTACGGGAGCCGGCAGGTCGCCTCCGTCGAGGAAGAGCAGCCGGCTGGCCAGGCTTCCGGCCAGTGTCAGCGGACCGGCAAGTCTGCCTGGCAGCCTAAGCTCATGTTCGAGCAAATGCTCGACCTCCCCTACAAGAACCATTCCGGTGCCAAGCCGGCCACACACACGCTCCGGCAGTGCAGCTTCTCACAACGATTGGCCCGGGGGGACGACCTCCCGGCTCCCCCCGTGCCGCCTGCCCGCGCGCCGGCCCTGGCTCCGGCACCAGCTCCCGCTCCGGCTCAGGCCCCGGCTCCGGGTCAGAATGACGGCCGGTTGCTCCACCGGTTCCCCGACCAAGACGGCTGCTACGTCGTCTTCACCAGTGAAGAGACGGACAAGCACGCCCAACGCCGGCTCCACCGTGAGGTGAATGCCACCATGCCTGCGACTCCCCAGTTCATGCACTGGTCCGAGAAGCCGGTCACCTGGAGCCGGGCCGACCACCCGGCCATGATGCCAAACCCTGGCAGCTATGCCCTCGTCCTCGATCCCACCATCGCCTCCGAGAGGCGCACGTGCCGTTTCTCGCGGGTGTTGATCGATGGGGGCAGCAGCATTAACATCCTCTACCTTGACACAATGCTCAAATTGGGGCTCAAGGTGGAGGACCTGCAATCGAGCCGGACCGTTTTCCACGGCATCGTGCCAGGAAAGTCCTGCACCCCCGTCGGCAAGATCAAGCTCGACGTCCTCTTCGGCGGCCACGACCACTTCCGCCGCGAGCTAGTTTGGTTCGAGGTAGTGGACCTTGACAGTCCCTACCACGCACTGCTGGGCCGGCCGGCTCTCGTCAAGTTCATGGCGATCCCCCACTACGCCTACCTCAAGCTCAAAATGCCGGGCCCCAAGGGCATCATCACCATCGCCGGCAAATACCAGATGTCAATCGCGTGCGCACGAGATGGCAGACGGCTGGCCGAAGCCCTAGAGATTGCGGAGGAGAAGCGGCAGCTCGACCGGCTCGTTGCCCTCGCTGCGGCCCAGCCGGCCATGACGGCTCCTCCATCTCAGTCGATCGGCGAAGGCTCATTCCAGCCGTCCAAGGACACCCGGCAGGTGCCGCTTGACCCGGCTAACCCCACCCAGTGTGTGACCATCGGCTCCCGCCTCGACAGCAAATAGGAAAGCGAGCTCGTCGACTTCCTCCATGAGAATCGGGACATCTTTGCATGGTCTCCCAAGGACATGCCGGGTGTTCCGAGGAAGTTCGCCGAGCACAAGCTTCACGTACGACCGGACGTGAAGCCGGTCAAGCAACCCCTGCGCCGTTTCTCCGAGGAGAAGCGGCGTACTATAGGAGAAGAAATCGCCCGGCTGCTCGCAGCCAGCTTCATCATGGAAGTGTTCCACCAGGACTGGCTGGCCAACCCAGTCCTGGTGCTGAAGAAGAACAAGACCTGGCGCACGTGTGTCGACTACACAAGCCTGAACAAGGCGTGCCCCAAAGACCCGTTCGCTCTGCCGTGGATTGATCAAGTCATCGACTCCATGGCCGGCTGCGACCTGCTGTCTTTCCTGGACGCCTACTCCGGCTACCACCAGATAAAGCTGGACCCGGTCGACCGGCTGAAGACCTCCTTCATCACCCCTTTCGGGGCCTACTGCTACATCACCATGTCCTTCGGCCTGAAGAATGCAGGCGCTACCTTCCAGCGCTGCATGCAGAAGTGTCTCCTGCCTCAGATAGGCAGGAACGTCCACGTCTACGTTGATGACATCGTCGTCAAATCCAAGAAGCACTTCAGCCTCCTCGACGATCTCCGGGAAACATTCGCCAACCTGTGCGAATACAAGATCAAGCTCAACCCGGAGAAGTGTGTCTTCGGCGTCCCAGCCGGCCAACTCTTGGGTTTCTTCGTGTCCGCTCACGGCATCAAAGCTAACCCCGAGAAGATCAGCGCAATCGAGCGCATGCCCAAGCCGGTCTGGCTCCGCGACGTCCAGAAGTTCACCGGCTGCCTCGCCTCCCTTAGCCGGTTCATCAGCCGGCTGGGCGAGAAGGCCTTGCCCCTCTACGGCCTCCTGCGCAAGACGGCTCTGGTCGAGCCGGGCCGCGACCCCTCGAAGAAGCCGGCCGTTTTCGACTGGACAAACGAGGCGGACGAGGCATTCCGCGGCCTCAAGCGGGCCCTCTCCAGCGCCCCCATCCTGGCCGCGCCGGCTGACAAGGAGCCTTTAGTCACCTACATCGCGGCGACCACGCGCGTCGTCAGCGTCGTCCTGGTGGTGGAGCGGCCGGAGGAAGGCAAAGCGCTGCCAACCCAGCGCCCCGTCTACTACCTCAGCGAGGTCCTCTCCGCCTCCAAGCAAAACTACCCCCACTACTAGAAGATGTGCTACGGCATATACTTCGCCGCCTAGAAGATCAAGCAGTACTTCCAGGAGCACATCATCACCGTCGTGAGCTCGGCGCCGTTGGGCGAAATCATGACCGGCCGGGACGCCACCGGCCGGATTGCCAAGTGGACCATCACCCTGGCCGACTACGAGATACGGTACGAGCCGCGCACCGCCATCAAATCCCAAGCAATGGCCGACTTCCTCGTCGACTGGGCCGAAACCCAGTTCGTGCCGCCTCCGCCCGACTCCACGCACTGGCGCATGCACTTCGACGGCTCGAAGATGCGAGCCGGCCTGGGAGCCGACATCGTATTGTCGTCTCCCAGGGGAGACCAGCTCCGGTACGTCCTCCAGATCCACTTCGCCGCCTCCAACAACGTGGCCGAGTACGAGGCCCTCGTCCATGGCCTCCGGCTCACCAAAGACATCGGCATCCAGCGCATCATATGCTTTGGCGACTCCGACCTCGTGGTACAACAAGTCTCTGGCGAATGGGACGCCAGGGACGCCAACATGGCCAGCTACTGCTTCCTCGTCCAACAGCTCACCGGCTCCTTCGAGGGCTGCGAGTTCCACCATGTCCCCCGCGCGGACAACGAGGCGGCCGACACGCTGGCCAAGATCGGCTCTACCCGGCAGGCCATCCCAGCCGGCGTCTCCCTCGAGCGGCTGCTCAAGCCCTCGATCAAGCCTTCCTCCGACTCGGAGTCCATCTTCGTGCCGGCGGCGGCAGCTGGCCCATCGACTGATCCGGCTGCCCCGCCGGCTCCGCCACCTCCGGCTGCCCAGCCGGCGCCATCCGCTCCGGCCATCGAGCCGGTCACGTCTACGCCCGCCGACTCCGGGCCCGTCGCCCTCATAATGACGGTCGACGCCCCTCCCGCCGGCTCACTCCCGGGGGCTGGCGAGCCGGTCCCGGGGACTGATGGGCCGGTCCCGAGGGCTCCTACCGCCCCCGATGCCCCGCTTGAGCCCGAGCCGGTCCCCGTCTCGGCTCCCTCATGGGCTCAGCCCATCCTGGCATTCCTCCTGCGCGGCGAGCTCCCCTCTGATGAGGCCACCGCAAGGCAAATTCAGCGCCGGGCACCCGCCTACAACATCATCAATCGCGAGCTGGTTCATCGCAGCACCACCGGCGTCTTCCAACGCTGCGTCGAGCCGGAGAAAGGGCAAGAGATCCTCCTCGACATCCACCAGGGCGAGTGCGGGCACCACGCCGCCTCCAGAACCCTGGTGGCCAAGGCGTTTCGCCATGGTTTCTACTGGCCGACTGCTTTGGAGGCTGCCAAGGAGCTGGTTGACAAGTGCGAAGGCTGCCAATGCTTCAGCACGCAGAGCCACCTGCCGGCTACTGCCCTCCAAACCATCCCCCTCTCATGGCCTTTTGCCGTCTGGGGGTTGGATATGGTGGGACCTTTCAAGACCGCACGTGGCGGCATGACACACCTGCTGGTGGCCGTCGACAAATTCACCAAGTGGATCGAGGCCCGGCCGATCAAGAAGCTGGACGGCCCCACGGCCGTCCGGTTCATCGAAGACGTCACGGTCTGCTACGGCGTCCCCCACAACATCATCACCGACAATGGCACGAACTTCGCCAAGGGCGCGCTAGCGCGATTCTGCTCCAAGCAGGGCATCCAGCTCGATTTGGCGTCTGTCGCCCACCCCCAGTCAAACGGGCAGGTCGAGATGGCCAACGGCCTGATCCTATCCGGCATCAGGCCCCGGCTCATGGCGCCGCTGGTCAGGTCAGCCGGCTGCTGGGTCGAAGAGCTGCCAGCTGTCCTCTGGAGCCTCAGGACCACGCCTAACCGGTCAACCGGCTATACGCCGTTCTTTCTCGTGTATGGGTCCGAGGCAATCATCCCCACCAACATCGAGTTCGATTCGCCTCGGGTTACCCTGTACACGGAGAAAGACGCAAAGGAGGCGAGAGAAGACGGCGTCGACCTCCTCGAGGAGGCCCGCGAACTGGCCCTGAGCCGGACGGCCATCTACCAGCAGAAGCTCCGGCACTACCACAGCAAGCGAATCCGGCCACTCTCCTTCCGCGAAGGGGACTTGGTGCTCAGACGGATCTAGTGAACTGCCGGCCAACACAAGCTGTCCTCCCCATGGGAGGGCCCGTTCATCGTCAGCAGAGCGCTGCACAACAACGCGTACTATCTAATAGACGCCCAGAAGCCGCAGAAGCGCAAGAGAGACGCCTCCGGCGAGGAAACGGAGCGCCCGTGGAACGCGGCGCTCCTCCGTCCGTTTTACTGCTAAGAACCAGTGTATGTACATATCCTTCCCTTTTGGGCTTATGAATGCAATGGGTGCCCCAAGCCAGCTCTTGGGACACGCCTCTTTTGCCTTTCTCAAAAACCCTCGCTCGCGGGCTCCTGGGTCCGGCTCCCGGTCCCGGTGGCTAGCCGGCTAGTCCTACCCTCGCCCCCCGATGCCGGTTAAGTAATGTGAACTAAGGAGAGCCGTCTCGGCCGTCCCTGCCACAGACCGGCTCCCGGCTGTCGGGCAGACGGGACCTCGAGACGGCAAAACTTAGCACACGCGAAAAATCGAACGCAAGGGGGGGTTGCCGGCTGGGTCTAGCCGGAGCACTTTTTCGCCTCTGTCACTCACCTTACCCAAAAAAAAACTCTCGCGGTTTCCAAACTCACGACCGGCTCCTTCGAGGCGGACGCCCCATCCCAGCCACAGACCGGCTCCCGGCTGTCCGGCTGGCGGGGCCGAAGCCAAGAGGAAGAAGGCTTTGAGCAAACGGAACCAAAAGAGCGAAAAAGGATAAGGCCGAGCCGGCACGCATAAAACAGCATTTCAACAACCGCAAACTTTACAAAATTTAAAAGGCCCACGACCACGAGTTCATTACATATACACCCCCAGTGGGTGGAATTGCAGTCTAAAGAAAATGCAGAAAAGAAAAATCCTAAGTGGTGGCAGCTTCGGGCCGGCTCGCCTCCGGTGCCGACGCCTCCGGTGCCAGAGGTGCTGACGCCTCCGAAGCCGGCGCCTCCGGGGCTCCTGAGGTAGAAGCTCCCTCCTCCACGTCCGGAGCCGGCTCGGACTCGGCGTAGTCGCCGGAGTCAGATTCTCCATCGTCCGTCTCGACGGCGCTCCCCTCCGGGTCGTCCAGGGCGAGCGTGTACCGGTCCTCCGGGATCACCACGCCGTCCGCCCCGCGCTCCGGGACGTACTCGTCCCACACGGCGAAGGACGCAAGGTCGCTCGCCCTCACCTCCAGCGCGTCGGCCACCGCATCCAACTCCGCGTCGGTACCGGCACGCTGGGCCGTGAGCAGATCCAGGTTCAGCCCGGGGTACCACGACCTGGCAATGCGAAGCGCCATGCTCGCGTCGGCGCGTGCCGCGGAAGCCCTCCAAGCATTCACCCGCGCGGTCCCAAACTCCAGCCACCTCGACAGCCGCCTCATGGAGACCGGCTCCACCGTGCCGGGCCAAAGAGTGCGAACCAGCGCCGAGCCGCTTCAGGGCACGGACTACCTCCGACAGCCGCGCCGCGGAGGCGATCCCCACCTCG
Organism: Elymus sibiricus; assembly: GCA_039707655.1. NCBI lineage: Eukaryota > Viridiplantae > Streptophyta > Magnoliopsida > Poales > Poaceae > Elymus > Elymus sibiricus. The sequence goes on from CM077669.1 coordinate 359,549,486, forward strand.
TCCAGGGTCCAGGGGGCAAGCTGTCCAACGGCTTCCCCCTGCGCCCGCCGGACCTCACGATGGGCCTCCACGTCCGCCTCCGCGGCCTCCTGCGTACCGAGGAAAAGCCCTAAGAAGAGAAGAGAAGAAGACAACGGATGAGCAAACCAGAAAAACCCAGGGGCAAGGCGCGAAAAGAGCAAGGCAATAGAAGCTCACTGTGCAGCATCCGATCCACCTCGTGCCCTTGGTCCTGCAGCTGCACCTCCCTGGCTGACCACTCCTGGCGCCGGCGCTCGTGCTCATCCCGGGCCGCCTGCGCATCCTCGGCCGCCTTGGCTAGCGCGGCGTCCTTGGCCTCCAGCTCCTGGCGGAGGACTTTCTCCCGCTCCTCCGCCTCCCGACGAAGGGCCGCCTCTTGGTCCGCCAGCGCTTGGCGGTGGGCCGCCTCGCGCTCCTCCTGCTCCGCCTTCGCCTGGTCCGTCTCCCCGCGGAGCCGGTCGCGCTCCGTCGTCAGGAGGTCCCGCTCCTCGCCAAGCCGCACCACCTGGCGCCGGAGGCTGACCGTCTCGGCGTGGGTGGCTTCACGAGAAGAAGTCGCCGCTGTCAGAAATCAAGCAAAGAAAGGATTCAGCCCGCCTCCGGGGCAGCCGGCCTGATTCCCGGGGGCTACACCCAGTGGGTGCGCTTGTGCGCCCCCACTGGAAGATCGCAAGAGCACATACCATGCAGATCCGCGGACATGACGGCGAGCCGGTTTTCGGCTCCCCGGTACAACCCCAGCAGGGCGTTGTACGCGGCCACCCGGCGGTCGTGCACCGCCTGCAAAACAACAAGAACACACAGCAGCTTTAGGCTCGACCCGCCTACGCCCCAGCCGGCTCGAGCCTCGGGGGCTACACCCAGTGGGTGCACTAGCGCGCCCCCACTGGAAAAGACAGAAAACGCCGAGTCAAGAGAAGAAGAAGAGAAGAGAGCTTACCGTGACAGCTTGCTCCAGGTTTACCAGCCGGTCGTTGGCGGCCCGTGCGTCCTGCGACGCCTGGGCGCGGCAGGCGGCGAACACGTCCACAACGGCGGCCACCGCCGCCCCAAGAGCGCTCGGCGGTTCGCTAAGGGCCGGGCGCCCGGCTGCGTCCCAGGTCTGCTGCGGCCGGCCCCCGTCCGCAGGTCCTCCTTTGTCGGAGACCACGATGCGACTGGCTGCTCCTCCCGTCGCCGTCGCGCCGGGGGCCGCGGACGATGCGCCTGCGGCGGCCGTCTCGGCCCTCGCCTCCGGCGGTTCCTGGCCGGCTCACCTCCGGAACCGGTGCCTCTGGTACCGGCACTTCCGAAGCCGACACGTCCGGTGCTGGCGCGTCCGGTGCCGGGATTTGGACTATTGGGGGCTCCTCTGCCCCCGGCGGCATGTCGCCCGCCCCCGGCTGGGCGGCATCGCGGTCCTTCTCCGCCACGTCCTCCGCGGCCTTCGCTTCCGCCTCCGCCCGTCGCTCGGGATCGTGGTGGTCCTTCGACCTCCTCTCCCGGCCGCGGGGGAACGGCTCCCACGCTCCACCAGTGGCCTCCCCGCTAGTTCCTCCCCGCTTCTCTGCCGCATCCTCCCAGGGGCGGAGCTCCTCGACGCGCCGCTCCTGCTGGGCCGCCTCGAGGTCGAGCCACGCCTGGCGCTCCCTCTCCTCGGCGGATGTCGGCGGCGCCGTCCTCGCCGCCTCGCCACCTGGGGTCCTCCCCAGGGCGCGTGCCTCCCTGGTCACGACGAAATAAGGGGCCAGGGAGAATGCGGAATAGACCAAGGTGGAGGCGGAGATGGACTCACCCGACGACGAAGGGGACCGCCCTCCTCGTGGGTCCCGCCTGGGAGACCCTCTGCTTCTTGCCCCCGCCTCCGCGGCTGCCGCCCGGCTGCGCGGTCGCCGCGCGCTTGGGCGCCGGCTTAGCGACAGCCGGCCGCTTCCCTTTGTCATCCGCATCTGGGCCGCCCCGGCTGGGGCCGCCGCCGGCTCGATGCTGGCGCCTCCACGGCGCCGTGACCTCGTCCTCCGAAGCTTCGGGCTCCTCCGGAGCCTCTGCAACACGCGACGCCTCCGCCTCAGCGTCATCATCGGTCCAATCCTGTAGGTGCGTCTGGGGACGAGACTCACCCGTCGATTCGGCCTCTTCAGCCCCCTCCGTCTCCGTCTCCGCCTCGCCGGCTTCAGACGCGCCGGCTCGCTCGGAGTCGGCAGGCTCCACGTCGTCGGCATCCTCGACCTCCTCGGGGTCCGACTCCACCGTGTCGGCGGCCGGCTCCCTGTAGTTCTGCAGCAGCGGGAAAACCTGCGAGTGGGCAAGGCGGCGCGCCGTCAGGCCAAAGAGGGGAGGGACTCTGCCACGGAAAAGATGGAAGGAAGGAGGCGAAATAGACACTTACCCGCGGTGCCGGGTGGCTCCGGCTGTACGGGGTTTTCCCCCATTGCCACTCGCCCTCCTTCATCTTCGCCGTCGAAATGGCATTCACCCTCCTCGCCACGTGGGCCGGCTTCAGTTCCTTGGTGGAGAGCCGGCAGGGGTCGTGGCGTCCTCCCATCTGGCAGATGAGGTTCGGCCAGCTCTGCAACGGCTGCACTCGGCGCGCCACCATCGTGTCCAGCAGATCGGTGGCAATCAGCCCCTCCGTCCCGGTCATCACGAGCAGGCGCTCGCAGAGCCGGTCCGCCGTCTCGGGCGCCTGAAGCGGAGCCGCCCACCAGTTCAGCATCGCAACCGGCGGGTGGTTGGCGAAGTCGGGGAGGTTGATGTAATCCTCCTCTGGCTTCACGTTCTTCACATAGAAGAACCCCCGCTGCCAGCCCTTCACCGACTCATGCAGCAGGAGCTTCGGGAAGCCGGCCCCCTTGCGGATGTGGATCAGGGCACCTCCGCAGGCGGTCATCACCTTCTGCTTCGTCGCCGGATCCACCGCCGTCTGCCGCTTGAGGAAGAAGAGCCGGCTCCAGACGTTGAGCCTCGGCTCCACCCCCAGGAACCCCTCGCAAAGAGTGACGAACGCCGCCAGCTGCATGACGGCGTTGGGGGCGAGGTGGTGCGGCTGCAGGCCGAACCGCGTCAGGAAGCGGCGGAAGAAGGCGCTCGCCGGCAGCCCGAACCCGCGGAGAAAATGATCGGCGAAGACGACCACCTCGCCCTCCCACGGCGCCGGGGAGTTCTCCGGCCCGGCTGGGCGTGCCTCCAAGTGCGCCTCCGCCGGGAGCTTGTTTCGGTAGCGGAGGTGCTCGATGAATGTCTCCTCCACTATGCTGCCGTCCCATGCGCCCTTGCTCGCCATGGTCGCCGGAGGGGCGCGCGGTCGCAACGACAGGCGCGGGTACCCGACGGCGGCTCGGGCCTTTTGCGGCGGTAGACGGTGGCGCGGCGCGCCCGCGTGCTCTGCCCTCCTGCTCTCTCTCTCTCTCTCTCTCTCGCGGCGAGAGGGGGAGGGCGACGGAGACGATGCGACGGGGGCGGGGGGAGCGAATGTACCGTCCTGCTCTCCTCCCCTCGCCATTTAAACCCCGTGCGGGTGATCGTGGGGGCCGGATTTATTGCGCGCGACCCCCACGATTCCCGTAGTGTGCGGGGCGGACATTACGGCGCTCGGGAACGCCAACCATCGGCCCGCGACGTAAAGGATCCCTGCGCGCGGGCCGAGGCCGCGGTCGTGGTGGGTCCCCGCCCCGCGGTCCGGTCTTTTCCACCGCATGGCCTGTCAGGCCACGGCCCGCTGCGTCTTCCGCGTGGCGCGGCTTCTCTGTCCGGTGGGGAGCCCGAGGCGGCACGCGAAGCATCGGCCGGCTGCGGAGCCGGCCACCGCTTGTCCGCGTCGTCCAACTCTCAGGGCGCTCCGTGGCGCAAGGACGATCTTCAAGCCGGTGAGGACCGCCGCGGTTCATCGGTGGGCCTCCCTTGCTTCGGGGACTACTGTCGGGGGGATGACCCCGGGGTAGCCTCAAGCGACCCCCTGCTCCAACTTTCTAACGCAACCGAAGAACGGGCCGCCTCCCCCTGCGGTCCGGCTACGCCCTGCTGGCAGCGGCCCTCCGGCTAGGCCCTGCCGGCTACGGCCCTCCGGCTATGACCTGCCGGCTACGCCCTGCCGGTCACGACGTGCCGGTCGGCTGGGGATGGTGCCGCCTGGCCCCCCAGCCGGCTGCGCATTGGATACCGTCGTCGGGGCACGCGTCACGATAGTGGCCCCCATCCCATCGGGGGTCAGCGCCCGTGTGGCCACAGTGGAGGTGTCAGAGCCTCTGACCCTGGCGGATGGTGACCGGGCTCCCAACTGTGCCGGCACGCCCCAACCACTCCATTACCTGCCCCGGCGTGGCTACAGGGCGGCCGGCCGTACCGCTGACCTCGGCCGGTTGCCGCAAGACGACGCCACAAGGGGCGGCCCGTGCCGTGACATGACCGGCGTCGGGACCCGCCGCGCGGGCCCCGCCGTCTCCTGACGGGACCCTTCAGCCGGCGGGGCCTACCAGCGACAAGACCCCGCAGCCGGTGGCCCCCACGGCCGGCTAGAGAGGCTGCCGGCTGGGCCCCCCTGAGATCTCTTATTCATATTGTAACCCGGGGGGTTGGCCTATAAAACCCCCCGGGCCTCCCCCATGCAACGGGGTTGGTTCCCGGTCGACTCGATCCACACTCCACTCACACGTAGAGAGGCAGCAAGGGCAGCCTAGCCCTTTCTTCCTCCTCTAGCCATACAGCTCCAGGAGCACCATTGTAACCTTACCATTGTCTCAACTAGACCAGGCAGGACTAGGGGTGTTACCTCCCACGGAGGGCCCCGAACCTAGGTACATCGTGTGTCCGCCACCGCTTGTGCCTAACCCCGCTACCGGAGCCCGTCGGCGTCCTTCGGCCCCTCTCGATAAACCTACCCATGGCATCTGCCGTGACGAAACCATGACAGTCAGTCTCGGTGTCATCCGGAGAGAAGAGGGGGGAAGAAAAAATAAATATAAAGCAGACAAATGCACCACGATGCATGACATGGTAGTGTGCAGTGCTAGGAATGAGCTAACGCAATACTACACATTATAGAATGAGCGGGGAAATATCAGACGATATTTGGTCTCAGGCTACTACCGGATAGATGATCCTAATGCAAAATGTCCATGTTCATCATGATAGGAGCATGTCAGAGATGAACGGACTGTGTATTCAGATTCGTTGGATTTTTCTGAGCAACTTTCATATATAAATTATTTTCATCTGAGTTATAGATTATTTTATATTAATTTTCAAAGTTTTATTAATATTTTGAAATTAAACAGATCTAATTAAATTTGAAAACTCAATTATGCATCAGCAGTCAACCCAGCTATCTCAGGTCAAACCTGACAGTTGGGCCCCACCTGTCATAGACAATGGGCTAATCGAGGGATTTGTTTTAGTTAAACAGATTAATTTAACAGGTAGGACCCACATGCAAGTGACTAATTAGTCTAAACTAATTATTATTATTAATTCAACAATTTAATTAATCACTAATGCGCCTGGGACCACATGTCATAGGCCCAGGGGGGAGGGCCCCACCTGGCAGTGACTGGGTTGTGCCCAGTCAGCCAGTTGACCGTGGTCAACTGGTCAACTGGGCCCCCGGGGCCACTGGCAAGGGCACTGGGGGTGGCCCCATCCAGGCTAGGTCAGCAGTGGCCGTCGATGCAACTCCGACGACCCCTCTAGGCGGCGGAGGGCACGGGTCAGGGGCCTGATTTGGCCATAGAGGGCCAAATCGATCGCGGCCGGCACCAGCGGATGTCGGAGCTCGGGCGATGCTGGGGGACGAGCTATGGGGCACGGGGAGGACCGTGCGTGGGCGCAAACAACTCCTGCGAGCTCCAAGAGCTCATAGGCGGGCTCGGTTGCGATTCACGGCTGTTGTGGGAACGACAGCGAGCTCGATGGCGGCAACGAGCTTCTGGCCGGAGAAAAACAAGGGCGGCGATAGCGCTACGGCTAGGGAACGAGAGCGGGGTCGGGTGGGAGGAGGAGGCGACCTCACATTGCTCCTGTAGGTGGGCAAGGCGGGCTCGAGGGAGGCCCGGGGAAGCAGCTCCATAGCGGCGATCGACAGCGGCCCGAGGAGGAAGACGATGGCGCGGGGACGATGCAGGGGGGGCTCGGGCTCGATCCGTGGGTGAGGACGAAGCGGCGAACGACGGCGGTGTTGCTGGCGCTACCCTAGTCGACGGGGAGGCCGGGGAGTGCGCAGACATGGGCGGTCATGGCAACGGCGGCGCTCGGTTGTGGGCGTGTAGGAGGAGATCGAGTGCGTGGGGGAAAGTGGGGCTAGGGTTAGGGTTTGGGCGACCAGGAGGCCTTGTAGGCGGTGGGGAACCGCCGGATGTGCGACCAGTGGCGACCGACGCCGCGCCCACACCCCCCCGGTGAGCAGTGTGGAGGAGACGACGGGGGGAGATGGGCTGGGCCGGCTCGGACCACTTAGGCCCATCCACATAGGCCTTTTCCTTTTTGATTTATTTTTTCTGTTTGCTTTTATTTTTATTTGTTCTGTTATTTATTTATTTTAGACATATGTAAAATATGTGACTTAGCCCAATATTTGTAATGCAATATTTGGGAGTGCCACAAAAAGTTTGAGGACGTTTTGAAATTATTCCAAATCTGCAAAGTTCAAAAGGCATTTACTTAATTGATTTGGCCTCTGTTTTATTTAGTTTGAGGCACCAAAGTACTTGATAAAAATGTGTGTTGCAATTTTATAATTACCAGGGGATTATTTGCAACCCATGCAAGATTTTTATTTACTGGTTTGCAAAACTTTTAAATCGACTTTTGAAATGAATTTGAATTACAAAGGAATTTGAATATGAGGTTGATTCCAAAGGTGATCACACATGGATTAGCAGTTTAATCTTAGCCATCGCTATAGCTTAATTACAATGATTACTATAGCACAAAATCCAGGGTGTCATAGTGTGGGATCGTCTTTGCATCGGGCACTGTTTCCTGTTGGTTCACGTGTGAGATGAGGTGCTATGCAAACGATTGAAGAGCTCCTATGCACTCGTACAAGTCTTCAAATCATCTGCGATTTCTTATGTATCACCAACGTTTCAGTTTATATCTCGCGTGCTTTTCCTGTAGATCACACGCAGTTGCGCTATGAGTTGCGTGTGCTTTTCCTGTAGATCACAGGTTGTTGCACTATGAGTTGCATGTGCTTTCCGTTCTGGATCGCACACGCTTAGTTGCTTGAACCATGTGCGCTGAAATGTTCAGGTTATTGTAAAATATCACATTTGAATCACCCTACGAATAGCAAATGCACCACAATATGCAATCGAAAAATAGTGTCCACATGAAGAACATTCATCATAATTCGGCACGATATGCAATTGAAGGAATAAAGTCCACACGAAGAACATTCATTAAAATTCGCCACAATATGCAATTGAACAAATGTTGGCTAAATTCCACAAATGTAAGACCGACATATGCAGTACATAATCATAGTGTATGAAATACGAAGACCAGATCATATGGAAAACAATGCATCATGCGTATATGTTTAGCTGATAACACTATATGAATGCATACTTATTATTGGGGGATATGAATATTGAAATCTTCGACGTCTTTAGTGGGCTTGATATAGTGTTTCACAAAGAAGGTGCTCATAAATTTCCTAACAGACAAAAATTCATCTGGGCGAGCGGTTCAGAGGTCATCAGTCTGAAGATCAACTGCAGGATTTTTAGGTCAGAATGTGACATACGTGAGGAGTAGAAGATAGTAATTAAGAAATAGACTTACTGGTTCTATTCTGTCACCATCGGCACCACATTCAACATGCATAGGTTCATCATGTGTGTGCAAACGTAGTATCCACATAGGTTGGTCCCTTGTTGTTGTTGAGGACACTGAAATTTTTTGTACATTATTAGTCACGTATTTGCCCTGTTAGGAACAACCTACCGGTGTATGTTGTTTATTTTTTCTTCGCAAAGAAATAGAAAGAGGTTTACTCAAAAACTTGAACATCTAATTCATTTTCTAAAAATAACGGATCTCATTGTCTTACCGGAGAAACGATCACGTGCTGTAGAGGTAGTTGGCGGTCGAACGATCTCCCTCCTGAAGTTATGTTCTTTGACAATACACTGCAAATGAAGACGAATTTTCACATACTCAATTCTTGAACCATATATGAGCACAACATATTAACATCATAGAATTCAATAGCTATCCATGAAATCCTGAAGATGACTCGAATCCTGAGGCTTATTTGACTCTCTGAGATAATCCAGGTAGTAAACTATGTTGCATTTTGGAACAATGACCAACAAGATCCAATGATGGCTATAGTTTAAGAAAACCTTGAACTTACAAATTATGTCGAAAACTGAAAGAAGATAAATGTATGCGTGGTTGTATATTTAACTTACAGTTCATGATATGGACACATGAAGAATTCTCCTATCTCTAATTGCTGCAAGATATTGGCGACATGATCAATGGAAGCCTTGCGCGAATCATTATTACGTAACAAAATGTCGTTTGCTAAATCAGGATCTATGAAATACGCATGCACCCTTAATGATCTCTATGCTGTCAATCCCCTGAGTGGAATATAATACAGTTAGCTTTTTTTTCATTTACAACCTTGTATGGAGAAGTTGATCGGAGTTTGTGAAGTACTTACAACATCAAACATTTGACAAGAGTGACAACAAGCTCATCAAAGTTGAAGAAGAGATGAAAGTCCTCGAATTCCACACTGATGGTACCTGCAAGGTGAGAGAAATGCCTACTATCGTAGTGCGCTTCCAGAATGTTATGATCTTCTCCTTCTGACATTCCGTCCATGCAATATATATGTAATTGGCGACAACTGGAACCGCACTCATCAAAGTATTCGCCAACAAGAAATGGCTGGCCATGCTTGTACTTGCGTGCTTCAAATGGGTCTGCTTTCTTACTAGAAAGTAGATTTTCAACTTCTGCTTCGGGCATGTTGTCAGAACCAGGATTACCTTGCCCTTCAAAAAACATGTTGTTAATTTGATTATGGGCGATGAGTCTTTGTAGTAGGAGGCTATTGGTCCCATCCCTCCTCGATTTTGGTGACCCTGTCTTCCTGTGTGCAACCGTGCCCACTTTCCTCTTGTGAGCTGAAGCACTTCTTGTCCGACATCCGGTTACATGAATGTCGTGCTGCTGATAAGCCTGTGAAGGTACGATGGACTGCTGAACAGATGGTGCTACTGTGACGGACTACTGAGTTGTAGTAGCACAGGCGACATACAGCTGACCAGCCATTGAAGCTATGCCGGGCTTCTGAGCAGCTGGTGCCAACGTGTCGGTGTGTTGATGCGGCTGTGACAACGTGTTGGTTTGCTGAGCAGGCAGTGCCAACTCATCGGTATGCTTATCAGGCGATTGCAAACCGCTGGACTGATGAGCAGGTGGTTCCTGACTTTTGGACAGCTTAGCAGTCGGTTCCGGACTTTCGGACTGCTTAGCAGGCGGTTCCGGATTTTTAGACTATTAGCACGCGGTTCGACTGAGTTTGTTTGCTGAGCTTTTAGTGCCAATGTGTCTGCACTTTATGCTTTCGTGGACAGATCTGAACTGATGACGCGTCTTCAGTAGTTGTAGGCCTTGCCACTGGCTGCCCAGGAGCGAACGATTACCTGGCCTGTACGACAGGAAGTCGAGCGGGCTGATCACCGGTTGATACCTCAGGCATCGGATTCCCAAGAGTATGTTCATCGGGGGAGTCACACAAGATCTGCTGTGGTGAGAAGAGAGTCACCGGTTCGAGGGCGTCATTGGTTGCTTTTGGGGGGGCTAGAGGGATCTCATCCAGGAAGTCTATTTCTTTCCGTGGCCACTGGATATGATTTAACCGTGTTTCTTCCAAACTCCTCTGCTCATCAGGGTCCCCAAGGACATTCTTCAGGGCAAAATTACTGAATCCAGGCTTTATTTCAGTCATGTAGCACTTCACACAACCCAACTTCAATGGCACATTGTCCAACAAGAGTCTCCCGTCCACGTCAGGGTTGTAAACCCATGTTGTTGCACATTTTAAAGTAGCTTCATGATGTGTAAGCACGGCCTTCACTCTCCCCCTTTGTCCATATAGATCAGATATAGCACCATCATGTCCAGCTGCAGCCTTCGTGTCGCTGGGGTCAGCTGGTGCACAACTACTCTTGTGCAGTCTTGGCATACAATAAGTGTCATCATCCATGCCGGCATCCCCTTGCGTCTCCTGGCTATCTCTCAACGTTAGTGTCCTCTGCTGCATAAATGACTCCTCAACTTCCTTTCAAATTTTAGGATACACATGTGCCTCTTAAACCTTTCGTACAAGTCTTTCCGCTTACCACCACTACTAGATTTTTTTCATGTTGAGCCTCTCTTCTTTGCTTAGTGAGAAAGCCCTAATGTGTGGGACATTGACCCCAATACCCCTTGCACGGCCAGGGGGCTCTTTGGTAGTCAGAGCCTTGGACAGAATATCACATGGCCCTAAGTTTCTGTAGAACCTTCTAGTGTTTTTGGAAGCCTCTACCATCACATTATACAGTTCTTGGTTTGCTGAGTTTTCAAAGTAATAAGAACAGTCTCCATGCCTCTTTGCACGTGCCCGCAAGTAGTCCCTAGCGCGAATGCCCCTAATTTCACTAAAGGCTAGTTTGCCACCCGCAGCTACTGCTTCTTTGTCCTCCTGGTCCCATATCGGTTTCATGCCATAGTATCCTGCCAGACCCATATGGTGGGTGTGTGTGTTCTTCTTCTGAAGCTACGATTCCATGGCACTCTTCTTAATAAACTCTTCACTGGCCCTGACCCTTGAATTCTGTCCAGTATTCCTTTGTAATTTGAGGGTATGAGGGGATTGGGCCCTTGCCTTGGCTCAAGTACTTCTTGTACAACACATGCTTCCAGTTTCTCCAAGCATTCCTGGCCTTCTTCAGTGCAGCATGTTCCACCTGCTCTCTCCACTCCTCAGGAACGTTAAAATGCTCCATGATCTGCCTGACTATCCTCTACCATGTTTCTGTATCAGCCTTTCGAAACCCCGGCAGATTAATGTTGAGCCTTGCCCTGCCAACAAATCCACACTCACTCCTAAACCTCGTGCGTGCTTTATCGGGTTTAGTTGGAGCCCAAGACTTGAAATCGATGGCACCTACTTCATATACACCTTTAGGCTGGTGTGTGCGCTTTCTTGGAGCGTTCTTCTGACTCTTGACCGGAAGGGTGATTGTGGCAGCTCTATCCCATTCCTCATTTCTTGGTACACGATCATCTGTTGCAGATATGTTGGCTTCAGACTCAGATGAAGATAGATCGACAGAAGTATGATTGTCGTCGCTATTAATCGTCATCTACAAAGGACACATGCGAAATTCAGAAAAGGGGTAAGCATAAATTAGAGGTAACAGCTTGGCAGCAAGCTGTCTAAACATGGCATGTGATAATTTGGAAATGTACGGCTAATCTGTTCATTTTGTGTGACTCATGCACACATGATATGTAACTCGACAATAACTAATTGGAACAAATACAACTTATATGTAGTTAGAAGGTAGATGATGAACATAAATACACTCTCCATTATTTTATAACCATTTTGGGGACAAACCGAACCAAATAGGAAAAGGGATCGCGAGATAATAGACCTCACCGTGATGGAGGGCAGCAACTGATAGGGTTTTTGTGCAAACCCAGTAGGAGAGGCGAGGGTATAGGATCAATATGTTCGAGGGAGGCCGACGAGCAAATGAAGTCGGCAAGGCACGGGTAGCCACGTGTTCAGAACGGCAGTGAAGGGGTAGGGTTGACGTAGGGAAGCGGGTACACGGCCGGGTTAAGCACGACGGTGCCGGAAAGGATTCTTGTGTGGATCTGGGGGACGGGTGGGAGCTGTCGATGGAGTATGGGTAGAATATGCGGACTGTTGAGCAAAATGGGGGAGGGCGTGGGTGGGAGGGCATGTTGGCGGCTTCGCTGAAAAGGGTGAAAAAAGAGCGTCGGGCACCCCACGGAAAGACCTATGCAAACAGCTTCGTATAGTAACCTGTGTGCACAAGCAACATAAATTCGTTTAAAATGAAAACCTGACAACTTTGAAATGTAGACGTGACCTCATCATCTTGTCTCGAATTTTTTCCCACGGTATGCAGCTATCATTTTACCCTAGTATTGATTTTGTGCCGCATTTCATGTATCGTTTCATATTTTTCATCCATTTTTTCATTTACCAGACGTTTAGTGCATATAAATCAAATCTCAACTGCAACTACATGTGGGTGCTGGCAAAGAAGGCATTAAAAATCATTTCTGTGCCACTTTGTGTGTTTTCTTTCGTTGTCCAAGGAATGAAAAGAATTTTCAAACATTTTGGTTGTGAGATGCGTCCACCTACGTAAGGCATGTTGGTAATTTAATTATAGGAAATGCAGATGGACTCAGAAAATCACGGAAATCGGTGTGTCGTCGTGGCGTGATCTCGAGACAGTGTGGATTTGTTTTGGTAAACTTTGACAGAAGTTACGATGATCGCTCATTGGAAACCATACCATCACAGTAGAAGGATCATAGTTTCAAAGAGAGAAGTGGAAAATTGAACTCCAATTTTTTCCCCACTGTAGGCAATCATCATTATGAACCAGATTTGATTTTCTGGCACATTTCTGGGCTCGTTTGCTATATTTAAGTCATTTTTAGCATTTACGGGGCATTTAGTGCATATGAATCAAATCCCAACTACAACTACGTGTGTTGACGAGAGGGATAAGGACTACCATTTGATTTGGGTGCATCCTACGGTGTAGACGTATGATCCGTGTGGTTTGGGTTTTGGCCAATCAGAACGCACGACTCACTTTGCGTGCATTAGGTGTCATTGGCCAGAGTTTGGGATGCACACGGATTTAACGAATGAAATGTGTGCTATTTATTTATGCACAATAATCATATTTTCATTTCAAATGATTTTGTGACTTCATCATTTGCCTCGAATTATTTTCGTCGGCACACAATCACCTTTTAACCCCTGTATTGATTTTCGATCGCATGTCATGACTCATTTGCTAATTTTAAGACATTTTTTTACCAACGTAGGGTTTGTTAGTAATTTAATTGGAGGAAATGCAGATGTATTCTGAAAATCATGAAAATGGGTGTGTCACCATGGCATGATGTGAATACCCCATGGGAAAAAATTGGTAATGTGTGGCTGAAGTTGTGATGGCTGCCCCTTTGGAAACCAAGGCATCTCACAAGAAGGATCGTAGTTTCTAAAAGTAGAGTTGGCATTTTGGACTCCAAGCGGTGTTGATCTCATCGTTTCGCCTCGATTTTTCCCATGGTTGCAAACATCATTGTACTCCTATTATTGATCTTCTGGTGGATTACAGGGCTCGTTTGCTATATCTAAGGCTTTTTTTACATTTACCATGCATTAGTGCATATAAATAAAATCCCAACACGAATTACGTGTGGATGCTGGCAAAGAAGCTCTTACAAATCATTTGTGTGTCACTTTGCGTGATTTTCGTCATTGTCCAAGGAATGAGAAGAATTTTCAAACATTTCAGATGGGAGATGCGTCCACCTACACAATAAATCTTGGTAATTTAATTACAAGAAATGAAGATGGACTCAGAAAATCACGGAAATCGGTGTGTCAGCGTGGCGTGATCTTGAGACACCATGGAAATTTTTTGGTAAAATTTGGAAGAAGTTACGATGATCGCTCCTTCGAAACCTTAGCATCTCAATAGAAGGATCATAATTCCAAAGGGAGAAGTGGCAAATCGAACTCCAATCGACGGTATCTTCATCGCATGTCCTCCAATTTTTTCCCACGGTAGTCAATCATCATTATATGCCAGGCTTCATTTTCTGGCGCATTTCTGGGCTCGTTTGCTATATTTAAGTCATTTTTAGCATTTACGGGGCATTTAGTGCATATAAATCAAATCTCAACTTCAACTATGTGTGCTGACGAGAGGGATAAGGACTGTCATTCGATCAGGGTCCATCCTATGGTGCAGACGTACGATCCGTGTGGCTTGGGTTTTGGCCAATCATAACGCACGACTCATGTTGCGCCCATTAGGGGTCATCAGCCACGGTTTGAGAGGCACACGACTTTAGTGAATGAACCGTGTGCGATTGGTAAACCAAACTGCACATGTTCAGTTCATACATACCGGAGTGAGATCAACTTAGTGTTCTAGCTATAGGGTAAATGATCATAAATAGTTCAAATTCACTTCTAGGTTTGACAACATATTAATCTAGATCAACATAAGGCCGGACATACCTTGCAATACAGTACATGCGAAACTTCTAATAGAACGAACTCAGTACACAGCGGTCACGATTCAATACATGGAACAATTCAGTACAATAGACATAATGATTAGTTTTTTGAATTAATTCCCACGTACATGGGGTGATCGCGATCACTAGGTTGACCCCTAACGAACGTAGGTTTTCTGATGATTTTACGCTTCTCCTCTTTTATGTCGCGCCCCTCAGGTGGCAACTCATCATATTGATTGTACTCCTCCTCATCACCAACATTCTAGACGCCTAGTACCCTCCTCTTCCCATACATCACTACAAGGAAGTTCTTATGCAAGGGGTCTGGCACATAGAAAATATGGGTAGCATCGTTGGCAAGAATAAATGGGTCCTTGTCATATGCCATATTTTTGCGGTCAACATATATCTTACTGTAAACATCAACCTTTACGCTGCCAAGAGGGACCCATCTGCACTTGACTAATCCCACCTTCAATTCCACATAGTTAAGCTCCCAAATCTCTTTGATGGTTCCATAGTACACCTGTTTGTTATCTTTGTCAACAGTTAGGCATTCTATTCGAACATAGTTGTTCTAATATGAGGTCTTACCATCACGTTCCTCAGTGTAGAACGTGTTGCCATTTATGTCGTACGCTTGTGTCAGTGCACTAGAACAGGGGTATCCAGTGCCCCTAACTTATGCACAGTCAATAGTAGCAAAACCCGTTGTGAAGACTACAACACCGCCAAGCAAGCGTTCGAGAACAAACATCCGGCAGCAACAACCTGCAGAAGGCCAAGCAAGCGCCGACAACGCCAGCACAACGGCCCAGGAGGGGCCCAAGACGGCCCAACCACACCCCCAAAGGCTGCCGAGGACCGAGGCACTCACGTCTCCAGAAGACCCGGAAGGCCATCCCCCGGCAAGCACAAGCTAAACAGCCACCGCTCCACCGCATCGCTACAGCAGTCACTTATTGATGCGGTATTGAGCCCTCAAGTAGCTAAGCACCTCTCGCTAAGCACGTGGCGCGCACCGGATTGCAAGTTATGTCTAGTTGACACCCGCCCTGCAGTGTGTCAAGACCATAAGCAACGACTAGCTAAGCGGTGGCAAGAGCCTGCCGGGGATGCACCCCCAAGCGCCACCTAGACTAGTAATCATGGTATTTTGTCCTAAATGCCAGAGTTAGGTATGATAGCTCTGCTAAGCTATCTAATTGATAGATAATGTCTGTTTTGCCATTGTGGTAACCCCTTGCACTATAAAAGGAGGCCCAAGGCAACCTAGCTCAAGATTCGGACCTTTGGACACTTGTACTCGCGTAGTAGCTCGCCCCGACAGCAACTCTTGCCGGGGTTAAGCGCTGAACCTTGGTCGCTCCTAAACCACAAGAACCGTTGCTCCTATACTTGGCAGCAACAAATCAAGTGGTTAGTGCAGCACTGGTGGCGCAGCGAGAAGTAGATGAGGATGCAGCCACTGCGGCTGATGCTGCCGGGGATAAAACCGAAGCTCCTGCGGCAGGACCTTATGCACAACCAGAGGGATCTCGACAAGCTGACGAAGGTAGTTCCAAGAAAATGGCAAAAAGGAAAGTGGTGCAACGACCGGTGTACTTTGTCAGCTCCCTATTGCAGGGGGCTAGGTCAAGGTACTCTGGAGTGCAAAAGCTGATCTTCGGCCTCATCATGGCCTCGAGGAAATTGCGCCACTACTTCCAAGCCCATGAGATCACCGTCGTCACTCGCTTCTCGCTGCAGCGCATATTGAGGAACCCCGAAGCTACCGGCAGGATAGTTGAGTGGGCCCTTGAGTTGTCAAGTTTTGGCTTAAAGTATGAGAGCACTTCCATAGTTCAGAGTAGGGCATTGGCGGAGTTCATTACAGAATGGACACCCACGCTAGATGAACAAACCCCGGAGACAGTCCTCCCCGGCAAAGAAGCACCCAAAGATTGGGTCATGTATTTTGACGGTGCTTTCTCGCTCCAGGATGCTGGGGCAGGCGTGCTCCTCGTCGCCTCCACCGGAGAGCACCTCAAATATGAGGTTCAGATGCACTTTCCCTGGGAGGAAGCTACCAACAATACCGCTGAATATGAGTGGCTCCTTGCCGGACTCAGAATCGCAGTGGAGTTGGGAATCAAGAGACTGATCATCCGGGGGGATTCACAGCTCGTGGTGAAACAAGTCAAAAAATACTATCAGAGCCCGTTGATGGAGGCATACGTGGAAGAGGTGAGGAAACTAGAGGAGCGCTTTGATGGATTGCAAGCAGAGCATGTGCCCCGTGTGGAAAATACCATCGCTGATCACCTGTCAAAGTGCGCTGCGCAAAAGCTCCCTGTGGAACCAGGAACCTTTATCATCCACCTCACTCAACCCTCGGTATCCCCCTCGACGATGGCCAGGAAAAGAAGAAAACTGAACTCCGGCAAGCATTTCCCGGCAGAGCTTCCCGAAGCCGTTGGTAGAGAAGCTGTCGGAGGCAGTCTGCTCCGCATGGTGAGCAGGTTTCTCCTACGGAACCCCAGGTTCTCATGGTCGAGACAAGCGCTTCCACGAACGAGGAGATGCCTTTAGTCCGAGTTGTCGAGCCCCAGGCTCCGACTTGGGCACAGCACATAGTCCGTTTCCTACAAACAGGAGAACTCCCCGAAGAGCAAGAAGAGTAGCCCGTCGGTCAAGTATGTACCAGTTTGTCGATGAAACTCTATACAGAAAATGACCCAACGGCGTGAAATTCAGGTGCATTTGCCGGGAGGACGGACTAGGGCTGTTGGCGGAGATTCACAGAGGTGTATGCGGCTCGCACATTGGATCTAGAGCTCTTGTCGGGAAAGCCTTCCGGCAGGGTTTCTATTGGCCCACTGCCCTCCAACATGCAACTGAGTTGGTCACCAAGTGCGAAGCCTGCCAGTTCCACTCCAAGAACATCCATCAACCAGCGCAAGCTCTCCAGACGATCCCTTTATCCTGGCCCTTCTCAGTCTGGGGGCTCGATATTTTGGGCCCCTTCCCCCGCGCTGTCGGGGGCTTTGAGTTCTTGTTCGTGGCAACCAACAAGTTCACAAAGTGGCCTGAGGTGGAACCAGTGAGGAAGGTGACCGCACAGGCAGCTATCTAGTTCATGAAAGGGCTGGTGTGTCATTTTGGAATACCCAACGACACCCAGTTCATGAGCCGCGCCTTCATGCAGTACATCCAAAGCCTTGGAAGCAAGGTCTCCTTCGCCTCTGTTGCCCATCCAAGGAACAATGGGCAAATCAAGAGGATGAATGCTGAAGTGCTGCGAGGGCTCAAGACAAGAACTTTCGATAGATTGCGGAAGAGCAGCAAGCACTGGGTAGATGAGCTGCCGGTGGTTCTTTGGTCCCTCAGAACGACACCGAATCAAGCTACCGACCAGACTCCCTTTCCCTGGTTTACGGGGCAGAAGCAGTGCTCCCCACGGAACTCATATACGGGTCGCCTCGAGTACTTGCCTACGATGAAGTAGAGCAAGAGCAGCTACGGCATGACGATGCCATGCTCCTCGAGGAAGATCGTCTCCGGGCTGCTGTGCGTGCTGCACGCTACCAGCAAGCCCCGCGCCGCTATCATGGCTGCAGGGTACATGCCCGGAGTCTTGAGGAAGGCGGCCTTGTCCTTAGGCGTGTTCAGTCCGCCAATGGTATGAACAAGTTGACGCCGAAGTGGGAAGGCCCTTAGCGGGTAGCATGAGTCACCAGACCTGGCGCTGTCCGTCTGGAGACCGAAGATGGCACCAAGGAGCTTAACTCATGGAATATTGAGCATCTTCGTAAGTTCAAACCGTAAGGCGCGGCTGCCGGGCGCAGTCCCCGGCAGCCACCTTTTGTACAAGCCTTGCCGAAGTTGCATGTAACTCTTTGTACAAAGCCAGGCATAGACCCTGAGCAACAATAATAAAGCTAGGCATTGCATCATATCATGGCATCGCACAATCATTCTGCATCCTTTATGATCGCAATATCATTGCCTATTTCCTAGAGATTTGCTAGAGTACTTGTTGAGTCTATAATCCTTGTTGCTGCACTCTCTCCTCAAGGGATAGAGACCTCTTGCCATGTGTGTTTTGGCACTAGATAAATATGGAAGGAGGATGAAAGAACGAGGATGGCGGCCCAGCGTACTTAGGAAGGGGATACTGCCTAAAGCGAGATAAGTCTAATCACGTATCCCAAGTTTATGCTCCCTGAAACGAATACTTACCCTCTTTTCGAACATGTTCGATGGAGTTCCCCTCACATGGTAAAAACCTTTGTCGGGATGAGCTGCTCCTCAGATTCTGGTACTTATCAACTCTGAGGAGCCATGCCGATACCGACAAGGACCCCTGCCGGAGAACAACACCAGTCTGCTGCCAGGGGCTCACCCCCCTTCCTGGCGCTCGCGGTTAAGAGTGACCCGGCAGGCGATCCCGTGTGGAGAGGACGAATGCATTGACACAATAGAAACAAAGAGAGAAAGGGATAGTACTCAGGGAAGTATAATAACATTCATTCATTCGTTTGTTAAATACAAGTCGGATAAGAATTACATTATGATTAACTAAAACTTGGCAAACGCCTACATTTTTTGAATTGTAAAAAGATAAGTGCCCCGTAATGCCTTTGTTGTCCCTCTCCTCCTAGGGGATAGGTGGAGAAGAAGTAGAGGGCAAAAGGAGCGCCTGGCTAGGATTCAGCGCCTCCCCGCCAGGACCAGAGGGACGAGTTCGACGAGCAGAAGGGCCCCATCCCCAGACAGGGCAGATGAAGCGGGCGGAACGGACAAGACCGACAAGGGGAAAGAAGATGGAGGGCAGGTGTAGGTGGTGGCGCTGCCGGAGCCCAGCTAATGATGATGGTGCTGCCGGGGAACGCGACGCGTCGGAGACCTCATCCGTGCTCCTGATGCGTCGTGGGTCCCCAACCGCCATCGTCTTCCTCATCGCCACCGCTCGAGGGAATGCCTCCGCCACCACCCAAGCTCCTGACGCGGCAACCCGGGGACCCCACACAGAGCATGGTCATCCCCGGTGGACAAAGGCGGGGAATTTCCCCCGCCTTAAAGAAGCACACACAGATGAAGGGATCCCTCCCATACGCACCATCCAAAGCGCTGCGGGTGGAGAGCTTCACCGCGATAAACGATGACCCACAGCTGCCACTACGCGCACGCCAGCGGTGGCCGTGCGGACGGTTTTTCTCCACCACCTTGAAGAAGGAATGCGGGAACCACGGCCCACCGCGATGCTGCATCTCCGATATAGACTCCGGTGCGATGTCAACCGCGCGGCGCTCCGTCAAGGCTTAGGAAGCGGGTGACGCATGATACATCTCCAATGTATCTATAATTTTTGATTGTTCCATGCTATTATATTATCTGTTTTGGATGTTTTATATGCATTAATATGCTATTTTATATTATTTTCGGGACTAACCTATTAATCTAGAGCCTAGTGCCAGTTTCTGTTTTTTCCTTGTTTTTGAGTATTGCAGATAAGGAATATTAAACGGAGTCCAAACGGAATAAAATCTTCGGAATGATTTTTCTTGGACCAGAAGAAACCCAGCAGACTTGGAGACGAAGGCAAGAGACCTGCCGTGGAGTCACAAGCCACCAGAGCGCGCCCTAGGGGGGGGCGCCCCCCTGGCTTGTGGGCCCACGGCAGCCCTCCTAACCCTATTCTTCGGCCTATAAATTCCCAAATATTCCCTGGATACTAAAAAGAGCCACGAAAATACTTTTCCGCCGCCGGAAGCCTCTGTTCCCATGAGATCCAATCTTGGAGCCTTTTCCGGTAATCTGCCGGAGGGGGATTCGATCACGGAGGGCATCTACATCAACTCCATTGCCCCTCCGATGATGCGTGAGTAGTTTACCACAGACCTTCGGGTCCATAGCTAGTAGCTAGATGGCTTCTTCTCTCTCTTTGTTCTTCAATACCATGTTCTTCATGATCTTCATGGAGATCTATCCGATGTAATGCTCTTTTGCGGTGTGTTTGTCGAGATTCGATGAATTGTGAGTTTATGATCAGCTTATCTATGAATATTATTTGAATCTTCTCTGAATTCTTATATGCATGATTTCATATCTTTGCAAGTCTCTTCGAGTTATTGGTTTGGTTTGGCCAACTAGATTGGTAATTCTTGCAATGGGAGAAGTGCTTAGTTTTGGGTTCAATCTTGCGGTGTCCTCACCCAGTGACAAAGTAGGGGTAGCGAGGCACGTATTTGTATTGTTGCCATCAAGGATAAAAAGATGGGGTTTTCATCATATTGCTTGAGTTTATCCCTCTACATCATGTCATCTTACCTAATGCGTTACTCTGTTCTTCATGAACTTAATACTCTAGATGCAGGCAGGAGTCGGTCGATGTGTGGAGTAATAGTAGTAGATGCAGAATCGTTTCGGTCTACTTGACACAGACGTGATGCCTATATGCGTAATCATTGCCTTGGATATCTTCATAATTATTCGCCTTTCTATCAATTGCTCGATAGTAATTTGTTCACCCACCGTATTATTTTCCTTCATGAGAGAAGCCTCTAGTGAAACCTATGGCCCCCGGGTCTATTTTCTATCTTATATTTTCAGATCTATAAACCAAAAATACCAAAAATACCTCGTTGCATTATTTTTACTTTTGTTTTACTTTACGTTCTAGCAATCTTTTATATCTATCTCTATCAGATCTCATCCTTGCAAATAACCGTGAAGGGATTGACAACCCCTGTTAGAGTTGGGTGCAAGAGTTTGATTGTTTGTGTAGGTGCGAAGATTGGGGACTTGCTTGTATCTCCTACTGGATTGATACCTTGGTTCTCAACAACTGAGGTAAATACTTATCTACTTTGCTGCATCACCATTTCCTCTTCAAGGGAAAACCAACGCAAGCTCAAGAAGTAGCAACGCAACGACAGGCATGCTGCCGCAGCTATCCCCGACGCGGCCACCACGCCGCCCACTCCCGCATCCAAGACTCCTCCGTCCAGCCTTCAGCTCAGGGTCATCAATCCGGAGCGGGGACTGGGCGTGGACACAAGGGGAAGGCCCTGCGAACACGCTCGCCAGGCCCCTCCGCCTAAGCATCAGGGAAAGAAGAATGACTCAAGGACGAACCAGAAGTGAAGGACAAGCAGTGAGGACTTGGGTGTAACGAGGAGATGGGGCTGGATGAGCATCGCCACCGTGACCCCCTAATTTATAGGGGAGGGCATGGGGGCTGGCTCTCCCCCGCTCCAGAGCGGCCGTCCATCTCCACAAATCCCACTACCCACGACTCACGGGCGAACAGGTAACCACCCCATTGCTGCAATCCATGGCGCTGCGGTTTCTGCCATGATCAGGTCTTTAAGTCACGAGCGCCCACCGCAAGCTCCTCGCTATGCATGCGGCGCGCATGGCGGAAACGGACTGAGGTGGTGGGGCAGTGCTGACTAGTAAATTGGCAGTTACCTCCTCACATTGCGCGCCTATGCATAAATTTTGGGCCTTACCCAATGACACTGAGCGAGCGCGTGTGGGCCAAACCCGGGGGCTCCTGTCGGTGCACTAGAACAGGGGTATCCTATGCCCCTAACTTACGCACATGCAGTAGTAGCAAAACCCGTTGGGAAGACTACAGGACCGCCAAGCAAGCGTTCGAGAACCAACATCCGGCAGCAACAACCTGCGGAAGGCCAAGCAAGTGCCGGCAATGCCAGCACAATGGCCCAGGAGGGGCCCAAGACGCGCCAGCCACACCCCCGGAGGCTGCCGGGAACTGAGGCACTGACGTCTCCAAAAGACCCGGCAGGCCATCCCCCGGCAAGCACGAGCTAAACAACCACTGCTCCACCGCATCGCTACACCAGTCACTTATCGATGCGGTGTCGAGCCCTCAAGCAGCTAAGCACCTCTCGCTAAGCACGTGGCGGCACACCGGAATGCAAGTTATGTCCAGTTGACACCCGCCCTGCAGCGTGTCAAGACAATAAGAAACGGCTAGCTAAGCGGTGGCAAGAGCCTGCCGGGGATGCACCCCCGAGCGCCACCGAGACTAGTAATCATGGTATTTTGTCCTAAAAGCCAGCGTTAGGTATGATAGCTCTGCTAAGCAATCTAATCGATAGATAATGTCTATTTTGCCATTGTGGTAACCCCTTGCACTATAAAAGGAGGCCCAAGGCAACCTAGCTCAAGATTCGGACCTTTGTACACTTGTACTCGCGTAGTAGCTCGCCCCGACAGCAACTCTTGCCGGGGTTAAGCGTTGTGTGTTCTTCGTGTTCCTCTGATCAATCCACCAAAAGCAGGAGTAGGGTTTTACGCTTAGCAGCGGCCCGAACCTGGGTAAAATGCTAGTGTCCTGATCGTCGCGCCGTCTCATGCTCTCCGCTCTTTGTGCAATGTGACTCCCCTTGCCGAACCACAAAGGGGCCTCTGGTCCCATAGGTGATCATGAGCATCCGTGCCCCGACAGCTTGGTACTTCATAATCGTTATTGATAACTTTTGTGCCAACCACGTTGCAAGGTCATGGTAGGATCCGCGTGCCAAACGATCCTTCAGCCATCTTACATAGTCCTTATTGTGTGCATTTGTCTCGGTAGCTGGTGAAAGCACATTGGGTAAGTTGCTTTGTTGTATCTCCTTCACGTGTTCTGCAGCATAAGCGTCGAGTATCGGGATGTTAAGCAGTACTGTCAAATGGGCTTGATCGGCCATTTCTCTAGGTGGACAAATCCGCGTACCAGCCAGCCTTCCCTCGCGGCGAGAGAGTGGCACACCAATAGGTCTAAGTTTCATGTATTCGGTGCAAAACTCAACCACCTCCTCCCCGATATAACCTTGTAGGATGCTTGCCTCTGGATGACATCGGTTCTGTCGGGGATATAGCCCCGTGGTATAACCCGCCCTTTTGGGCCGGGTTAATATGTTAACGGTTTTACAGTCAACTTTAAGATGGGTCGTGTCATGAAGACAAGACAGACAAGGCGGTGGTTGACTAAGTCGCCGGGCGGCCCAACACCTGAAGACAGCGGCTCAAGGCCCACAAGACGGAAGGAATCGGTCGTTTTCCTTGCTTAAAGGAGCAAGGCGAGTAAGAGGCATTATAAGTCACGAGTCACGATATGACCCGGACTCTATTGTAAACCCTGGGGTCTTGACCTGTATATAAAGGCAAGCCCCTAGGACCGAAAGGGACAAGTCACAATCTCTTGATAGCTAGGTTAGCGATTCCGCACCCTTGTAATTGAGATCTATCCAGCAATACACATAAAGCAGGACGTAGGCTATTAGCTCCATCGGAGGGGCCGAACCTGGGTAAACCCGACTCTCTTTCCTGTTTAACCCCTTTGAGTCGCCACCTAGTGGCGATGGCCTCGCACCTAAGTCCTTGCGCTAGGACATCTACCATGACAAAACCACGATAGTTGGCACCCACCGTGGGGCCTTCGCCCGGTGGAGTTGAGTTCTCGAAGGGAACCCTTCCAGGGTTTGGGAAGTTTGCGGTTGATCAGATGATCAAGAGTCGCCGCGACAAGATCTACGTCAATGAGCCGGATTGGAACGCTGAGGCTGACTCGATCGAACGCGGGCCTCGAGTTCCTGTCGGTGAGATCGATTTGGAGACCCCCGAGTCGGACATCTACACCAACCTCAACAAACCGACTCAGCGCTCCCAAGTCGGCCAATGCCAAGGCAGCTGTCGTCATGTCTTCGTAGGTTTCATGCAAGGAATCAGTCTTTCAGACGAGCCGGCTTCTAGCGAGAACGCCCTCGTCAACACCGACTGCGGTTCATCCACGAGAGATACAGAGTCGATCTGTCCTCTTTATGATGGCGTACTTGGGGGCTCATTGGAAACTGAAGCCCCTGGGAAATACGACGAGTCACCTCGCCAAGTCGCCGTCTACATGGTGGGAGCTTTAGCGGTTCCCGATCCAGCCGTAGCTGGAGGTTCCGGCGGGTCAGCCAAAATGCCAGCTCAAGCCATGACCGATCTCATGGCAGAGATGGCAAAACTCGTGGAAACCCTAGTTACCGCAGAGAATCAGGAAGAGCGCAATGTGGAGCTAACGAAACTGCGTAGCCAGATAGTCAAAGTGCAGAAGGAGATTGATGCAGAAAGCGCACAGATGGCGGAGTTACAGGCTCGTATACATCATGAGACGGAACGCCTTAAAGCCGAGGCTTGGCGGTTAGGAGTTCAAAGGGAAGCATCAGAGGCGGTTTACGAAAGAAGACGTCACCGCGGGCTCCCACTAAACCTTGAGCCACAACAACTTTTTACTACACCTCAACACACACCAGGAACTGTTCAACCGCCTGGGGATCGGCAAGAGGAACCAGCACAATCACCACCGGCTCACTCCCCGCCTCGACGATTCTAGACTCCGCGGGGTCATTTTTGCAACCCTGTTGATAACATGCTAGCAGCAACCCGGAATTTGGAAGCATTGCCTATTAATGAAAACTCCCCTGTTGAGGTTGAAGCTAGAAACGCCATTGAGATGCTGAAAACAGCCATGGTGCAATAGGCGTAGTACTCATATAGCCGGGATCGGATGCATTCCACTCCCTACGCTAGCAAGGGCCACCATGTGGAGTCTCCGACCGTTTCCAGTAGTGGGCGTAGGCAACAGCCTCAGGTCTCCCCAACCCGGCCCATGCCGTCAGACGCCCAGGCAGTTGTTGATGCAGCCAGAGGCGCACGACAGGCAGAAGCGGAAGCGGCAGCACGGGCGATTCAACAGCTTCACCCTCAACCGACGAGTTTGGGGGATGGGACCAATAGTAGGACAATTGGGATACCATGCTTATCCCCGGTACTCTGAGCCGAGCGCATGCCCAAAGATTTCAAGGGGCCTCGTAAGGTGCCAAACTACACGGCGGATCTTGAGCCGGTATCCTGGATCGAAAGCTATGAGTTGGCGATGGATATGTTGGACGTCAGCGACGCTGTATGCGCCAAGTATTTAACCATGATGTTGGAAGGACCGGCTTGGACGTGCCTGAAAAATTTGCTGCCCAACTCCATCAACACCTGGGCAGAGCTGAAGGAGCAGTTCATCAAGAATTTCCAGGGAACCTGCAAGAAGCCTATGACAATAGTAGATCTTCAGCATTGCGTTCAGCGAGTGGATGAATCGGCCCACCACTGGACCCGTCGGGTCGCAGAAATTATCCACTCATCAGACAACATCACGGCGGCTCAAGCGGTCGTAATTTTGGAAAAGAACTGTCACTTCCAGCCATTGGTCCTGAAGCTCTGATGGCTCAAGCGAAAGGTACAAGATATGGGCGACTTAATGGATGTCCTAACCAGATATGCCAAGTTAGATAGCACAAAGGATCCCGGCTCGGATGAGGACAAGACTATTCAGGGCAAAAAGGCTGAAAGAGGAAAGGGCCGGCATGGTCACGGTGGTAACCAAGGGGCTCAAAATAACAACAAGCGGAAGCAGCCCGATGGCAGGTCCGAATTTGTTGCCAATACTAACACTTGTTTCAAAAATCAGCACCGCAACGGTCGTCCCAGAGGGGCTTACAATGGGAATAATCCTCGCAACTATGAGGAGGCGCTTAAAGCACCATGTCTCAAGCACAATACCCAGGATAAGCCGGCTACCCACTCGTGGGAAAACTGTTACATCATGCAAGAGTTCCGTAACCAGGCTTTCCAAAATAATCTAGGAGGCAATGGTGGGGGACACCCGGGTCAGCACAGACCTGGTGGGTCACAAGGTGGCTCGGGGGCTGGTTTTCAACATCAGGGAAATAATGGCAATCAGCATAATAACCAAGGAGGATTCCAAAGTAATCCCAAGCAGTTGAATAACGGTCAGTACCACTGGTACCTGAATCCCTGAATAGAATTCATTTTCTGGAGGGTTTTACAAGAAGAAATTTTGCACCTCCAAGAAGGAAACAAGCCGGCCCTGGAACACCTGCGGCCTTACTATACCTAGAGCCGACGGCTGCCTTTTTGTAATTTCTCCCCCCTCGCAATATCTGTGTATACTTCTTTATGTTTCGAATATAATAAAGCCGGCGCTCCCGAATTGTGGGGTTTTTAGCCATTTCAGCCCACGAATTGAGCTCGAGTCTTTATTTTTTTGAAACAACATTTTGGGCACTTGGGGGCTTCCAACTCATCGAGTTCAGCTTTCTCACCCTTGTGACCCGACAAAATAACGCCACAACATTTTGGGCACTTGGGGGCTTCCAACTCATAGAGTTTAGCTTTCTCACCCTTGTACCCGACAAAACAACACCACAACATTTTGGGCATTTGGGGGCTTCTGGCTCATCGAGCTTAGCTTTCTGACCCTCTTGACCCGGCAAAAATAAAACGCTATGTATGGTTAAACCTGCCTGTGTGCTTGATGCGACTCCGATCAGATGACCCCGTGTAATCTTGACAAGTCAATCCTTTTTGGACACTGAACTTATCAAGGTTAAAACACCGGCTTGAGTCATGAGAGAGCCGACATACAGAGAGCTAGGATAAACCCTGGGTTATCATACGCGCTTCATTGAAGCAATACTCGAGCCTCGAAAGCCGGTCTTTTCCTGACAAGCCTCAAAGGCCG
This sequence comes from Elymus sibiricus, assembly GCA_039707655.1. NCBI lineage: Eukaryota > Viridiplantae > Streptophyta > Magnoliopsida > Poales > Poaceae > Elymus > Elymus sibiricus. The sequence goes on from CM077669.1 coordinate 359,576,376, forward strand.
ACAATTACTTTGATATAATGCGCATATGTTATTTGCATTACATCATTACATCATTCACATCATCATCGCATCATGCTAGCATGGTCATATCTATGTGAAAAACTGATTTTCAGATCAGGATATATTGTAAGGCATTTATGAAGACATGTAAAGCCTTTAGACCGTTCAGCATCATGGTTTCTGATAGCTAGGATTAAGTGGTCAAGACTTTCAAAGCCGGCTTCAAAGAACCGCTTTTATATTTCCGAGCTTCGAAAGCCAGCTTCTAATGGTACTACGTACTATTATTATGTTACCACCACATAAAGTGTTTCAGGCACGCCCTTTTCACATTACCGGTTCGTACATGAAATACCCGGGTTATCAGCTGCATGACCAGCACAAAAATATCGGGGAAAGCCAAAAGTTCTTGAAGCTTTGAAAACCGATTTATTTTTGCCGAGTCTCATCGAGCCGACTCATCAAGATTACCTTATTTACTTCATTTATTATAGTAAGTTTCAGGTTCAAAGTTATTACCGGCTGACGCTTGAGAAACCGTGTTGAACAATTGAGCTCATATAGTGGCCAGTTGACAAATCATATGATCTTCAACATTGTTGAAAGAGAAATAGACTGTCTAAAGTCTAAAAGATCAAGACCTTATGTCTGCTTATTTTGCTCGTTTCTTTCCAGCCAAAAACATTCATCGATAAAAAGAATGTGCAAATAATAGGATGGCAGAACATCGAAATGGTATCAAGCGCAGGAGTATAAATATTTTGCACCAACAAAGGCGCAAACGTGCACGATGGCACGACACAACAGTTTTTCAGAAAGCTACACCTATTACAGGCTCAAGGAGCCACAAATTGTTTTTAACCCATACTTGGGGGCTTGAGCTGATAAGGTGGTGATTGAGAGGCCCACATCATCATTCAACTGACTCGTCGACCATGCCATTCGGGTCAACCGCGGGCTAACCTTGCGCGTGAGATGCCTCTGGGTTATTCGTCACTGGGTCTTTTGGCTCTTGTATCTGAAGGTTATCCACGTCCCAGTTATAGTGGGATAAGGCTTGGAAATCGGCCTCGTCATCAAAGATAGGAGACGGGTCAACTTCAGGGGCGAAGATGTGCTTACGCCGTTGAGGAGTCAGGTTCACCGATGTAAAGCTGGGCTTTGGAATCCGTGAATAGTTAGCGTCGTAAGCCGCCTGATAATTCTTCAGTTTCATTTAAGATACCAACTGAGTGGATAATACTTGAGCAGCTTTGACACAAGCAGTATAGTCCTCCTGAGAAAATTCTGATCCATCGTTCTTAAACTCGGGGAAACCTTTTGCTAATTCAGCCGGGTCAAGCTCCTCTCCGTAAGCTAGAGCCCAGCTCAACGAATATATCCCGCCGGCTCGAGCGGCTGACATTTTTAGCTCTTGAATTTGTTGTGGAATGGTTGAAAGACATTCCAACACGTTTTTGATAAGCTTCAAAGGCTACTTCAATATTCCCATGTACCGCTCGAAGGGATACACGATGCGAAGAAACACAGGACCACAAAACTTTATCTCGTCGAGAAGGAGCACGGTGAGATGGACCACGAAATCAAAGAATGTCGGTGGGAAGAACATCTCTAAGTTTGACAATACTCTTGCACTATCAGCTTGCATACGATCCAGCTCTTCAATATCTACCACCTTCTGCCATGGTTTATTGAAGAAATCACAGAGATCAATCAGTGTGTTTCGTATATCTGTGTCCATCATATTCCTTATGGCCATCGGGAGGATTTGTGTCAACATTACGTGACAATCATGTGACTTCATGTGAGACAACTTCGGTTTGGTCAAGCTGTCATCCACGAGACTTCTGATATTTGCGGAGTAGGAAGAGGGTGTCTTAATTGACAACAAAAATTCAAAGAACTCTTTTACTTCTGCTGCAGTGAAATTGTCACTCTGGTGTAGGTCGGGCAATTTGTCATCATATTCTCCTTCATTCATGCGTTCTGATTGATCACCAAGCATATCGAGTCATGCACCATCACCCTTTCTTTTGCCTTTAATCTTGAGTAGAGTACCGAGGATGCTTTGACTTCCTATAATGCTGACACCGTCGACCGACCGCGATTGACCTCCTATCCGGTAGCCGCTGCTTCGGTCGCCGCCCACATCTCCATCAGCATAACATTTTTTTTGCGTTTCCGGAAAACGGCTGTTTACCGCCCCATATGTACCGGGTAGCACATCACAAATAGCCATGTTACGGAAACCATGTATCACACACGTTTCCATTTCACATGATTTGGTTTGGGAAACCGTGTGTTGTATACAACAGAGCGTGATAAATAGTTCCCCGACCGTTATCACATCCCCATAGTTTCCCCTTCTTCCCCAAATCCTAAATAGCCTCCAAATCCCTAGCCCCTAAATTTGGTTGCGGCTGCTCCGGTTTGTACAGCCACTCATGGCGACGCCACCATGATGACGGTCACCGCCGAACACTTGCCAAAGGTCATCAGGAGGCCGGTGTACTATGGATCCAAATCGTCTTGTTAGGTCCCAATCATTCCTCATATTTTTAGCATGTCTAAAGCAAGTTTCTCACTCAATCCGTCCTGAATTGGACCCCCCTCTCTTAGGAAAGCGATCAAATGCCACATACAGAGTATGACTCCTGCAGACTCCCGCAACAAGAGTTCAATTATGAGTTTTGCGCCACCGAGAAGTACCAAAAGCTCTGTTGTGTGCACAGACACACTCCCGCTCAACGTGTATGCATGGAGGGATTCGACATTGGCAGACAGTTTCTCGGTTGCCCCTTAGAGGTTAGTGCATGCTAAGTTCATCCTTTAAGTTCAGTTAATGACCCCACTCATCCTGATTATTTAACATTCGCAGGGGTATGAGGCTTGTGCCTTTGTTAACTGGTTTGATGATGAATGGCATGGCAGGGCTCGGAGTGTTATCACCAAGCTCGCAGAAGATAACGTAAATCTGAAGAAGAAACTGACTGATCTAGAGTGTACAATCACTACGATGAGCAAGAAAGAATCAATCACATGCAACAGATGAAAGCAAGAGAGAAGAAGGAACTAGCATGTGTAGTTGTAGTTGTCACATTAGCCATCTTCTATGCGCTATTTGCAATGATGATTAGGGGTTTTGTTTGGTTATTAATGGCTATATCAATAAGCAGAGATCATCTATTGCTTACCAACTGTCCTATGTTAAATGCTTGTTTCACACCTGTTGTGTTTCATATAAGCGTGTGGGTCGTTAAACAATGCATCTAGCGAACCATGTGAACTGCTAAAATGTACCATGTGAAACAGTTGGCATATTACACACATTTGGATGCTAAGGGGTACACACAATTGCGGTTGATTATATCGGAATTCTAACCGCCTGTCAAGGCGCCAATATAATCCGTCAATCCCCTTCTTCAATTGCCATTCCACTTTTCTTCACACCACGTTTCAGTCTCCACCATCTTCATCGTCCTGTCCGGCCGTGCTACGCTCACACACACTCTGCAATCTCGCTTTCGCGCTGGTTGTTTACGTAGCGCAACCATGTCGAGCGACAGGGTGGCCGGCAGTTCCGCTCGTCTGATGCCCGATCTGGGGTCAACCTCAGATTCATCACACTTGTCTTCCATGAGTCCGGTGTCTAGCCCTGACCTCCATTTTATCTGGCTCATGGAAGGGCCGCCACCGCCCGAGTAATCGGACGACGACCAGACAAATGCGGAGCCGCCGAAGGACGAAGAAGAAGACGACGATGAGGAGAAGGAGGAATGGTCGAACAAGGAGGAAGATGAAGAGGATGATGATGAGCCACCGAAGGACGAAGAAGACGACGACGATGAGGAGGAGGATTGGTCAAACAAGGACGTCGACAACGAGGACGATGACGAGGAGCCGCCGACGGACGAAGAAGACGACGACGATGAGGAGAAGGAGGAATGGTCGAACAAGGAGGACGACGACGAGGACATCAACAACGACAATGGTAATGACGATGATGGCGATGAAAAGCCAACGATCAGTGGCAAGAAGCGTCCACGTCAAGACGATGGCGCGGGGTCATCTAACAACAACAAGAATAAGTAAAACAGACTATACTCCTTAACCATGTTGACGTTTGCTCATATTTATTCCATAACTATGTCTACCCTGTCGATCTCATCTCAAACGGTTAAGAATACAGATTCGACAATGATCATTCACAATATCACACACAGTTGGTTTCTTGAATTGTGTGCCCTGTCGAGCACACAATTCAGAACAACAAATCATATGTGTTGTACAGAATTATACCACACAATTCTGATTATCGAACTGTTTGCAGCGTATCACACGCACCTTGTTACACCAAACCATTTGTGTGCTTCCATATCATCGCAAATAGTTCATCTGAGTGACCTGTATGCCTTCAACAACACACATACTGATCTGCGTAACCATTTGCGTAATTGTATCTTCACAAACAATTCGACATTTTGAACTATATGTCGTACATCACACACATCTCTGTTTGTTTAACCGTCTGTGCCATTTTGCCACATCACAAATAGTTCGTAAAAGTCAACTGTATGCCACGTATCGCACACGCACCTCTTATCAGAATCATGGTTGATGGACCCGCCGTTGCACACAGTTCGCGTTATTGGCGACGGTGCTAGAACTATACCGTTTGCGATTCGTACCTTGCACACAGTTTGGTCGAAGGGTCTCTGATACAAGTGTCGTCTTCGGACCTTCCTACAGTAGTGATACTTGCTCTTGGCAGGGCTTCCCACCTCCAACACTATCATGAGATACACGTTGATTCCCATGCCAGGTGATGAGAAGATGATCAGAGGATACTCAATCAACATGCTACATCTAGTAGATGAGAACACCAGGTTCAGGGTGATGGATCTCATTGTGGAGACTATCAAGAGGACTGCTGCTGATCAGAAGAGATCTTGCAGATATGCACCTTACATTCATATGCTTATCAACTCCAAAGTTGGTAGCAATGTTTATCAGCTTGATAGTCCGCACCTGCCAGTCCAGCCAGAGTTCGAGCACAACATTATGATGATGGATCCTTCCCATCCCACATCATCTACAGCTCAGGCAGAGATTGAGGTTGAGGATCAGGCAGAGGTTGCTAGAGCTGCTAGTGATCCCCTGCTCAAGACCAAGACCGATCAAGTGGCATATCTTATTAGTGCTACTCAGAGGATTGAGCGGAGTCTAGCTGACCTTGTCAAATAGCAGGCAAGCCTTGAGCGAATCTTTGAGACGAAGATCCATGATCTTGATGTTAAGGTGACTGAGGTGAAAGCAGCAGTAGATCAGTTAAAGAGGGATGTGGATGGTGTTAGTGACGATGAGTCTAACCCTCCCATCACCAGGCAATTCACCACTATGCCCAAATGTTCAACAGTGTCAGCTCCAGACTCCATGCCTATAGTGTCTGTTCCAGCTGCCACCACTGCCGACACACTTCTCTCCACTCCATTGATGACCACCGTAGCAGCGAGTCACAGGACTTCATCTCCCTTGGAGGAGATCGAGCCCAGACCGACGTTTAGCTCTATACCTTTCGAACTTTTTTGTAACTTGTTGCCAAAGGGGGAGAATGTGTATAGATCATAGGGCTTCGAGAGAGAGTGTCTCATCTTTTGCTTTTGCTCATTTGGTGTTCTTGATACATATGGTTTCACTCTGCCATCTTTTGGTTGAAAACTATGTCGTCTTTGATCATACACTTTATCAGTTGATGCTATGATTGCTTATCCATGTGCTTTATATTATGATCATTCACTTGAATGCTTGGTGATGTGCATTGTAATTCATTCATATCATATTATGCACTCCACCAAGATGTATGTGACATGGAAGAGTGACCCATGATCCTAATCGATTGTGCATTTCCATTCAAACGCAAATTCAAAACAATGCACAAATTTAGGGGGATCTCTTGCTTATCACATACTTCTCAAAGCGATGATATTGTTCATTGATTATATCCATTGTCAACGCTTTAATCTATATGTTGTCATGAATTATAAAAAGGGGGACATTGAAAGCACACCTTATCCCTTGGTGGTTTTGGTAATTAATCTCAACATATAGCTCATTGAACTAATGATCAATCAAGTATATTTTAGGAGATGCTCAATGATTGGGATTGCTAGGATATGTGATGTGGAACCCCTACGATGCAAAGGAAACAAATTGTCAAAAGCCTCAAGACTCTATATTTTGCTTTAAGTGATTTTGATCACATTGAGTCCATAAGAAAGCCAATATTATTAAGGGGAGATGAGGTATTGATGATGATATGGTTGCTCCAGTGCTTAAAGATTTGCCACCAAAAACCCTCAAACACATCCTCATATCATTTCTATCCAAAACCCCAAAAGAAAAATCGGTCCCATCGAATAATTCCCTTCGGTGCCACCAAGTTACCTATGACAGAGCTCTAAGCCAAACCCTAGCATCTCGGTGCAACCGAGATTGCATTCGATAAGACCAAAATGCAGAGACCAAGTTTTTGTGGTCGATTGTTTTTCATTTCAGAATCTCCGAATTGAACTAGTCGGAACCTCCGAAGCATTGGATCTGCTTAGGTCATGCCGAATAATTCTCACCGAGTTGTTTCCTTCGGTCTCACGGAAACGTTAAAAGTTGGAACCTTTTGCACTAGTCGGTACTGATGAGTCCAATTTATGTGTCAGTTTTACTATGTATTTTGTGCCTACAAGGTAGGCTTTGTGGAATTTTACCGCGTTCGCGCACTTCTTTTTGTTGATAATCCCTCATGTGAAGTCTTTTGGAGCAATTATCATTTAATGGAGAAAATCCTCAGGAATGCCAGTGGAATCATGTATTTAAGGTGATAATCACTTTCCATAAAAATATCAAGCAAGAAGGCCAAAGGAATGGGTGTTGTCAAGCTTCCGGAGCAAAAGACAGCGTTCCATACGCATGGGGCATCGCGGCCTCAGCCAGATCAACTATTTTCACCATGTTGAAGCACATCGTGAATCTGACGCACAGAGACACCAGAAACTTATCCATAAGGTCGGACCCTAGCCTCCGCAGCCCATCTGGAGGGAGGATCAACCAGGAGAAGAAGGGGATTCTTGTCACCGCGAGGAGAGGGACAACGTCATCACCATCATCTTCATCACCACCATCTTCATCATCATCATCATCATCATCATCTGTCAGAATCGAGGCTCCGGGGACCCGTGAAAGGTTCGAACTCTGGGGTGCACTGGCTCTCCAACCTTGCTCTCTCACCCTAACCTACGGCGATGCTCCGACGTGCTTGAGCTTGGGGGGGGGGGGAGGAGGAACGATGAACACACGACCTACCTAGTTCGGGCCACCTTGCGGTGTAAAACCCTACTCCTGCTTGTCTGGATTGCATAGTGGTGGAGAGTGAATACCAGATGTCCCTCTGCTACGATCGCTGCCTCCTCCCCTTTATACTAGCCTCGGTCCTCTTCCATGAAAATATTCGGAGAGAAGGGTTCCCACAAGCGCCGGCTTTGAAAGGGGACAAGACTGCGTCTCATCCTGACAAAAGTGGTCTCCGCCTGCCAAAGCCTCCCTCCGTGATGTGCTGGTGGGCTCGGGGATGGCGTCCGTCCTGGCGAGCCCACAGCTTTGGCCTTCTAACACCGAACGGGAAACCTTTGGGGACCACTTCGGGAACCGGCGGGCAGGCCCTGCTCCCTTAACACCAAAGAGGAAAGGTTCTTCCTGTCGCGGCCCCGGACGGCGTAGAGCGGGTCGTGTACTACCCTTGGGACGGGTTAGGTTGCGTGCCCCCGCAGAGCCACCGTGGATCTGCGTCTCGCGAGGACACCCTAAGGGGCGACCTCCTGAAGCCTCCTTCGGGGGCCGACAGGGTGCCTGCCAGTGGGTCTCCCCAAGAGGCGAGGGCCTCACAAAGCCCTTCTCCGTGATGCCGTCAAGGCGGGCTATTCTGGTCCTGGGCCTAGCATCGTGACATGGGCCTCAGGCAGACGGGCCTGGGTACCCCCTGTCCCAATGGCCCAACATCATCATCCGCATCCTTATCATCTACAACATCAAGAATCCTAGTGGATCCTTTGGTGTATCATTTGAATCATTCATTCATGTGTGCCATTACCATTGTCATGATGTTTGTTGTTCCCATGTGTGAGTAGACCCATGGTCTCTGGGATATGGATGAACCTTGGTATGTGTAGGATCTGAAACATTTATTATGGATATCAGATCCTCTGTTGAATGCTTAGTTTAATAACTTCATGAATGTTGTGAAGGGGCCCCACTCAGCATTTGTGACTTTTTGTCCACAAAGTATATGATACGTCTCCAACGTATCTATAATTTTTTATTGTTCCATGCTACTATATTATCATTCTAGGATACTTTATATGCATTTTATGCTAATTTATATCACTTTTGGGAACTAACCTATTAACCCAGTCCCCAGTGCTAGTTGTTGTTTTCTGCTTCTTTTAGGCCTTTCACGAAATCTGTACCAAACGAAGTCGGAATGCCACAAAACTTTTTGATGATTTTCTATGGAAAAAAATAAGACATGGAAGCTTCGGAGTGAGTCCGTAGGCTACACGAGGAGCCACCAAGGAAAGAGGGTGAGCCCAGAGGGTGGTCGCGCCCCCTTGCCTTGGGGCCACCTCGTGCCTCCGTTTGTCCTAACTCCATCTCTATAAATTCTCTAAAATTGAGAAACCTACAGAGAGCCATCCAAATTACTCTTTCCACTACCGCAAGTCTCTGTTCCACTATGTGCCCATCCGGAGCCCTGTTCCGGTGCCCTGCCAAAGGGGGGAATGATCATAGAGGGCTTCAACATCAACCTTGCTGCTCCCATGGTGATGTGTGAGTAGTTCACCATAGACCTACGAGTCCATAACTAGTACCTAGATGTCTTTATCTCTCTCTCTCTCTCTCTCTCTCTCTTTGATCTTCAATACAAAGTTCACCGTGATTCCCGCAGTGATCTATTCGATGTATTCTCCTTTGTGGTGTGTTTGCTGGGATCCGATGAATTGTGGGTTTATGATAAGATTATTCGTGAATACTAATTGAGTCATCTCTGAATTCTTTTATGCATGATTGTTATAGCTTCATATTTCTCTCTGTTCTATCGGTTTGGTTTGGCAACCTAGATTGATTTATCTTCTGTGGTAGTGGTGCGTTGTGATGGGTTCAATCTTGCGGTGCTCAATCCCAGTGACAGAAAGGGACATGACACGTATTGTATTGCTTCCATTAAGGATAAAATGATGGGGTTTATTCATACTAACTAAGTTTACTTTGTCTACATCACGTCATCTTGCTCTAAGCATTACTCTGTATTTACTTAATACTCTAGATGCATGCTGGATAGCGGTCGAGGCGTGGAGTAATAGTAGTAGATGCAGGAAGGAGTAAATCTACTTGCTTATGGACATGATTCCTATATACATGATCATTGTTGTGAATAAATATTTCGTAACTATGCGCCTTTCTATAAATTGCCCAACAATAATTTGTCTACCAAACATATGCTATCTTTGAGAGAGAAGCCTCTAGCGAAAACTATGCCCCCGGGTCTTCACAAATATTATTACTAAAACCCTAAAAATATTGCTAACTTTATTTGTTGTTGTTTTATTTTCTGTGTATATCTATCCAACTATCAGTATTTAATCCTTGCAAGTAACGAGTTCAATGGGCTTGACAACCCTCTTGCCCGCGTTGGGTGCAAGTGTTTGATTCTGTGTGTGTAGGTGCTGACGATGGTAGTTTGCGTGATTTTCCTATTGGTTCGATAACCTTGGTTCTCACTGAGGGAAACACTTATCTCTAATGTGTTGCATCTCCTATCCTCTTCGGGGAAAAACCCAATGCAATTTACAAGTAGAAGTATATCACTGTCTTTGCATAGGTCTAGGTTGTGGAGGTAATTCGAGGTGACAATAAAAGCCTACTGCTCCTAACCTTTACTGTTGACCGAGGATTTATGGAGACACCTTAGAAAGTCCGAGTCCATGGGAAAACCCTTAATTATCATCAGTTGTAACTCTCAAGGGGAGACTATGATGGTCGCGTGCGTGGCACGAAGTCTACCACAAGTAGAACATGTTTTGTACCCGTCTCTGCCCAGCATAATCGCCAACGGAGGCTCAAGTATTCATTCCATACTATGCTTATGCATAGTAGTACTAGAAACATACCAATCGGGATTCCAGACTCCCTGAGAACGCTTGTTTATTCTGTTGTTTCAAAGTCATTGCAATCCTTGTTCTTTATTTACTTTTATGTTATTTAGTTACAAGTGACTACATTACCCAGTCATTATTGAAATCCGCTCTTAGTCTACTTTAAGTCTACAATTATTTGCAGGCTCAATGTTACATAATTCTCTATAAGAGGCAAAAGTCTAATTCATGTGCTACCTGTGGGATCGATACTCTTACTTCGAAAAGGCTACAACCATGTGCACTTGCAGGCTATCAATCGTTTTCTAGCGCCGTCGTCGGGGAGCTGAGCGCTTTTGGGTCTTGCCTTAAGTTTCAAATTATTTTGAGATCTAATGGGTTTTTGCAGATTGAAAGCAGCCATGGTCCTTCAAGAACAAATTTACCAGGTAGGTGCTGAGTTAGTATCAGGAGCGGCTCGAGGTCATAATTCTATAACAATTGGTCCTGACTTACCTGGTAAATTATATGAGATGGACCCTCAGTTAATTGCTATGCTAAAAGAGAATATATTCCAAGATGATGCAACTTAATATCCTTATGAGAATATTGACAATTTTAACCTTGCACGTGGAACTCTTCAGCTGCAGGAGTTAACCAATGATGAGATCAAAGCAAAAGTATTCCCTTATTCACTCCAAGGAGGGGCTACAAGGTGGTTTAGATGCCAACACATAAATACACTGAGTAACTGGCCAAAATTATTAGCTCCATTCTCTGATTATTATTATCCTCAAGGTAAGTTATATACAATTAGAAGGAATATTAGCAGCTTTGGAAAGCGAGAAGGTGAGAAATTGGCAGATGCATATATAAGGTATCGTGAAATACTTCTTGCATGCCCTAAACATCATTATCCTGACTATTTGTTAGTCCATTTAACTCACAAAGCAAACAAGCTTTATATATTGCTTCTAAAGGGTCTTTTATGGGAATCGAGATATTAGATGCTTGGAGTTTACTTGATAGGATGAGGCACAATGCTGAAAATTGGTACCTCTGTTCGAAGGAAAAGAGTAAAGTTAATCATGTTTATGATAGTATCAAATATTTCCTTAGAACTACAAAAGTAAAAGATTTATGTCGTGAGTTAAATATTGGAACTGATCCCATGTTGCATGTTTTGAAAGACTTTTCTAAATTCTTGAATTTGCCAAAGAAAAAGTACATGAAATTCAGCAGGGAGTCAAAAGTTGTCCGTATGGTGGAGGCTATAAAGAAAAAGAATACTCCACATGAAAGACAAAAACAAGCTGACTAGAAACCAAATGGTAAAAATCCAGAAGGAATACCCTCAGAAAGGGGGAAGAAGAACGTCAAGGTAGAACAATGCGGGACTCCACCCTATATTAATATAATCAAAGAACTTGCTACACCTATACCAGTGGTGAATAAAGAGGTCTACTTAGATAAAGACACCAACTCCTATATTAAAGGGTGTACCACTATGTCTCCGACGTATCTATAATTTTTGATTGTTTCATGCTATTATATTATCAAACTTGAATACTTTATATGCAATCATATGCTATTTTATATCATTTTTGGGGACTAGCCTATTAACCCAGTGCCCAGTGCCAGTTCCAGTTTTTGGACTTTCGGACAATCAATATCAAATGGAGTCCAAATTGGATGAAAATTTATGAGAGTTATTTTTGGACCAAAAGAGACCCAGGAAGCTTCGAGAGGAGGCCGGAAGACCCACGAGGTGGCCACGAGCCTGGAGGGCGCACTCCCGAGCTCGCGGGCCCCTCATTGTACCTCCTGACCTAATTCCACTTCTATATATTCCCAATTACCCCAGACACAATAGAGAGCCTCTTGAAATACTTTTTCCACCGCCGCAAGTCTTTGTTCTTCCATGATCCCATGTGGAGGCCTTTTTTGGTACTCTGCCAGAGGGGCATCGAACATGGAGGTCATCTACATCAACCTTGTTGCCTCCATGATGATGTGTGAGTAGTTCACCATAGACCTACGGGTCCATAGCTATTATCTAGATGGCTTATTCTCTCTCTTTGATCTTCAATACCATGTTCTCCGTGATTCTCGCGGGGATCCATCCGATGTAATCTTCTGTGCGAGAAGTGCATTGTAGTGGATTCAATCTTGTAGTGATCTATATCCCAGTGACAGAAGGGGACAAGGCATGTATTGTATTGTTTCCATTAACGATAAAACGATGGGGTCTGAACATATTTCTTGTCTTACTTTGTCTACATCATGTCATCTTGCTTAATGCATTACTCTGTTTGTCATGAACTTAATACCATAGATGCAGAATCGTTTCGGTCCATTGGTGGAGTAATAGTTGTAGATGCAGAATCGTTTAGGTCTACTTGTCACGGACATGATGCATATATACATGATCATGTCCATGAATAACATCATAACTATGTGATTTTCTATCAATTACGCAAGAGTAATTTTTCTACCCACCATATGCTATGTGTTCGAGAGAGAAGCCTCTTGTGAAAACTATGGCCTTCGGGTCTACTTAATCATATTTGCTAAAACCCTAAAAATACCTTGCTACCTTTTATTATTATTTATTTCATTTTAATTTTTATTTATTTATCTATCTCTATCAGAATTAATCCTTGCAAGTAACGAGTTCAAGGGATTGGCGGCTCTCTTGCCTGCGTTGGGTGCAAGTGTTTGGTTTTGTGTATGTAGGTATTGTTGACGTAAAGTTGTCATGATTCTCCCACTGGTTCGATAACCTTGGTTCTCACTAAGGGAAATACATATCGCTACTATATTGCTTAACCATTCCTCTTTGGGGAAAACCCCAACGCAACTCACAAGTAGCATGTACCGGAGGTAAAAATGCATGTAAGCAAATTTTATCATGTTCCTTCGGATGCAAGTCCTATTTTGGTTTATGTGACCCTGGTTCACCAGTCACTATTATTCCTTATAGTCTTTATACTAAAATTTATGATGAGATTTCTCCCTGTACTCTTGAGCCTACTGATGTTATCATTAAGCTTGCAGATAAAAGTGATAGGAAACCGTGTGGCGTCCTTAAATATGTCAACATTATAATAGGCTCTCTCATTTATCCCACTAATATTTATGTACTAATGATCTCTGAGGATAATGATTTTCCTATTTCTTTTGGAACTTCTTTTCTGAAGGTTGGAAGAGCCTACATCAAGAAGAAATCTATATCCATGAAGTGGGGAGATGAGAGGATAAATTTCCCATTTTCTTCGATGTTAAGCAAGCCATACGAGGAAGAAGCTCAAGATAATGAAGAGCAGGAATTGAATCAATTAGTTGAAATCCATCTCCAAACACTAGAAGATTACGTTGAACGAGTACTAGTGAGTCCGGGATCTTTATTCGAAGATGAAGGAAAAGAGGAGACTGAAATGATAATGGACACTAAACCAATAGTTTGCACGCGTTTGAATAAAGTCTATGAATCACTTGAAAGGAAGGGAGATGAGGAATTACCTCCTCCCACTTTGAAACCCTTACCTAAAGGGCTAAGGTATGATTTTATGGATAATACAAAAATATTTGCCGTTATCATTAATGCTCACATTTCAGGGAAAGAAAAGGACAAACTCTTGGTGCTGCTGAGTAAGCATCGGAAGGCTTTAGGCTACTCAATGAGGCACGTAAAGGGGATACAACCATCTATATATTCTCATGGTACACCTATAGAAGAAAGGGCTAAACCAGTGATTGAGAGCCAACGAAGGCTTCATTCGGCTTCCAAAAATCTGATAAGAAGAGAAATAATATGTCTCCTTGATACAGGGGTAATTTACCCTTATCTGATAGTAAATGGGCGGTACATTGCATTCCTAAGAAAGGAGGAGTTTCCTTGGTAACTAATGAAAATAATGACCAAGTCCCAACTAGGGCTATTGTTGGATATGGGGTGTGTGTTGATTTCAGGAAACTAAACTAATATACTAAGAAGGACAACTATCTGTTGCCATTCATAAACGAGATATTGGAGAGATTGGCCAACAATTCTTATTTTTGCTATCTTGATGGATATTATGTGTTCTCTCAAATACCAATCCGGCCTGAGGGCCAAGTAAAGACTACCTTCATCAGCCCATACGGTACATATGCATACTGAAGGATGCCCTTTGGTCTATGTAATGGACCACCCTCGTTTCAAAAATTCATATCTAAAATTTTCCCGACTTTATTGAAAAGATTGTTGAAGTGTTCATGAACATTTTTTCTGTTCAATGTACATCTTTCTATAATTGTCTCTATGGTCTTACAAAAGTTTTGTGGAGATGTGAACAAACAGGATTCGTGCTGAATTGGGAGAAGAGTCACTTTATGGTCACATAAGGGGTAATGTTGGGGCATCGAGTCTTAGGAACGAGCATCGGGATAGATCAAGATAGAATTGAGGTAATTGAGAATTTACCTTACCCTCAAGATGTAAAACGTATGCAAACTTTTATGGGACACGCTAGTTTCTATAAGAGATTTAAAAAAGATTTCTCCAAAATATCAAAGCCTTTGACTAATGTTTCGCAGAAAGATGTGCCCTATTCTTCTGACAAAATTTGTGTGCAGGCTTATGAGAAGTTAAGGGATGCCTTAATCACAACCCCTTTTATCCAACTTCCAAAATGGGATGGGCCCTTTGATATTATGTGTGATGCTAGCAATTATGTTGTTAGGGCTGTCCTAGGATAGTGGGCTGATAAAAAACTTAACCTGATCGTTTATGCCAGAAGGAGTTTCGATGAGGACCAAATAAATTTGGCAAATACTGAAAAACAATTGCTAGCTATTGTTTTTGCCCATGGCATTTTTTCCTTATATCATTAATTCAAAAGTAATAGTCCATATGGATCATCGTGCCTTGTGCTACCTTCTTGCAAGGAAGGATGCTAAACCCCGGATTATTCGATGGATACTACTGCTTCAAGAGTTTGATTTGCAAATAGTTGACAACAAAGGAGAAGAAAATCAAGTAGCAGACCACTTGTCGCGCATTGAAATAATACCTTATCATCCAATACCTATAAATGAATCCTTTCTAGGTGAGAGTTTGGCTATGATTAAAAAGATAGAACCCTGGTTTGCAGATTATACTAACTTTCTAGTAGGAAAGTATGTGCCGCCAAACATGAATTATCATCAATGGAAAAAGTTATCCAGTGACCTGAACTACTATTTCTAGGATGACCCATTTCTTTATCGGCATAGACCAGATGACATGGTAAGGCGTTCTGTTCCAGAGCATGAGATGAATGCTATACTTGAAGGTTGCCATAGCATCGCTTATGGAGGACATCATGCTGGAGACAAAACCTCTGCCAAGGTGCTTCAACCAGGATTTTATTGGCCTAATCTCTTCGAAGATGCTCACAGGTTTGTTAAAAAATTGCGATGCGTGTAAACGCACAGGTATCATAGGATGAAGACAAGAAATGCCCAGGAACTGTAGTCTACTATGTGAACCCTTTGATGTTTGGGGATTGAATTATTTGGGTCCTTTTCCCATTTAAGATGGGTACACTCATATTCTTGTGGCTATAGATTATGTTACCAAGTGGGTGGAAGCTTTACCCACCAAGCATGCAGATACGGCTACTTCATTACGGATGATAAAAGATGTCATATTACCCAAGTTCGGAGTTCCTAAAATTCTTATCACTGACGGTGGATCTCATTTTATACAAGGAATTATCGGTAGAGTACTTCATAAGTATGGGGTGACTCACCGAGTAGCTTTGCCATATCATCCACAAACCAGTGGCCAAGTAGAACTCTCGAACCGAGAGATAAAGACAATATTGCAGAAGATGGTGCAGAAGTCTAGAAAGAACTGGGCATGAAAGCTAAACAAGACACTATGGGCCTACCACACCGCCTACAAGAATCCTATGGGAATGTCACCATACAAAATGGTATATGGTAAGGCTTGTCATTTACCTTTAGAACTAGAGCATAAGGCTTTTTGGGCAATCAAGAATATTGATCTGAATCTTAATGAAGCTGGAGACAAATGGTTGTTATATATACATGCTCTAGCGGAACTTTGCAACAGTGCTTACAAGAGTGCCAGGTTATTCAAATAGAAGGTTAAGATGTGGCACGATCGTAAGATGCTGAAACGAACCATCATTGTGGGGGACAAGGTCATCCTGTTTAACTCTCGTCTCAAGTTGTTTTGAGGGAAGCTTAGGTCTCTTTGGGAAGGACCTTATGAGATAGAAGAGGTGTACAATTCCGGAGCTGTTTGGCTTAAAGGAGGGGGAAATGGACCCTAGATCATGAATGGACAACGCTAGAAGTTATACCTTGCTAATGAACAAAAGGAAGAACGGGATATAGAAGAGGTAAGTTTTCTCACGATCGAGCAAGCTGAAGCCCTTCGGAAGGAATGAAAAGTGTAAATCAACACTGCGGTAAAATAGATGTAAACATATAGGTAGAAGTTATATATTCTGTCTTGATAGACTTGTTAATCTTGAGTCTTGCTAGTTTGGTTTAGGGTCTATAGTTGGGAGCCTTACTAGTTGGAATTTTCGTCTTACTAGTTTATTCTTACTAGTTGGAGTCTTTTTTTTCTAAGGAAGAAATTGGTGCATCAGCCAATAGAGTCAAAGTCGGCATTCCAAATAACCGCGAGCACCCGTTTGGGTGGTCGTGCAGAAATGAGACGAAAAAGACGCATAGAACAAAGAGGAAGACGGGGTATCATGCGGACGCGGGCGCCCGTTTGAACAGTCATTTGAGTTGTCCTCGGCGAGCACCGTGACAACAAAATAGAAGACGACGTTCCAAATGACTGGTCGCGCCCATTTGAGCGATCGTATGATTCTTTCTCTGCGATAGGTATTAGTAAAAAAGAGATAGAAGGATCTCAGCGGCCGACAAAATGACCGGCCATACGACCACGACCACTCGTATGTAAGGTCGTCCTTTGTCCGGTCTGCACAATCCGATTTCATTTTGCTATCTTTCTAACTAACTTTTTATCCTTTATCTCGTGATTTCCTGCAGACTTAACCTTTATAACAAGGGAAAAGGGACGTCCATAAACCCTAAACCATCTAATCTCACATCTTCTTTTCTTCCCATCTCCTCCAAAAATATTTTAGTTGCAGGTAACAAGCACGATCGCCATCATGAGCAACATGACCTCGTCCACCTGTTCTTGCATCACCTCCTTCCCCAACTTGGATGATGTTGTACCCTCGGGATGGGAAGACCCGATGAAGCTTAGCATCAAGGATGAACTGCATTCAGAGAATAAGGAGTTGGAGGAGAAGGTCAAGGTGGTGGAGATCAAGGAGGAATAACAAGCAAAGGAGGGATACACAACTCTAGATGGGTACCCTCCTAACACCTATCAATTAGATATCCACAGATCTATTCCATTATTTCCTTTGGGGTTTCCTCAATCTGAGTGGGGCAAGGAGCCACCTACCCCGAAGGAGATGAAGGAAAATATTCAGTAATTGGAAAATGTTTCAAAGGCTTGTCTGAATGTGATCGGAGATGTGATTGGTTCTTACTGGTTGATGAGTAAAGCTTTGGAAGCAAGAGTAGATGGTATTTTTCATAAGATCGGGCATATGATTGATACTCTTAACAACAACACTACACAACTTGATTTTTTGACCCAAGTTGTAGATGATCAGCATGCCGTGATCAAGGAGCTGAAGAATAAACTTAAGAGCATATGCGCGCCTTCCAAGATTTCTAGGTGTGAGCATGAAATGCGTAGTGCCTGGATCTCATCAGCTTGATTGTAAGCTTGGGGAGATTCATGCTCACTTTGTATCTTTACCCTTTCTGCATTACTTTTCACCAAGATTTGGGAATGAATTTTATTTTTGATAAGGATAAACTATCATTTTTTCCTTTTGAATAAGGAATGATCCTTTCCGATGAGCATATGCATATCTTGATATGTGATATCATTGCTTTTGTTTGAGAACGTACTTGATGATTGTTGTATCCAAATAGTAGCACATAATTACTTGCATCATGATTATAAGTGCTCCATGTCTCAGTTGTTAAATTTTTGCAAGGAGATAAAAACAACAATATATGCTAGCTCATTGAAAGGTTCAACTTACATTAGGGCAAGCAAAGAAAACCCTCTACAAAAATTAAAAAGTGCTTTTGCAAATGAAGTCTTTTCGAGAAGAGTGGTTGGCTTGTATGTCATACTAAATTTTGAAATGATCCTTCACCATGACTCAATGACAAGAGACCGCACTCTCTTAAAAATAAAAGATCTCAAATAAAAAGAGAGGAAAAGAAAAACTGCTTGCCCAGTTGATACAACTATGAACTAGGTTATGAAGTTGCTACTTGTCCTCAGTAAAATTAAATAACAAGGTGTGGATTCCTACATGGTCATTATCATAGTAAATATGAGCTATCATTTGTTACGAATCTTTATCATAAACCGTTCCTCTTAGAAGTGATGGACACATATCTTTTGTATAATCGTATCTCATAAAAACAAGGTTGACCTTGTTATTTACAAGCCGTGGTACTTGCTCGGGGATGAGCAATACTTAAGCTTGGGGGAGTTGATGAGTCCAATTGATGCTAGAGTTTTACTATATATTTTGTGCCTACAAGGTAGGCTTTGTGGAATTTTGCTACTTGTGATCTGTGTTGGGATTTTCCTCCAAGAGGAGAGGAGATGCAGTACAATATATATAAGTATTTCCCTTAGTGAGAACCAAGGTTATCGAATCAATAGGAGAACCAAGCAAATTCCTTTCAACAGCACCTACACACAAAAAACCAAACACTTGCACCCAACACGGGAAAGAGGGTTTTCAAGCCCCTTGAACTCGTTACTTGCAAGGATTAAATCTTGAGAGAGATAGATATTGCAAAAGCAAAATAAAATAGAAGTAAATAATATGCAGCAAGGTGTTTTTGGAGTTTTTGTATATATTTTTAAGTAGACCCGGGGGCCAAAGTGTTTGCTAGAGGCTTCTCTCTTGAAAGTAGCATACAATGGGTAGACAAATTACTGTTGGGCAATTGATAGAATTGCGCATTGTTATGACATGTTATTCACAACAATGATCATGTATATAGGCATCACGTCCATAAACAAGTAGACCGAAACGATTCTTCATCTACTACTATTACTTCACCAATTGACCGCTATCCATCATGCATCTATGGTATTAAGTTCATGACAAACAAAGTAATGCTTGGAGCAAGGTGACATGATGTAGAAAAAATAAGACAAGCAATATGTTCAGATCCCGTCATTTTATCCTTAATGGCAACAATAAAAATATGTGCCTTGACCCCTTCTGTCACAAGGATAAAGCGCCGCAAGATTGAAACCATTACAATGCACCACTCCCACTGAAGATAAATCAATCTAGTTGGCCAAACCAAACCAATAGATTGGAGAGAAATATGACGCTATAATAACTAGGGATAATAGAATTCAGAGAAGACTCAATTACGTTCATTGAATAATCTGATCATAAACCCACAATTCAACGGATCTAAACAAACACACCGCAAAAGAAGATGACATCGAATAGATCACCGCGAAGATCGCGGTGAACTTTGTATTGAAGATCAAAGAGACAGAACAAGCCATCTAGGTACTAGCTATGGACCCATAGGTCTATGGGGGACTACTCACGCATCATCATGGAGGCGGCAAGGTTGATGTAGATGGCCTCCGTGATCGATTCCCCCTCCGGCGGAGTATTGGAAAAGGTCTCCAGATGGCCTCCCATCGGAACAGAGACTTGCGGTGGCGGAAAAAGTGTTTTGGGTGGCTCTCTGTTGGTTTCCCAATATTTGAGAATTTATAGAAGTGAAATTAGGTCAAACGGAGCCACGGGGGTGGCACAAGGCATCAGGGCGTACCTATCCCCCTGGGCGTGCCCTGTTGCCTTGTCGTCTCCTCGTGCGGCTTCCTGAATCCCCTCGAAGCTTCCTGGGTCTCTTTTGTCCAGAAAAAAAATGTCAAAAAGTTTAGTAGCACTTGGACTTCGTTTGGTACAGATTTCCTGGAAAACCAAAAACAGGCAGAAAACAACAACTAGCACTTGGCACTAGGTTAATAGGTTAGTTCCCAAAAATGATATAAAATAGCATATAATTTCATATATAGTATCCTAGAATGATAATATAATAGCATGGAACAATCAAAAATTATAGATACATTGGAGAAGTATCAAATTTTACCGCGTTCGCGCACTTCTTTTTGTTCATAATCCCTCATGTGACGTCTTTTGGAGGAATTATCATTTAATGGAGAAAATCATCAGGAATGGCAGTGGAATCACGTATTTAATGTGATAATCATTTTCCATACAAATATCAAGCAAGAAGGCCAAATGAATGGGCGTCGTCGAGCTTCCACAGCAAAATACGACATTCCATACGACCGCGAGCGGTCGTATGAGTGATCGTATGGGGCACCGCCGCCTCTGCCAGATCAACTATTTTCACCCCATCGAAGTGGATCATCACAGAGACACTAGAAACTCATCCAGCAGACAGAACCCTAGCCTACGGATCCCATCCGGAGGGAGGATCAATCAGGAGAAGAAGGGAATTCTTCTCACCACGAGGAGAGGGACGACGTCATCACAATCATCTTCATCACCACCATCTTCATCATCATCCACTTCCTTATCATCTGCAACATCAAGAACCCTAGTGGATCCTTTGGTGTATCATTTGAATCATTCATCCATGCATTCCATTACCATTGTCATGATGTTTGTTGTTCCCATGTGTGAGTAGACCCCTAGTTCTAGGGGATATGGATGAACCTTGGTATGTGTAGGATCTGAAACATTTATTATGGATAAGAGATCCTTTGTTGAATGCTTAGTTTAATAACTTCGTGAAGGTTGTGAAGGGTCCCCACTCAGCATTTGTGCCTTTTTGTCCACGAAGTATATCACTGTCTTTGCATAGGCCTAGGTTGTGGAGGTAATTCGAGGTGACAGTAAAAAAGCCTACTACTCCTAACCTTTATAATTGACCGGGGACTTACAGAGAACCCTTAGAGAGGCCGCGTCCATGGGGAAACCCTTAATTATCATGAGTTGTAACCCTTAGGCGAGACTATGATTGTTGCGTGCGTGGCACGAAGTCTACCACGAGTAGATCGTGTTCTGTACCCGGCTCTGCCCATCATAATCGTCAACATTGGCTCAAGTATCCTTTCCATATTGTGCTTCTGCATAGTAGTACTAGAAACGTACCAATGGGAATTCCAGATACCCTGAGAATGCATTTTTATTCTGTTGTTTCACAGTCATTGCAGTCCTTGTTCTTTATTTACATTTATGTTATTTAGTTACAAGTCACTACATTACCCAATCATTATTGAAATCCGTCCTCAATCTACTTTAAGTCTACCATTATCTGCTCGCACAAAGTTGCATAATTCTCTATCAAAGGCAAAAGTCTGATTAATGTGCTCCCTGTGGGATCGATACTCTTACTTCAAAAATTCTATAACTAAACCTTATGCACTTGCAGGCTATCAGGTACCACCAAGATTTCATTTCGGTGTCACCGAGTTGTGTACTAAAGTTGTAACAGTTGGATTTTTGGTGAAGGCTATATATACCCCTCCACCACCACCTACTCTTGTAGAGAGCCATCGGAACGATACTGAACTTCCACCATTCACTTTCTGAGAGAGAACCACCCACTCATGTGTTGAAATGAAGGAATTCCTCTCCAACCAATAGATCCTTGATTTCTAGCCTCCCCAAGTTGCTTTCCACCCAATCATCCTCTTCTACCACGCAAATTTCTGTCAGAGAGTAATTGAGTGTTGAGGAGACTAACTTTTGAAGAATAAGAGCAAGGAGTTCATAATGAACACAACATCTATTACCTCTTGGAGAGTGGTGTCTCCTAGATTGGTTAGGTGTCGGTCCAAATCATGTGGAGTCGAACCAAGAAATTTGTAAGGGCAAGGAGATCACCTAATTCACGAAGATCTACCCCGATTGTGGCTAGTCCTTCGTGGACGTAATCCATGGTGGAATAGACAAGGTTGCTTCTTCGTGGACCCTTCGTGGGTGCAGCCCTTCGTGGACTCGCGCAACCGTTACCCTCCATGGGTTGAAATCTCCATCAACGTGGACATACGATAGCACCACCTATTGGAACCACGCTAAAAAATGTGGTGTCTTCATTGCGTTTGATTTATCCAATCCCTCTTTTACAATCACCTGCAATGTCTTTACTTTCTGCTGCTCAACTCATAGATTTGCATGTGTAGGGTATTGCTAGACTCGATACAACCGCTAAAACTTGCCTACCGATAAAATAGGGAAGAGGGTAAGTTTAATTTGGTCAAGTAGTCTAATCACCCCCTCCCCTCTAGACATACTTTCGATCCTACAAAATCTAATCGATCTCAAGCCACCGCCATCTTGACTTGCACGCCAAGATGGTTTCCTGGTCCTTATCTGGGCCTCCGGCGTCCCTTCTGTTGCCGGACCCCTGCCTGGCTACCTTGGCCTCTAGGCAGGCCTGATACCGGGCTTCCCACCGTCAGTATTGGTCAAGCATATCTGGAGTTGGAGTATTTATTGTCTTCGGGAATAAGAACATAGGTTGGATCCTTCTGTCTTGATAATAACCATTGACTATAATCATGAGTCCGGCTTCAGGGACATTTTGGCCTGCCTTTTATGAGTCTTGAGTCCGGCTTTGAGGATCTTTGGGCTCGCCAGGTGCGTGACCTCCCAGGTAGCGCCTTGGTGAGTTTGGAGAATGACCAATGCAGGTCAAGGGTGTGCGGCCTATGGTGCTCTCGGCATCACATCACGATCTCATTACTTTTGGGTCGTGCATCCACCTACACATACTTTATCATCTTCAAGATGTTGCGGCTTGAGATCTTGAAAATAGAGATTCCGTGGCTTCAAAGTTGGGTGCTTTACGGCTTGCATCCTGGTTACCGAGGGGCTGTCAACCCATATCGCATCCTGTCCCATCATTACATGTAATAAGACTGGTGCACCGCCCATTGATTTTGCACTGATTGGTGCATCATGATGACCATTCATGTATTCTCGCGTCCATATCTCGCGTAATGGGAAACCGTAGGGGAAATGGGGTACGTGCTATTTTGTTGAGGCTGTCGTTTCTGTTTCCCCAAGGAGTGTAAAAGGGAAGAGAGGAGAGTGTCCTCCTCATTCTTCCACCTCTGTCTT
Source organism: Elymus sibiricus (assembly GCA_039707655.1). Lineage (NCBI taxonomy): Eukaryota > Viridiplantae > Streptophyta > Magnoliopsida > Poales > Poaceae > Elymus > Elymus sibiricus. Next base: position 359,599,807 of record CM077669.1, read on the forward strand.
AATCTGCACCACTCCTCTTTACCTCCCGACGCTAGTGTTACCGGCCCGGTGCTCGAGGTCCCTTTCCTTGCACCCTTTCTTGAGTTCGAAGACGGCTCAGAGTGAGACAGGCAGCTGTCTGACATGCTGGAAATATGCCCTAGAGGCAATAATAAAGTGGTTATTATCATATTTCCTTGTTCATGATAATCGTTTATTATCCATGCTAGAATTATATTGACCGGAAACTCAGATACATGTGTGGATACATAAACAACACCACGTCCCTAGTGAGCCTCTACTAGACTAGCTCGTTGATCAAAGATGGTTAAGGTTTCCTAGCCATCGACATGAGTTGTCATTTGATAACGGGATCACATCATTAGGAGAATGATGTTATGGACAAGACCCAACCGTAAGCATAGCATTTGATCATATCACTTAGTTTGTTGCTACTTCTTTCTTTATGTCAGGTATCTGTTCCTAAGACCATGAGATCATGCAACTCCCTCACACCGGAGGAATGCCTTGAGTGTATCAAATTTCACTTCATAGCAGGGTGATCATAAAGGTGCTCTACAGGTATCTCCGAGATTGTGTGTTGGGTAGGCATGAATCGAGATTGGGATTTGTCACTCCGTATGACGGAGAGGTATCTCTGGGCCCTCTCGGTAATACAACATCACAAGAAGCTTGCGAGCAATGTGACTAACGAGTTAGTCATGGGATCTTGTATTACGAAATGAGTAAATAGACTTGTCGGTAACGAGATTGAACTAGGTATGAGATACCGATGATGGAATTTCGGGCAAGTAACATACTGATAGACAAAGGGAACTGCATACGGGATTGACTTAATCCTTGACATCGTGGTTCAACCGATAATGATCTTGGTGGAATATGTGGGAACCAATACAGACATCCAGGTCCTGGTATTGGTTATTGATCCGAGAGGTGTCTCGGTTATGTTCTCCATGATTCTCGAACCCGTAGGGTCCGCACGCTTAATGTTTGGTGATGATAGAGTAGTATCAAGATATATACGTTGGTGACCAAATGTTGTTCAGAGTCCCGGATGAGACCCCGGACGTGACGAGGAGCTCCGGAATGGTCCAGAGGTAAAGAATTATATATGGGACAGTGATGTTCGGGTTCCGGAAAGGTTCCAGGATTTTCCGCTATAGTACTGGGGTGCCGAGGGGTCACCGGGGGTCCATCGGGAGAGTCCCACCAACCCCGGTGGCCTCATGAGCTCAGAGGGGCGGCGCACCAGCCCCTAGTGGGCTGGGCGCCCCTTCTCTCAAGGGCCCATGCACCTAGGGTTTGGGGGAAACCCTAAGGGGGCGCCCCTTGCCTTGGGGGCCAGGACACCCCCTAGGCCACCGCCCCCTCCCTTGGAGGAGGGGCTAGGGCCGGTGCCCCTCCCCCTTTCCCCTATATATATGTGCGCAGAGGGAGGGCAGCCGCACCACAAGCCTTGGCACAACCCTCCCTCTCTCCCTAGTCCGTTTTCTCCTCCGTTTGCGGTTCCGGTAGCGCTCGATGAAGCCCTATCGGGATAGCACCACCACCATCGACGCATCGCCATCGTGCTACGAGTGATCCCATCTAATACTCTTCCCTTGCTTGCTGTATCGAGGAGGCGGAGATGTCATCGAGCCGTACGTGTGCTGAACGCGGAGGTGCCGTCCATTTGGCGCTGGATCGGATTGGACCGTGATAGGATCGTGAAGAAGTACGACTACATCAACCGCGTTATATACGCTTCCGCTTAAGTGTCTAGAAGGGTACGTAGACACACTCTCGCTCTCGTTGCTATGCATCTCCATAGATAAATCTTGGGTGATCGTAGAATTTTTTTTGTTTCCCATGCAACGTTCCCCAATAGTGGCATCATGAGCTAGGTTTATGCGTAGCTGATATGCATGAGTAGAACACAAGGAAGTTGTTGGCGTTGATGTTCAGATTGCTTACCTCCCTTGTCTTATTTTGATTCGGCGATATTGTGTAATGAAGCGGCTCGGACCAACCTTACTTGTCCTGGCACAAGAGACCGGTTCCACGGGCTAACATGCAACTTGTTTTGCATAAAGTGGTTGGCGGGTGTTTGTCCATCCCACTTTAGTTGAATTAGATTTGACAAAGGTGATCCTTGTAGAAGGTTAAAAGGCAACTTGATTATCACTGTTGTGGCTTTTGCGTAGGTAAGAACGGTTCTTCCTAGTTCCCATAGCATCCACATAAAACATGCAAACAACAAAGTAGAGGATGTCTAACTTGTTTTTGCAGGGTATGTTGTGATATGATATGGCCAAGATGTGATTTGATATATGTTTTTTTGACTGAACACTCTAAGGGAAAACCCCCCACAGCCTTATAAAGCTTTATTGAAAAGTAAAAACCATATGTACAAGGTTACCTCGGTAACCCAAAGAATACAAAAAGGAAAATAAAAACAACCTAACCTAAAAGAAGAATACATTCAGGGGGGTAGAAAAGATACCCATTTCAACAGGTCTTCAATAACTTAGGCTTAATTCTATGTGCCAGCAGAGACATATCAATCACAAAGCCTAATTTCCAAACCGCAAATCTAGGCTGGACATTGTGGAAGACTTTTGCGTTCCTCACTAACCAAATATTCCAGCAGACAGTGAACACTACCTTAGAGAAGAATGGCTTCCGAAATGAGCTTTTAGCATGAGAAGCAGCAGCAGACATATCATTGCTATCTCCCCATTCAATTTACAAAAAAAATCCATACTCGCTGACTAAAGAGACAAGAGAAAAATAAGTGATCCCTGTCTTCCCTTACTCTTGCATGGCAAGTCCTACAATTTACTCCATCATCCATATGTAAATTTCGTCTTTCCACCATATCCTTGGTGTTTAGTCTATCCATGATCAGCATCCAAGCAAACACTTTAATATTTAGAGTACATCAGCTAGCCCAAACCCAATTGAGTAAAGGGTTAAAAGTTTGCTCTCGATGGGCATACATGTAAAAGGATTTTGGAGTATAAGGCTTATTTGTTCCCATCCAAGACCAGACATCACACTGGTTGGAACTGAGGTCAATCTTCCCCAAGAGGGCCTGCAGTGTTGCTAGTTCTCCATAAGCCTGCTCAGATAAAGGCAGATTAAACAAGGTGGACAGGTCGTTGCAGCTCACTCCATCCTTGACTCTAGTCCAAGGATCCTTAACATATGAGAAGAGCCTCGAAAATCTCTCTCTGAGCGGGATTACTGAGTTTTCAATGATCCATTTATCCTGCCAAAACAACACAGTATCACCTTGATTAACTTGCACCTAGGTTACTTCTCTGAAGTTATCCAGCAACTTCAACACATTCCTCCAGCAATATGAGCCACAGGGCTCAGTACCCTGTGGAACCCTCTCATGATAATAGGTGTTCCAGATTAAATTTACCCATGGCAGATCCTTCCTATTTAGGAACTTGTTAGCATGCTTCATTAACAATGCTGCATTTTGTAGACCAAGGTTGAGAATACCCTATCCACCTTTCTTCTTGGGTCTACAAATTAATTCCCAAGCAGCTAGAGATGGTGAATGCTCCTGCCTATTTTTTCGCCAGAAACACTGCCTCTGAATCCTTTCCAACTGCTTAAGGATGCCTGGTGGGATAGACAAACTACAGAGGAAAAAAAATAGGCAAGGAGGACAGAGCAGAGTTTAAGTATTGTAATCTGTCACCTTGAGCCAAAAAAGAGGAGCTAGACGACATCCTTCTTTCCATACAAGTAACCAGTGGCATAAGACTTTCCATCCTTGGCTTAGAGGTACGAACTGGTAAACCAAGGTAAGTGAATGGCATAGTTCCAACCTTGCAACCAAAAACCTGAGCAAGTCTCTCAGTCTCCTCTAGATTTACATTGATTGGTACCATAGATGACTTGTGGTAGCTTATATGTAGTCCAGTTGAACGAGAAAAAACCTGTAACATCTCTTTTAAGGCTATGAGCTGTTCCTCCACTGCTGGGAAAATGATCAAGGTATCATTAGCATATTGTATAATGGGGAATTCCTTATCATGGCATGGTATAGGCAACTAAATTGTGCCCTTGTGTAGCATATCATTTACCACTGATTGCAAGAGGTCAGCAGCCAAAACAAATAACAAAGGTGAAATGGAGTCTCCTTGCCTCACTCCAGCCTTGCACTGAAACTGTTTCCCAGGCACTCCATTTAGGAGAATAGAAGATGAACCAGATGTGAGGAACTGGTGTATCCAACTTCTCCATTTGGAGTTGAAGCCTTTGTACTTCAAAATTTCCAATATGACTTCATGTTCAATTGAGTCAAATGCCTTTTCAAAATCCAGCTTGAGTATAAGAATAGGCCTCTTAGACTGATGACATTGATGCAGATTCCAAAACCTTGAACTGATTTCATATATGTTGATGTACGAGTTGATCATGTTTTGTAATGGTTATCATGACTCGCATGTCGAAGAGTACGGCAACCGGCATGAGCCATAGGGTTTTCTTTAATTTATTGTATGACATGTGTGTCAATCATTAAATGCCATGTAATTGCTTTTACTTTATCGCTATGCGTTAGCAATAGTTGTAGAAGCAATAGTTGGCGAGTCAACCACGTGACGACATGATGATGGAGATCATGGTGTCATGTCGGTGACGATGGAGATCATGCATGTGCTTTGGAGATGGAGATCAAAAGCACAAGATGATGATGGCCATATCGTGTCACTTATTTGATTTGCATGCAATGTTTATCTTATTATCCATCTTATTTTCCTTAGGACGACGGTAGCATTATAAGATGATCCCTCACTTAATTTCAAGATAAAAATGTGTTCTCCCAAAGTATGCACCGTTGCGAAAGTTCTTCGTTTCAAAGCACCTCGTGATGATCGGACAGAATCTTCGTTCGCATACAACGGGTGTAAGCCAGTTTTGCACGTGCGGAATACTTGGGATAAACTTGACGAGCCTAGCATGTACAGAGATGGCCTCGGAACACGGAAGGCTAAAAGGTCGAACATGAGTCATACAGTAGATATGATCAACATTGAGATGATCGGACTTGGGTTGGTGAATTTGGATCATGTAACACTTAGACAACCAGAGGGATGTTGTTTTAAGAGGGAGTTCAATAGTAATTTGATTAACTGAACATATTATCTTGAACTTAGTCTAAATTGTCTTTGCAAACTATGTTTTAGATCAATGGCTCGTGCAATAGCTCCCCTGAATTTTAATGCGTTCCTAGAGAAACCTAAGCTAAAAGATGATAGAAGTAACTATGTGGACTAGGTCCGTAATCTGAGGATTATCCTCACGACAACACAAAAGGTTTATGTCCTTGATGCACCGCTCGGTGCGCCGCCCCCTCCAGCGTCATCTGTGAACGTTGTGAATGTTTGGCAGGCATGGTCTGACGACTACTATATAGTCCAGTGTGCCATGTTGTACGGCTTAGAACCAGGGCTCCAAAGACATTTTGAGAACCATGGAGCATATGAGATGGTCCAAGAGCTGAAATTGGTTTTCCACGCTCATGCCTGGATCGAGAGGTATGAATGCTTTGACAAGTTCTTTAGCTGCAAGATGGAAGCGAACATCTCAGTCAGTGAGCATGTGCTCAGAATGTCTGGGTACTACAACCGCTTAAACCAGTTGGGAGTTAATCTTCTAGATGAAGTGGTAGTTGACAGAGTTCTCCAGTCATAGCCACCTAGATACAAAAGCTTCATGATGAACTATAACATGCAAGGGATGGAGAAGACGATCCCTGGATTTTTCGCAATGCTCAAGGTCGCGGAGGTAGAAATCAAAAAGGAGCATCAAGTGTTGATGGTTAACAAAACCACTAGTTTCATGAAAGGCAAGGGCTAGAAGGGAAACTTCAAGAAGAACGACAAGCCAGTTGCCGCTCCCATGAAGAAACCCAAGGCTGGACCTAAGCTTGAGACTGAGTGCTCCTACTAAAAGGGGAATGGCCACTGGAAGTGGAACTACCCCAAGTACCTAGCAGATAAGAAGGTTGGCAACGTCAACAATGGTATATGTGATATACATGTTATTGATGTGTACCTTACTAGTTCTCGTAGTAACGACTGCGTATTTGATACCGGTTCGGTTGCTAATATTTGTAACTCGAAATAGGAGCTACGGAATAAACGGAGACGGACTAAGGACGAGGTGATGATGCTTGGAAATGGTTCCAAGGTCGATGTGATCACCGTCGGCACGCTCGCTCTTCGATTACCTTCAGGATTAGTTTTAAACCTAAATAAATGTTATTTGGTGCCTGCATTGAGCATGAGCATGAGCATTATATCTGGATCTTGTTATTACAAGACAATTATTCATTTAAATCAGAGAATAATGGTTGTTCTATTTATATGAGTAATATCTTTTATGGTCATGCACCCAATGTGAATGGTTTATTATTATTGAATCTTGATTGTAGTGATACACATGTTCATAACATTGATGCCAAAAGATGCAAAGTTAATGATGATAGTATCCCTTACTTGTGGCACTACCGCTTAGGTCATATTGGTGTAAAACGCATGAAGAAACTCCATGCTGATGGACTTTTGGAATCACTCAATTTTGAATCACTTGCTACATGCAAACTGTGCCTCATGGGCAAGATGACTAAAACCCCATTTCCCGGCATGATGGAGCGGGCAAGTGACTTATTGCAAATAATACATATTGATGTATGCGATCCAATGAGTGTTGAGGCGCGCGGTGGATATCGTTATTTTCTTACCTTCACTGATGACTTGAGTATATATGGGAATATTTACTTGATGAAACACAAGTCTGAAACTTTTGAAAAGTTCAAACAATTTTAGAGTGAAGTTGAAAATCATCGTAACAAGAAGATAATTTTTTTGCGATATGATCATGGCGGTGCATATCTGAGTTATGAGTTTTTCACACACTTAAGACAATGTGGAATCATTTCACAACTCACGCCACCTAGAACACCATGGCATAATGGTGTGTATGAACGTCGTAATCGTACTCTATTGGATATGGTGTGATCTATGATGTCTCTTACCGATTTGCCACTATCGTTTTGGGGTTATGTATTAGAGACAGTTGCATTCACTTTAAATAGGGCACCATCTAAGTCCATTGAGACGACACCGTATGAATTATGGTTTGGCAAGAAACCTAAGTTGTCCTTTCTTAAAGTTTGGGGATGCGATGCTTATGTCAAGAGGCTTCAGCCTGATAAGCTCGAACCCAAAGCGGAGAAGTACGTCTTCAAAGGATACCCTAAAGAAATAATTGGGTACACCTTCTATCTCAGATCCGAAGGCAAGATCTTTGTTCCAAGAATGGATCCTTTCTAGAGAAGGAGTTTCTCTCGAAAGAACTGAGTGGGAGGAAGGTAGAACTTGATGAGGTTATTGAACCGTCACTTCAATTAGAAAGTAGAATAACACGGAAAGATGTTTATGTGACACCTACACCAATTGAAAAGGAAGCTAATGATGATGATCATGAAGCTTCAGATCAAGTCACTGCTGAACCTCGTAGGATCGACAAGGACACGTACTGCCCCTGAGTGGTATGGTAATCCTGTCTTGGAGGTCATGTTTTTAGACAACGATGAACATACATGCTATGAAGAAGTGATGGTGGGCTCGGATTCTGACAAATGGCTAGATGCCACAAAATCCGAGATAGGATCCATGTATGAAAACCAAGGATGGACTTTGGAGGTCTTACCTGATGATCGTAAGGCCATCCAGAACAAATGGATCTTTAAGAAAAAGACGGACGCCGATGGTAATTTCATCGTCTATAAATCACGACTTGTCGCAAAAGGGTTTTCGCAAGTTCAAGGAGTTGACTACGATGAGACTTTCTCACCCGTAGTGATGCTTAAGTACGTCATGATTATGTTAGCAATAGCTGCATTTTTTTATTATGAAATCTGGCAGATGGATGTCAAAACAGCGTTCCTTAATGATTTCCTTAAGGAAGAATTGTATATGATGCAACCGGAAGGTTTAGTCGATCCTAAAAATGCTGACAAAGTATGCAAGCTCCACCAATCCATTATGGACTGGTGCCAGCATCTCGAAGTTGGAATCTTCGCTTTGACGAGATGATCAAAGCGTTTGGGTTCATACAAGTTTATGGAGAAGCTTGTATTTACAAGAAAGTGAGTGGAGCTCTATTGCGTTTCTAATATTATATGTGGATGGCATATTGCTAATTGGAAACAATATAAAACTTTTGGAAAGCATGAAGATATATTTGAACATGATTTTTTCAATGAAAGACCTTGAAGAAGCTGCTGACATATTAGGCATCAAAATCTATAGAGATAAATCTAGATGCTTAATGGGACTTTCACAGAGTACATACCTTGACAACGTTTTGATGAAGTTCAAAATGGATCATTCTAAGAAAGGGTTCTTGCATATCTTACAAAGTGTGAAGTTGAGTAAGACTCAATGCCCAGCAACTGCAAAAGATAGAGAAAATCTGAGAATCATCCCCTATGCCTCGGCCATAGGCTCTATCATGTATGCAATGTTGTGCACAAGACCGGATGTGAGCCTTGCCAGAAGTATGGCCGGAAAGTTTCAAAGTGATCCAGGAGTGGAACACTGGACAGCGGTCAAAAATATCCTTAAGTACCTGAAGAGGGCTAAGGTGATGTTTCTCGTTTATGGAGGTGATCAAGATCTTGTCGTAAAGGGTTACGTCGATGCTAGCTTTGAGACTGATCCGGATTACTCTTAAGTCTCAAAATGGATACGTGTTTATTCTGAATGGTGGAGCAGTCAGCGGGTGTACCTCCTAGCAAAGCGTGCTAGCAGCACACTACTAGGGAAAACCTTATACAAAGAACCTTAGCAGTAGCGCTGGATAAAAAGAGGCGCTACTGCTAAATAGCCGTAGCGCGCGTCCAGAAGAGGCGCTACTGCTAAGTACTTAGCAGTAGCGGTACTTAGCAGTAGCGCGACATTAGAAAAAGCGCTACTACTAATATTGCCCCACCGTTGCCGCCAGGCTAGGTTTAGCAGTAGCACTTGTTCCTGAAACGCACTATAGATACGTCAGGTAGCAGTAGCGTTGTTTCCTAAAACGCGCTAATGCTATCTTGACATAACCCCGGCCCGCGCCGGCTCGTCCTCCACTTCTTTCCTCCATATCCCCATTCGATCCCTCTCCATGACGCCGTCGCCGGCCGTCGTCGCCCGCGCGCCCTCCGTCGCCTCCCGCTCCTCCACCAGCACCCGTCCGTCACCGCCCGCGCCCTCCATCTCCCCCGAGCTCCACCTCGCCGCCGGCATCTCCCCCGAGCTCCACCTCGCCGCCGGCATCTCCCCCGATCTCCACCTCGCCGCCGACGTCTCCCCTAGCCCCTTGTAAGTCCTCTGCCCCTCCTTCTGTCTCTCTGTCTCTCTAGGACAGATTAGGACATATTAGGTATGTAGTATGAATTAGTATGAACCCTAGGACAGATTAGGTAGTATGAACCTAGTTAATTAGTATGAAATTAACTAGGTTTTCAAATTAGGACAAAAATTTAGCTAGGCTGAATTTAGTTTCAAATATTGTGAAGAAATACCTTATTGCATTTTCTTCAAGTTCTATATTTTTCTTACTGTTATATGCAAATGATCCGAGTGGCCAATGTTTCGCTAGAATGTTGATTCATTTCCGTTTCGGTGAATTTCAGGCGCTCGATATGTCCACTTTTTAGCAAGGGTCATGTCGAAATTTTGGCATGACTTGTGCTAGAAAGTAGGCATATCGAGTGCCGGGAATTGCTGGAAAACGGCATTCCGGAAAACCGAGTCAAAAATGAGTCTAACATGAGTTTAAGAAATTAAGCATTTCTGAAATAGCAAAATATTAAACGATAAGAAAATGTTCTCATAGGAATTTGTCTCGACGTCGACGATGCCTGGCCCGCATCCTCGTCGTCGTCGAGTCGGCGGCGACATCCTTGAGAGGCGCAATGTCCAGGACTGGGCTCCGCTGGGCTGGCACTGGGAGGTGCTACCTTCCTGGGCTTGGAGCTTGGTGAGGAATCCGGGTCTCGTGGTCGACCCGGAGCTTCTTTGGTGGCGGTCGTGTGGGCCACTTTTGGTGCAGAGGGAGCGGGCCCCCACGGAGGTGGTACGTCGCCGTGTGAGGGAGGAGGACGAGCACGTCCGTCGCTACATGGCGGCGTTGGACGCCAGGTTCTCCAATACCTTACAGGTTCTTCAGGGATCTCACCCGAGTTATGATCCGGTGATGGTTCCTTATCTTTGGGTGTCCACCGCCAGCGACTCAGAAACTGCTAGTGAACTGAGTTCGCCATCCTCCACTTTGGATTCTAGGATATTCGATCTGTATTAGTGATCTTATATGATAATATTTGAGATGTATATTAGTTAATATTTGATGATGCATTAACTAGATTATTCGAGATGATATATTAGTGATATTATATTCGAGTTCATTATAAATGTATTAGTGATATTATATCGGTATAATGCGTGTGTGACTTTCGGTCTCTCATTGCTCCTTGTGTGACTTTCATGTGTGTTCTTGATGGAGGAATCCCTACTGTTGTCATGGGGGGTGCCTCCTGCTCTTCTCTTCTTTGCGATATATGTCTCGGTGTAATGCGCAAGGAGAGGAGAGGGGGGCGTCCATCACCGACGGTCGAACTATTACTGTGAGAGAGTGTCCACCAACATATATACACCACCATATCAGTGTGAGAGAGTGCGCACCAACACACCATGAGATATGAGAGTTATTTAAGGAAAGCCTGGACAGATCAAAACCCGGAATGTTGATTCATTTCCGTTCCGGATCATGAACACAGGAAATGTCATCGTCTGATGACGACGGTAGGATCCAAGCATGTGAACTCTGCGGCGAAGATAAGGGTCTTTGCGTCCAGCCTGGGCTGCGAGACGACAGGTTCTTCACCATCAAGCTTGACGAGACCTTCATTGTTTCTACGGTACGCAACGATGACAAGTGCTTTTTCATAATTAAGCATGACTTATGTTTCTTTGCTTCAACGTGTAATTTCTGTTTTATACAATTCAACTAGTTCATCCCCTGCCATGCAAGACGGTATGTCTTGGAGAGGCTCAGTTTCGAGGACCACGAGAGTATGGAGATGAGGAGAGCTAACCTGAGGACTAAACATGGTCACACATTTCTGGTCAAAGTAATGAATGCAGTTAATAACACAGAATTAGGGTGCTCAAATTGGGAAGCTCTTTGCAAGGCATAAGGATTTCAGGAGGATATGGAAATAACCTTCGATCTTCGTCCTGGAGATCATATTGAAGGTAACATCAACATTTGGGTGGATGTCGATATGCTTCCTGTTTTACCTACATGTGAGTTTATCAACCATGCATATTTGTCAAGTAATTTGCATTCTATATTTAAAAATAGTTGGTGTTCATCCATACTAAATTTGTTAATTTATAATTTATAGCTTATTTTGTTTCTTCGAGTGAGACACAGAAAATAATTGACACGACACACTACACTTATGGATCACATCTAACTTGGGAGGAGAAGGATGATCTTATCAACTTTGTTATTGGTGTCCTAGTTGGTAGGGAGATCTTCCCATATAATTTGGGAACTGGCCCAAATTATACATTGTACAGGACACTAGTGCATTGGTTGAGGGCGGATGACATTCGCCGAAATATCTTGGTAAGAGTTGCTAATTAAGTACACTACTATTGCGTAAATGGTATTGATTACATTGCTAACTAGGCTACTATTATGTTCTTCAACAGAAACTGCCAAATGAAGTTGTGCCTCCGTTGATGCATGGCGAAGGTAATATGACAATGAAAAGCCCTATGAGGCCCCAGTTCTCTTTTGCATACTCGACTGAGCGCAAACCACCAAGACGGCTCGAAATTGAAGCATGGGGAGAAATAAAGAAGGATCGCAAGCCACCAGTTGGAGACCATTGGATCTCTTTGCTTCATCATGGAGACATAGGTGTTATTCTGTTTTATGTCATTTTACCTAGGAGGGAGGACTAGGTCCTATGAGAGAGAAGTTTTTTGGTTTATATTAACTTGCATGATCGATTAGGATGATTACTATTATGATGTTTTTCTGTTTTATGAGATTTTAACTTGGTATGATTAAGATGATGATGAGTTGTTAGATGAGTAAGATGATGATGAGTTATATGACATATATTTGATTAAGGTGGATGGATGCAAGTGATCATGTTGAATTAGAGGAAAATATGATGTTGCGATTGGCAACATCATATTTTCTTCTAATTCAACATGATCACTTGCATCCATCCACATTAATCTAAATGTAGTTGCTGGCACAATAATTATTGATGTTGTATATTAATATGTGTAACCGTGTGTAAATACAACATAAATATAAAAAAACGAATATGTGCGTTTAACAGTGGCGCGGGTTAGAGAAGCGCGCTACTGATAACTCGGTTAGCAGTAGCGCTGGTTAAGAGGTGCTACTGCTAAACTTTAGCTGTAGCGCTGGGTAACCAGCGCTACTCACACAAGTTAGCTGTAGCGCCTTGTCAGTAGCGCGGGTGCCCGCGCTACTGATACACCTAAAAACCGCGCTACTGCTAGGCTTTTCCCTAGTAGTGGCATCTACATGTGAGAAGGAATATATAGCTGTTTCGGAAACAACACAGGAAGGAGTCTGGATGAAGCAGTTCATGACGGATCTAGGAGTTGTGCCAAGTGCACTGGATCCGATGACTCTCCTTAGTGACAACACTGGTGCCATTGCCCTAGCCAAGGAGCCCAGTTTTCACAAGAAGACCAGACATATAAAGTGTCGCTTCAATTCCATCCATGATTACATCAAGGAGGAGGATATAGACATTTGCAAAGAACAAATGAATCTGAATGTTGCAGACCATTGACTAAACCTCTCTCACGAGCAAAACATGATCAGCACAAGAACTCTATGGGTGTTAGATTCATTACAATGTAAACTAGATTATTGACTCTAGTGCAAGTAGGAGACTATTGGAAATATGCCCTAGAGGCAATAATAAAGTGGTTATTATCATCAAGGTTGTTAGAATCGCGACTCAAGTGTTAGAATCTTATGACCGTACGATCCAAACTAGGCCCTCTGATTCTACAGTTTTGCTCATAGAATCGAAGTTTCTACGATCCTTGTAGTTATGATTCTACAATTCACGATCCTACCAATGGAGCTCCGATCCGATTCAGGATCTCGATTCTGAAAACTTTGATTATCATATTTCCTTGTTTACGATAATCGTTTATTATCCATGCTAGAATTGTATTGACCGGAAACTCGGATACATGTGTTGATACATAAACAACACCATGTCCCTAGTGAGCCTCTACTAGACTAGCTCGTTGATCAAAGATGGTTAAGTTGTCCTAACCATAGACATGAGTTGTTATTTGATAGCGGGATCACATCATTAGGAGAATGATTTGATGGACAAGTCCCAACCGTAAGCATAGCATTTGATCGTATCACTTTGTTTGTTGCTATTGATTTCTTTATATCAAGTATCTGTTCCTAAGACCATGATATCATGCAACTCCCTGACACCGGGGGAATGCCTTGTGTGTATCAAACATCACTTCGTAACTGGGTGATCATAAAGGTGCTCTACAGGTATCTCCGAGGGTGTCTATTGGGTTGGTGTGAATAAAGATTGGGATTTGTCACTCCGTATGAGGGAGAGGTATCTATGGGCCTGATACGTTGATATGTCTTCAACGTATCTATAATTTATGAAGTATTCATGCCATGTTTACAATAATTTTATATGATTTTGGTATGATTTTTATTAGAACTAACCCGGACTAACGCTGTTTTCAGCAGAACTACCATGGTGTCGTTTTTTGTGTAGAAATAAAAGTTCTCGGAATGGGCTGAAAATTTACGGTGATTTTCTTTAGTGTTGTTTCATGAATGGATCAATGATTGAGCATGACGGGCTAGGGATAACTTTCTTTAGTGTTGAGATTTTGAAAGACATGGTTGCTTGTTGACATGTTTGAGTATTGAGGTCATTATGTTAAAACTAGACTATTGCTTTGAATCATTTACAAGTCCAAGTTTTCATGCTAAACAAAGAAGAAAAGAATATGATGAATATGTTAGGTAGCATTCACACTTCATAAATTATTTCTTTATCATTTACCTACTCGAGGACGAGCAGGAATTAAGCTTGGGGATGCTGATACGTCTCCAACATATCTATAATTTATGAAGTATTCATGCCATGTTTAAAATAATTTTATATGATTTTGGTATGATTTTTATTAGAACTAACCCGGACTGACGTTGTTTTCAGCAGAACTACCATGGTGTCGTTTTTTGTGCAGAAATAAAAGTTCTCGGAATGGGCTGAAAATTTACGGTGATTTTTTATGGACCAAAAGAGACCCCCTAAGCATTGGAGTTGGGCCAGAAGAGCCACGAGGCCACCACAAGCCTGCAGGGCGCCCCCGTAGGGCGCGCCCTCCTAGCTTGTCGCCGCCTCGTGGCCCCCCTTGACGTGAGACCGACGCCAAAAATTCCTATAAATACCAAAACCCCCAGAAACAAACCTAGATCGGGAGTTCCGCCGCTGCAAGCCCCCAGAGCCACGAAAAACCAATCGGGAGCCCGTTCCGGCACCCTGCCGGAGGGGGAAACCATCACCGGAGGCCATCTTCATCATCCCGGCGGTCTCCATGACGAGGAGGGAGTAGTTCACCCTCGGGGCTGAGGGTATGTACCAGTAGCTATGTGTTTGATCTCTCTCTCTCTCGTGTTCTTGAGATGGCACGATCTTGATGTACCGTGAGCTTTATTAATATAGATGAATCATATGGAGTTTTCCCCTCTCTATCTTCTTGTGATGAATTGAGTTTTCCCTTTGAAGTTTTCTTATCGGATTGAGTCTTTAAGGATTTGAGAACACTTGATGTATGTCTTGCGATGGGATATCCGTGGTGACAATGGGATGTTCTATTGATCCACTTGATGTATGTTTTGGTGATCAACTTGCGGGTTTCGTGACCTTGGGAATCTATGCATAGGGGTTGGCACATGTTTTTGTCTTGACTCTCCGGTAGAAACTTTGGGGCACTCTTTGAAGTTCTTTGTGTTGGATTGAACATGATGAATCTGAAATTGTGTAATGCATATCGTATAATGAAGCCCATGGGTACTTGTGGTGACATTGGAGTATCTAGGTGACATTAGGGTTTTGGTTGATTTGTATCTTAAGGTGTTATTTTAGTACGAACTCTAGGGCTGTTCGTGACACTTATAGGGATAGCTCATAAGATTGATCGGAAAAGATAACTTTGAGGTGGTTTCGTACCCTACAATAATTTCTTCGTTTGTTCTCCGCTATTTGTGACTTTGGAGTGAACTCTTTGTCGCACGTGAGGGATTTACATATGATTCAACTATGTTAGTATTGTTGAGAGAATTTGCACTAGTGAAAGTATGAACCCTAGGACTTGTTTCTAAGCATTGCAATACCGTTTTTGCTCACTTTTATTATTAGTTACCTTGCTATTTTTATATTTTCAGATTAAAAAAACCTATATCTACCATCGATATTACACTCGTATCACCATCTCTTCGCCGAACTAGTACACCTATACAATTTACCATTGTATTGGGTGTGTTGGGGACACAAGAGACTCTTTGCTATTTGGTTGCAGGGTTGTTTGAGAGAGACCATCTTCATCCTACGCCTCCCATGGATTGATAAACCTTAGGTCATCCACTTGAGGGAAATTTGCTACTGTCCTACAAAACTCTGCGCTTGGAGGCCCAACACGAGTCTACAAGAAGAAGGTTGCATAGTAGACATCAAGCTCTTTTCTGGCGCCGTTGCCGGGGAGGTCAGTGCTTGAAGGTATATCTTTAGATCTTGTAATTGAATCTTTTAGTTTCTTGTTTTATCACTAGTTTAGTATATAAAAGAAAACTACAAAAAAATGGAATTGAGGTTGCCTCATATGCTTCATCTTTTTAATGTCTTTCGTGAAAATGATGGAAAGGAAAATTGTGCTCAAGTGTTAGAAGGAGAAGTTATTAAAATGTTTGGCACTAAATCTTTGAATTATTAGCATGATAGAAATATTGTTAGTATGAATTCTCTGAATATTCATGATTCTAATTATATGCAAAGCTACAAACTTGGGGATGCTATGTTTGATGATGATATGTTTAGTCCCCCAAGTTTTGATGAGCAAATTTATTATGATGAAAGCATGCCTCCTATTTATGATTATTATTGTGATGACATGTATGCTATAAAGAATAATGATAACCATGAAACTTGTCATCATGATTTTAATTTTCAATTGGATTATGCTTCACATGATAGTTATTTTGTTGAGTTTGCTCCCACAATTAGTCATGAGAAGAAATATGCTTATGTGGAGAGTAGTAAAATTTCTATGCTTGTAAATCGTGAAAAGAATTCTTTATGTGCTGGTTATATTGTGAAATTCCTTCATGATGCTACTGGAAATTATTATGAGGGAGGGACATATGCTTGTAGGAATTGCAATAATATCAAGTTTCCTCTCTATGTGTTCAAAGTTTTGAAGTTATGCTTGTTTTGCCTTCCTATGCTAGTTGATTCTTGCTCCCATAAATTGTTTGCTCACAAAATCCCTATGCATAGGAAGTGGGTTAGACTTAAATGTGCTTGTCATGAGATTCATGATGCTCTTTTGCATGTTTCAATTATTATCCCTATGTGAGCATCATTGAAATCATCATGCCTAGCTAAAAGGCTTTAAATAAAAGCGCTTGTTGGGAGACAACCCAACAATTTTACTTTCTGTTTTAGTGTGTACACATGATTAAGCTACTGTATAATCATGTTTTATAGCTTTTGTTTCAATAAAGTGCCTAATAAAGCCTTTGGGATGACTCACAAGATGGGTAGAATTGATGCTGAACCAAAACAGAAACTTTTGACTCCAGTACAGGAATTTTCATTTTTTACTGGAGCGTGATAATGATATGAAAATTTTTACACAGTTTTAACATACAAATTCTTCAGGTTGTACTAATTTTTCATAATTTTTAGAGACAGGAAAGTATGGTTACACTACAAATCTTCACAGTGTTGGGGAACGTTGCATGGGAAACAAAAATTTTCCTACGCACACATAAGATCTATCCATGGTGATGAGCATCTACGAGAGGGAGAGTGAATCTACATACCCTTGTAGATCGCTAAGCGGAAGCGTTAATAAACGCGGTTGATGTAGTCGAACGTCTTCGCGATCCAAATCGCCGAGCGTCCCGCGATCCAATCACGATCCTTCCGATCTAGTGCCGAACGGACGGCACCTCCGCGTTCAACACACGTACGGCTTGATGACGCCTTCACCTCCTCGATCCAGCGAGCGATGATGAAGTAGTGGTTGAGTTCCAGCAGCACGACGGCGTGGTGATGGTGGTGAGGAACAATCTCTGCAGGGCTTCGCCAAGCACTACGGAGATTATGACGGAGGAACTAGAGGGCTAGGGTTGCCGGCACACGGCTTGGGAAATCCTGATGTGTCCCGTGTGCTAGCCCTGCCCCTCTATTTATATGTTGAGCCTTGGGGTCTAAACTTGGAGTAAAAGTCTCCTCCGGGTCGGTTTTGCCCGCACAAGGTCGGTTTGGCCCGCAGGAAAAGAGTCCAATTCGGACCCTGCCGAATCGTGCACAGCCGCGCACAAGCGGTAGTACCGCTTCACACAAGCGGTAGTACCGCTTGGGCGGTAGTACCGCTTCACACACGCGGTAGTACCGCTCCGGCGGTAGTACCGCTTCACCAAGCGGTAGTACCGCTTACGCGGCAGCAAAACTACTTTTGCACTTTCCAATACCTTGTGGGCTTTATCCCTTTGGCTCATATAAAGTGTTGCTGCACCCGAACACTTCGGTAAACATCCGGAACCCCTTCCGGTGAACTCCGGAACCCTTCCGGAGATCAAAACACTATTATCACATATATCAATCTTTACCTCCGGACTCTTCCGAAGATCCTCGTCATGTCCGGGATCTTATCCGGGACTCCGAACAACTTTCGGTCACCAACATAATAACTCAATTATACTAATCGTCACCAAACGTTAAGTGTGTAGACCCTGCGGGTTCGAGAACTATGTAGACATGACCGAGACACCTCTACGGCCAATAACCAATAGCGGGACCTGGATGCCCATATTGGCTCCTACATATTCTACGAAGATCTTTATCGGTCGAACCTCTATGTCAAGGATTCAGTTAATCCCGTATGCTGTTCCCTTTGTTCTTCGGTATGTTACTTGCCCGAGATTCGATCGTCGGTATCACTATACCTAGTTCAATCTCGTTACCGGCAAGTCTCTTTACTCGTTCCGTAATACAAGATCTCGTGGCTAACACTTTAGTCACATTGCTTGCAAGGCTCATTGTGATGTTGTATTACCGAGTGGGCCCTGAGATACCTCTCCGTCATACGGAGTAACAAATCCCAGTCTTGATCCATGCCAACCCAACAGACACCCTCGGAGATACCTGTAGAGCACCTTTATAGTCACCCAGTTACGTTGCGACGTTTGATACACACAAGGTATTCCTCCGGTGTCAGTGAGTTGCATGATCTCATGGTCAAAGGAACAGATACTTGACATGCAGAAAACAATAGCAATAAACTGACACGATCAAATGCTACGTTTACAGTTTGGGTCTTGTCCATCACATCATTCTCCTAATGATGTGATCCCGTTATCAAATGACATCTCATGTCTATGGCTAGGAAACCTTAACCATCTTTGATCAACGAGCTAGTCAACTAGAGGCTTACTAGGGACACAGTGTTGTCTATGTACCCACACATGTATTTGAGTTTCCAATCAATACAATTATAGCATGGATAATAAACGATTATCATGAACAAGGAAATATAATAATAACCAATTTATTATTGCCTCTAGGGCATATTTCCAACAGTCTCCCACTTGCACTAGAGTCAATAATCTAGTTCACATCACTATGTGATTTACATTGTAATGAATCGAACACCCATGCAGTTCTGGTGTTGTTCATGTTTAGCCCTTGGAAGAGGTTTAGTCATCGGATCTGCAACATTTAGATCCGTGTGTACTTTGCAAATATTTATGTCGTCCTCCTTGATGTAATCGCGGATGGAATTGAAACGTCGCTTTATGTGTCTGGTCCTCTTGTGAAATCTTGGTTCCTTGGCTAGAGCAATGGCACCAGTATTATCACAAAACAGAGTCATTGGGTTAAGCGCACTAGGCACTACTCCAAGATCTGTCATGAACTCCTTCATCCAGACACCTTCCTTCGCCGCCTCCGAGGCTGCGATGTACTCCGCTTCGCATGTAGAATCAGCTACCACGCTTTGCTTGGAACTGCACCAGCTAACCGCACCCCCATTAAGAATAAATACGTATCCGGTTTGCGACTTAGAGTCATCCGGATCAGTGTCAAAGCTTGCATCGACGTAACCCTTTACGACGAGCTCTTGATCACCTCCATAAACGAGAAACATGTCCTTAGTCCTTTTTCAGGTACTTCAGGATATTCTTGACCGCCGTCCAGTGTTCCATTCCTGGATCACTTTGAAACCTTCCGACCATACTTATGGCAAGGCTGACATCGGGTCTTGTGCACAGCATTGCATACATGATAGAGCCTATGGCTGAAGCATAGGGGATGACACTCATCTTTTCTCTATCTTCTGCAGTCACTGGGCATTGAGTCTTACTCAACTTCACACCTTGCAAAACAGGCAAGAACCCCTTCTTGGACTGATCCATTTTGAACTTCTTCAAAATCTTATCAAGGTATGTGCTTTGTGAAAGTCCTATTAAGCGTCTTGATCTATCTCTATAGATCTTGATGCCTAATATGAAAGCAGCTTCTCCTAGGTCCTTCATTGAAAAACTCTTGTTCAAATATTCCTTTACGCTTTCCAGCATTTCTATATTGTTTCCAATCAGCAATATGTCATCCACATATAATATTAGAAACGCTATAGAGCTCCCACTCACTTTCTTGTAAATACAAGCTTCTCCGTAAACTTGTATAAACTCGAACGCTTTGATCACCTCATCAAAACGAAGATTCCAACTCCGAGATGCTTGCACCAGTCCATAAATGGATCGCTGGAGTTTGCAAACTTTGTCAGCATTTTCTGGATCGACAAAACCTTCTGGTTGCATCATATACAACTCTTCCTTAAGGTAACCGTTAAGGAACGCTGTTTTGACATCCATCTGCCAAATTTCATAATCGAAAAAGGCAGCTATTGCTAACATGATTCTGACGGACTTAAGCATCGCTACGGGTGAGAAGGTCTCATCGTAGTCAACTCCTTGAACTTGTGAAAAACCCTTTGCCACAAGTCGAGCTTTATAGACGGTGACATTACCGTCCGCGTCCGTCTTCCTCTTAAAGATCCATTTGTTCTGAATGGCCTTACGCCCTTCAGGTAATACTTCCAAAGTCCATACTTTGTTTTCATACATGGATCCCATCTCGGATTTCATGGCCTCTAACCACTTCTCGGAATCCGGGCTCATCATCGCTTCTCCATAGCTCGTAGGTTCATCGTTGTTTAACAACATGACCTCTAAGACAGGGTTGCCGTACCACTCAGCAGCAGTACGCGTCCTTGTCGACCTACGAGGTTCGATAGCAACTTGATCCAAAGCTTCATGATCATCATCATTAACTTCCTCTTCAGCTAATGTAGGCTCCACAGAAACAACTTTCTGCGCTGCGCTACTCTCAGGTTGAAGTAAAGGTTCAACAACCTCATCAAGTTCTATCTTCCTCCCACTCAATTCTTTCGAGAGAAACTCTTTCTCAAGAAATGTTCCGTTTTTAGCGACAAACACTTTGCCCTCGGATCTGAGGTAGAAGGTATACCCAACTGTCTCTTTTGGGTATCCTATGAAGACGCATTTCTCCGCTTTGGGTTCCAGCTTTTCAGGCTGAAGCTTTTTGACATAAGCATCACATCCCCAAACTTTAAGAAACGACAGCTTCGGCTTCTTGTCAAACCAAAGTTCATAAGGCGTCGTCTCAACGGATTTCGATGGTGCCCTATTTAAAGTGAATGCAGCTGTCTCTAATGCATAACCCCAAAACGATAGTGGCAAATCGGCAAGAGACATCATAGATCGCACCATATCCAATAAAGTTCGATTACGACGTTCGGACACACCATTACGCTGTGGTGTTCCAGGCGGTGTTAGTTGTGAAACAATTCCACATTGTCTTAAGTGACTGCCAAACTCATAACTCAGATATTCTCCTCCTCGATCAGATCGTAGGAATTTAATCTTCTTGTTACGATGATTCTCAACTTCACTCTGAAATTGTTTGAACTTTTCAAATGTTTCAGACTTGTGTTTCATTAAGTAAATATACCCATATCTACTTAAGTCATCAGTGAAGGTGAGAAAGTAACGATAACCACCGCGCGCCTCAATACTCATCGGACCGCACACATCAGTATGTATGATTTCCAATAAGTCACTTGCCCGTTCCATTATTCCAGAGAACGGCGTTTTAGTCATCTTGCCCATGAGGCATGGCTCACATGTGTCAAGTGATTCAAAATCAAGTGACTCCAAAAGTCCATCAGCATGGAGCTTCTTCATGCGTTTTACGCCAATATGACCTAAACGGCAGTGCCACAAGAAAGTGGTATTATCATTATCAATTCTACATCTTTTGGCATCAATGTTATGAACATGTGTATCATTACTATCGAGATTCAATAAGAATAAACCCTTCACATCGGGTGCATGACCATAAAAGATATTACTCATATAAATAGAACAACCATTATTCTCTGATTTAAATGAGTAACCGTCTCGCAATAAACAAGATCCAGATATAATGTTCATGCTTAACGCAGGCACCAAATAACACTTATTTAGGTTCATCACTAATCCCGACGGTAATCGAAGAGCGAGCGTGCCGACGGCGATCACATCAACCTTGGAACCATTTCCCACGCGCATCGTCACTTCGTCCTTTGCCAGCCTCCGTCTATTCCGCAGTTCCTGTTTTGAGTTGCAAATATGAGCAACCGCACCGGTATCAAATACCCAGGCACTACAACGAGAGTTGGTAAGGTACACATCAATAACATGTATATCATATATACCTTGTTTGTTGTTGGCCGCCTTCTTGTCAGCCAAATACTTGGGGCAATTCCGCTTCCAGTGTCCAGTTCCCTTGCAATGAAAACACACAGTTTCTGGTTTGGGTCCAGCCTTGGGTTTCTTCACGAGAGGAGCAACTGCTTTGCCACTCTGCTTGGAGTTACCCTTCTTACCCTTGCCATTTTTCTTGAAACTAGTGGTTTTATTGACCATCAACACTTGATGCTCCTTCTGAATTTCAGACTCAGCGGCTTTCAGCATCGCAAACAGCTCGGCGACTGACTTGTTCATCCCGTGCATGTTATAGTTCAACACGAAGCTCTTGTAGCTAGGTGGCAATGATTGAAGAACTCTGTCAGTGATAGCCTCTGGCGGAAGGGGCATCCCTAACTCAGCCAGACGGGTGGAGTACCCAGACATTCTGAGCACGTGATCACTGATAGACCCGTTCTCCTCCATCTTGCAAGCATAGAACTTATCGGAGATCTCATATCTCTCGATCCGGGCATTCTTCTGAAAGATAAACTTCAACTCCTGGAACATCTCATATGCTCCATGACGTTCAAAACGTCTTTGAAGTCCCGGTTCTAAGCCATACAACATTGCACATTGAACTATTGAGTAATCATCAGAACGAGCCTGCCAGGCGTTCACAACGTCTAGAGACTCAACTGGAGCGGGTGGATCACCAAGCGGTGCATCAAGGACATAAGCCTTCTGGGAAGCCGTAAGGATAATCCTTAGATTACGGGCCCAGTCCACAAAGTTACTTCCATCATCTTTCAACTTAGCTTTCTCTAGGAACGCATTAAAATTCAGGGGTGCTACCGCGCGAGCCATGATCTACAACATAAATATTGCAAAGACAACTTAGACTATTGTTCTTAGATAATGAGTTTAGTTAATCATATTACTTAAAAACTCCCACTCAAATTGACATCCCTCCGATCATTCGAGTGTAACATGATCCAAATCCACCAACTCAAGTCCGATCATCACGTGAGTTGAGGTGGTTTCAATGGTGAACATCTTCATGTCGATCATATCTACTATATGACTCATGTTCGACCTTTCGGTCTCTTGTGTTCCGAGGCCATGTCTGTACATGCTAGGCTCGTCAAGTTTAACCCGAGTGTTCCGCACGTGTAACATGGCTTACACCCGTTGTATGCGAACGTAGAGTCTATCACACCCGATCATCACGGCGTGTCTCGAAACGACGAACTTTCGCAACGGTGCACACTTGGGGAGAACACAATTTATCTTGAAATTTAAGTGAGGGATCACCTTATAATGCTACCGTCGTCCTAAGCAAAATAAGATGCATAAAAGGATTAACATCACATGCAAATCATAAGTGACATGATATGGCCATGAACTTGTGCTTTTGATCTCCATCTCCAAAGCACCGGCATGATCTCCATCGTCACCGGCATGACACCATGATCTCCATCATCTTGATCTCCATCAACGTGTCGCCATAAGGTTGTCGCGCCGACTGTTGCTTCCACGACTATAGCTAACGTTTAGCGATAAAGTAAAGCATTACATAGCGCTTAATGATTGACACGCAGGTCATACAATAATTAAAGACAACTCTATGGCTCCTGCCAGTTGCCGTACTCATCGACATGCAAGTCGTGATATTCTATACAATACATGATCATCTCATACATCACATATATCTCATCATGTAATTGGCCATATCACATCACAACATACCCTGCAAAAACAAGTTAGACGTCCTCTAATTGTTGTTGCAAATTTTACGTGGCTGCTACGGGTATCTAGCAAGAACGATTCTTACCTACGCAAAACCACAACGTGGTGTAGTGATTGCTTTTTGATCTTCTAAAAGAACCCTCTTCATTGAACCGATTCAACTAAAGTGAGAGAGACAGACACCCGCCAGTCACCTTTATGCAACAAGTGCACGCAGCGGTGAAACCAGTCTCGCGTAAGCGTACGCGTAATGTCGGTCCGGGCCGCTTCATCTCACAATACCGCGGAATCAAGTATCAACTAGTAACGGCAAGCAATATGTATACACCCACGCCCACAACTCGTTTGTGTTCTACTCGAGATCTCATCTACGCATAGACCTAGCTCAGATGCCACTGTTGGGGAACGTTGCATGGGAAACAAAAATTTTCCTACGCACACATAAGATCTATCCATGGTGATGAGCATCTACGAGAGGGAGAGTGAATCTACATACCCTTGTAGATCGCTAAGCGGAAGCGTTAATAAACGCGGTTGATGTAGTCGAACGTCTTCGCGATCCAAATCGCCGAGCGTCCCGCGATCCAATCACGATCCTTCCGATCTAGTGCCGAACGGACGGCACCTCCGCGTTCAACACACGTACGGCTTGATGACGCCTTCACCTCCTCGATCCAGCGAGCGATGATGAAGTAGTGGTTGAGTTCCAGCAGCACGACGGCGTGGTGATGGTGGTGAGGAACAATCTCTGCAGGGCTTCGCCAAGCACTACGGAGATTATGACGGAGGAACTAGAGGGCTAGGGTTGCCGGCACACGGCTTGGGAAATCCTGATGTGTCCCGTGTGCTAGCCCTGCCCCTCTATTTATATGTTGAGCCTTGGGGTCTAAACTTGGAGTAAAAGTCTCCTCCGGGTCGGTTTTGCCCGCACAAGGTCGGTTTGGCCCGCAGGAAAAGAGTCCAATTCGGACCCTGCCGAATCGTGCACAGCCGCGCACAAGCGGTAGTACCGCTTCACACAAGCGGTAGTACCGCTTGGGCGGTAGTACCGCTTCACACACGCGGTAGTACCGCTCCGGCGGTAGTACCGCTTCACCAAGCGGTAGTACCGCTTACGCGGCAACAAAACTACTTTTGCACTTTCCAATACCTTGTGGGCTTTATCCCTTTGGCTCATATAAAGTGTTGCTGCACCCGAACACTTCGGTAAACATCCGGAACCCCTTCCGGTGAACTCCGGAACCCTTCCGGAGATCAAAACACTATTATCACATATATCAATCTTTACCTCCGGACTCTTCCGAAGATCCTCGTCATGTCCGGGATCTTATCCGGGACTCCGAACAACTTTCGGTCACCAACATAATAACTCAATTATACTAATCGTCACCAAACGTTAAGTGTGTAGACCCTGCGGGTTCGAGAACTATGTAGACATGACCGAGACACCTCTACGGCCAATAACCAATAGCGGGACCTGGATGCCCATATTGGCTCCTACATATTCTACGAAGATCTTTATCGGTCGAACCTCTATGTCAAGGATTCAGTTAATCCCGTATGCTGTTCCCTTTGTTCTTCGGTATGTTACTTGCCCGAGATTCGATCGTCGGTATCACTATACCTAGTTCAATCTCGTTACCGGCAAGTCTCTTTACTCGTTCCGTAATACAAGATCTCGTGGCTAACACTTTAGTCACATTGCTTGCAAGGCTCATTGTGATGTTGTATTACCGAGTGGGCCCTGAGATACCTCTCCGTCATACGGAGTAACAAATCCCAGTCTTGATCCATGCCAACCCAACAGACACCCTCGGAGATACCTGTAGAGCACCTTTATAGTCACCCAGTTACGTTGCGACGTTTGATACACACAAGGTATTCCTCCGGTGTCAGTGAGTTGCATGATCTCATGGTCAAAGGAACAGATACTTGACATGCAGAAAACAATAGCAATAAACTGACACGATCAAATGCTACGTTTACAGTTTGGGTCTTGTCCATCACATCATTCTCCTAATGATGTGATCCCGTTATCAAATGACATCTCATGTCTATGGCTAGGAAACCTTAACCATCTTTGATCAACGAGCTAGTCAACTAGAGGCTTACTAGGGACACAGTGTTGTCTATGTACCCACACATGTATTTGAGTTTCCAATCAATACAATTATAGCATGGATAATAAACGATTATCATGAACAAGGAAATATAATAATAACCAATTTATTATTGCCTCTAGGGCATATTTCCAACACACAGACTGTTCTATTTTTGACAGATTCTGTTTTGCATGCATAGTTTACTTGTTTAAGTGTTTCTATAGACTATATTGAGTGATATAAATTATGGTAATGATAGAATACAGTAGGTATCATGTGGGAACAATTATGAATCTTGTCTTGACAGTACCTAAGTGAATGATTTATCTTTACTACACTAACCTATCTCACGAAGTTCCATTAAGTTTTGTGTGATTGAAGTTTTCAAGTTTTGGGTGAGACACCGATATGAGGAGAATAAGGAGTGACAAGAATCTAAGATTGGGGATGCCCAAGGCAACCCCAAGGTAATATCCAAGGAATACTAAAGCTTCTAAGCTTGGGGATACCCCGGAAGGCATCCCCTCTTTCATCTTCAACACTATCGGTATATCTTACTTGGGGCTATATTTTTCTTCATCACAGAATATGAGTTTTGCTTGGAGCGTCATTTTATTTTGTTGTTCTCTGTTAGGTGTTATTTATAATCTTGTTTTTCAATAAAAAGTTCCAAGAATTGCATTAGGATGCTTGCATTGCATGTTTTGATATGTGCTGTGTAAAAACATAAACTTTTTCTGTAGTGTTTGAATTTTCATATTTTACTGGAACGTGGAAAGTTCCTGAAATATTTACAAAGTATTGAAATATAAATTTTATAGCATGTCCTAAATTTTCATAATTTTTTGAGTTACAGAAGTACACTGGTTTAATAGATTGCTACAGACTGTTCTGTTTGGACAGATTGCTGTCATAGTTTTGTTATCTACTTATCCTCTAGTTTCCATAGCCTATATTGGTAGATAAAAATTATGGAAATGATAGGAAACAATATATGATGTTTGAAAATTATTGTGCAACTTATCTTTGCATTACATAAAGAGTTGATTTATTATTATGTGTACTAACCTATCTCACGAGTTTTTTTCGAGTTTTGTGTGGATGAAGTTTTTGAGAAGAGGTGAAACCATGATATGAGAGGATTGAATGAGATACAAAAGCTCAAGCTTGGGGATGCCCAAGGCACCCCAAGTAAATATTTCAAGAGTCTCTAGCATCTAAGCTTGGGGATGCTACGCATCCCACCTCTCTTCATCAACAATTATCGGTTAACCTATGTTGAGCCTAAATTTTTATTCGTTCACATGATGCATGCTATTCTTGGAGTGATATTTTTCTTTTGCTTGCTGTTTAATAAAATGCTTAAGATCTGAAATTATTAGATGAGAGAGTCTTCACATAGTTATTTAATTGTTGGCTACGCATTGATCTTCACTTATATCTTTTGAGAGCAGCTTGTCATTTCCTCTCATGCTTCACTTATACCTTTTTGAGAGATGAAATTTTTATGCTCTTGTACTTCACTTAAATTTGTTTGAGCTTGTCGAAAAAGCAATAGAATTATATGAAACTAGTCCCAAAGTGATAGATATCCAAGGAGGATATAATAAAAACTTTCATGAAGATCACGGGACAAATTAAACTTGATTCATTGTAATAGTTTTGAAACATGATGATAGTAATATGTGAGTCATGTTAGTGAGTAATTATGCTTTAGTAGGAATATTGGTGTTAAGGTTTGTGATTCCCTATGCAAGTACGAAAGTCAATAGTTATGTAATGAAGTTACATCCTACTTGTGGTTCATTATTCGGTGTTAGTTATGTTCAATGCTCACTTATGTGATTTTTCGTTTCTTGGTTTGGTTGCTTCCCAATCTATTTGCTAACCTTCATTTGTACTAAGTAGAAATACTACTTGTGCATCCAAAAATCCTTAAACCAAGTTTTTCCTTATGAGTCCACCATACCTACCTATATGCGGTATTTCCATGCCGTTCCAAGCAAATTTGTATGTGCCATCTCTAAATTTTCAAAATAAATTTTCTCTTTTGCATGCCCGTACCGCTCATGAAACGGTGGGGAGTATCCAATATTTTTCCATGCTAGGTGTGTTATTCTCACGATATGTGTTGATTCACTATCAATCATGAGAAAGTGGCTGGTATTTGGGATGCCCAGTTCCATGCTCAAAAATCAAATCAAAATATAATGAAACCAAAGTCCCCCAAGATTGTTGTTTGTATGGACGGTACCCGTGGATTCGGCTCGCCGTGGAGTGTGATTGATTGGTGGAGGGGGAGTAAAAACTTTACCATTCTGTTTGGGAACCGCCTATAATGTATCTAGCATGGAAAGTATTGTGAGCTACTTTGTCGTTTTCGTTGACAGGAAAAGCATGCCCCTCAAAATATTTTTCTCTCTCAATTTAAACCTTGAGCTCTGGCACCTCTACAAATCCCTACTTCCCTCTGCGAAGGGCCTATCTATTTACTTTATGCAATTTTTATTTTTGCTTTGAGTCTCCATCTTCTCTTATAAGCACCAACTAGGGGGCACTATGATCGTACTTGAGCATTGGGCATAGCTAATATTTGAGTGTGTTTCATGAATGGATCAATGATTGAGCATGACGGGCTAGGGATAACTTTCTTTAGTGTTGAGATTTTGAAAGACATGGTTGCTTGTTGACATGTTTGAGTATTGAGGTCATTATGTTAAAACTAGACTATTGCTTTGAATCATTTACAAGTCCAAGTTTTCATGCTAAACAAAGAAGAAAAGAATATGATGAATATGTTAGGTAGCATTCACACTTCATAAATTATTTCTTTATCATTTACCTACTCGAGGACGAGCAGGAATTAAGCTTGGGGATGCTGATACGTCTCCAACATATCTATAATTTATGAAGTATTCATGCCATGTTTAAAATAATTTTATATGATTTTGGTATGATTTTTATTAGAACTAACCCGGACTGACGTTGTTTTCAGCAGAACTACCATGGTGTCGTTTTTTGTGCAGAAATAAAAGTTCTCGGAATGGGCTGAAAATTTACGGTGATTTTTTATGGACCAAAAGAGACCCCCGAAGCACTGGAATTGGGCCAGAAGAGCCACGAGGCCTCCACAAGCCTGCAGGGCGCGCCCTCCTAGCTTGTCGCCGCCTCGTGGCCCCCCTTGACTTGAGACCGGCGCCAAAAATTCCTATAAATACCAAAAACCCCAGAAAGAAACCTAGATCGGGAGTTCCGCTGCCGCAAGCCTCCAGAGCCTCGAAAAACCAATCGGGAGCCCGTTCTGGCACCCTGCCAGAGGGGGAAACCATCACCGGAGGCCATCTTCATCATCCCGGCGGTCTCCATGACGAGGAGGGAGTAGTTCACCCTCGGGGCTGAGGGTATGTACCAGTAGCTATGTGTTTGATCTCTCTCTCTTGTGTTCTTGAGATGGCACGATCTTGATGTACCGCGAGGTTTATTAATATAGATGAATCATATGGAGTTTTCCCCTCTCTATCTTCTTGTGATGAATTGAGTTTTCCCTTTGAAGTTTTCTTATCGGATTGAGTCTTTAAGGATTTGAGAACACTTGATGTATGTCTTGCGATGGGATATCCGTGGTGACAATGGGATGTTCTATTGATCCACTTGATGTATGTTTTGGTGATCAACTTGCGGGTTCCGTGACCTTGGGAATCTATGCATTGGGGTTGGCACATGTTTTTGTGTGGACTCTCCGGTAGAAACTTTGGGGCACTCTTTGAAGTTCTTTGTGTAGGATTGAACATGATGAATCTGAAATTGTGTGATGCATATCGTATAATGAAGCCCATGGGTACTTGTGGTGACATTGGAGTATCTAGGTGACATTAGGGTTTTGGTTGATGTGTATCTTAAGGTGTTATATTAGTACGAACTCTAGGGCTGTTCGTGACACTTGTAGGGATAGCTCCTAAGATTGATCGGAAAAGATAACTTTGAGGTGGTTTCGTACCATACAATAATTTCTTCGTTTGTTCTCCGCTATTTGTGACTTTGGAGTGAACTCTTTGTCGCACGTGAGGGATTTACATATGATTCAACTATTGTCGGAGAAACGACACCTATGGGATCACGAGGATCCCTTTACGGTTCGGCGGGGAGAAAGATTGCACAGAGAGCTGATCGAGAGATCAACGCCAAGGGGATTTTACCCAGGTTCGGGCCGCAAAGATGCGTAAAACCCTACTCCTGCTTGGTTGCATTGAGTGTGTTCTTAGACTAGTGCTCGGAGCGCTACAGTAGCTGCTACACACGCGAACTTGAGTCCCAAAAAGAAGATGATCCTCCCCCGTAGCTGCACCTGGGCCTCCTTTTATACCTTCGAAGGGGTCGCCACAGTAGTGCGCTGGGGTACATGAGGTGTAAAGCAACTACAGTGCTTATCATACCTAATTCTGACGGCTTAGGACAAGGGCATTTAATGCTCCTGTTGAGGTGTCCCTGCCTTGTCTCGGGGATGGAAAAAGGGGCCATCCCATCGCACCGCCTAAGCCCTCACGCCGTCAGCGTCTGCCACGCACCCAGGGGAACAAAGGCTAAAAGACAAGCTGGTAGTTGCCCTGGGGTGGCGCGCTAAAACAGTGAGAGGGGCTTGCCGGGCGTGAGTCTTGTCGGGACTACGAGCTATCCCCGGCAAGATCTTGCTGGGGCTCCAGCCTTTGGTCTTCCCTCTTCTCGTCTCCTTGGCGTCGTAGTATTCGACCCCAAGGCTTCGCTGTTCCTTGTCGGCTCCAGGGAATCGACCGCGCACAAGTCTGGGTAATGGATACCCTGGTTATCTGTACACTGACAGGAGCCCCCGGGCCTGGGCCATACATGCGCGCGCGGCGCTGTTGGGCTAGGCCCGAAACAGTGCGCGGGCACACGTGGTCATAGCAATGATGGCGGTTGATAACTTTTTCCCACGATGCATAATGACTGCAGGTCTTGGGAGTATCGGAGCGAGACGGTCCGCCTTCCTCCTCGGGAGGAGGAGCGATGGACAGGGCGGCGTCCGCTCGCCTCCACATTGATGCCTCGGACGACGCGCCATGAGTGACGCGTGTTTCTCAGGATTGCGAAGGGTCGGCCCTTCTCCTTCAACACTCCGCCTTATAAAAAAGAGGCGAGGGAAGAAGAAGGAAGCTACCCATACGCAAACCTCTGATCTCCTGAGCTCAATTCCTTCTCCTTCCATCTCTTGCCAACTCCTTGCCGCGCTCCAAGATGGCGAGAGGACGCGGTCGCCCCCGGGGTTCCCTTAGCGCCTCGAGGAGCAGCCCTCAAACCCCGGCGCGTGTGGTGGTGACGATGATGTCTCAAGAAGAAATGCACTGGGTACCTATCTTTAAAACAAAATTCTTGTTTTGAGAATCCTTTGCCCTTGTATGCATCTTGTTTCTCACTGTCTTCCCGACAAGCTTCTTGGCGGAGGTCTTTCCAGATCTAAGCTTGTCGATGAAGTGGTCGAACAGAGTGAGATGCCGACAAGAGTCGCAAGCTTAAGAAGAGAACACTGCGTCGCATGACGAAGAGCCAGCCCCCGAGGCTCTCCCATAAAGGGCGCCGTGGGCGCGATGCTCGATTCGCATACTTATCCTTGTCATCCGTCGTAAACATCTCAAATCGATTTTGTGTTTGTTGCAGATGTATCTTCAACTGTCCGAGTACCCCGGCAAACCTTGCCATGATCACCTCGACAGGCCTTGTCGCGAGCACTCCGACAAGTCTTGTCGCAAGTATAGCCCGTCGCAAGTATAGCCCCGACGGGCCCGTGCACGAGTGACCCGCACAAGTATACCGACACGGGAGCCCACGGGCCTGGGCCACATGGGAGCGCGTGGTGTCGTTGGTCCAGGCCCAATTGGTGCGTGGGCACGCGTGGCAGGAGTTACTGTCTGCAATCATTCTTTTACTGCACCGCCCACGTCGTCCATTAAATGCGGGACGTGGGGGGTGTGCGCGACGTGACCGTCGCAGCAGCACGCTCGCTAGTAAAGAGGCAGCCCCGCGTCTTCCCCATAAAAAGGAATCCACAGGGGGCCGCGACTCATTTACCTCTTGCCTTTTTCCAATCTAGGAACCGCCGCCGTCTCCTCCAAACCAGAGTCTCCTTCCATCGCTCTCGCCGCCCCCACGCTTTCGCCGTCCTCTACCCCCAGCCTCCATAGCCACCATGCCGCCCAAAGTAGGCAAGGGCAAGGGTAAGAAGGCGGCGGAGAACAAGATGGTGGAGATGCGGAAAGAGCGCGTCGTCTTCACGCCGTCGCTCGGCGCGGAAGCCTTGAAGGAACAGTACCAGTTCATGTGGGCGTCGGAGATGATGGCGCATCCCGCCACTCGCGTCAGTCCAGGTTCCGCCGAGGCTCATCCAGAGAAATACCATTTTTTCACCGATTACTTCTATTGCGGCCTCTGTCCTCCCTTCTCCGATTTCTTCAAAGACATCATGCACACATATGGCTTCCAGCTCTTAGATTTTACGCCAAATGCCGTGACATGCATGTTTGTTTTCGCTCAGCTTTGCGAAAACTTTGTCGGAGTTAACCCTAGCACTGCCCTCTTCCGCCATTATTTCATCCCTCGAATTGAGAGCGGCAAGGCCCTTTCTGGTTCCGTCACTTGGATCCCACGGACGGGAACCAAGGAGGTCTATCCAGAGGTGGCTTACTGCCGGAAGTGGGAGGAATGGCGGAGCAGATGGTGCTGGGTTCGGGAAACACAGGAGAAGAAGATCCAATCTTTCTGCTTGCCGCGGCAGGTGAGGATAGCCCGCAACAACGATTGGAGCGCTCTTGATCCCGAAGACGCAAAGCTCACAATCGCGGCGACAAGGATTCTTCGCCTCAAGGTTGCCGGGTTGACTGTAGATATGATAGGCTCCAATTTCCTTCGCCGGCGGATTGCCCCTTTGCAGAACAAGGGGAGGCCAGCTTGGGAGTTCAAGAACGCGGGTGATATCATGCGGCTACGCCCTGGGTTGGACTTCAACATGACACTCATGCAGCACGCCTTTGTCTGTCAGAAGTTATTCAGGAGCGCAGTAGTGCGCGGTCTTCCGGCAGGCGTAGTCCCTTTATGCAACAACTCCTGCTTGAACTCGATCCTCGCGATGATGCCAGTGCTGGATGCGCACAGCGTTGACGGGTCATGGGCCATGCCTCCCGCTAACCAGGTCCAACGATTCTTCGATAATCTGTCGGAGAAGGCCATCTTCGAGGAAGGAGATTTCATCCGCGACACCACTGAAAGGGAGCTGGAATATATCGCCAGCAGAGTACAGGAAGCAGGTCTTGCCGCGGAGGCCAGCGGCGCTGCCTTCGCGGAAGAAGAATCCAACGAAGAGGAGGCGTTGCCGGACGAGGATCTTGCCGGGCAGGATGAGACTGCTGAAGAACAGGGTGGTCCATCTGCTAAGGGTCAGCTTGCTGAGGACACATCTGAGGAGGAGCTACTCGAGGAGGTCCCGACTCTCAGGCTGAGGAGTAGGCGCGTCCTTCGAGGTGCCGCCTCCGGGGCCCCGGCCCAGCAGACCTCCTCAAGTAGTGCAGTCCCCGGCAAGGGGGTGGCCGGCAAGGCGACGCAGCGGTAAGAAGCTCATCGGCAACCCGCACCTGCCGCGGCCAAGCGGCCAAGGAGCCCCCCTTGACCTCCTCCCCCGGCTAGAATGGTGGAAGTCGCCTTCGACCTCTCTGCTCTTAGTTCGGGAGAAGAAGAAGAGTAAGAAGCTCGTCGCACCCTTTATCTTTTTAAATCTCTAACTCTGCTCCAACTCATCGCTTGTTTTCTATTTCTGCAGGGATACAGAAACCTTGGCGCAGAGGATGGCGAAGAGGGTAAGGACCTCAACGGACGAGGAGCCGCCGGCAAGCACCTGAGGTGCACCAGAAACGGCCACCATCAGCCCGAGGACCAGCCCGCGACGCAGTCCTCGACTCAGCCCCCGGCGCAGCACCCAGCGTGAGTCCCTTATTCATTTCCCGCTGGCAAGCGCCGGGGTGTGCATTTACGCTGCTGACATCATCGGACGTGCAGGAGGAGAGCGGCGACAAGGAGAATCGTCAGAGTTCATCCCTGACATGCCGCCTCCATCGACCACACCGCCCAGAGATGCGTCTCTGGCCAGGACCTCCTCCAGCGCACTTTATCGTGACGAGGAGGAGCCGGCAAGCGAAGGCACCGGCAGCCATATGCCGGCAACTGACGTTGGCGGGAGGGGAGAAACCACTCCCCGGCAGGCTGACACAGGTAAACCATCTGCTTTGGAGTATCTGTTGTTTTATCTTCTTCTTTTTGTCTTCTTGAACTTCCTCCTGATCCCCACTTTGTCTTATTCCTTTGGCTTTCAGACATTCCCCCAGCGGAACACATGGATGTTGATGCTGTCATTGAGGACACCGCCCGGGATGCTGCTGCCGAGGCCGACAGGCTTGCCGCTGAGGAGGCCGCCAAGAGTGCTGCCACCGAGGCCGCCGAAGCCGCTAAGGCCGCTACCGCTGAGGCCGCCAAGAGCGCACAAGGGGAGGCCACCGAAGAGTCTGCTGAGAGGGCCGACAAGGAGTCCGGCGGCCGCACTGACGACATTCCTGCCGCAGGAGCGCATAGCGCTGACCCAGCCCCGGAGCCCCCGGCTGCTGATGAGGCGGCTGCCATCGAGCAACCGTCAACATCTGAAGGTCCCTCTTCCAGCAAATACCTCAAGGTCGGCGACAATCTGTTCGTTAGCCTTCTAGGGGCGGCCAGCATCAGGGCGCTAGTCGAAGGAGAGACCTTTGAGGAAGTCATTGCCGCTGTCGGGCTTGAGATTGTGGATGACCCTAGCGCCGGTAGCGGCAGATCTGAGGAGGAGAAACTTCTTCTGGCCATAAACAGCAACTATCAAAAGCTCCAGGCCCTCCATCGTGCCCGCAAGGAGAAGTTAGACTCCCGGGCCGCCATTGCTGAAGCAACTGAGGTGAACTTCCAAGAGCGCGTCAAGGAGACCCAAGCATGGTACGCTGAGGTCGTCCAGGAGCTGAAGGCAAACCAAGTTTAGTTGAGCCAGAACTGGGAAGAGCTCCTCCTGAAACAGTCTGACATCGAGAAGGCACAGGAGGAGGCCAAGCAAAGGGTTGCTGCAGAGGAGGCACGTCTGAGAGAGCTTCGCGTCGGGCTTGAATCGCATGAAGATGACCTTGCCGCGCGCGAGAGGGCGCTTGCCGACAAGCTCCGTGTCAAGGACAAGGAGGTTGAAAATCTTGTCGCGCAGCGGACCCAGGAGCTGGAGCAAAGGCATGCAGAGGCGCTGAAGACTCTAGCTGTGGACCACGCCGGCAAGCTGAAGGAGGCCGTCGATGCCGCCGAAGCTGCAGTGGCCGCCAAGAACGAGCTTGCCGAGAGGATGATGAAGCTGGAGGCAGAGCTTGAGGAGCACGGCAAGAAGGTCTCAACGCTAGAGACCGAAAGAGACGAAACTCTTCGCAGTCTGGCGGAGGCACAGGTCGCCGTCTCCGACAAGTCTAAGGAGCTCTCTTCTGCCAACAAGTCCATCGCCGATCTGAAGCTGAAACTGACCAAGCTGACGGAGTCCCTTGGATCCGCGGAAGCTCGCGAGAAGGCCCTGACCAAAGATCTCCAGAACGAGCAGGAGCTGCTCAAGAGTGCCACCCTCGAGCACAATGACTATGTGCGAGGTGTGGAGATCTGGACTGAGAAGCTTGTCGTCGTCGCGAGGAAACTTGCCGCGCAGCTGTCTACTATGGGCTTGGAGGATTACAGGGAGCCTCTCGGCGACAAGATGTCTCAGAGCGCCAAGTTGTCCTTGTTCTTCGACCATGTGCTTGAAGCTCTGGAGCGACTCCACTCTAACCGAGCAGCTCATCTGGCCAGCGAGTCGCGCAAGCTCTGCCAAGCTGTCCTCTGCAAAGTGCTTACCAAGGTGGTCTACAGGAATCCCGGCATCAACCTCGCCAACGTCTTCGACCGCCTGCCAAAGGATGTAGATCTCAAGGCGGCGGAGGAGCTTGTCACGCCCATCGTCGACAGGATCAGCCAAGTGAAGAGGGTTGAAGGTGATCGCCAGGATTAGCTGCTTCGTCGCTTGCCGCCGCTATTTCATGCCAAAGACAATATTATCTTATGTTAGAATCGCGGCAGCTTTTTATAGTAATATAACTCGCTCTGTTTTGGACAAATGCTATGTTATTCCCCTTTGCTTAATCTCTTTATGTATGTACTTGCCCTACGCTTAACCGGAAACTTGCCGACACGCATACCCTTGCCGCGAGCGCTAGGTGCGGGACTTTAGGAGCCTGCTGGCGGGGGCGTTGCCGGCAAGAGACCTTGATGCTCTTACTGCAGCCACCTAACCTGTTGAGCGGACTCGAAACAGGATAAGGGTGCAACCAATTCACAGCAAGGTTCCTTCGCGTGCAGGTTTTCCATACATAAGTTGAAACTGTTCAAGGGGAACAACAAAACAAAAGTCCATCTGAAATTTGTGCAATTCTGCAACTTATCTTTTCGTTGGAGCATTCTTTCCGACAAGATGATTTCCTTGAACATCGCCTATTGGTATCCATACCACCATTCTCCCCCCCCCCCGGCAAAGATGCACGCGAGGTAACCTTCTGTTCCTTTGAAAAAAAGAAAGAAGGGAAAATATAGGTATGGAACCTTGGCGGTTCTTTAGCACTTGTCAGGAGCAAGCATAATACAACATCTTGGCTAAACATGCATATAAATAAACATGCAAATTGACAAGAATTGTACAATACTTAGCTTTATTCAACTACGCACAGGGTCTGCGCCTGGCTTTGTACAAAGGATTACATGCTACTGCGGCAAGACTTGTACAAAAAAGGGGTTGCCGGGTGACCCGGCAACTGCGCCTTATGGGTAGAACTTACGAAGATGTTCGATACTCCAGGAGTTGCTCACCGGAATACCGTCTTCGGTCTCCAGGCAAACTGCGCCAGGCCTGGTGACTCGTACTACCCGATAAGGGCCTTCCTAGTTCGACGTCAACTTGTTGGAATTCTTGGCCGACTGAACACACCGAAGAACAAGGTCGCCTTCCTCAAGACTCCGGGCATGAACCTTGCGGCTATGATAGCGGCGCAAAGCTTGCTGGTAGCGTGCAGCTCGCACAGCAGCCTGGAGACGATCTTCCTCAAGGAACAACGCGTCATCTTGTCGGAGCTGCTCTTGCTCGAGCTCATCATAGGCGAGCACTCGAGGTGACCCGTATATGAGTTCCGTGGGGAGAACTGCTTCTGCCCCATATACTAGGGAGAAGGGTGTCTGGCCGGTAGCTCGATTTGGTGTCGTTCCGATTGACCAAAGAACCACCGGCAGTTCATCAATCCAACGCCTTCCGCTCTTGTGCAGCTTGTCGAAAGTTCTTGTCCTGAGACCACGCAACACCTCAGCATTTGCTCTTTCCACCTGGCCGTTACTCCTTGGGTGAGCAACAGAAGCGAAGCAAATTTTGCCACCGAGGTCTTGGATGTATTGCATGAAGGTGTTGCTGGTGAACTGTGTGCCGTTGTCGGTGATGATCCTATTGGGTACACCAAAGCGGCAAATTATTCCTTTGAAGAACTTGACGACTGACTGTGCTGTCACCTTCCTCACTGGTTCCACTTCTGGCCACTTTGTGAACTTGTCGATGGCGACGTACAAGTACTCAAAGCCCCCGACAGCACGGGGGAAGGGGCCCAAGATGTCGAGCCCCCAGACCGAAAATGGCCAGGATAAAGGGATCGTCTGAAGGGCTTGAGCTGGCTGATGTAGCTTCTTGGAATGAAACTGGCATGCTTCACACTTGGTTACTAGCGTAGCTGCATCCTGGAGGGCGGCGGTCCAAAAGAAACCTTGCCGGAATGCTTTACCAGCAAGTGCTCTTGATCCTATGTGGGAGCCACATATGCCTCCATGTATCTCTGCCAACAGCTCTAGTCCATCCTCCCGAGAAATGCACTTCAATTTCACACCGTTTGGTCTTTTTCTGTACAGGACATCGTCCACAAACTGGTACATTTTAGACCGACGGGCTACTTTCTCTGCTTCTTCCTGCTCATCAGGGAGTTCTCCTGTCTGAAGGAGATGGACAATGTGCTGTGCCCATGCTGGAGCCTGGGGCTCGACGGCAAGGACTAAAGGTAAATCTTCTGTCGCGGGAACAGTTGTCTCAACAGCGAGGGCCCGTGGCCCTGCCGGATCTCGCTGTTCCCCGGCAAGCTCGGCGGGAGCGTTTGTCTCGACGGTAAGAGTCTGAGCTCTTGCCGGAGCCTGTTGCTCACCGGCAAGCTTGGCGTCGTTCCCGGCAACTTCCTTGTCGGTGGCTGCTGGGAGCTCTGCCGGGAAGTACTTGCCGGAACTCAACTTTCTTCTTTTCTCTTGCCCTATTGATGGTGTCACGGACGGTTGAGTGAGTCGGAGCACAAAGGTACCTGGTTCCACAGGCAGCTTAAGGGCAGCGCGCTTCGACAGATCATCAGCAATGTTATTCTCTGCACGAGGGATGTGCTCCATTTGCAGACCATCAAAACGCTCTTCCAGCTTCCTCACTTCATCTACATAAGCTTCCATCAACGGGCTCTGATAATCTTTATTGACTTGTCTGACGACGAGCTAGGAATCACCTCTGACAATAAGCTTCTGGATTCCAAGGTCTGCCGCGATCCTAAGACCGGTGAGTAAACCTTCATACTCGGCAGTATTGTTTGTCAATCTCTCCCGGGGAAAATGCATCTGAATCACATATTTGAGGTGCTCTCCGGTGGGTGCGACAAGCAGCACACCAGCACCGGTGCCTTGCAGCGAAAAGGCCCATCAAAGTACATGATCCACTCTTGATTTGTTTCCTTGCCGGGGAGAGTTGACTCTGGCACTTCTTCATCTGGCGTTGGGGTCCATTCTGCAATGAACTCTGCCAAGGCTCAGCTCTGGATGGTTGAAGTACTCTCATATTTGAGGCCAAAGCTCGACAGCTCCAAAGCCCACTCCACAATCCTGCCGGTAGCCTCGGGATTCCGTAAAATCCGTTGCAAAGGAAAGCGAGTGACAATGGTGATCTCATGTGCCTGGAAGTAATGGCGCAGCTTCCTTGAGGCCATAAGGAGGCCAAAGAGCAGCTTTTGCACACCAGAATATCTCGATCTAGCCCCCTGCAAAAGGGAGCTGACAAAATAGACCGGGCGCTGCACCATCTTCTTCTTCTGAATTGATTGGCTTGACTGCGCAGGGTCGACCTTGTCGGTGCCAGACTCTACCGGGGGAGGCCTTGGCTCGTCATTTGGCGGTCCTGTCGTTAGCGCTGCTTCTTCATCAACTTCCCTCTCCGCCACCAACACAGCGCTCACCACTTGATTCGTTGCCGCTAGGTATAGCAGCAACGGCTCTTGTGGCCTTGGCGCGACTAGTATTGGCGAAGAGGAGAGGTACTTCTTTAAATCCTGCAGCACAGCCTCCGCTTCCGGAGTCCATTTCATTGGACCTGCCTTCTTCAAAATTTTGAAAAAGGGCAGGGCGCGCTCAGCAGATTTTGAAATAAACCTACTCAGCGCAGCAACGCAGCCGGCAAGACGGCACACATCCTTGACTCGTCTTGGCGCTTCAATTTGCTCAATTGCTTTGATTTTGTCGGGGTTTGCTTCAATTCCCCGCTGAGACACAAAGAAACTGAGGAGCTTGCCGGATGGAACACCGAACACGCACTTCTCAGGATTGAG
This sequence comes from Elymus sibiricus, assembly GCA_039707655.1. NCBI lineage: Eukaryota > Viridiplantae > Streptophyta > Magnoliopsida > Poales > Poaceae > Elymus > Elymus sibiricus. The sequence continues at coordinate 359,639,534 of CM077669.1, forward strand.
CTTCAAGTTGATCTTGCGCAGATTTGCAAAAGTTTCTTCTAAATCAGATATGAGCGTTGCTTTGTCCTTGGTTTTGACCACTATGTCATCCATATAAGCTTCCATATTTCTATGTAGCTGGGGCTCAAAACCAATCTGGACTGCTCTTGCAAATGTAGAACCAGCACTTTTCAACCCAAAAGGCATACGCAAAAAGCAGTACGTACCACATGGGGTGATAAATGCGGTCTTTTCTTCGTCTTCCTTGGACATGAATATCTGATGATAGCCTGAATAGGCGTCAAGGAATGACAGCAAGTCGCAGCCGGCAGTGGAGTCCACAATCTGGTCGATGCGCGGCAAAGGAAAGGGGTCTTTTGGACAGGCTTTATTGATATTCGTATAGCCAATACATAGCCTCCACTTCCCATTCGCCTTGCGCACTACAACTGGATTGGCCAACCATGTTGGGTGAAGTACTCCTTTGACCAAGCCTGCTGCTTCTAGCTTCTTGATTTCTTCGGCAATATACTGTTGCCGTTCCAAAGCTTGCTTCCTCACCTTATGCTTGACGGGCCGCGCGTGTGGACAGATGGCAAGGTGGTGCTCAATTACCTCCCTGGGAACACCGGGGATGTCAGATGGTTGCCATGCAAACACATCGACATTCGCCCGCAGGAAGGCAACGAGCGCGCTTTCCTATTTGCTGTCAAGGGTGGAACTTATAACGAAAGTTCCCCCCGTGCCATCTTCCTTGGCGGGCACCTTCTTGGTTGCTGGTGGAGCAGCCTTGGACTTCTTGCTCTTGCCGGTGGAGCTCTCAGGCACATCCTCAACGGGAGCGCAGCACTCCGAAGAGGTGCGCTTGCCGGAGTGTGTGCGAGAGGCCTTGCCGGTCTTCTTCTCCCCGGGAGCTTCATCGGTAGGAGCAAGTGCCTTGGCGGCAGATGCTGCAACTGCATCCCGGTAGAGCTGATCGGTGCAGATGAGTGCGTCCTTCTTGTCGGAACCGACAGTGATGACGCTCATCGGCCCAGGCATCTTCAGCACGTTGTAGGCGTAGTGTGATGCCGCCATAAACTTGGCCAACGTCGGGCGGCCAAGGATCCCATTATATGTCAATGGTATCTTGGCGATGTCAAACACAATCTTCTCCGTCCTGAAGTTTAAGTCACTGCCAAACGTCACCGGCAGCGTGATCTTTCCCTTGGGTTGGCTTCTTCCTGGATTGACCCCTTGAAAAGAGCCCGTCTCTTCAAGGTCTCCATCAGGAATTTGCAATCTCTTGATGACCTCGGGTGAGATCAAATTCAAGCCGGCCCCACCGTCAACTAGCATTTTTGTCACCTTGAGGTTGTGAATTGTTGGTAAGACCAACAACGGCAAACACCCAACCGCGGTTATGCGATCAGGGTGATCCTCAATGTCGAAAACGATAGGCGTGTTAGACCATTTCAAGGGCTTACGAGCGCCGACAGATGGCTCAGTCGCATTAACCTCGCGCGCCCACTGTTTAAGTTGGCGGTGGGAAGAATGCAACGATGCGCCTCCGTTGACGCACATGGCATCAGTAGCCTTCTGAAATTCTTGCTCGCTGGACTCGTCGTCCTCTTCCATGCCATCATCAGCCCCTTCTTGCTTGTCGCGACCTCGAGCGGGCTGGTCCTTCTGTTGCTTGGCCTTGCTGCGGCGACCTCCTCAGCCACCACGCTTCTTGCCGGACCCCTCGGCACCATCGTGAGCCCTCTCCTGTTTCGCCTCTCATACTCGGCTTTCTGCTTCTCGACAAGCTGCTCGACTTGCCGGCAGTCTTGAAGATCGTGGCCCTTGGTGCGATGGATCTTGCAATACTGCCTGCCGGAGCCGTCTGGCTTGTCGGCAGCTGCCAAGGCCTGACAGGAGGCGCACCCGGCAACATCCTTGCCGGGGTCGTTCACCTTGACCTTCTTGGCGGCGCCGGGGCTGCCGGACACCTCGACAGCAAGTACAGCCTTGCCCTTGGGCTTCCTGTTGTGCCGTCGACCCTTCTTCGCTGGGGCGGTAGCGTCTTCATCTTCAGAGTCAGCCTTCGCGCCAACATCCTCGCCGGGGAGCCTCCTCCCTTCTTCAGCTCAAGCACACTTGTCGGCCAGAGCATAAAGCTCGGCAACATCCCTGACCTTGTTCATTGCCAACTCTTCCCGCATCCTGCGGTTTCACACGTTCTGATGGAACGCGCTGATGATGGCGGTAGGGTGAACGTCTGGTATGTTGTGGTGCACGCGGCTGAACTTTTGGATGTACTTGCGCAGGGTCTCGCCTTCCTTCTGGGGAATGATATGTAGATCACTCTCCTGGCCCGGAGCTTGGTGGCCTCCGGTGAAGGCGCCAACAAACTCGTGGCACAGATCTGCCCAGGAAGAAATGGATCATTCCGGCAAGTGCATCAACCACGACCTAACGTTGGGCTTGAGGACCAACGGGAAGTAGTTGGCAAGTATCTTATCGTCACGACCCCCGGCAGCCTGCACCGCGATGGTGTAGATGCTTTGGAACTCTAACGGATGGGTTTTGCCGTCATATTTCTCCGGGACCTCCGGCTTGAACGTGTGAGAATTGGGCCACTGGACTCGCCGCAGCTCACGGGTAAACGCTGGACAACCCACCTCGTAAGGCAGATTGCCAGGATACCCCGGCGCAGGCTTATCTACAGTGGGCCCCGCGCGCTTGTCGGACTGGTAACGCGCTTCCCGGCGCCGCTCGATGGTAGTTCGAGCGTCCTCCTTGCTTCGCTCCCGAAGAACCTGACGTTGATCGCGGCGGGTTCGCGGGTCGGACGACGCCGTGGAATCATCCTCACGAGTGTCGACCCGTCGAGTCATCGCCCGCTGCTGCTGCGGGGGGGAATACACCGTAGTTGCGCCGCCCACAGCTTTCTCCTTGCCGACGTGCGCCGGCTCGACGGACCGTCGCCGCGAGGGCTCCGCTTGCTCCGGCTTATCTTCGTTGGCCAGGCCGACGAGGATCTGGATGGCGGATCTCCACTCCTCGAGCTTGTTCGCAGCAGGAGGAAAGTTCAAGAGTAGATGTGCACGTGCCAGTGCTTCTGCCGGCGTAGGCGGCGGCGACAGGTGCGAGGAACGTGAGGTGCTCTGACTCCTAACCGTGTTAGGAGGAGCAACAACACGATCCTGCGACCATACGCCGCTAGCACCAGCACGTGGACGTGCATGATGGCCTCGCACCTCCCGAGAATGATGCTCAGGAGATTTCCCATGGGGACGTCCGGGGCCTCCAACGTCGCGGCGAAACTCCTCGCGCGCGCCCTGGAAAGGCCGCGGCACGTGCGCCGGTGTGGGCGTCTTGGAGAGCACCCTTCCATCTCTGGAGTTCGCCACACCGCCTGCTGGCAGTACGGCTCCATCTCTGGATCCAGCGGCGCGAACGACGCCGCTTGCCTGGCTACGATCACCGGAGCGTCGTGGAAGCTCGGGATCTCCACCTCCTCCACCCGCGTCGACTCCATCGCCCGTGCGCGTAAGCACGGGTGCGGCGGACGCGGTTGGTCCAACCGCCGTCAAACCCTTCCTCTTGGGGGCCATGGCGGTGATGATGACGAAGAACTGGCGCGCTGATCACTGGATCAGGTCCACGCAGCCTCTTTCCCCCTACCTGGCGCGCCAAAGATGTCGGAGAAACGACACCTATGGGATCACAAGGATCCCTTTACGGTTCGGCGGGGAGAAAGATTGCACAGAGAGCAGATCGAGAGATCAACGCAAAGGGGATTTTACCCAGGTTCGGGCCGCAAAGATGCGTAAAACCCTACTCCTGCTTGGTTGCATTGAGTGTGTTCTTAGACTAGTGCTCGGAGCGCTACAGTAGCTGCTACACACGCGAACTTGAGTCCCAAAAAGAAGATGATCCTCCCCCATAGCTGCACCTGGGCCTCCTTTTATACCTTCGAAGGGGTCGCCACAGTAGTGCGCTGGGGTACATGAGGTGTAAAGCAACTACAGTGCTTATCATACCTAATTCTGACGGCTTAGGACAAGGGCATTTAATGCTCCTGTTGAGGTGTCTCTGCCTTGTCTCGGGGATGAAAAAGGGGCCATCCCATCGCACTGCCTAAGCCCTCACGCCGTCAGCGTCTGCCACGCACCCAGGGGAACAAAGGCTAAAAGACAAGCTGGTAGTTGCCCTGGGGTGGCGCGCTAAAACAGTGAGAGGGGCTTGCCGGGCGTGAGTCTTGTCGGGACTACGAGCTATCCCCGGCAAGATCTTGCCGGGGCTCCAGCCTTTGGTCTTCCGCCTTCTCGTCTCCTTGGCGTCATAGTATTCGACCCCAAGGCTTCGCTGTTCCTTGTCGGCTCTAGGGAATCGCCCGCGCACAAGTCTGGGTAATGGATACCCTGGTTATCTGTACACTGACAACTATGTTAGTATTGTTGAGAGAACTTGCACTAGTGAAAGTATGAACCCTAGGCCTTGTTTTGTAAGCATTGCAATACCGTTTTTGCTCACTTTTATTATTAGTTACCTTGCTGTTTTTATATTTTCAGATTACAAAAACCTATATCTACCATCCATATTACACTCGTATCACCTTCTCTTCGCCGAACTAGTGCACCTATACAATTTACCATTGTATTGGGTGCGTTGGGGACACAAGAGACTCTTTGTTATTTGGTTGCAGGGTTGTTTGAGAGAGACCATCTTCATCCTACGCCTCCCACGGATTGATAAACCTTAGGTCATCCACTTGAGGGAAATTTGCTACTGTCCTACAAAACTCTGCGCTTGGAGGCCCAACACGAATCTACAAGAAGAAGGTTGCGTAGTAGACATGATACGTCTCCGTCGTATCTACTTTTCCTAACGCTTTTGCTCTTGTTTTGGACTCTAATTTGGATGATTTGAATGAAACTTACCCAGACTGACGCTGTGTTCAGTAGAACTACCATGGTGTTGTTTTTGTGCAGAAATAAAAGTTCTCGGAATTGGACGAAACTTTTTTGAGAATTATTTTACAATAAATAAAAAATACTAGAGCCAAGAACCATCGGAGGGGGTGCCCTGGCTGGGCAGGATACACCAGGGCGCGCCACCCCCTCTAGGCGCGCCCTGGTGGGTTGTGGTCACCTAGTGGCCCCCTGACCCTAATTCCAGCACTATAAATTCCTATTTTTGGAGAAAAAAATAAGAGAGGAAGTTTTATCGCGTTTCACGAGATGGAGCAGCCGCCACCTCCTGTTCTTCATCGGGAGGCCAGATATGAGCCCGTTCGGGGCTCCAGAGAGGGGAATCTTCGGTCTTCATCATCACCAACCCTCCTTCATCGCCAATTCCATGACGCTCCCCACCGGGAGTGAGTAATTCCTTTGTAGGCTCGCTGGTCGGTGAGGAGTTGGATGTGATTCATCATATAATTGAGTTAGTTTTGTTAGGGCTTGATCCCTAGTATCCACTATGTTCTAAGATTGATGTTGCTATGACTTTGCCATGCTTAATGCTTGTCACTAGGGCCCGAGTGCCATGATTTCAGATCTGAACCGTTTATGTTATCACCATTATATCTATGTTGTTGATCCGATCTTGCTAGTCATATGCACCTGCTATGTGTTATGATCCGTAAACCCCGGGGTGACAATAATCAGGATACTTTCCGGTGATGACCGTAGTTTGAGGAGTTCATGTATTCACTATGTGTTAATGCTTTGTTCCGGTTCTCTATTAAAAGGAGGCCTTAATATCCCTTAGCTTCCTTATGGACCCCGTTGCCACGGGAGGGTAGGACAAAAGATGTCATGCAAGTTCTTTTCCATAAGCACATATGACTATTTACGGAATACATGCCTATATTATATTTATGAACTGGAGCTAGTTTTGTGTCGCCCTCGGTTATGACTGTTATATGATGAATGTCATCCAACGAATTCACCGATCCAATGCCAACGAGTTTTCCACATATTGTTCTTGCTAAGTTACTATTGCTACTGCTACTGTTACACTTGCTACGAAATCATTGATATCACTGTTACCGTTATTGTTACCGCTACCACTGCTGTAAAACTATCATATTACTGTGCTACTGATCACTCTGCTGCAGATATTTAATCTCCAGTTGTGGTTAAATTGACAACCCAACTGCTAATACTTGCAAATATTCTTTGGCTCCCCTTGTGTCGAATCTATAAATTTGGGTTGAATACTCTACTCTCAAAAATTGTTGCGATCCCCTATACTTGTGGGTTATTAAGACCTTTTTCTGGCGCCGTTGCCGGGGAGCATAGCTATATTTGTTGAGTCACTTGGGATTTATATCAATTTATCACTATGAAGAATCTGAAGGATACAAGAACCAAGATTTTTCGCTCTAAGACGAGGGGAGGTAAGGAATTGCCATCTAGCTCTATACTTGATTCAACTTCGGTTATGAGTAAACTTGCAACACCACCACATGCTATTAATCCTGATACGTCGCAAGTTATTGATGATGCTACTTCTCGTATGAATGATGCTTATGATGATGCTAGTACCATGCCTGACGATATTGTGCCACTATGTGAATTTCTTGATGAACAAATTGCTAGAGCTAAAGAGAATGAAATTACTGAAACTGATGAGATTACTAAAATTGATGAATTCCTTGAAACTAAGAACTATGAAACACCTATTAGACCTAGCTCTCCTAGATTTGAATTGCCTTAGATACCCGAGGGTTATCTATGGATGGAGAAGTAGCTAGAGACATCCTTGCTTGTAAGGATAGAGATGATCTTAAGAAATTATTAGGCAAGTATAAAGAAAATTCTTTGAATGCTAGAATGAAATGTGATCCTAAGTTTGCTACTTCACCTATCTTTGTTACCAATAAGGATTATGAATTCTCTATCGACCCAGAGTTAATTACTTTGGTTGAATCTGATCCTTTCTATGGATATGAAACTAAAACTGTAGTGGCACATCTTACTAAGTTGAATGATATAGCCACCCTTTTTGCTCATGATGATAAGATTCTCTACTACTATATTATCAAATTATTTCTGTTCTCATTAAAGGGTGATGCTAAGATATGGTACAATACTCCTGCTCCTGGTTGTGTGCGTAGTCCATAGGATATGATTTACTACTTCTCTAAAAAATATTTTCCTGCTCATAAGAAACAAGCTGCCTTACAGGAAATATTTAACTTTGTGAAAATTGAAGAAGAGAGTCTCCCACAAGCTTGGGGGAGGCTTCTCCAATTGCTTAATGCTTTGCCTGATCACCCTCTTAAGAAAAATGAAATACTTGATATCTTCTATAATGGACTAACTGATGCTTCTAGGGACTTCCTAGATAGTTGTGGTGGTTGTGTTTTCAGGGAACAAACTGTTGAACAAGCTGAGGAACTATTGAATAATATATTGAAGAATTATGATGATTTGACTCTCCCTAAACCTCCACCTAAACCCACTCCGAAGAAGAGGGGTATCTTATTTCTCGGTCCTGAAGATATGTAGGAGGCAAAGAAATGTATGAAGGGAAAAGGTATTAAAGCTGAGGATGTTAAGAATTTACCACCTATTGAAGAAATACATGGCCTTGACACACCACCACCTCAACAGGTGGTAGAGGTAAATTCTTTATTAAAGTTTGATGAAGGTGATATCCCTTACAATAAACATTCTAGTCAATGCTTATATGAGTTTGACAACTACATTAGGAAACAAGATCACTTCAATGCAAATGTTCTGAAACAATTGAAATATAATTCTGATATGATTGCTCGCTTGAGTGACTTGTTATTTAGAATTAATAATGATGTTAGAGGTGTAGGAAAACATGCCTCTATGGTTCAAAGCCAGTTAGAACAAGTTGTTAAATCTCAAAGAGAATTGCTTAATGAAATGAATAATAATATGAATGATTTTGCTGTTAGAGTAGCAACTAGAGGAGGTAAACTGACTCGGGAACCACTTTATCCTGATGGACACCCTAAAAGAATTGAACAACACTCTCGAAGAATTAACATCGATGCACCTAGTCCTTCTAAAAAGAAAAAGAAAAAGAAAAATGATAGGACTTTGCTTACCTCTAGTGAACCCGAGATAGAAAAAACTCCTGAAGATAATGATGCCTCTATTTCTGATGCTGAAACTCAATCTGGTAACGAACATTCACCTAGTGATAATGAAAATGATAATGATGATATTCATGAAGATACTCAACCGAACAATGATAAAGAACCAGATAATGATGTTGAAATAGAGCCTACTATTGATCTCGATAACCCACCACCTAAAAATAAACGATATGATAAAAGAGACATTGTGGTTAGAAAACATGGTAAAGAAAGAGAGCCATGGGTTCAGAAAGCCATGCCTTTTCCACCTAAATCATCTAAGAAAAAGGATGACGAAGAATTTGAACGCTTTGCTGAAATGATTAGGCTAGTCTTTTTGCGTACCCGCTTAACTGATATTTTAAATATGGCCCCTTATGCAAAATACATGAAAGACATCATCACTAATAAAAGAAAGATACATGAAGCTCAAATCTCCACCATGCTTGCTAATTATTCTTTTAAGGATGGAGTACCTAAAAAACTTGGAGATCCTAGAATACCAACTATACCTTGCTCCATTAAAAGAAATTATGTCAAAACTGCTTTGTGTGATTTGGGAGCTGGTATTAGTGTTATGCCTTTCTCTTTATATAAAAGACTTGATTTGAATAAACTCACACCTACTGAAATATCATTGCAAATGGCTGACAAATCAACTGCCATATCTATCGGTATTTGTGAGGATGTTCCCGTTGTTGTTGCAAATGTTACTATTTTAATAGACTTTGTTATTCTTGAGATGCCCGAGGATGAACACATGTTGATTATCCTTGGTAGACCCTTTTTGAATACTCCAGGGGCTGTTATTGATTGCAATAAAAGCAAAGTGACTTTTCATATCAATGGTAATGAGCATATGATGCACTTTCCGAAGAAGCAATTCCAAGTGAATGGTATAAATGTTATTGAAAAATCTCGGACACTCACTATTGGAAGTTTTCAACTACCTCGACCTACTGCCAAAAAGAAATATGACATACTTATTGTTGGGGATATGCATATCCCCGTTGAGGTAACTTAGTGTTTTACAAAAGTTCTTCGGTTTCATGCTAATCGAAAGTGGTTGTTAGTAAGACTTGATCAACCTTATTAATGGATCATTTTTGAGAGGTATGAAGTTGATGAATCTAGTAGGCACAACCTTCTGCTCCCACCTTTTGTTTTCTATTCGTCTTAGTCATATAAAATAAAATGCCATGTTTATCCTATTTTCTAATTTCCCCGTACAATAAAAATGGCCCAAAAATAAAAGTTCTCAAAATGTCCTGAAAATTTAACACGATTTTTTTCTGAATATTTCTGAATTTCTGGTGCAAATAACATCAGAGGGGGTGCACCTGGTGTCCACGAGACACCATGGGGCGCCAGCAACCCCAGGCGCGCCCTGGTGGGTTGTGGTCCCCACGTGGGTCCCCTCACTTGTCTCTTTAGCCCATTCCATCTCCTACCTCCAGAAAAAAATCACCATAGCTCTCTTTCTCTTGTTCTTGCTCTCAAACCCGAGGATTTCGATCTCTTTGCTCGAAGGTAAACTATTTTGGGGAATTGCTACTTGGTATGTGACTCCTCCATACCTCCAATTACACTACTGGAATCTGAGGATTTGCCATCTGCCAGTTCTTTGCCGTCAGCTTCCAAAAAACGAACGGCAAAGAACTGTCTGATGGCAAAGATTCTATTTGCCATTAGTTAGATCTTTGTCATCTACCAGTGGACGGCAAAGAGCCAGAAGGCAGACGGCAAAGAGCCCACCTGGGCCCCACTGGCCCGTGGGGGTGGTGGGGTTAACTGGGCCGTCTGCCAGTTCTTTGCCGTCTGCCTGGCGGCCCTTTGCCGTCCGCCAGTAGATGGCAATGCCCTACCCACCCTAAATGGCGTCGACCCCCCCCACCCTCTCTCTCTCTCTCTTTCTCTCCCCCGACCCCCCAAGCCGCCGCCTCCTCCACGTCGCCCGACCGCCTCCTCTCCTCGCCGCCGGCCGCCTCCGCCCCCGCCCCCGCCTCCACTGCCCCGGCCGCCCCGGACGCCGCGCCGCCCCCGCCGCCCCACCCGGCCACCTCCTCTCCTCGCCACCGGCCGCCCCTGCCCCCGGACGCCACGCCCCCGCCGGCTCCGATGAGACCCCCATCCCCACCACCATTTTTTTGTTTTTTTCTGTTAAATTAGTTAATTAGTTTATTAGGCAGAAAAATATAGATAGAAAAGAAAAAACTTAGAAGAAAAATAAGAAAATAAAAAACCTAGAAGAAAAAAAAGAAGGAAAAAAAGGAAAAAGGAAAAGGGAAAAGAAGAAGAATGAAAACAACAAGGAAAAGAAGAAGAAGGAAAAGAAGAAGAAGGAAAAGAAGAAGAAGAAGAAGAAGAAGAAGAAGAAGAAGAAGAAAAAAGAAGAAGAAGAAGAAGAAGAAGAGGAGGAGGAGGAGGAGGAGAAGAAGGAGAAGACGAGAAGAAGAAGAAGGAGAAGAAGAAGAAGAAGAAGGAGAAGAGATCTATCGAATCCATGCTTCCCGCGCCCCGAAGCGAGACTCTATCCAGATCTCAAAGAATAACGAGCTAGGCGGCCGGCGGGCAAAGAAAGGGGGCGGGGCGTTTACTTGAAAATGACAACCGCCTGTTCCAGCAGCGGGGGCCTTGCACGAAAGCAAACCTACGATTAAGTAGCAGTTGCTTTCGCTGATGGGCCCAGTGAGGGGGGCATTGTCCCTCAGTTCTTACCAACCTCAGGTGTGTACATCTAACTTATTATCTTCTTTTTTCATGCAAGCTTGACCTCAGCTGCCCATTTCTTATTCATTCAGGGCGCCCCTAGTGGACTTGGCGGCGCTCCTTTCTCAAACCAGAAGAACTCTGAACGTTAGGGAAAATAAGGGAAGACCACCTGAGCGAACCGACCGAAGGGACTTTACTCATCCGAACCGAACGTTAGCGGCTTAAGCTAAGCCTATCACGAGCTGCGTTGCTGCTTGATCGGTGGGGAGGAAGATCTCAAAATATGGGGCAAAGGATCAAGCGCTTTGACTTTGCTTTGTCCCCCGGGATCCACCACAGGTTGGGTTTGAGAGCCGTGTGATGGGTGACTATCTAGCACGGTTCAGAGAGCACGTGTATGTAGTCTGCGCTGGTGAATGGAAGCCCCCGCCGCAAAAAAGAAGCAGCTCTTCCCACGGCTCTGTCACCATTGACTCTATTTATTATTATGGTAAATTATTATGGTAAACCATCGAGAAAGAAGAATTTTGATAAATCACTTCGGGTGAGCGGGGCCTTCAAGCAGCCTCAATACGCCGGGGTTGTAAATGACATACCTTTCCTTATGGGAAATGCCGCCTCCTTACTAAAAAGGAATAGAATCAAGTTATTTTTACCAAAGAAGTCCCGCTCTGACGGCCCGACGAGTCATCTACTAAAAAGGACCCTCCCCGCTGTGCGCCCCTCCTTGAATTATTCGGTCATGCAATACTTTTTTAATACTAAGAATAAAATGCATTTCGACCCCGTCCTAATTCTAAATCATTTTGTGGCACCGGGTGTGGCTGAACCATCTACGATGGGGGGAGCGAAGGGAGGAAGCTTAGATAAGAGAATACGCTCTCGCATCGCTTTTTTTAGAAAGCTCTACCAGCGAGAAAAAGTGTTTGGCCCGAGCCAAAAAGAGGTTGATCCACTTCATTCGCCAAGCGAATGATCTTCGCTTCGCGGGAACAACAAAAACCACCATATCGCTCTTTCCTTTCTTCGGTGCTACCTTCTTTTTTCCAAGGGATGGGGTTGGGGTGTATAATAACCCTTTTATTGAGTATGCCCGAGAACAACTCCTAGCTCAATTTAGGATCAAATGTAGGAACCTCATGGGTATGGATAAGGTAATGGAATTGATAGAGAAATTCATAGACCTAGGTAGGATAGGCAAATTGATAAAGGGAATAGAGATGATGATAGAGATCATACTGAGAAAGAGGATAGTTCCGTACGGGTACAACTCTTATTTGAACGAAGTGCAAAAAATGCGATCTTTTTTGTCTAATAGAACAAACATTAATACCTTAATTGAGTCGGTAAAGATCAAATCTGTTTATCAAAGTGCTTCTCTGATTGCTCAAGACATCTCTTTTCAACTGAGGAACAATCCAATCTCATTTCGTTCCATTTTTAGTAAAATAGTGAAGGATATTCCATTAATAATGCCAAAATGGGTGGAGGGGATACGTATTTGTTGTTCTGGTCGATTATGAGGTGCGGAAATAGCTAAAACTGAATGCGGAAAGTATGGAAAAACATCTTGTAATGTATTTAACCAGAAAATCGATTATGCTCCTGCGGAAGTATCTACTCGTAACGGAATTTCAGGTGTCAAAGTGCGGATCTCATATAGTCAAAATAAGAAGGGATGTGCTATATCCGAAACGTACTAAATATAGTAAATATTTTAAATGCAGATGTAGTAGGGGTCGCGAACCGGATGGTACACAACTTGGTTTTGGAAGATATGGCACCAAAAGTTGTAGAGCTGGTCGTCTTTCATATCGAGCCATTGAAGCAGCGCGTCGGGCTACAATCGGACAATTCCATCGTGCTATGAGCGGACAATTCCGAAGAAATTGTAAGATATGGGTAAGAGTTCTCGCAGATCTTCCTATTACGGGGAAACCCGCAGAAGTTCGAATGGGAAGAGGAAAAGGAAATCCGACGGGTTGGATTGCTCGTGTGTCCACAGGACAAATCCCATTTGAAATGGATGGTGTGAGTTTGTCAAATGCTCGACAAGCCGCTAGATTAGTGGCGCATAAACCATGTTTGTCAACCAAGTTTGTTCAGTGGTCGTAACGTAATTGGTTAGTGGGGAAAAACCGGGCCGGGACTCAAAAGAATTTGGCGAAGTGTTTGTTCCTGAACGAGGGAAGTGGAAAGACAAAGAGGGATAGGGAGCTCGCCTCCTTCTTTTTTGTAATCGCCGAAATTGTACGACGACCCTTCTTGTTCCAGGCATACGACCCTGAGACGTGACGGTGTCACTTTTCCGGCCCAGCAAAGTGACAGTTATATAAATAAGAATAAGAAAGAGAAGCGTGATGTTGTCGTGTTGTCAGCAATAAAATTATCGTAAATAGATAGTACGGTTGTGTTGTTTCAATTTCTGTTCGTACTCTGATTGCTGTGGCTGCAGCTCGATCTTGGCAAATCTCTCAAATGGATGTCAAAAATGCTTTCCTTGATGGTGATCTACATGAGTTTTTTCTATATGCAGCCACCTCTGGGTATTGAAGTCCCTGATGGTCATGTTTGTCGCCTTCGAAAGGCCCTCTATGGGAAAAAAGCAACCACCTCGTGCTTGGTTTGAGCGGTTCAGCTCTGTGGTTCAAGCTGCTGGTTTCTCTTCTAGTGAACATGACCCTGCACTTTTCACTCATACATCTGACCGCGGTCGTACCTTGCTTCTTCTCTATGTTGATGATATGTTGATCACTGGAGATGATCAGAAGTACATTGCTTTTGTTAAGAAAAAGTTGAGTGAGCAATTCAAGATGTCAGATTGATTTTCTCTCAGTTATTTTCTGGGAATTGAGGTTGATCAAACTAATGATGGTTACTATCTCTCTCAGCATCGCTATACTCAGGATTTGATCTCACGCTGAGGTCTTACTGATACACACACTGCCGCTACACCCATGGAGCTCCATCTCCAATTGCGCCCTAGTGATGGTACTCCTCTTGAGGGATACCACTCGCTATCGTCATCTTGTAGGCAGCCTTGTGTACCTCACTGTGACCCGGCCTGACATTGCTCATGCAGTCCACATTGTTAGTCATTTTGTCAGTGCTCCTACTTCAGTTCATTATGATCACTTACTTCGTGTTCTTCGGTACTTGAGAGGCACATCATCTCGCAGATTGCACTATGTGAAAGCTCTAATCAACTTCAGCTTCATGCTTATTCTGACTCAACTTGGGCGAGTGATCCTGTTGATCGTCGCTCTGTCACCGGTTATTGTCTCTTTCTTGGCACTTCTCTCATTGCATGTTTTTCCAAGAAACAAACATTTCTCGTTCTAGTGCTGAAGCTGAGCTTCGCGCCATTGCCACTGTCACGTCACAGCAGAGATCGTATGGCTTCGATGGCTCCTGGCTGATTTTGGAGTTTCGTGTGATGCACCCACATCTGTTCTTTGCGATAGTACTGCCACTATTCAGATTGCCAATGATCCAGTCAAGCATGAACTAACCAAGCATATTGGTTTCGATCACGTCTATCCGAAGTCAATAGAGCAATTTAGAGCGTAGCGAATAGCTAACCTTTCCTCGGGGAGGGAAGGGAGATATGAGCATAGTGGTATCTTTTGCTAATGAAATGAGATTGGATATGAATGTGGAATTCATTGAGTGGAGAGATGAACTAATCTATACTCTGCCTGTCTTCCATTTCTCTGAAGATTTCGTTTACAACACAACATCAAACTCCAATTTCATGAATTGATAGGTAAGGATCGCTGTCGAACAACTCTTCTTCATTTCTTCTGGAATTCTTTCTTCTAAGGTAGTAGGTATCGGGTTTCCCTGTTCATACTCCGAACATGAGTTAATATACTCTTGTAGAGCAGATCACTTAGGGCTTTATACTGGTTCGACGACTGGGTTCTTGTTCCTTTCTCTTCTTTGTCTGTCCACTCCCTTTGTTTTCAACAGTCTTTGGAGCTTCTGAAGATTCTGCCGCAAGATCCAAGCGGTATCGTCGGTGCACCACCGCGTCAACCAGCACCACAGCTTCCTACATTTGGGAGAGAGCCGCAGGGCACCCCCACCCACTCCTGTGTTTGAGGAATTTCATGAATCTAATGCTGAAGGGCGTGGATGCCGAAGATTTCTTTTCCATGATTTGATGGCACGCATGTTCGTATCTGGGTTGACAAGTGCGAAACCCACTTTAGGATGTACCAAATCACTGCACTGAGTGAGGTTTCAAGGCTCCGAACAGAGCTGTTACTGTTACAAAGTACAAGAATCAGCTTTTCTTCCCTTCCGGCGAACAGAAAAGAGAGATACGAAGGAGTAATGACGAAAGGTTGATTGTTCATATGTTCAGTGATGGCGAGCCTTCAACCAATAAAAAATACCTTAAAGAAGATGCGTAGGCCTGAAATCATGGTGCAATGAATATCGTAGATAGAGTGATTTCGATCTCATATAGCTAGCTTTCCTTTCAAAGTGAAACGATTTTCCTTTTACGTTGAGATATTTGAATTGGATTTTCTTTCACCACTACTATCGTAACGCACAGAAAACACTGACGTTTCCGCTCGCTTTCAACCACTGCCACTTTACCTGAGCACTGTGACGCAGTCGGTCAAGTATTGAGTTTCTGCTAGTATATCAAGGACTTATGAGAACTGAAAAGAAAAAAACTAAAAAAGGAATTCTCATAGTTCATTGAATTAAGGGAGGACCATTCGTGGGGGGTTCGTGGAAGAGTTGGGTTCGATTCCCTTTATACGCGATGTGGCGAAAAAGACCGATTCAACGAAATGTGCCATGCCAGCATTAAGATTTAAAACGTGTCGTCTACTTCCAGGAAATGTTCGGAACAGAGAACTTTCTCTAATCCAATGTCGTATTCTCCGAAGATTGAGGAACAAGAGGAGATCCATTAAAAGAAATCTTTCTCGGAGAGAAAATCTAAACAGTAACATCAAATCAGAAACTACACAAAAGTTGTCTCTTTATTATGGGGATTTACCCATAAGGGAGATGCACAGAGGAAGAGAACGAACTTCATATATCCCTTTTTTACTCAATCAAGAAACAAGATCGGACGTGATTCTGGTTCGTCTCCATTTTAGTGACACTCTTCCTCAAGCAAGGCAGCCGATAAGTCATCGAAGGGTTTGTTTGAATAATGGACTGGTAACCATTACTCATTTGAATGTTTCCCACGGTGATCTAATATCTTTTAAAGAAAATGACGCGAGAACCCGCGGTTTTCAAATAAGGAGATCTTTCTATATCGACATATCAGTTGGAAAAATCATAGGCAAATTCCTATCGGCCATATCAGTTAGAAAAAGAAGAGGCAAATTCCTACCGGCCATATCAGTTGGAAAAAGAAGAGGCAAATTCCTACTGGCCAGAATCTGGAGAAGAACAAAAACAGAATGGTTCCGCTTACTCACAACTCAGAGGGGATGCCGCTTACTACTCAAATCCTTGTTTATGGAAGAGTTGCGTTCTTATATGCAAGAAGAATACTTTGAAAGAACAAAGAAGTTTGGATCCGCAAAAGTATGCTTAGGCGGTTCCTTCGCTGAGCACAACAGAATGAAGAGGAATTTGTTTCATTTCAAATACTTCTTCTTATTGAAAAGAGGGAAGGAGAAAAACCGAAATCTTCCTACTCGAACAATAAGTCCTTTTGTTTACAAGTCTTCTTTATATAGTAATTCGACCTATTGCTCCTG
Source organism: Elymus sibiricus (assembly GCA_039707655.1). Classification (NCBI taxonomy): domain Eukaryota; kingdom Viridiplantae; phylum Streptophyta; class Magnoliopsida; order Poales; family Poaceae; genus Elymus; species Elymus sibiricus. Next base: position 359,656,049 of record CM077669.1, read on the forward strand.
ATCCCCGTTTACTAGGAAGATAAGAATCAAAAGGATCGAACAACCTACTCATTATTCGGAGGTGAATCATAGAACACTAAAAGCTGTCGTATCTTATGGACCTAACATAGGTCACATCCCTCACGACATAAGATTGAAAGATCCAAACCTTCCTCTTCGGAGCGAAAACGGACGTGGCCAAAACATATAAAAAAAGATCGGCCTAGTCGCTCATAGGGACATATCTATCCGGATAGAGGATAGTCTAGATCAATTTTGAGAAAAATCTCTCTATATATAGATAGGTATCTCTGTGGATAGAGATAAAGATAGGGATCCCTATAAATCGAAATATATGGAAAAAGTGCACTTTTTGACTACTACTACTATTTCTTAGACTTTTTCAAGGAAACATCGTTTTTTCGATTTTGACTGAATTGGTCGGAGCGTAGACGAGCAAGCAGAGCCCAGGAAAGAGGTCAGATCGTCATAGAGCAGTCGACTATAAGTATAAGACTGCTGGCCTGAGAGAAGGCAGTCTCTCTCGGGAAACATGGCCCAATTTCTCTTCTTTCTTTTCACACGGGCAACAATTGGGAATAAAACAGACCATGAACATGAGTTTAAAATGTTAAAAAAAGGGAAGAGTGCATTCTCTACTTTCTTATCTCGAAAATGCGTAATATAGTGATGTCATGTGTCTGTTTCTCTGAAAAGGTGGGTTGCCCTTAGGGCAAACAGTAGTGCCAGGTTCCATTGTGGAACGGTCGTTTGCCGGTGACCTTTGTCCGCTGTAGTACGAGTGACTGGCGCATCGCATCCAATCTCTCATGTCAATGAGTCAGTTAGAAAACTGCTCCAAATGAATCAGTGATTTCCCCTTTATTTCTTATACCAACGACTCACCAAAACTTGCATAGAGACAAAGGGATTGTCAGTCTCAGATGGTAAACGAGAGGATACCTGAGGCAGTGGGCGGGGGAACAACACGTCAAAGCTTAGAGACGTGAAAAATACAGGGTGCACTTGAGAAGTTGAAGGTAGCTCCCGGTGTTAATATGGAACAGCACCAACACGTGCTAGAATCTTGTAAGGCCCAAAGTATCGGAAGGAAGGGTTGTGGTTAGCCCGCTGTGCCACCGAGCTTTGAGAGCATATGGCTTTAACTTTAAGAAAACCATATCACCGACATGGAAGGAGCGATCAGAAAGCCTTTGTCAGCTTGCGTTTTCATCTGTTGGTTAGCTCTATTGAGGTGCAATTTCAGCTTATCAGTCATGGCACGGCGCTCCTGCAGCCAACTCTGAACGTCAGAAATAGGCGGCTCCTCTGTATCCATAACTTCAATGACCCACAACCTTTGTTCATATCCATAAAGCATTTTGAGAATGGAAAAAATCCAACAAACGAAGGATAGGTAGTGCTCAATGCTCTGCCAAAGAAATTCATTTAGACTATTTCTGCGGGCAAGAATGCACAATACAACGCAAGTAAATATCAAGCAAGGCATTGATTCACTCCTTCGGTTTGACCATCTGTTTGAGGGTTCTTGCCTTGTCCGGGTCTTTTGTTTGAGACGACTGATTTGGGTTGTTCTCGGCCAGGAGGAGAAGACTCGCCTGCACTCAGGTACGCTGAATCGGCAGGAGATGGAGTACCTTCGGATCCAAGAAATCTTTCACTTCAATAAAGAAGAAGTTGCCGCTTTTGAGCTCTTGCTCTATCCAATGTAGACCAAATGCACCAGGGCAAGCTCGGCTAAAAGGTCAGTCGGGGAGGGAGTTATAGGCCGACTTGTGGGAAAATCTCTCGTTAACCCACTCCATCCAAAACCTATAGATTCGCATGAAGTTCTGTCAGTAGTTTAGGTCGGGATGGGGAACAGGGCTGGATCCGCTAAAGTGAATGTTCATCGGTGTCTTTCCGACCATACAAAGCCGTAAATAAAAGGCTCATGCTGCGTTTCCCTCAACATCCACCCAGAGGGGGGCTCGCTCTAGAAACCATTGTTGTCTGCATAAGACAATACATACGGCGAAGTCAATGCATCGCTTCGTATCCCGGATAAGGACTCCGCTTAAGTTAAATAAGGGAGCTTTCTAGGCCCATTCACTCTACTTAATACTTCACACCTTGGTCGTCTGGACCATGCCCCGGGAGCGCCAAGGTGATCAATGATAGCAATGTTGAATATGATGTTGTGCCTATTGAAATAACATGGCGGGGGGAAACAAAGGAGATATTGTCTGTGGTACGATCGGTCCGTAGCGGGAATATTATGAGCCGAGGTAGCTAGGGGCAATCAGCGTTGTAAGAGCAGGCATCCCCGGTAAGGAGAACTGGAGACCGGACCAGATGTCATTAATGAAAAGAAGCGAGGTCTACGGTAGAGGAAGGCTAAAGCTTCAAGAGCGCCCTATCACTAGACCAACATAAATGGAACTTATCCAAGACTCAACTGAAAAGAGCAACTATGTGGATAAGTATACCCGACTTGAAAAGATGTCTCTGCACCGACTTCCTCCATATCTATCCCTTTTCGGAACCAAGGTGAACTAAAGAAGCAAGACGAAGCGAGCCCACATCTAGAGACATAGTAGTATAAGCAAGGGGATGGTTAAGCGGCAAAGCCAACAAGGTGATCCGTAGTAAGCTCTGGCTGAAATGAGTGGACGAAGTTTGGCTACCGCCAGGTGATCCATTATCCAGTGCCGATGTCGGATCTGCCAGCTCTTCCCATTAATCGATCAACTAATTTCAAAAGTGAATTAAGAGGTGGATGAGCGTTTGCAACATAGTTTGGGTCAGCTGAGGCTGGTGGATGAGATGACTCCCCTGTGACTAATTGAAAATAGGATTTACCATAACTTAATGCTCCCACTTCGATCACCAAGTCAAGATTGAGATGCTTCAGGATAGATATCTTAGAATGGTTGACTTCTTGCTCTTGCGGAAGGAAGGTTATGTCCAAACTCATTTCGTATTCGATAACCCAGCCGTACAAGAAAGAGGGTACTAGTTAGGTTGGCCTTAGATACTTGCTTCTTTTCTGGTGAATCAAGATCGTAGCATAGACGCTTACTATCTCCTCCATCTAAGGAAGATGAGGTTGATGGTAGTAGCCTAAGCGCTAAGAAGCTTAAATCATGCTACTTCAACTATATGCTTAATAGGTCGATAAGCTTTGATTTGAAAAGGGGCTTAAGTCATCGGTTCCAATCCGAATAAGGGCTTTTCTTGTGGTATGGTTTCAATTAGCCTTCGAGTCTTCTATTCCGCCTAAGTCCCCTATTGGTCCAGCCAGTATTCTATTTTCTTCCTAATATCCATCCTTTCTTGTCAGCCTGAAAGTGGTCTAAATCTACGCTTCCCACTCCGTAAGCATTTCTTAAGGATTCCAATCGGTATATCTCATTCGATTCGGAAATCCCTTTGGTTGTCTGCTAGTCGACCTATGCCCGATCATTCAGTTTGCGATTTCTCTCTCTCTTTAATACGCAATTCTCTTCGATAAGAAGGGTTCTCTTGTGTTCCAGGGTTGATTAAGCGTCTGGTGGAACAGGGATACATTGTGTGAGGCCAAATTGCCTGACGAATTGATGAATATGGCTCAATATAGACTGGTCCAGGTATACCGGTCAGTCTTCAGCCACCAGGATAGCCTTCCACATATCCTGTTCCTCCCTTGAGTGGTAACTCTTTTCTAACCTTAGAATCCTGAACCAATTTGCTCCAAAGACTCTGTCATTGAAAGGAGTCCATAGGTTGATAAAATAGGTTTTCATGAAAACCACACGTAGATAGAAAAGGTAAGAGTTACACGTGCCAGAAGCGAGGAATACCGCTCGGAAGCCCGATTGAACCTGTCCTCATTCACTGCTATCTCCATATATTGGATGCCAAGCTTGAAAGGGTAATGGTCCGAGAGGATGGGGCCGTAGTCTTCTATTACGCACGCTATGCAGACGATATGGTCTTCGGCTTACCGAGAGGGGATAAGTCCACGCGAGTCACCCAGGGTCTCAAAAAGGTTTTAGCTAGAGTCCTTAGGGAGCTCCTACAGGGCTTCACTTCTACTGAAATTTCCAGAAAACAACCGGGGAGGCTACAAATTATCGGCTTGCCCCTGTATCTGAAAAGTGAAGGTCAGCTCCACGTGGGTATTCCATCCAAACGATGGGAGAATAGGATGACACTTGTTCGTATTGAAAACAGGAGACGAAGGGAAAGAGGTTTGATTGGAACATGTTCTACAAGAACTCCTGTGTAGAACACGCCCATATCTATTCTATGGGCTGGCTTCAGGCCAACCCTACTGCTGAAGTAGAAAGCATCATATTCCAGTTTTTCCAACACTTGATCAGGAACCGGGCACAGAAATTCCTTGAAGAGAAGGGGATGCCTACAACCAATGCCTAAATAAAGGCATATGTCGAAAAGTGCAACTACTAAAAGATTTAGTAAAGGAAGGCCCGGAACGGGCTGAGCTACTGCCCGAAATAGAAGAGAACGACTAGAGTAGAGGAGCCTAATTCCAATCCAAACAATTGATGAGGGAGTCTAATTATTTTTCCGTTCTTGATTGTTTCAATTGCACTTTCTTCATTTACGGGTTGCTTGGAAAGTGCGATAGTTACGGCGCTTGGAGTATACAGATTGAATTCTTCCTTCTTCTATAGGTCTTTCTGGGCGGCGAGGCGGAAAAAAGGTGTAGAGAGGGAGAAGGTACATAAAAAAACGATTTATAAGGTAGAAAAGAGGCATCCACCAGTCATTGAGAACCGCTAATCCCGGAATTAGCAGGTCGGTATGCGAAGAGAAGTCTTTCGGTATTGAATCCGCGAGGCCAGGTGAAGAAAAGTCCGATATGGGTGGATTACCTTTTTCTGAAGGATAAGTCTCTGGGACTGACTGAACTGAATGTATACAGTCAAGATAAGAAGCACGGTAGTCGAAGATGTACCTTGTGGGGTGGGGTACGAGTAGACCAGACCAATGATGAAAAGCATAGATACGAGCATGGCCTCCCTGTCTCAAAAGCAGGCCGCCAAGGGTGCTCGCATGAAGCATTTCTCACTCATAAATAAGTAGTTATCACAAATTTAGAAACATGCTCTGATTTCTCTTATCGAATTTCATTCAGATTTTCCAATATTCGGAGTTGCTTGGGAAAAGGTCTAGTCAGGGTCGGTTCTGTTCGGAGTTTCGGGTTGATCGGAAAAAAACACCCTAATTAAGACTTTTGTATAGTTTGTGTCAACCTGAGTTTGGTTAAGTGCCCGCCCGCCTAGATAGATACATAAGTGTCAGTTTGAATGAAGGCAAGTGTAAACCGTGTCAACAACGAGAAATTGAAGTGTAAATCTGGATGGTTTGAAGTGGAAACCTTAACATGCAAAAGTGTCTACCTCATTAGAAAAGCAAGTATCTACCGGTGATATATTCATTCGAGTATCAACCGGCGTCAACCAGTTGTCAAACTCCAAATATTTCGTTCGTAGGGGCATGAAGAAGTTGCTAAACCGGTTGTAAAGTGGCTCTGATAAAAACCATCATTGCTTTCTTTTTTACTTTTCATCTAGTAACGTGCATGAATGGATATGGTGGGTAAGATTTGAAAACATTTGACATCAACCGGGCTCTACTTTGCTTTTACTTAACTTCACTTGCCAGGTCATTGTTGTCGATATTGAGGTGAGGACTCTCTCTTTATTCTCGTTTTATTTACCACTAAATGATCTAACAAACGCATGATTTGATTACTAAATATTGAGTCATTGAACGAATATTCGAGTAAATTCACCTTTTTCTATGAAAGCAAGGATTGGGCTGGGTTGCTTATTCGTCATCACGGAGCAACCCGGTACCTTTTCTTAGGCGAGCGACTGAGACGAGAGCTTTCAATTATGCCGTTTTGGTCAAAGCCCAGGGCTCTTTCTGAATTGATTAAATACTTCTATGTTGTATGATAATAGAAAGTCAAGATCTCACTCCCTTTTTCTGCTTTGTATTCTCGGCTGTTGCCTTTTTCCACATCGATTGCTATAGGAGTTCCATCCTCAACCTATGTATGCTCAAAGAACTGGATCACGGAACTCTCAGCCCTTCGCCCCAAGGCTACGAAAACGTTTCTACTCCCTTTCCCTTCCCAACGTCGTATCTTTTTTTGACAAGAAGGAAAGATCACTCTCTATCTAAATGATAGAACCACTGGCATGGTACCTTTCACATTGGCAAGTCAAATCCTGGTGAAGACATCACGAGCAATGACACGACGACATCATCTCCACTTCGTAGCCCATCCGTCTTCATTCATTGAAGCCAGGGCATTGACTGACTTTCAGCGATCGCTATAAGAAAGACATAAAAAAGGTTCTCCTAAACCTGTTCCTTTCCGTTACTACTACTTGGAATTGGAAGTCTAGGAGCAGGACTAACCTTTTTCTTTCGTTTAAATAAAGTCAAGATGTAGCTTTCTCTATCTCAAGAAATTATTCCACCTCCATTCATTGGAGAACAAAGCGTTATCTGATTAGATCCTTGCTTCAAACTCAACCGAATCAAGTTTCAAAAATAGATGTGGAAGAGGCAAAGGGAAGAGCGGGGTTGCCGAATTGTTTCTCAGAGCCGGACTAAACATCTATCTCTATTTACAATACCCTTACCCCCAAGAAAACTTTGTCGAAAAAGGTTGTCATCGTAATAGGGATTGCACCTCAACATGGCAGCCCTCAATTCTGCCAATTGTGTGTGACTTGTACTCTTCTAGGCTTCCTCTTTGCCTCAAGTGATTAAACTCATCAACTACACCAACCACATTTCTTACCTCAAACCTCTCTACAATCTCTTGAATTCACTCTTGCCAAGATACTTGTCCCCTATTCACTAAGAAACTGTTGTACCAGCTTTCAGCTCTCCCCCTAAGGTGCATAGCCGAAAGTTCTACCTTGTACCAATCCGTAACTTGGTACACCGAAAAGTAATGTTCACACTTTTGTATCCAAGACCTGGCCCCTTCAAATATTGGAAAAAAAAACTCTAGGAGGTTGATGTATCTGCTGCCCATATTGATATTGATTTTGCGGCCTTTGTTCTTGCAGGTATTGGTACAGGTCATGCTGTTGAGTTGGAAGCGGTTGGTTAAGGTAAGTATATATTGTCACTTCAGGTTTCATGGAATTTCCAGCATAGGGCAAAAGTATTGGTTGGGAAAATTGGATATTTGGTATTGAATTGGGTCTTGGTTGTGGTGGTGGACTGTTTCACTGGCTCATTTCATTCCTCTATCTCACCCTTTTAGCTGTATACCCTATCTTGTATCCAGTAGTAAGTCTACTCTTCTTACCCCCTCTCCTCTACCTTTTGTGGCCCATCTATTAGCTTTTTGACCATCTTTGAGTCAGAGCGAGACGGCTCTATCTCTTTTCACAAGTACAGCCGTAAGTACAGTTGCGGGCGTCAACGATCAGCAGTACTGAGCTACGGAAAGTCTATCGAATTATAGCTACGGAAAGTCTATTGAAAGGACCTAATCAAAGGCTACTACAGCTATAACTGACCCGCCTATGGAATCTATTGGCTCGGCTGAACCGACATGAAATGAAAGAGAGGAAGGCGGAAGCTATTGGCAAATAGAGGGGGGATGTTCTTCGTGTCCTTTAGCCCTCACTAGATGACAACTTGCTTACTTTTCACTTCTTCTTAAGCTTGGCAGACTAGTTCCTGACTGACTTGATAGTGCGATGAGCTTGTTTGGTCTTGCTATATATCAGAATATCATGAAAGAATACCAAAAGGTATTTCCGGAGCAAAAACATGATTCATTAAAGATTGGAAGGTAGCAGGTGCATTAGTGAGTCCAAATGGCATCACTAAGTATTCATAATGACAAAAATATGTCCTAAAAGCTGTTTTATGAATGTCTTCTCTTCTCATTCTTATCTAATGATAACCTGATCTCAAATCAAGTTTGGAAAATAGTTGTGCACCATGTCGCTCATCTAATAGATCCTCAATGACAGGAATATTGAATTGATTTTCTACACTTAACCCGAAAGCAAGTTTGAAAACAAGACCTGCTCTGTGAAGTGATGGAAGTAGTGAAGGTTTAGGCTTCGGATCTATGAAGTTCAGGTTTTGGAGTAGAGGTCAGAGGCTAGTGCGGGTAGCCCTGTCGGAAACTAGAAAGAAGAGGCTGATGCACCTGCCCGGCGGTGGGTGGGTTCAGCTCGATCAACTGGGATAGGAGTTTTTTCTCTATCTTGCTCCATGGTGTTCAAGCAGTGCGTCCAGAAAGCTGTGATTCATGGGGGGAGCAGCTTCAATAGCTATGGCTGTGAAAACTCTTGGTCTTGGAGCATCAGTGTCATCAGTTCACCCAAGATCAGCAGGACAAATAACTACTAGGTTTGTGCCAGAAAAGCGTCTTGTGTGACGGGGAAAGAGTGGAAAAAGAAAGAGATTCATCAGCTATGGAATCTGACAGGTATCGGTATTGAACAGAGGGGGCTGTTCACAAAGCATCCCATGGATGGTAATGGTGCTTCCCCAGCTGCTGTTCCTACTCCTTTGGCTGGTGCCAAATCAGGTGACTTTGAAGTTGAAGCTTGCCCGCAGAACGATGTAACCATGCTGGTAGTACTATGATTGCCTTAGAGCGCAGATGTCTCTGTCCCTAGGAACGTGATGCTTAGGTGCGAGGTGAAACACAAGCAGGAGATCGAGAAAAGAAATCATACGGATTGTAACCTACAGATGAAGAATCTGCTTCATTGTTCCCACCATCTACATCAGATGTTTAATAAGAATAGGAATCGAATAAGCTGCTGATTGACTGAGGAAGCATTTGAAAAGAAAGGAAGGGTGATGCTTGTTAAACAAAGCTGCGTGTGGGGCCGCCACGTATAGCTGTAGTTTCTGCTGTAGCATCGGTTATTTTCGTTATTGCTGTAGTAGCATCGATTATTGCTCAGGTTATGAATGACCCAATCTATCTATGGCAACCACCCCTACTTTTAGTAGATGGAGATGCGCACCTAGAAAAGACGGATGAAAGAGAACCTGCCCTTCTGACTTCTTCTCTTGTCTGTCCTTTACGCAAAGCGATCTATGGTCTCAACAAGCCCCGATAGCATCGGTTTTTGAAGTTCAGCACAGTGGTTATGTTATCCAGGCAGGGTTTGCTCGGAGTGATCATGATTCGGCCATGTTCGTATCAGTTTATCCTCGAGGGCGTGCTATTCTGTTGTTGTATGTTGATGATATCAAACTGACTGGTGATTACTCCGTTACCATATCGCTGATCAAGTGTCGCCTTCATCAATTATTTGCTATGAAGGTGCTGACGCGCCCTAAGCCTTTTCTTGGCTTGGAGGTCGCACATTCTCCTCGTGGATATTTGGTATCTCAGATCAAATAACGTCATGACTTGATCACTCGAGCTCAACTCAATGATGAGAACACTGTTGACACTCACTTGGAGCTTTACGTTAAACTCCGTCCGACTGATGGCTCACCATTATCTGATCCGACGCAGTACAGACAGTAGGTCGGCAGTTTGGTTTATCTGACGATCTCTTGCCCAGATGGCTTTTCCTAAGAAAGTCAGCCTTTCATGGCTGCCCCCCGGTCAGTTCACCGTCCTTTTTTCTTTCATCGTCTTCTTTAGAGTTGCGTGCAACTACTGATGCTGATTGGGCCTTCAGATAGGTGCTCAACTACAGGCTTATCTATTTTATGGGGAGACAAGACACTATCTTGGATGAGATAAAAGCAATAGACAGTTGCTCCTTCCACTGTCGAAGCGGAGTACCGTGCCATGGCACACTACTAGATAGATTGTATGGCTCCGTTGGTGACTTTCTGATTGCGGGTTTCATTTGAAAAACCCCAACGCCATTCATCTTGCGTCAAATCCGGTCTTTCATGCAAGAGTTTCATTTTTGGCCGCTACTACGTTCGTCGAAAACTTCTTGATGGCACCATCATCTCATTACCTTATTTTTTCCCTTCGACTTCGGCTATGACCAATGCCCCACCTAGCTGAATAGGCGTAACAAAGCTACCTGAAAAAGGCAAGGTGCACCTTAGATTGAAATCGACAAATTTCGTTTTGCCAGATGGATTCTTTAGAAAGATTCCTGGATAAAGTTCAGTATAATATTTAGTTAGAATCTAAATAAAGGCGCATACATGGGCGGGCAGGGGGCCCCACTACTTCTTCATTCAGGGGGGGGGGGGGGGCTAGCCTCATGACTTCCCACTGGGCGAGGGGTGCACCTAACCCACCTACTCACTCATCAATTACGGTGTTCAACTGACTTGCACAGAAAGACCCCTATTGTTTAGTAATTTGGCGCCCCATCTTTTGATTGATTGTTGTCAACTAATCTTTTCAATGTTCAATTCTACTCTATGTTAGAACATTTCTGTGAATGCTATTTCGATCTAAGTGGTCCTATTCTCTGTCCCGTGCTAGGAAGCATTACTCCTCTTTTCATTCCAAATCTTTCAATAAGACCGATACGATTGATTGGTCTGTGCGTTTCTCTTATTACTTTTTTGTATCCCCCTGTTCCTCGGATACAATTCGATCCTTCTATGGCCAAATCTCAATTTGTGGAAAGCCTTCGATGGCTTCCTTATGAAAACATCCATTTGTATATGGGTATAGACGGTCTTTTATTATTCTTCGTGATATTGACCACATTTCTGATCCCTATTTGCATTTCAGTGGGTTGGTCTGGTATGAGAAGTTTTGGGAAAGAGTATATTACAGCATTTCTAATTCGTGAATTTCTAATGATCGCCGTGTCCTGCATGCTGGATCCTCTACTATTCTATGTTCTTTCCGAAAGCGTGCCAATCCCTATGTTGTGCGGAGCTGAGCATCTTCTATTCGCTGGGATCAAGCTTTTCCTCTGCAGGGGCCTTGTGCAGTAAACCCCCTACGGGCGGTCCCCCGTCGTCGTAAAGTAGTAAAGGTCCCCGCGAAGCTTTTGGGAAGAGGGGTAGTCTTGTGCGTAAGCATAGCATTTCTGGTCGAACCACCGAACCACACATCTTTTTTTGGTGGGAGGGTACTCCGAGTAGTGGGTACCTCGTAGGACCTTGACCCGCCTACTCAGGTCTTGTATGGATATGCAGGAAGGGGTGCTCCTAGGTGTGTGTAAGGGGTGTGTTTGTTCGCGAGAATGGATTCCTCGTCAAGTCAGGGGGGGTGTGGACACACTTGCACGAATTCGGGTAACGGCTACAAGGGATAAAAATAAAGGAAACTGTACCCGACTAGGGATGGACGTAAACTCGTAAACTACCGAGGGTAGGGATAATCGTCCAGGTCTTATTTAAAAAAAAAGCCGCCCCGCCACTGCAGGCAGGTTAGTTCCTCTGTCGTTGCCGGAGAGTTCTTGGCGAAGAGACCTTAGGATAAGTTGCTAAACCAAACGGAGGGGAGGATCGACCCGTTCAGTAGAATTCCGAAGAAAGACTATTGGCAGCAGGTGGAGACATTTCTTTGGCCCCCTTTCAAATAAATGCGGGCAGGGTAGAGCTCGGCAGAGGGTTCGAGAATAGGGTAGGGTTTTTTACGGTCGGGTCCCCTACCACTAGTCCGGCTAGCCTTCTTTCGGGCAGGAAGCAGGCCTAAACGACGGGCGGGCATCTCCCGCTACGCAAGCAGCATTGTTCGCCACCACCCGAGAAGCAAAAGATTCGAGAGTCAAGGCGGAAAATACAAGCATAGCGGTCTAATGACAAGGGCCGACGATGGAAGCTCGGGACGGAGGCGTATGATGCGGAAGTCTCACATACGGTTCCCTGAGAAGGGAGTGGCTACCCACTGGAGCTTCGACCAACTACCACCGGTCAATTCCGCTTTGGGGCCACCCCTGACTCTACCATCATTATAGGGGTATGGGGTTCGAGACAAAAAAAGATCAAGGCAGCATATCAGTTTTTCCTATGTACTTTACTTGGATCCGTTTTTATGCTATTAGCTATTCTGTTGATTCTTCTCCAAACAGGAACCGCCGATTTACATTTTTTATTAACCACTGAATTTAGTGAGCGGCGCCAAATCCTTCTATGGATTGCTTTTTTCGCCTCTTTTGCCGTCAAAGTGCCTATGGTACCAGTTCATATTTGGTTACCCGAAGCCCATGTAGAGGCACCTACGGCTGGATCCGTCGTCTTGGCTGGAATTCTTTTAAAATTGGGAACCTACGGGTTTTTAAGATTTTAAATACCCATGTTTCCCGAAGCGACACTTTGTTTCACTCCTCTCATTTATACTCTAAGCGCGATTGCTATAATATATACTTCCTTGACCACTTTAAGACAGATCGATCTTAAGAAGATCATTGCCTACTCCTTAGTAGCCCATATGAATTTGGTGACTATTGGTATGTTTAGTCGGGCGACGGCCGTTAGGTCACCTATTTTTAGTTATGGACACACAAGCAAGTCCAAAACATGTGTGTCGGGCGTGCGACCCATCAACCTACTGGCAATAGGGGAGAAAACTTAGCATGTCGCAACAAAAGCGTCGATTCGAGGTGTAAGCAAAACACCATCGTCTGTTCCTAAAACAAAACCCCTTAGCGCCCCGGGACGGGAGTGGGGGACGGCCCTACGTAGACAGCAGCAGCACCGGCTCTACGAAGTCCGAATCGAATCTTTTGGTTGGCTTTCCCGTGAATAAGAATTGTTGGGCGCGGCGAAGCGAGCGCTTCTAGCTGTTTCGCTTGCTTCTTTCTTATTGTGGCGGCTATTATGGCGTGGCTGAAATGAACGAAAAGCGAGATGATTCAAATCGATTGATAGATGGCCTCATCTGTTCTGATAGATCGAAAGGTTTTCTATCAATAATAAGGGTTGACCTCTTTCTATCTATTGATGATACAAGAAATCTATCTATTCTGGATCCATCAGAAAGAAATCGATATGTATCTGATTTTTTCTACATCGTATGTAGAGCGCCCAAGCATTTGGCCAGCTCAGTTCTATTATCCATCGGTCCAATGCACTGGCTCATCTCATGGAGGGAAAAAGCAAATGTAGTTAGTTGTCTTGTTGTTGTTCGCCGCCTCGACACATTCCCCGGCATCGTCCCACACAGAAAGAAAGAGCGTGGAGCCCCGGCCCGACCTGTAAGTCCGCTAACGTAAAGCGAGGAGTTGAGCCTGAACTGGCGAACCGAAGTCACTTTCGTAACCATACTTCCTACAGCTAACACGTGTCCAGTCCAGCGGGAACGCGAAGCGCAAACGAACGTGAGCTGCTATACCGAATCCCCCGCTGGCCATCGGGGACCTAGTGGTAAGGCCATGATCCGCAGGGGAAGGGATCACTCATTCTTCTATTGGGGACAGGTGCACGAACGACAACTCCAAACGTCAGACATCCGCCGCCTATACCTACCGTTTAGGTAGCACCAACGAGATCCAGCTAAGGTAAGGAACTTCGTGTCGCGGCTGCTCCACTCCGCTGCGGTCTTTTGAACTGAACATCGTTGCCTTCCCGCGCGCGAAACGAATGGGCGCTATGTCATGGGTCAGTTTTGGGGCGGGGGGGGGGGGGGAGAGAGAGAGACCAGAAGAATGATTCATTTGAATCGACGAGCCATTTCGCGAATCAATAGAATGTCTCTCTATCCATATCTATTCTATCTTTATATGATGGGCCATAAAAAAAAGAAGTATTTATTTTATGGCATGCGGGATGATCGCGCCTAGTAGCCACATATCAGCTGCGCTCAATATGCGGGATTTCCGTTGGATCAGATCTTTCACTTTGACGAATTTTGACCTAGCGAAAAGGACTCTAAGCCTTCGCGCAAACAAGCAAAGTAGAACCAAGACGAGGAAGCGGAGCTATCGTAAAAGCAGTAGCTTCCCCCGACAATATACAATACAACAGTAGCGACCATGAATAAAAAAGCCCCTAGTTTAACGAGTTCGCTGCTTTTCCCAGGGCGGAGAAGGGCAACTACTTATTGATTGATCGCCTTTTTTTGATATGTGTTCAATTTAGTACAATACAAACTACAACTAGATCAAAGAGGAAGGGCCACTCACTATAGAAGCTATAACTAGAAAAGCCCTAGCCAATAGTCTAGTTTAGTAGTCGGCCAAACCCCCATGCTCACGACATGTTCTTGATATTGATTGAGTTGGAGGGAGTCAGAGACTACCACAGAATCCTTCCATAGTCACCCCGGTGACCTTCGTCACCAAAGCGTCACAACAGTTTCCAAGACCCCTAATATATTCTCCAGTGGGGATCAGTCGGAGCACGTAGGAATGCCGATCACTACATAAGCCGCTGGCTGAGAAAGCTCGAAGAGCTTCCCTTCATTCACTTCGCGGGAGTCGCACACAGCACATAGCTGGAAGTCAGAGGGCCTGTACTACCTGCCAAACCCTTCGCTCCGAGGGACCGTAGAACGGAAAGCGCCTTCTAAACAACTCGGCAGAAGGGAAGGGGCCTATGTATTTGCATGACCCCTGCGGATTTGACCCTACCTACACCTGGAGTCAATCCCCTAGCGGTCCTGCCACCACGCCACAGAATAGGAGCTCGTGTGGAACCTTGGATTTTTGGCGTAGCAGCGGTGGAAGGTATCAAAATATTACGGCTGCATAACATAGTATATACGCTAAGGTCGGCCAAAATATGGACACCCAAAGGGCCCGGCGCGCACAATCCTATCCTATCCGAGCCCGTCATTGCATACACTTCGGACAGCTGTCCGTAGCATCATAAAGAGCACCTCCCTTTTGAGGTACCCAAATGGAATGGTATTTATTTGTGTTGTTGGTTGGTCTTTCTCAACGTGGTCTATAGCACGAAAAACCATTCTTTACATGATAGGGCCGTTCACATGAAAGAAAATAAAAAATCCATTCTTCATGGTCGGGCGCATTTCTCCAAATCCTCCAGGATCACAAGTGGAACGCTAAGCAAGGGTGGGGAGGCTGCGAGCTCCGCGTCGAACAGAAAGGAGCAAGCAGGGGGTGTTGCCATAGCGCGCCGGAGAGGAAGCGTAGGCAACCAAACTAAAAAAGGCTACAAAAGTAGCTAGCTAGCGTTTTTAAGCTGGCTGCCTTTTCTAGCGCGCGTACTCTTCTGTGGAGTCCCACGGAACGAGCCTTGTCTTCCCTCCAACGACTAGCTCCCTTTTCTTCTTACGGTCACCCTTCTCTTGCCGTGGAAGGACTTTTGCCTGTGGTGTGGTCCAACCCGTGGGCGGAGTCGCCCTCATCCCCCCATTGCTCAGTGCTCCCTGTAGCTTCGCTGGGCTTTACCCGCGTGGGCGCGGGCTTCTATAAGAGAATGAAAAGCTCTCTCTTTACAATAAAACGCAAACCGCGCGGAGCCCACCCTTTTTCGTTTTCTGCCGCCACTGGGTGGCCGCAGGGGAAACACAGCCCGGCCGCCTCTCGGGAAAGGGGGGGGTGGGCCTACCTATCCTGAGGGAGCAGCTGAGAGGTTCCATATGCCGAGCCGAAGGGCAGAACTTCAGTGCATGATCGTAGTATGTCACCTCGTCTCGTCCTCGCAGCATCGAAGAGTACCTATGCACTATGTTCCAGTTCACTGATAAGGAAGATAGAGTTGGGGTGGGGGTCTACGATGTGATACTATAGTATAGTATGCCCCGGGGAGAAAGATGCGCAAGTCAAAACGGAAGCAGGAAGCGTGTTGTCAAAAATGTCGGAGGTTACCAGATCTCTGAGACTACCGTCGATCCGACAGAGCGGAACAACCAGAAAAAGAAGTGGAGTTAGAAAGCCGTATGATAGGTGGTAACTATCTTGTACGGTTCGGGGGGTAAGCAGCGTACTCTGGGGGAATATTAGGCTCTATCGAACATACAGGGAATTGGAGGTAGCATTTTACTTATGTTAAGTCATGGACTGGTTTCTTCAGCCCTTTTTCTATGTGTTGGTGTTCTATATGACCGACATAAGACTCGACTTGTTAGATATTATGGAGGTTTAGTGAGCACCATGCCGAATTTCTCTACCATTTTCTTCTTTTTCACTTTAGCCAATATGTATTTACCCGGCACTAGCAGCTTTATCGGGGAATTTCTAATCTTAGTAGGAGCTTTCCAAAGAAATAGCTTAGTAGCCACATTAGCTGCGCTTGGGATGATTTTAGGCGCGGCGTATTCCCTTTGGCTATATAATCGTGTGGTTTCTGGAAATTTAAAACCCGATTTCCTCTATAAATTCTCCGATCTAAATGGCAGAGAAGTTTCCATATTTCTACCTTTTCTTGTTGGAGGGGCGACCGTCCGTTGAACTACCAAAAAAGGATAAACCAATGTGATCATGACATTGTAGGTTCTTGCGATGGGACGGATGTGACTTCCCTCATAAGTAATGGGTGGCATAGCCCGTAGCAGAAGTCCCCTTTTTTTATCCATTTCTTTATTACCCCAGAGGGGCACACCCTGGTGGGACCGAGAGAAAGAAAGGACGGGGGGGGGGGGGGCGACCATGCATGGCACTTCTCGACCGTGTCTCCGAGGGACAGTTGAACGAGCGACTCATGAATGCTGCCAGGTCGGACGAGCCAACAACTCGAACGTGTTCGGTCATTTTTTTGAGCAAGAATCACAGCGTTACCTTACCTTCACCATGATACGGACTCCAAGTTCTTATGGCAGAGCACGAGGAGTTTCCTTCAATATGATGATGAGAATGGAAACCAGAAGCACGACTGGGTCTTCGTAGTCCGAGATCATACTTATATATCAGTCACAGTAATGTAAGCATGAGACTTTTTGGTAGTACCGGTGAACCAGATGGCCGCGGCGAGGGAATCTGGGACGGAGGACTCGTAATATCTCTATAGATCTGGCAAAAGCGAAAGACCCCTAACGTCAGGGGCTGACCACTGAGCTCACTCAGGCCTTGCTGGGCGGGCCAGAGTGGGTGCGAGCTGGAATTGCCATAGCTTATGGTTAGAGCAATAGGAAAGGGCCCAGCAGAGAGAACGGTCAGGATAACGAGCGTGGAGCCCACTTGGCAGGCGGCAGGAGCAGCGGGCAAGTGCTTGCTTGGTAGGCCAACAGCCTTGTGAACCGGGCGGGGCACTCGACGAAAGAGGGGCACGCTGAGCAAGAATGCAAAATTGGCCCCGCGGAGCTTTCAAAAAGAAAAGCAAGGACCACTACGGGAGGTCGAACCACGGACCGGAGGTAGTAGAACGTGATCCGCACCGGTCAATATTGGATCAAACAATAGGGGACCGTAGCACTGACCTTTTTTTTCAAGACAATAGGTACTGTTCCCTACCGAGACTAAGGACACTCTCAACGGATCCTCCACGCGCTGGGCATACCATAGTTCTTCCGTGTGTCTTTATCGTGGCGGAAACAGAACAAGAGGGAAAGACCCGGCCGACTCGCCCAGGGCTCGAGGGCGAGCCATACGAGAGTGAGTCGAATTCTGTTTACGTTCTCGGTTTGGGTTCGGGCCCCTCTCGATCTTTTGCGTATAAGGGAAGGGGGAAGGAGTCTAAATCCATGGACATTAATGAACCACCATTGATGGACGTTGCACATGACACGAGAAATTCGACTCGACGGTCCGGTGCTAATAGAAGTCGCTTACTCTCCGTCTAGCGAAGGTGCCAGATCCTTAAAGTAAAGTATCTATCAGCCTAGTGTACCAACCACGTGGTATGACGGGCACTCAAAGACCTGGCGAATGAGGGCCCACCCCACCCAAGAGCGCTTATGTCATATGGGAACTCTCGGCTGGAAACAATCCTTATGGTTTTTATATCCGGTTAGAATAATAAGAAAGAATCAAAGTCCAGGTTGGTTGGTGAGCCTAGTGATAGGAGACTATCTAGCTTGGTTCGGAGAGCACTTGTTGGGTTTAAGATTCGTTTTTTGCTAAATGTTACGGCCTAAATGCTGAACTATTGACCCTACTTGTTCGGATGGGTGTTCACCCCAAAGTGTTCCCGGACTGCATGCATACATCCGTAAGTAACTTAGTGCAACATGGAAAATTTCATTGAGAGGAATCAGCAAAGAAAAGAAATCTTCTCCGGGTGATCAAGTTCCTTTTTCGGTCTGGGCCACGTCTTTGCTTTCTTTAGAGGCCCATTTTCCTGGGCATCAGTGAGTGGAATACTTAACAGTGATTACATTCTTATGTAGATTCCATTGCTCGAATGGGACTTGTTTGTTGGCACCGACCTCGATAAGAAGCAAGGGAGTGGTGCCGAAGCGAACGGAGCTGCAGAGCCGTTTGTTTACCAATCCGCCAACTTAAGCTAGGAAAAGTGTAAGAGACCGTGCATCATGTAAATAAAGGTAAATAATCTCAGAAACAGTCAAGAAACCGGGAATTTTTTATTCCATTTCTTAGCCAGGGCAAGCCCTACCGACCTACGACCGGAGAAGATGTTGTGTTGGTCGTATCACTTGCTAGAGATAGAGAAGCTAGAACAGGAACTGCCCGGGAGGGTTCAAAGAATGAGGTCTTCACCTTTGAGCTGGATCTCATCTCATTCTAGCACATACTATGAGCGATTGACTTAAAGAATACAACAAATGGTTGTGGGGTTATCTTTGTACCCTGTGACTACAACCACAAGGTCCGAATCAAGTGAACGGCTGAGGCGCAAGCCCTTTTCTCGCCACTACTCTGTGTACCCAAAGTCAGCAACCTTTTTGGCATGCTGGCTAGCAAGTTCATTGCTTCAATGACATGAATTCAATCAAGTGGACAAATCCTATCCTGGAAAATATGGGCAATCAGCTGGAAACTCAATAGTCTTACGCGGAAAGCACTCAACCGGCCTTCCTCTTCTGAATTATATGAATGACAGAAATCAGTCCTCACTTGTATTAACTTCATGAGTGAAGAGATAGACAAGGTGGTGAAAAGCATGAAACCAAATACTGCTCCAGGTCCAGATGGCTTCTCTGTTAGCTTTTTAGAGCTTTTTGGCCCCAGTTGAGAGATATACTAATATAAATGCTTCAGGAGCTGTATCATGGCAGGTTGAACTTGTCCAGACTAAACTATGGTGTCATTTCTCTACTGCCAAAGATTAAGGATGCTAATAGTATCCTACAGTATAGCCCATATGTGTTCTAAATGTTATGTTTAAAGCTATTACCAAAGCTCTGACACTTAGATTTACTCCTCTGGCTCGACAAGTAATCAGCTCTCTTCAGACTGGATTTATTCCTGGGAGGTACATTTTGGATGGATGTGTAATTCTTCATGAAGTTTTGCATGAGTTGAAAACCTCTCACTCTGAAGGAATTTTGCTTCAGTTGGACTTTGAAAAAGCTTATGATAGAGTTTAGTGGCCTTTCTTGGCAGAGGTAGTGCATAGGAAAAACTTCCCTGACAGGTGGATAGATTGGATTAGACAAGCAGTGGAAGGAGGCAAAGTGTGTGTGAATATGAATGGAGATTGGCGAGAATATTTCTCTACTTTCAGAGGTTTGAGGCAAGGAGATCCTCTTTCTCCTTTGCTTTTTCACCTAGTAGGTGATGCACTATCTGCAATTCTGGATAGAGCTAAGGAAGCAGGTGTGATTAGAGGTTTGGTACCACATCTGATACCAGGGGGGATTAGTCATTTGCAATATGCTTCTGATACTTTGCTTTTTTTGCATAATGACATGGAGTCTATTACTGGATTCTAATTCCTTCTCTACTGTTTAGAGGAAATGTCTGGCATGAAAGTCAATTACTTGAAGAGTGATATTTTCACAGTAGGGTTGAGTGTAAAGGAGGAGCAGAGGGTAGCTGATATAACTGTGAGATAGGCAAATTTCCAATAAAATAGAATATCTGGGATTACCAATCAGCAAAGACAAGATCTCTTCTAATGATTTTTTTGCATTAAAAGGTAGAAAAGAAGTTGGACTCTTGGCAATGCAAACATTTCTCTTATGCAGGAAGAGATATATTGATCAATGCATGTTTATCAAATGTCCCTATGTACCTTCTGGGTTTCTATACTTTGCCTATCAAAATAAAGAAAAAAGTTGATACAATAAGAAATAACTTCTACTGGGAGTAAGAAGAATAAATTTCACATGGTCAGATGGGAACACCTATGCACCCCTAAAGATTATGGTGGTGTGGGCTTCACTGATATGAGAGTCAGAAACATTTGTTTACTGTCAAAGTGGCTGGAGGAGGTCAATTAACTACTGGAGCTTACACTGCAGATACTACTTATACTATTAAAGGGCACACATTTCAAAACACCTTCAAGCTACTGAAATTGGAAAGCTATGATGTTATACTGGGTTATGATTGGCTATATCGTCACAGTCCAATCAATTTAGATTGGAAGGCCAGAACAATGAGTATTTGTCACAATGGGCAAGAAACCATTATTCTTTCTGACAGCAGCAATACTACTTCTCCAACATTGTTAGACCCTGATAAGTTTCAGAAGGAAATTGATAAAGGAGCTATGGGCTACTATCTTTATCCCTTATCTTGTGACTCTGCTCATACCGATGATGAAAATACTTTGGAGGAACTTAACTTGGTATAGTGAGCCTAGCAGGCGGCGGGAGTCCAGTACGATTGCTTGCATTTCTCTGGAATTGAACTAGCCCTTGGGAAAGGTAGACGTGAAGGTACCATGATTTCTCACTTTATAGAAGCAATAGAGCTCGGCTGACACAGTGATCGAAAGCTGCGCAACCAAAACAACTTGAAACCGCCCATGCACCTTTTGCTTTTCCTGATATCGTCCCTTCGGGTAGTTGGATATGAGCACATTCAAATTGGAATTCTTCTGATCCCAGATCCAATAGAAGTTTTGAGGTAAGAGGTACCGTGAGCAGATTTCTTTGTTCGATACCCAGTTTTTTATCTCGCAAGCAAGGAAATCGAAGAATAGCTCAGTATTATTACGTCTCCCTCCGATAATGAGTGGTAGTGAGCTCTGCCCTAGAGAATGAAGACTCCAAGCAGCATCTCAGTCTCGATATTTGCCTTTTCGGGAGACGGCTTGTGATAAGCAAGTCAGCCATGTCCTAAAGAAGTAGTGGGAGTGCATGGTTATAAAGGAAGGCGCAAGTGTATTACGGAGCGAAGAAGCTTTAGAGAAAGTTCTACCTCGCGGGTGAAACCATAGATTGGAAGGTGTAGGTCACTCACCCGTGTAAACAAAGCGAAATCATAGAGCATAGCTCGTTTGTAATGCCCCTGTCCGAACTGACCACAGGATTTAGGTCGTCCCGACCAGTAACAAAGGAGAAATTCCCCTGCTTGTTAGAAGTTCCTTTAGTTTGCAATTGAGTGCAGCCGGATGGTTCTCTCTGTGTATTCCTGAAAAAGTGATTGGAGGTTCGTTTCTCACCTTAAGTCATTATCAACCGAAACTCATAGAGAAAGGGATCCGCAAAACCCCTCGCCATTACCGTATGAGCAGGTTTTAAAGCCTGCAAGTTAAGTTGTTGGCTGCTCTTAGCGATTGAGTACCAACATGAGACCTATTTGTTAGCTTTGAACCGAGAAGGCCCTCAACCATAGCGTGATACGAACCAGTGGCTTCCCTACCGAAACCGAAGAAATCCTCTGGGCGGGTTCCTCATCTTTACTTAATACGGAACCGAGACCTTGACTTCTTCTTATCAGACTGAAAAGGGGAACCTCATGACCCAGGATACAAGCACTATTATCTTATTATAAGGGAAGTGAGGTGATTGTAAGCAAAAGGAGGAGGAAATGCAATTCTAGGCCGATGGGAAAATGAAAAAAGAATTTCCCGAAAAAAGGATGGGACCTGGAAATGGAAAACAAACCTACTATAATACGAATCCTCTTCTCGGGGATCATAATGTCAAGTTGCTTTCTTACTCGAAAGCTGTTGCGCGGTACTCGAAAGTACTAAATAGATAGGCGCTTGGGCCAGGTACAATTGAACGAAAAGAAGCAAACTACCGTTGTTTTAGGAGGTATGGGAGGGCGGAGACCGATTGAGAGAAGTGTCTTTTCTTGGCTATCCAGATTTATTGGATCATTCCTTCCTGTGACGCCTTTTCCCCCATCCATCTCCTACGCTACGCATGGAGTTAGCACAGTCTATGACTCGGTCCTGGGACTCCTTCTTTCTATGTATAGACATAAGGAGGTTCTGCTTTCTATTTATAGCTACTGGATCGTAGTATTTCCTAAGAAAAAAGGATACGCGAAACGTAGTTCCAATACCTCTGATGTGGTCCACCCTAAGAGCAAGCCAAAATTCTAGGTGAATGAAAGGGCAACTGTAGTTCAGCCTTTGATTGACTTCAACACAACTTACCCTTTAGGGTAATAGGATGCCACTACTTTCCCTTTAATCATTCAAGTTGGATAAAAAGATAGGAATAGGGATTTTCTTCTTGATCCAATCGGTACTCTTCTCTTGAATTGAGGGGTGGCCAAAACACCTTGTACCTTTCCCAATACTTGACCTTCGATGCAATTGTTTACCTTTCTAGTTTTGACGATGGAATGAATCTACTTTTGACTTGTCCTCCATATGCAATAGTTTGATTGTCAGGTTTCAAGAATGCTGGAAGAGAAGGGAAACCTCAGAGGCAGAAGGTAGAAAAACGATTTCATCATCTTATGGAAGGCATTTCCATTTTGGTAGACCATTGGGGCAGAACGAACACTCACCGTAGGCAATTCGTAACTCTATAGATGCAAACCTTTAAGGTAGGCATTGACCATCTGGTACTGTCACTAGTTCGGCATACTATAGAAACCCTTTGGTATAGGTAGACGCGAAGCTACATCAAAAATTGTCATTCTATAGATAGCTTAAGTTTGATACCTTCACAAATCCCCATCGTTGACCGAGATGGAGGTAATCTAACCATTGGAATATTTCCTTTCTGAAACCTGCTATCTTTCCACTTCTATCAGCTCACAACTTTTGGACCAATTCTTCGATAAGGCTGGATGGCCAAGGCGCCCTTTCGAGACTAGGACTCTCAGGTGGGTAAGATTCGGAAAACAGAAAAGCTAACCTGAATTCCTGCTTATCCCTAGGCTACTGCTCTGTACTGCCTTCCCTCAAGTCGGTATCTTCTTCCATCATGAAAGTCGGTAAGCAATCTAGTCGGCAACAGGGAAATCAGGAACTCAAACTAATAGCTCCCTTGGTCTCTGAACAGAGCACTACACTAGATGAGGGAATCGATGGATGTGCACCTTTTAGGGGAAGAATGCCACAACCCTTCTCTTCTCAATTTCTCCTCAGCGGAAGCAAAAAAGGGAAGGTTGATTGGAGTGATTGAACAAACAATAGGGGTCAGGAACTGAACCGAACCCGAGAGAAAACAAATCTTGAACTGAACAGAGCACTGTAGTCGAAGAATAGGTTGCTGACTGAACTGAGCACTTTTATAGGCATCTTCCTTCATGAAAGTGTTTTTTCTATCAGAAAAGAATCTAAGAAATTCCTATCATCATAATTCCAATAACTATCTTCCCGAAAGAAATCGTTTCCCCAACCCTTACGATTTTGGAAAGCTAAGTAGGTTAATCAGCCCTTACTTGCATTGTTGATTTAAAGGTCCTATTTCCCATCCCTTGCGGACAATAACAACGATCTAGTCCAACTTGAATTCCAATCAGAAAATAAAGGAAGTAGCTTATGGTCTTAAGGCTGCTAGGGACTCAAGGGGCTCGATTCGTTAATTAAAACAAATAGACCTATCCCTTATCTAAGGGAATTTTCCTGGACTTCAATTGAAGTTGGCAAACAATCTAATAAGAACTTGGGAATAAGGGGATGAATTGGTTACTTGGCAGCTTGACTTGGTCTCTTGATCAAACAACCGGAAGCCTTTTGTGCGCAGATATGAAAGGTTTTCCCTTGATGGAGGCTAGAAACTTTTGCTTTTTGACTTTGAGAAAGGCATAATATGGAATATATGAGATGGATTCGTAGGTGATAGCTAAATTTGGTTCTATTCTAGGTCAAGGGGTTAAGGACCTTTTTGAGGAAGATACTTGTGATCCCTTAAATAAGAAGAAGAACTGAAGGTGAAAATTAAAGCAGCAGCCATCTGTGTATCCTCGATAATTAGAAGTATGGCTCGGGCCGGTCTTATTCAATTAAACCGAAAAGGGCGGATGGGGAAGGAAGAGCTTTCTGTAACTATTACATTAGTAAGGGAA